>CM066918.1:26133215-26729494 GCA_033964015.1 Scolanthus callimorphus | reverse complement strand
AAGGCTTCCGTTCTTCTTATGCTTACGTCGCTTATGTCGTATGAAAACAAACCCTTACTCTCACAATTGATACTCACCAAATAAACCCGCGCATTGTATAAAACACGTCATCCTTTTCATAATTCCTAAGGTATTTCCCGAGTGAATGATCGGATCTCAGTTTTGTATGAGTATATAGATCTCATATATATAGATCGATATGTTTTCTTAATATATCAGAAGCAAATTGAAAAAAAAAAACAGAAGTGAATCGATAACGAATTTTCATTTACTATATCGTTTAAAGTTGTTATGGTGAAATGATGAGTTTCAAGTAATTTGGTGTCCTAGCAACGCGCTCGAGTCCATCGTATTTCATGAGCGGATTTCAAATGGCTGTCGTGAAACCAGTCGCAAAGTGATTCTGAAAAAAACCTATGCCGTCGATTGCATTTACCCGTCCACACGCTCGAAAAAAAACGGCACGTGAAATTTTAAACTTTCGACGGAAAACTTGAACGTTTTCATCACAATACTGAAGTCCGCAATTTCTTTTCAATAATAATCTTTGAAAAATAGTTAATATGCTGGTAGCTTCATGGTTTTTCTGGTCAGGAAGAAATAAAGCAAATGAACTTTTTACCTTTTCCAGTCAAGAGCGTCACAAAGCTTCACGCATGGGCGGTCAAACTTTGAAGTTCAACTGCCGACAGAACATATTTTGGTCCAGCGTGTGGAACTGTAGATGCAATCGACGGTAGTGATTACAAAGCGATTGCGAATTACTCACGACAGTCATCTGAAATCTGTCTCGTTGCTGACTTACTTTTTATAGCTAATTGTGTATAAGACGATTTTCGACGTATCGGGTGGACCGTGCGCTTCGATGAAAAATCTACGTCTCTGAAATAAAGAAGAGAGGAAATATTATTACGCCGCGATTGATCTGCAAGGGCAGTTTCTTATTGGATGAAATGCTTCCGCCATTTTTGGCGCGCGCGTATCGACACAGGAAGCCCGTGACAAACAAATCTTTCAGATTTCTTTTTTCGTTACAAGGTCACGGGCTCATTTCAGGCTTCACAAGATTTTTCAACAAACGTCTGGAACAGGGAGGGGTTTGGGGAGCCTCTTGAAACGTAGCTGTCTGGAACCATCGATAGTGTTTTCCATCTAGCGTTACCTATCTAGTAGCGTTACCTATCTTAGCGTTACTCACGTGGAAGGCCATTCTCTTGATGTTCTGCCATGGGTGACGAAACACCGGACTCTTGACAAGCCCGCGCTCCTGCAAGAACATCAAATAAGACTGTCAGCGAATAGAAATGATAACTACATTTTTATTTGTCTACACTTGCAATTATTGTGGCATCTGTCACATAGATTTTTCTCGCGCACAAGCTGCAACTATAAAAATGCTAGTGTAAACAAGATTTCAGAGCGACCTCGGCGACTTTTGTCGCGCGATGTTGCACTGGTTTCAATTTGTAACTTCATGCCATTTGACAAAAACGTGCAGAGCAATCCTACTGGATTTGCATCTCGTTTACACTAGCGAGTTGGAATTGCAAGTGTCAACTGTCATTTAGAGACAAAACTAAACTAAATACAGCCCTTTCCCCGCTGCTTTTTCTCGCCGCTAACACAATTCCCTCTATCGCGGGGTGCTTGACATTTATTCAGCTCACGCAGAGGCGGCGCTGGATGCACGGGCCGTAGGAACAATTATTGTTGTATTTTTGAAGCGCTTACGATCGAGTTATACTTTCCTTGCTTTGTCACGTGAAATTTTGGCTTGGCAAACTGAGAGATAAGCGCCGGCCAAGCAACCCTGTGGCACCACTCATAAGCGCCCGACTCGAATTCCCGAAGCGACTCGAAAGCGCGCGACTCAAATTCCCGAACTGAGCCGCTCGGAAGCGCTCGACTCAAATTCCCGAAGCCCACTCGTGCTTACGAGTGGCGGTACAGAGCTGCTGGTCTCTATAGCTCTCAGCAACAACACAACAATAAATGTCCCTAAGGCCCTTGTTGGTGCTGGGTGCTTACTGTGCGGGTAACCATGGTTACCGAGCTAGTGCGGGTGGGTGAGATCTCAATATTATTATCAAATACTACAACCTCGTATACGATTAGCCCACGAACACTGATGCCGAGGCTGTAACTCCCTCGCTTGTCCTTCTTGTACTGAAAGGGACAAACAAATACTAGATCAGGACATGAGTCAAACTCCTGTATGGACCATAATCACAACGATTCTAGTACTTACAGAACGGAACAGAACTCACCTTTGATACTTTATTGAAAATAATTCCATATTCTTGCAACTTCTGCGCCTCCTGCAGAAATAAGAACGAAGTGCGCGTTAGGAGAAGCAAATGGAAATAACATCGAAAGAAGAACGGTTAACAGTTTAACGGAAAAGACATCAGGAATAATCGTTGCTAAATTGTGAACATCCATCGTCATAACCTTGGAATTTCCAAGTGGCTTAAACACCCCCTTTTCCACAGCTTAGACCCCTCCCCCTGGAATTTCCAGAATTTCCAAGGGTCCTCGACCCCTGCCCCTAGGAATTTCCAGGGCCTAGAAAGACCCCCTCCCCTTGTAATTTCCAGGGCTTAGACAGACCCCTCCCCTGGAATTTTCCAGGGTCCTCGAACCCCCGGCGAGGAAGGAAAATGCAATACTGTTTTCATCAACATCATCATCTTCTCTCACCTTGAGGTATTCGATTTCCGCTTGCGCGTCACTGATTCCTGTATGAGCTTTATGGAGTTGAGGTAACGTGTTACGGATGTACGATGCAGTCAGCTTCGCGATGGCCTGGAAAAACACATGGGATAGTTTATAAATGATAGAGAACCAGTTCTTATTACTCAAAATCAAGAAGTGCCAAGCAGATTGCATTTTGTCCGACGTTAAGGGGTGAATGTGCAAGAAAGCATCGTGGTGATAGTGCGCGACAAGATTCGGTTTTCAGTCGCTGTTGTGGCGTGACAAGACCTCCGCTCGCCTCCCCCCACA
Organism: Scolanthus callimorphus; assembly: GCA_033964015.1. Classification (NCBI taxonomy): domain Eukaryota; kingdom Metazoa; phylum Cnidaria; class Anthozoa; order Actiniaria; family Edwardsiidae; genus Scolanthus; species Scolanthus callimorphus. The sequence continues at coordinate 26,726,488 of CM066918.1, read as the reverse complement.
CTAGCCTGAATTTCGGCTGTCGCTGTTGTGGCGTGACAAGACCTCCGCTCGCCTCCCCCCACACTAGCCTGAATTTCGGCTGTCGCTGTCCATTACAAGACCTCCGCTCGCCTCCCCCACACTAGCCTGAATTTCGGCTGTCGCTGTCCATTACAAGACCTCCGCTCGCCTCCCCCGCACTAGCCTGAATTTCGGCTGTCGCTGTCCATTACAAGACCTCCGCTCGCCTCCCCCACACTAGCCTGAATTTCGGCTGTCGCTGTCCATTACAAGACCTCCGCTCGCCTCCCCCACACTAGCCTGAATTTCGGCTGTCGCTGTCCATTACAAGACCTCCGCTCGCCTCCCCCACACTAGCCTGAATTTCGGCTGTCGCTGTCCATTACAAGACCTCCGCTCGCCTCCCCCACACTAGCCTGAATTTCGGCTGTCGCTGTCCATTACAAGACCTCCGCTCGCCTCCCCCACACTAGCCTGAATTTCGGCTGTCGCTGTCCATTACAAGACCTCCGCTCGCCTCCCCACACTAGCCTGAATTTCGGCTGTCGCTGTCCATTACAAGACCTCCACTCGCCTCCCCCACACTAGCCTGAATTTCGGCTGTCGCTGTCCATTACAAGACCTCCACTCGCCTCCCCCACACTAGCCTGAATTTCGGCTGTCGCTGTCCATTACAAGACCTCCGCTCGCCTCCCCCACACTAGCCTGAATTTCGGCTGTCGCTGTCCATTACAAGACCTCCGCTCGCCTCCCCCACACTAGCCTGAATTTCGGCTGTCGCTGTCCATTACAAGACCTCCGCTCGCCTCCCCCACTAGCCTGATTTCGGCTGTCGCTGTCCATTACAAGACCTCCGCTCGCCCCCCACACTAGCCTGAATTTCGGCTGTCGCTGTCCATTACAAGACCTCCACTCGCCTCCCCCACACTAGCCTGAATTTCGGCTGTCGCTGTCCATTACAAGACCTCCACTCGCCTCCCCCCACACTAGCCTGAATTCGGCTGTCGCTGTCCATTACAAGACCTCCGCTCGCCTCCCCCACACTAGCCTGAATTTCGGCTGTCGCTGTCCATTACAAGACCTCCGCTCGCCTCCCCCACACTAGCCTGAATTTCGGCTGTCGCTGTCCATACAAGACCTCCGCTCGCCTCCCCCACACTAGCCTGAATTTCGGCTGTCGCTGTCATTACAAGACCTCCGCTCGCCTCCCCCCACTAGCCTGAATTTCGGCTGTCGCTGTCCATTCACTCTGACCGTACCTGACTTTGCGAAAGGACAAGTCTGAATTAACCACAAGATTTCCTCATTCATTACGTAATCACTGACCCAGTCATTCTTAGTCATTCTCAGTCATTCTTGGTCATTCTCGGTCATTGTCAGGCATTCTCAGGCATTCTTAGTCATTCTTAGTCATTCTTAGTCATTCTTAGTCATTCTTGGTCATTCTTGGTCATTCTTGATCATTATTGGTCATTCTTGGCATTCTTGGTCATTCTTAGTCATTCTTAGTCATTCTTAGTCATTCTCAGTCAGGTTAGCAAGAAACATGGTTTCGTCTTCCATGACAGCGTACGCTCTTTCAAGCAAAAAAAAAAGGCAGACACCCAGGCGCGGAGAAAAGCTGGAATTCCCATGGTAGAAGAATGGTAAGTGTTCGGATTTCCCATGGCTATCCATGTGAATTCCAAACACTTCCCATGCGTGTGCATTGGGAAATTCAGCTTTTCCCATGGATGGGTTTCTGCAGAATTTCCCTGTGGCGTACGTTGTCTTGAAAATGCTGTCAGAAAAATCTCGTTGTGAATTCAGACGTTTCTTTTCTCAAAGTGAAGCACGATCGAGAGTGAATGGACGGCTGGAAATCACGACCCCTCTACACCAATTAGGTTCCCTTGCATCCGGGCTTTGTGTCGGTCACGCAACGCTTCCCGACACATCCAGGCTTTGTGTCAGTCACGCAACGCTTCCCGACACATCCGGGCTTTGTGTCAGTCACGCAACGCTTCCCGACACATCGGGCTTTGTGTCAGTCACGCAACGCTTCCCGACACATCCGGGCTTTGTGTCAGTCACGCAACGCTTCCCGACACATCCGGGTTTGTGTCGTCACGCAACGCTTCCCGACACATCCGGGCTTTCTGTCGTCACACAACGCTTCCCGACACATCCGGGCTTTGTGTCGTCACGCAAAGCTTCCCGACACATCCGGGCTTTGTGTCGGTCACGCAACGCTTCCAGACAAATCATCTACAAAAAAACATGTGGGAAAGTGATGAGAGGAGTCGATAGCACCGTCACAGCTCGAAAACGAACCTACAGTGCGAAGTGCACAATAAAAACTCGCTCACTAACAGTATGGTCACGAGGCGCACCAGCCGATGACGATACACGCAAACTGATAATATCAAGGGTCTGGTAAGAAACAAGCAACACATTACACGCGCTATTTTTTGTTGTTGGGATGCGTCGCCACGTGCAAATATACATTCAGGTTTGCTGACGAGTCTTTCAGTTTTAATGCGACAGGCATATTCGCTATTTTAATCAATTTGATATTTCAGATACTACTAGGGGACATTCCACTAAGGCAGATGCGGGTTTAAGGCGAGGTAAAACGGGCAACAAAATCGCTCAATTTGTCTCGCAACATTTGTTTTGCAACAATGTACTTTCTGCAACACTATTTTTCAACTTGCAACATGCCGATTTGTTGCAAGAGAAGTTGTTTTGGTCAGGTGGTAAAACGCGCAGCATTCAATCTTCAACTCGTTTCGCAACAATGTTGCGAGACAAGTTGAGCGTTTTTGTTGCCCTTTTACCTCGCCTTTAATAGAACGAATGTTATCAGTCAAATCTCGCGATGAATGGAAAAAGTTATGAAATGGCGTTGTCCATTCCATACGGAGAGAGCAGACTTGAAATTAAATCCAAGCACGTAATTCTTTAGCCAGTAAAATCCCTGACATCACGTGCCAGGCATAAAAAAATACATTATGCGCTTAATACTCAGTGACGTAGCTATTTCTAGGTAAAAAGGCATTTGCCTACACAAAAGTATGTGAAAAATCTCTTGAGTTTAAAGCGAATTGCCTAAGTTGATTGCCTATATTTTACCTACACTAAACTAAGGGCTCTGACTACGCCACTGCTACAAGATCGACTTGGGGGCTTCCTAAAGCTAATGCTTTAGCTCGTATCCACTCTAAGAGCTAAAGTGAGATGGTTCTTACCCTTTGTGGTAGGTAGTGCTCGGGTACGAAGTAGTCGTTGCCGTGGACAGACTGATTGTAGTCCCCGACCTCCGCCTGTAGCGCGTACGAGGCAAGCAGCATGGCCGTCTCCTCATGCACAAAGATTGCCCCCTCCAGAACATCTTTGCGCAGCTGCAGGTAGTACAAGTGCCGTGTGCTTTGCTGTCTAGAAAATCAGATACAAGGAATTCCAGGTCAGGATCAGGGAAGCATGGTTGGCTCATTGTTAAAGGAGCAGGGTCGCTACTCATCGCTGTGGTCCAGGAATCGAATCCCGGCTCGGGCAGAGGATATTCTCTTCTGTTCGAGTCGTGATCGAGACAGGTTCATATCTCAGTGAAACTAAACACACTAGAGTTTGACTTACTGTAGAAGGCAGATGTTTTCCACATAGTATTTCACCCGGAAGAAAATAGTGAATACAAGGGATGAGTTACAAGATACCTGGAAATAAATCAACGAAAAGGCTCAGTCACCACGATAATTAATTCATGTATTCAGCAGCACTCTCTGTGCTCAAATGTATGTATCCTGACTAGCACGTTTAAAACGTTGCGCTCCGTCGTTCCTTTGAAAAGCAGAGTCTTCCGTCCTTACTGTACTTACATCATCCTTCCATAAGTGCGGTGCGTATTTGGCGAGTTTTGAGAGCTTATCATTGAGGTCCAGGAACTCATGTTCGCCATCTATAAACGAGAATCAGTCCAATGGTAGTTATCATTGCAAATTACCTATTCTAAGAACAGACACGGCCTATACGAAATCGTCATCATAATCATCATCCTCTGCAACAACAGCATCATGACTTTTGTCCTCCTCCTCCTCCTCATCATCATCATCAACTACATTGCCTTAATTCGACTGACTTACGATAGCAGTTGAAAATATAACTGATTTTGCAATGTTCCTTGCAAAAATCAATAGTTAACGACGCGTTTTGAAAGGCAAGGGGAGCTGGCAGTACATGTACCACAGGGATTTTTTGCAGAAACCCATCCATGGGAAAAGCTGAATTTCCCAAGGTACACGCATGGGAAGTGTTCGGCATTCACATAGATAGCCATGGGAAATCCGAACACTTCCCATTCTTCTACCATGGGAAATTCAGCTTTTCCCATGTCTACTTCTTACCTTTTATGATCATAAGCCCAAAGAAGATGGTTTCCGACAGTCCGAGGTGCTCGGAGATTGTGTTGTACAGATCCTGGCCCGTTGCAACCGACTGGACAAAAGATGCAAAGTTACAAATGAAGAAGAATTATTTAACACTATTTAACAAGCCCCTATATTTCAAACGTTTGGCTCGTAAATATGGTAAAGAGCTCTCACATGACCGTAAACATATAACTTAGTCATGACGCAAAAAGCGTCAAACGCGTCACGCCGCCGGGTGCAACCTTCTCTGAAATGTATGTACCTACCTGAACTCTGACATTGAGGCGTTCTCCATTCAGCAACACAACATTGATCAGCTTATCTCCGTCGCCGATCTGTAACCAATCAACAGGCGCGGCAGTATCAGTATAACTATGACGTCATTGCGTCGGTTGTGACGTCATGCAAGAGTGCTGGTGGGAGACTGTGACATACTGTGGTCTAATGGAAGGTGCGTAGTGAATGAAAAAGTTGGGACAGAGAACTGTTTTAGTTTGGAAAAGAAAAAGTCACTGCTAGTGCTGTATCGCTGTAAATCTGAAACTAGATTGCTTCCTTACGTTTTTAACTAGTGTAAGTGTATGTATGAATGTTAACTTTTAAATGAATTAAAATCATGTGAAAATCACCAAAGCAATACCCTGTAGACTCGTTCTGCGTTATAGCCCCTTTTATAAACCCCATTAGAGCTGTTGATTTGAGATTTTCTGGTGGAAGATTATCGGTGTCTTGTGAATTAATTATTCCTTTTGAAGAATATCTAATATTTGAAGACAGTTAGAGGAAATTCTGACAATTATTCTAAAAATATAGATGAAAGTTTGTTTTAATTGTGAGTTTTACCTGTGTACACTAAGTGAATGTTAGCCGGATTAGCGTGATTATGTACGAATGTATTAGCATATTCAAGACATTGACATTGCATTAAAAAGCAATTATCAAATAAAAAATAATGAGAAAGTACCACAACGGCGGCATCCTCGGTCCTATCGTCGGCACGTCGACTGCCCTAAGTCAACAGGAAACGCGGGACAAGCGAGTGAGTCAAAAAGGCGGGAAAATTGGAACGCGAGAGCGAACGGGGCTCACAAAAATGACGGGAAATTGGGAAAGCGATTGAACAAGCGGCGATTGAACAAGCAAAAAGGCGACTGCGGTAAAATCGGGGCTTCAAAGACGGGAAAACAGGAAAGCGACCTAAAAGAGGGGATTCAATTAAGGCGGGAAATTATGGAGAGAAAAAGAGCCGGAAAAGGCGAGAAAAACAGAGTACCAAAAAAGGCGGAAAATTAGAAAATCGGTGGGAATTGAAGAGGCCAGTAGCATGAGAGAAATGGAAACATTCAAGGGAGACAGTCAAATATATGAAAACGTAATGGACGATTCCAGCTATAAGCGCGCGCTCTTCTTTCTTGAGAAGTGCCTTTGGAATGTAAAGGGCCGTTCACACGGCGCGATTTCAGCTGCGATTTGAGGTGCGATTTTTGCGGCGATCGTCGACGTCATATCGCGGTGGTGTGAACGGGCGGCGATTTGGCCCTGCGATATTTGCCAGTTCGTTGGCGATCTGAAGAAATCGCACACGCATCGCAGTGAAATTTGAACATGTTCAAAACGCCTGCGACGTCGCGGCGACATCGCCGGTGAAATCGCAGTGAAATCGTCGGCCGTTCACACCGCGCGATTTTACATCGCCGTTAGATCGCCGCAGAAATCGCACCTCAGATCGCCGCTGAGATCGCGCCGTGTGAACGGCCCTTAACACAACTACCAGGATGCAACGCATACAAGGCACAAGTTCGTGAAATGTAACGCAACGCGCGTCCTATCGTTATAGCTGGAATCGTCCATTGGTAATGTAAATATGGAAGTTAGTCATGTAGAATAAGAAGACAAAGCAGGGCAGTTTATTTGTCATAGCAGTCACAGTGGGAGGAATACGATACCTGAAATGCAAAGCAACAACATTAATATCTCTCGTACGATTATCTTACACCAAGGCACAACTTGTCGCGCAACATTGCTGCGTTGCAAGTCTAATGTTTGTTGCTCGTTTTTCATCAAATTCTCAACTTGTCGCGCAACATTTTGTTTTGATGATCACACATGCGAGACCAAGGCGAATTTGACCCCTTAGCACTTCATTTCTATAACCAACTTGAATCGTAGGCAAAATGTTGCGCGACAAGTTGTGTGTTTGATGAAAAACGAGCAACAAAGCCAGAATTTGTGTCTCAAAGTAGACCCACGTTCTACTTCGCGCAACAAGTTTTCACAACCTGCAACAAATGTTTTTGTTGCGCGACAAGTTGTGGCGCGAGATGAAAAACGCGCAACATCGATCATCAACTTGCAACGCAACAATGTTGCGCGACAAGTTGAGGGATTTTGTGCCTCGTATTTCCCCGGCTTTACAAGAAATCAGCCCGACAAAATCACCCTGAGTGAATCAGGCATAACAAGTAATAAGAAATGCATCATGCAATGTAGCATGCGATTCTTCATATATCGCATATTTATAACTGCAACATAGATTACAATCAACTGCAACAGAAGCAATATTCCATATCGGATATCACGCGGCTTAGAAACTTAGCTCACTAGTGTTCCCATCGAAATATATTCGTTAAGCATTCTATTAATGAAAAAATGAAAAGACTTGCAGCTGGAGTTTGTTTTTTCCAAGCTTAACAGAACTAAGACCTCACAGGAGAGAAATATAAATTTGACTGTTATGATTTTCGTGGAATCAGCAACAGAGGGTTCGGAGATTCCGGCATTTTTATTGATATTATTTTTTATGCGGTATATAGTTTAGAATCACTATGATCCACTTATATCCTCTAGGAACTTCTAATCGATCACAACTGTGAAGATATTGCTTCTATATCTCAGCACTATAGGTTTTTGTACTTTTTTCCTTAAAATAATCATGTATAAAGCTTTCTAGAAATGGGCCATGCCTGTGGGGGTTATGCAAAGAAGGAAAGGAAGTTGATATGAATGTTCAACAACACGACTGAGCCAAAATCAGTAGATCAAGAAAGTGATTTCGAAAAAATATGCAAAAAGTAACTTGTAAGTACAATATTTTTGGCAAAAATCCTATCATTGTAGAAAAGACAGACAACAGAGCATGAGCAATATTTAGTTAAGGTATAGATTTTGCCGAAAAATGAAATAAATTGCTACTACTACTATGCGCATCTATGAAAAATGATTTCCTGTAAGAGGAATTGCGTTGATAATAAGCTATGGAGATTAGTACCTGAGAGGATTTCAGTATATTATTGCTGTTATGGCTTTTACGAATCCATATTACAGAACTCTAATGCAAGTTGCGCTAGTAAGGAAAATACCACGGCGAAAAAAAAATCACAAAGAATCACATTACAATAGTTGTTAGTTTCACTATTGAACTGAAAATGAGCAACAACAACAGACTACATAAATCAACCAGAAATGACAACTGCTGTAATTGCTTGTCTAAAATAGTATTAAAATGTTATGTTAGATGTTTCCGTTGAGGCCACAAAACGTGGCTCCAATCCCCAAAAGCCTTCGCTGAGAAATAAATGTCAGAAAAAGCTGTAGTAATCTGTTTAAATGGCACTGTCAAATATATTTTCAGAAGTTCGTTTTTGTCGTAAAGCAAAACATTTCTGTCAATCGGAAAACTCTAAATTCGTTATTTCACGCCTGAACCTATTTCCTACTTTCTTACAGTTTCTTTTTCGAAGCAAATTTCACCAAATGCCCACATCTTCTCCTTAATTTCACCTGCAAACTTCCCAGATAAAAGCCAAAAAGGGAACCATTGTGCTTTGTTTACTACATGCCGAGTCATAAGATGCAATGCAGGGGCCATGTTCACGGGTTTTACTCACGCGTGTTTTCGATGTTTTCTTTTCGGTGTCAAAATCCTCGTAACTCAGTTCCGATTTTAGACTTTTCGCGGAGCTAAACGAGCCGGATCTCCTGAACGACCAACTCCGAGACATAAAACTGGACATTTTCCGTTCATATCTGCATTCCTACATCGCATTGAGCAGGAAAAAACTATAAATATCTAGAGATAAAACCCGAAATCGGTATTGGTGACGTCACAAAAAGAAGTGCAGTGATTGGTTCGTTTGGGTCTTTGTCGTCGGCTATAGGAATCGTGTTGAATCGGGTAATTAGTTCTTTTGTATTGTAGCACAACTCACGTGGCTAGCCAGGCAGGTGGTGGTCCAGCCAAACGACCAAATTAGACTATATTCACGTATTTACAACGCAATTTGGTGGGAAAACAGCAGGAGAAAACAGGAAAGGAAATGAAGAGATATATCTGTCACACTTTGGCTGTTTTTGAGATTGTATTTGGCTCTCGCCAGTCAATCTGTTCAAAGTCTTATCAAGGATTATGAGACCTGAAGCTGAGGAAAGCTTTGGCAGAAGGCAATGACTGCGAATTGCTTTTCAGATGGACCCGAGGCAAGGCGGAAGAAAAAGGGTGTCAGGAAAACGCCAACTGATATCTTGCGTTGGTAATTCGCGTGCATCTAAAAGTCGACGAAACAAAGGAAAAGGAAGTGAAAAGACTCCACACTTTGGCTGGAGTCATTCAGTGCAGTATGTCCAAGCACTGAATGCGAAGCCTTGGATAATCCCGTGCTAATTAAGAGTCACTTAAAGTTGTTAGGAAAGTTGGTCATGTTGCAATAGATCGCGGCATCAAGCAGGGCGGTGTCCAAAGGCCTTCAAGAAACGGGACGTATAGTAGAGGTTCCGTAACTTAAAAAGTTAAAAAGGCAGACAAAATGAAACGATACTGGAGGCTTAATCAACAACTTAATGGGTATTTATTTTTTAACAACGAAATTTGGCACAGCTTAGAACGCCTCGGGTTATTACCGATACAGACAGAGCTGTCTGACAAGATTGCGCGGGTGAAGGAAAGCCTGGCGTCTAAGTAAGTGTCTACTTGAAATGAAACCAGAAGACCCCAGAGGCTGCGCGCATGCGCACTCGTCTTGGGTGTCTGCCAAAGGGCGCTGTTTGGGTTGTGACAAGTCTATGCCTATAATTTGTATTACCATGTTTTCACTAGACACTACATTAGAGTACCTTTTCCGGAGTCAGCTGCGGATACACCTATTTTAAAAAGGTTGAACCGCCACAACTGTCTGTTGTAGCCCGCAGTGCGTCATGGGAGGAAGAACGAAATAACGAGACGAGACGAGACGAGACGAATCTCGATAGAACGCTACTCTCATATTATTAAATCGATTCGTTCAAAAGCGGTCGTAGAGCCAAACCTACACGGATACTTCATGTATGGTACATCCTAATTTATCAGTTAGTATTCAGCACATCGATGCACTGCCAAACCATTATCCTGCTCGATTTTGCAGAATATCGTCTGATTTAGCCAACTCGGGACTGCGTCCCTCGTCGGCTAAGTATCAGATATTCTTCGCAATCTCGCAGGATAAAGTACTCTGTGCATCCTCGTTCTATAAGACATTGACTAGGTAGAGATACAAACGAATTACAGAACGATGTATATCAAGTACCTACCGAGGCAAAAGCTACGGACAAATCTGTTTTTGTCAGTCTCAGATTCCTCTGATCTTCTGCGCATACTTAAAAAATTCGGATTTGCCCAGAGCCTCCATTCTCGAACCCAGAGCTGCTCCGCTTCTGAGACCCCGCAAGACAGACTCTGGTAACAGCCATTTGCAGACAATCGCTGATTAGTTGAATTTGAACATTGGGGAAAGTTGTTTAGTTCAAGGGATGTGCAATATATCTCGAGCATGCGTCACTGGCTGTTATCAAAGTCTCCTTTGCGAATTCTCAGGAGCGGGGAAGCTCAGGGATCGAGAATGCCAGAGCCTTTTGCTCGTCGCATTCCGGCGCATACGTCAGGAAAGCTCAGCAGGGGACGGGATTAAACGAGACAACGATTACATGACGTGCGCATGCACACGCAACGAGGCGGTCTGCTTTAAAAGAGCCTGTGTCAGTCGCCATTTTGACAGCATAGCAACATACCAAGTCGGAGAAAGCATCCATTTCCATCGGCTGATTTAGAGAATATAAAGCAATGTTCTTGATTGAATTTGGTAAATCAAATCTGAAACTTTGTTTTTAGATGTTTATTAAGAGATTTATACACGTCATTCGTCTTCTAATATCGCAACGAAAACAACAACAAAGGAGTGGCTGGCACGGCTCCTTAAACAAAGTCAAACTGTACGTTTAAAAGGATACTTTCCCTGACTCTGTATGTTGCTAGGCTGACAAAATGGCGGCAGTAACTCAGGCTTTTAATGAATTTAGTGTACAGCTCTTCGGCGTACATTAGCTTGAGATACTCGCGCAGTATGAGTATATTATTGATAAACACTATTCTCATATTATCAAATCGATTCCTTCAATAGCGGATTCTATCTTGGTATATAGTTTAAGGCACAGGGAAAAACTACTAAAAGTGAATGGCGTCTAGACAGCTAATCTATCGCGGACAAACAGCACTATGCTCTGCATCACTAATGATATGTTTTGGATTAGAAGCCTAAGTGCTGTTTTCATTAGCACGGGCTAATCGCACCTATAAAAGTGAGAATAAAGATATAGCAAGATCTTTTGGCAGTGTGTTATGCATTAGTTTTCTAAATATTTTCTCTTAAAAACTAAGTGGAAAAAAGAGTTTTACAAAAACAGGACGCCACATGAGGTACAAGGTGCGCATACTCGATAAGTACTGCCTTTCTGGGGCGTCATGATAGCACCTGGTCTGTTCTGAGGCGCGAACGCCGCGATAGTTAAGTCCTCAATTCTCTCCAGTGCTGTCAGAATGTTTTTAAGCAGGCGGTTATTCAAAAAAAATAGCCGGCCCAGTTTGGCTAATTTCAGTGACTCAATTATGATTTTGTCTGGGTTCCGATGAAAAGTAGCCGGCAGTGAAACGTAAAATAATAATAATAATAAATAATAATATAAATTTTGATATAGCGCCATTTCTACTAAAAATCCAATAGCGCTTTACAATAATTGTTCTACTAAAAATAGCGTTAAGTAGCCGGCGGAGCTCCGGCAGAGCTCCGGCAGAGCTCCGGCGGAACCACGGCGGAGCTCCGGCTTATTCTGATAGCACTGTCTCGCTCTCACTCTCCACGACTGATCAACTTCAATGTCAAAGAGCAGATTTCATATGATTAGTGTAACAAGGCACGGAACAAGGAACGGTCACAGCACTGCATGGAACCACGCGTCTCGTGAACATTAAGCCAATCACATCGCGCAAAATTACTGATCAACCAATCAAAATGCGTAGACACAGCACGTGTCAATACCGTGACGCGCCGTAACTTTATAACAGTAACACGATATCTGCTCTATCACAAAATATGAAAATGCCTTTTAGCATTTTAGAGGCGATGATGTCACGGACGACTGGTAAGTGACTTTGTCCAAATAGGGAAATAGGAACTGAAGCGGGCTCAAGTTTTGAAACGTCTTATAATCAAGCTACAGTGTAAACGATAGTGGGCCTAAATTAGGACAGCGTGCTCTGGTAGCTTTGATAAACTGAGGAAAACTCGAACTCCAGATTCGACAGTCCTCATAAGTATTCCAGAACCCGACATTAGAGCGGATTTCACATGACCATCGTGAAAGTAAACGCAATTGTTCAATCACTAGCCAATCAGAAACAAGAGTAATTACAACTTACTGCTGAATGGTTTCCAGCCCAGCCAATCAGGAGCCGAACCAATTGGCTAGTAATTCCTTGCTTGTAATTAGTTCGCAATTTGATTGGTTGATAGAAATAAGCAGCCAATGAGAAAGCAAACCAATTGCAAACACGACGGTCATGTGAAATCCGCTCTATGACCATAAAGTCGCCAATGGTGACTACATTGGAGTTTGGCAAGCGAAATGTTCAACCCAGTCGCCAAGTGACGACTGTACGTTTTTTTGTACGTTTTTCCAAAAATGCCCATCTCAAATTAGCTGTCAACAGTATTAATTCGGGTGAAAAAGATGCCGACCAGATTACAATCATGGCGACCAAACTTCACTATTTGGCGACTAGAATTTATTATTTAGGCGCCGATGGCACATCTCGAAGAAAGTTAATATCGGGCCTGTGTGTAAAACAGACGCCCATCCCGGTGCGTCTAGCTTGTACAAACATTTGCGTCACAGCGAATTTAACCATGCTATTTTTAGTAACACATTTCCTACAAATGACTTTTCTTTTGCAACAGAGACCTCTTGGTCTGAGTGTCATGTCCTGAATAGCATTTTAAGACCCCGGTTACACGGGTCCGACGAATATTTGACCGGGCGAATTCTGACCCACTTACGGCTTCTGTTCACACGGGTCCGGCGGAACTGGACCAATTTTTGCACGGCAAAGTGTGCAAGTTTGGGACCTGCAAAAAACAGGTACAACTTTTGACCGGTACGGTTCCGTTTTCGTACCGGACCCGTGTGAACACCGGAACCGTGCAAGTTTTGGCACACTTCTAAGACCCCGGTTACACGGGTCCGGACGAATATTTGACCGGGCGAATTTTGTACCTGGAACACCTGTTTACACGGTACCGTGCAAGTTTTGTTCCACATTGCAGAGGTGTTTACACGGGTCCGTGCAACTGAACTAACACTAACATGGCTTCTTCAGTCTCGTTCTCTGATTGGTTGAAGGTTGAAAGTAGCTTAGCATCCTCGCCTGAAGAGGGCTAGTTTCCAGGCCATTACCGTGGAAGTGTGCCAAAACTTGCACGGTTCCGGTGTTCACACGGGTCCGGTACGAAAACGGAACCGTACCGGTCAAAAGTTGTACCTGTTTTTTGCAGGTCCCAAACTTGCACACTTTGCCGTGCAAAAATTGGTCCAGTTCCGCCGGACCCGTGTGAACAGAAGCCGTAAGTGGGTCAGAATTCGCCCGGTCAAATATTCGTCCGGACCCGTGTAACCGGGGTCTAAGTCTCGTTTATTCTCCCTACAGATACGTTATATTCCAGATACCATCTTCGTTGGCTCAGAGCTATTCAGGTTGCGCGCAGATGTATAATGCAATTGACTAAAACATCACTCACAACTTTATTCATTAATTCCTACAATTTATTTTCACTAGCTGTGTTTAAAATCGAAAAATCAAACTTCTGAGACTGTTTTGTCTCTTTAGCCTTGAAGAGATGGTCAGACTTTGTTATGTAAAAATGGAAACTCCAATTAATGATAACTTTCCAAAGCACAGTCTGTTCGATCATTTTTAATAGGAAGATGTAGGCTTGTAGTCTCAGAAGTAATTAACGTTATGTGAAAATTAACCTCGATTACCTCTTCAAAGGTTTCAGCCGACGGACCCCAAGCTTGCATTAATGATAAAATTCTGACTCGTTTATGAATTCCATTCCTTTAAGCCGGGGAAATACGAGGCACAATATCACTCAACTTGTCGCGCAACATTGTTGCGTTGCAAGTTGATGTTCGATGTTGCTCGTTTTCATCTCGCGCCACAACTTGTCGCGCAACAAAAACAATTGTTGCAGGTTGTGAAAACTTGTTGCGCGAAGCAGAGCGCGGGTCTACTTTGAGACACACATTCTGGCTTTGTTGCTCATTTTTCATCAAACACGCAACTTGTCGCGCAACATTTTGCCTACAATTCAAGTTGATTAGTCAATAGAAATGAGGTGCTAAGGGGCCAAATTCGCCTTGATCTCGCATGTGTGATCATCAAAACAAAATGTTGCGCGAGAAGTTGTGAATTTGATGTAAACACGAGCAACAAACATTAGATTTGCAACGCAGCAATGCTGCGCGACAAGTTGAGGGATTTTGTGCCTCGTATTTCCCCGGCTTTAGGCAGCCTTAAAAACGAGCGGGATATTTTTCGATATCTCGGCCTGGCCCCTTAAAGACGGACCAGCTGGTTTCGATTCAGTTCGTATAACAGTAGAAGAGCTTGTCTTCCGATGCATTTTTGTTTTTGAACAGGCCACTACAAGGCTGCTCAGTCCACGTTCAAATCAGGATGTACGCACCAAACCCGCAAGGGATCATGGATACAATTTTTACGCTAGTTTCTATGTTGATTCCTACTTTCTGTATGGTTAAACTTGGTGAAACTTGGACAAAATCAAAAGCTGAACAACAGCTGTGTTGGGGGGACCTCCTATATTTCCCTTTCTTCTTTTGTTTTCTTTTTGAAAGAGTTTTAAACGTGGGTTAGGATTATTATCCTATGAGCAAGTTATACAGCGCGGACTAGATCATACTCAGGGTGGATTTAGGATACATTCTGCCTGTAGCCCACTAACATTTTCGAGAGTTAATGACAAAAAAATCCCTGAAATCCGCCCCTGATTCTTTCTTGCTTCGTTCTTAGGTCCGCCTGTCAAATCTGCAATGATGGATATAACTACATAGAAACCAAAGGCATGGACTTGTAAAAAGTACTGAAAACCTACTCGTTCACTTTGTTGTCTCATACTGAGGTTTAGAGCGTCTAATTGATCTCTTTTGCTTGCGTTGACCTCTTCTATTCGCTTGTTAGTCTCTCGCTATTAGTCTCGCAAAATAATAAGCGCACAGAGACGCTTCAAAACTCGGTAGAAGAAAAGTCCTAATGCCTTGTGAAACGTTGACATTTCCAATTAATTTTCGTTCGCGAAACCGTTGTTTCGCGTTGGCAATTTTCAACGTGGTTTGTTTTGGGTTTTTCCGTTTTTTTTTCTGTTTTGCCAGTCAAACCATCTAAGCCAATCAGATCCTTGCCCTGTGTCACATTGAGCAGTCGACTGGGTTTGGTCGCGTCGACAGAAAGCCAGTTTACTGCACTAGGCGAAACAGGACAAGGATCTGATTGGCTTAGATGGTTTGACTGGCGAAACAGAAAAACAAGAAATCCTAAAGCAACGTTTTGAAAATGCGCGATAACCTGAACTGTCATTCTCGAAAAGCAAAATTTCGCGGCACCTGACGTACAGACAGTCACACCTAAGGTACAGACAGTCTCAACAGGTTGATCACGATTGTGGTTATAGGGCTACCCACTTCATATTTTATAAAAGGGGTTAATTGTACCCCCTCCAAAACAGGCGAGGAGAGTTATGTCTGGTCAAATTATGCTGGGTCCAAAACAGCAAAGTTTCAAGCAATGCTCAGTAGATACTCAGCAATTTTCAAATCAGTTGATAGCGATGGCTAAGAGATAGCACTTATGAAGATTTGAATCATTTTACATAACAGATCTTTTTCACTAATGTTGGAACAAGATTCACCACGGTGTTCAACAAGATTCAATTTCCGAACATAACGATACACATGCATTGAACCACAGGGAATTTCTGCAGAAACCCATCCATGGGAAAGCTGAATTTCCCATGGCAGAAGCATGTGAAGTGTTCGGATTTCCCATGGCTATCCATGTGAAATTCAGCCTTTCCCATGGGTGGGTTTCTGCAGAAATTCCATGTGAACAACGTTAAACATCGCTGGACATGCATTGAAAAATATTCACCGATTTCCGTCGGGTTGTGAAAGCTTGTTCATGAAGCAATTGTTGTAGGCCCCAGGCCTTACAACTAAAAGTATAGAAACTAACTAGTATTAGGCAAGGATAGAGGTTTGTTTGCTAGTCATTAGGGCACAGAACCGCTGATTTGGCTCAATTATGCTGCAAACATAGCAATTACTTCGCAAAATAGACAAAACTGAAGGTTTTCATTCAGTGAGTATCAAAACCTAACACAATGGAGCAATGCTATCCCGAGATATCTGTCCCTGATATACTTGATTAACTGTAATAACTGAATTAAGTAAGGAACATCGTCGAACTTAGCAGCAGTTTAAAACAAGGGACGCATTGCCTATAATGCTATTACCAAAACCAATTTGTAACTAATAAAAAAATAGGAAATCATGATCGACAAAATAAGTCTTTGGCCTCCAAATTCTGTAGATTATCTTAGTTAATCATATACAAGTTCAGATTTGACATCAGATTTAAATTGGTAGCTCGTATGTATGCAACACGTTAAAAGATCCGTGATCGTTAGAAACAACTGAACTAAAATTATGAAAGGTATTTATTTGAAATTCTTCAATTCTTCCACATCGTATTAAGGTTGTTACCCTATAATTCGTGTCATTAGAACCAAGCAATCCCGCAGAATAAAAGGCCTTTACTATTTAGAAATACTTTGCAGAAAAGACGAAATTTAAAGCAAGAAAAAGGTTGTACCTTTATGAGGGTCATTTATGAATCAATCCAAGACTTCCCTCAACATTTCCGGTTTAATCAAAGAGAAAAAGAGAAATTAAAAAAAAAGACGCGAACAAAGCGTGCGGCCTTTTAAATATTTCAACGGAAAACAAATAGAACTTTAGACAAAATTAACACTAAAATATCATGAGACTTGCAAAGAAATTTACTAAAGGATTGAGAAAAACAAAAGCGATTTATCATTTCGGATATTGACACTGTTTTGTCTCGTCTGTTTAGATTTCTTCAAGTCGAAATCACCATGAGGATCTCACTCTCTTTCTATTGCGCCTCTATACATTTCTTCTTTATCTTTCTTCGTTTCTCGATTAGTTTCAAGGTAATGCGAGTCAACAAATCTATAAATTACTCCGCTTTTTCATTCACCTCCACTTTAAACCATTTTTCCCACTTGTGACAATTTTCACCAATATGTTAGCAAAATTGATGGTATAATGACTTTCTATGGGGAATTCCGGTCGCCTACATAAAAGCCATTGAAAACTAACAAAAATATCGTTCAATTTCTCTCAAAACGAGCTAGTGCCTAAATTCCTCGATACTCGTCAGCTTTGCCGTGTTATTTGTTTTTTTGAAATGGGAATCAGGATTGAATGGAAAGCAGGTTTCAATACCACAATATAATATGACATTCACGACAATGTAAATAAACTCAGTATTTTATCTTTAACTGCGCATAATACGTACCTGGGTCGGGGTGTTCATTAGAGTTTAAGATCTTGCGAACAACAGGGCTAATGTTCACGAATTCGCTTGATAAGGTATGGTTCCAACATGGCTGGCAAATTCCAGTTGATCTGCCTCGAATGATCAATGATCATAACCCAGAATTCACATGTTTACTTGAATTGAAAACACCGCGCGTGGAAAATAGGTTTCCTGAAAACAACAAAAAAAGAAAACATAAGTTTCGTTCAATTTCGGTACTTCAAACACACAGAATTTATAAAATACATATAGTTCTTTCTTGTGGTCATCATTTGGTAGTATTTATCATTGGTATTATGCGTAAAAAGAAAAATTAATAATAAGTCTAAGTTTGACAGCTAGTTCGTGGTGTGTCGAAGAGCACACAATAGTGGTTCTGCATTCAGACATGTACACTCAAACTCCTTCCTTCCTCTAGGCAACAAAAAATCAAGAACAAGATATTCCCCTTCAAACAAATTACATCTTCATGAAAGCGCTGAATTGGAGGCTG
Source organism: Scolanthus callimorphus (assembly GCA_033964015.1). Classification (NCBI taxonomy): domain Eukaryota; kingdom Metazoa; phylum Cnidaria; class Anthozoa; order Actiniaria; family Edwardsiidae; genus Scolanthus; species Scolanthus callimorphus. The sequence goes on along the minus strand of CM066918.1, from coordinate 26,708,589 downwards.
GCCCATAGGAAAGATCATGCAAATGTAAGAAACTAGGCCAACGTGGAAATCCTCGAAATACTCTTCTGGACTTGTCATGTCTTTGCATCAACGTAAATATGGAAGGGAAATTCCCATTTGTTGATAAATAAACTCGAGAAATGCATCTCTGATACCTTGGTAGCAAGATTGTAGCTTGCGATGTGCTGAACAATTTCTCTTGTGAATTTAGTTCTACGAATTTGATCTTTGAGTCTGTATACGGCAGCGGACAGGTGGCAGGAAAACAGAATTTTATGCTAATTGCACTGCTAGCGCGTTTCGCATAAATTTGAGCGATGCTCGCATTATTAGTTACGAGAATTTATGCCATCTGCTCGCATTGAAAGACAACGACGGGTTTTAAGGCGACAAATAATATATAAAGTGATCCTCTTTTCTTTATCGAGATGCAAATTGGGGCAAAATCGCGATTGCTGAAGCCATGATTTGCATATCTGGTGCAAATGAAAATTGGCGTTTTCCGCGAGCGCTATTTGCGGTTAGCCTGTGGTCAGACTACGTTGGACTATTTTCGCATCATCGCGTTTGTCACTGGCGCGCATTGTGGGGATGTGTCAGGTTTTGCTCACAAGGCTTTGATATCACTATACAAGGTGTATCCAATCTCACAGATATTTATCTTTCCTTGCAGACGATATAAAACACGAAACATCATACCATCCATGGTAAAGCTATCGGATAATAAAATGCGAAGATGCGTAATTTGATACTTTAAAAAAAAATCGAAACAGGTACGGCAAACTGATATGGAAATATGAGAGAAAAATGAAAAATCGTCTAAAATACATTTTTTTTATTATGAGTCATTAGTCCTTACGGTTTACTATCAATAGATAGGGTTTGTCCGATGGAGCTATCATTTGTTCTGGATTATCAACACAAAACTGGCGCCATCAAACATAGCCTCCGGCTGAACTGAAGTTTTTCGAGAAACAAATCGAAAGTAACTTTTTGAATGAAATTTCTATGAATGAAATTCCACAGTAAATTCACTTTACTAGTCTTTTACTTTCGCTGCTTCAGAAAGATCATCAGTCTGAAACTAGGTGATATTTTTACTTCGGATAAAGATGCTGGTTGCCCCGGCAACCGGCTGGTCGCAATCCAAGTCCACAATCTGATTCACCAAACTGTGGTGCGCAATTTAGTTCAGTAATGATCTTAAAATAGAGATGCAGCATGCAGCGCCTCGATGTCACTACAGTCGCCATTTTATCAGCCTAGTGCGACAAACCAAGTCAGAGGAAGCATCCATTTCCATCGGCTGATTTAGAGAATATAGTGGGCGATTTTTAGATTGAATTCGGTAAATGAATAATAAAACTCTATCTGTAGATGGTTATTTTGAAATTTCAACACGTAATTTTTGGCTTGAATATCGAGGGCGAAAACAATAACAAAGGCCGGGATACTGCATAACAAGGCTCTTTACGTTGCAATCTATGTTACACCGCCATTCATCCGTTATCGTTTATATCATATAGACACAGCATTAGTACTATTTCCTCGGGCATGTATTTGGCTTTGCTATTCCACTAACAGAAACAATAAAGGGAATTCGGTCTTCTCCCATTTCGACGGTTTCAGAAAACTCCAAACAAACTTTTTTCGCAAGCATAAACGATAAGAGATAAGACTATTGCGCTTAACGAACAAGCAAACTATGGTGGTAAAGGGTGATTTTAAAATACAAGTTCAATTAATTTCGTGATCATATAATAATAATATACATTTATATAGCGCTTATACGACCGTTCTAAGCGCTTTACAACTAGAATGACATAAATAAAATGAAAAATTATAATATAGTTAAAACAAAATAAAAATGAGTAAAATCGTAACACTTAATAAAATAAAAAAGAGAAATGGCAATTACATGAAGTGTAAAATAATATAAGGTAAAAACAGGGGAAAAATAAGTAAAAATCATAAAAAACTAAGATAATACTAATTAAAATGGAGCCTAAAAGATGAGTTTTCAGCTTAGATTTAAATTCTGTTATGCTCCCTGCATATATGCTCCCTGCCATATCCCATTGGCAATGTCCCAGAAACGGCAGGGTAATAGCTACGGACAATCTAGAGTTCTTTTGTCAAATGGCCTCTCCTCGGATAAATATGTGGGGGTTAGTGTTGTAGGTAATGCATAGAAAATGTAAAAATAAATTTTGTGTTTCCGTATCCCCAAAAGGATGCTGCAAATGTGTGAAATTGAGTCAAGTTTTCCTGTGGATTTGAGCCATGTTTGCCATATGAGCAAACTAGATATTGACAATTCTCCACGATTTAGTCACATGATTTCTATTACAAACGATGACCGCAGATAGTAAATACTTGGATGAATAAATACTTTTGCGTAATACAGTTTCACAGAGTAACATTTACAAGAGTAACAGAGTAACATGAATTTATCACACTCGAAGAATTGGTTTGCGAAAGCTTTATCAACTAAGCAGCGTCCTGTATGCATTCACACAAAATTAGATTACTATCGACAACAGAAGAACAAGGCACTGAGATATCAGTCAATATAGCTAATGTTATCTATTTCAAAATAACTTTAAGGGTCACAATTGCAATCTATATTTACCCCAAAGGATTAAACAAGATGGATATCATACGTAACCTTACAAAAAGTAGAGGATTCCATTCTTATCAGGCAAGCTAGCGACATTATTACAATGCAAATGACACTGGCACAATAAGGTCTAGATACGAGGTAAATGCATCCAAAGAAGATACTTTAACGTTAAATATTTTATCATTTCATTTTTCTTGTCCATCAAACCTGCTTACTATAATCTAACAACGAGAAAACTCTCTCACACCCTCTTAAAAACGCGCGCATTGTCATTGGGTATTGAAGTTTGTTTCTGAGTGCAAAAGTGCACGAAAAAAGTCGAAAACGACTCATTTTTAACGTGAGCAGGTAATTAGAACATTTCTCTGAGCGTTACCTTATTTCATGTGAATCAGGGATGCCCAGCGTGTGCCTTCACTCATCAAGAATGCTTGAATTTCTCCCTAAAAAACAAACCCTTTCGTGCATAAGCATGTCAGTGGATTAGCAAGAAAATATGTTCTTTTATAGGGCGGAATTTATTTCTCATTTGCAGCCGAAAAACCCACGTAAAAATGAAGTTATATCATTTTAAAGAATTCATTGCTTCCAAAGTCTACCGAATCTATTCATGATTAGCAAACTGGTAGATGCGACATATTTTTTCCTCCTCTTTAACAATCTTGTGTTCCCATTAATTTAACAAGTGCTTTCCACTCGAGAACTCAAAATTTGATATTGTCAAAGGCGCCTCCCGTCTACGCCATTCAGTTTGTGCAAATGATCTTTCATCTTTGCCCACAATCGACGCACAAAACAAAGTTTAACATTCCCATACTTTGAACGCTAGAAAAGAGAAATCCCTAAAGGGGTTCCTTAATAAATGTACTAACGTATAGATAAAAAGATGTGTCTTTTAAAACAATGAAATTGTTTTAAATTCCACAATAAAATGTTTATTGAAAAATTTGATTATGGTTCGAATTTATTTGGCAGAGAGTTGGCTGCATGTTGAGCTATGTGTCGGGCGCGCGACCATGGTCAACTCTGAGTGATAGTCTGCCCATGGAAAGAGCAAAGACTCGCGTGGGTGTAGCTTTGATTTTAACATGTACCGAATAAAGACCATCCGCGAACAAGGTATCCGAGCTGAAGGCGTTGGGCGAGCTTGTTCATGACATCATACATGCAGTAACCTGTCGAACCCGTAGTAGTTAGCAGGTACCTTATCAACTTCAACAGTGTACATTTCGCCGGGCACATACTCGCGTAAACGGGCCATACTCACCACTTATTGTCCAGTAGTCGACGGGGTCACGTTACATAGTAAGACGGGCGCGTTTTCTAAGCGTTTTTCTCACGGTTGTTGGCGTTGTTGCCTCTCTCTGGCCTTTAGGAGGGACTTTTCTTTCGCTGCACGAATTTGAGACGTAAGACATAAATTATTAATCGCAGAAAAGGCGTACAAACATCTCGCGCCCAGTCTTGTGAATTCATTCCGGCACGCACGGTTTCACGAAACAGCTTATTCCTGGGCCGTCTGAAGTTACTTTAGCAAGACGTTTTGTACTAGAAATCATTATTATTTGTAAAAACAAATTTTAAAAGTAGCTAAACTGCGTGGGAAGGCGCGACATGCAGCCCTGTCAATAAACCTTGACAAACAACCTTTCTCATTGCAGGACACCAGAAAAGAGGGGAAAAAATTATTTAAAATCGTCACCGATTATACCAATTTCGACAAAACGATATAGTTAGTAGAGGAGACTTCTCTACTAACTATGGTTAAATGTACTCCTTTTTCATACCAATTTGGGCAAATAGTTTTCCTATAGTACCTCTGGCAATCTCGTTCAGGAATCGTGCTAAAGTCTATAAAATTCAAACTGAAATTCCTCACTAGTTAAATGCTTTTTTTGAGAATAGAGCTTGAAAATACTCTTAGTTCTATTCAATACCGAGTTCCAAACGCATCCCTGGCTGAAATAGGTGTGACACTTACAGTTGTAAAACTCCATCCCTTTCAGGTAAAGCATGCGTGTGTAGTCTATTTACAGTGTATGATACATTACTGCGATTTTCATGATTCTGCGAACACTAGACACCGACCAACAAACGGGTGAAGTAACAACTCTGGGTGATTTCCCGGAGGCTTTGATAGATCTTGTGATCTCAAAGGGGCCAGCTAGGCTTCAGAACAGAATTTTTCGCTGTAAAATGCAAACCAAACTCAGAAAACATACGTGGACTGACAGAGCGGAAATGACCAAAAATGAAATGTCTAACTTTGCCATATTTCAATATATAAGCTCAAGATTCCTTATACAAAGAGTTTCTATGGCTAAAAGCTTAATTCCAAATTTTTAAGAAAATTAAAGAATATGAATTTTAGATATGATTGAGCAAAGTTTGCATAATTCCTGATCAAAGTACTAATTCTCCCATAAAATGGCGCAGAAACCAAAGTTTAAAGACTAATATCTCAAAGACGGATCCATTAGAAAAAAGTAATTTTTGATATTTTGTTTTTAATCAGACAAGGAGTCTGTATGCAAAAAATCAAGTTTCTCTGAGTCAACCTGACCTTATTATCTGAAATTTAGTGGTCTAAGCAGGTCATTTCCGCTCTGCCGCGTGGACTTGACTTAAAAGGTTTGATTGACGGAAGCCAAAACGCAGTTTGGCATTCGGAAATGTCAAGTGGGAGTTTGCAGAATTATGAAAATCGCAGTAAACAACGAAAACAAAAATTTGTTTGTTCAAGTTCAATGCAATTTGTGCTATACTCAGGGAAGTGCGACACTTCACTTTCCTGGTTATCCATAGTGCACAAAACTGCGGCAACTAAAAACTACAGGCAGGGATTGTAGAAAGGTGTTCTGTTTTTAATTATCAACGCTTATGTAATACACCAATGAAATACCGGGTGATCTCCTGCACAAAAACTTGACAATACATACCTACCAACTCTCCCAGTTTATGCGGGAGACTCCCGGTTTTGAGTCAGATCTCCTGGTCTTCCGGTTTTCACCATAAATCTCCAGGGAAATAAACTCGCTCAGTCAATTAAACCTCAAGATTAAGCAAGCAACGTTTTTTTTCACACTTGCCTTTGCTCAATGCTCGATTTTTAAGCTTTGAAAGATGAGTGGAAGTATATAAGTGTTTTAATAGATCATGTGAAATTAAAATTGAGGAAACAAGAAAGGAGAACTTTGAATTCAAACATTCTAAAAGCTGAATTCCTATGTTCTTAAATGTTTACCAAATCTAAGCCTCAGCATTCTTATAAAAGTATTTCTTATAATATGAAGAAAAGAGTGTATACATTTCCACTTTCAATTCAATAATTAGATGCCAAGTTCAACTAGTCCTGCTCTAGCCACTGGTAAATTGTTTGTTCATAGCCCACTGCTATGCCTCTTCCATAATCAGTTTGTTTGAGTTTCCTCTTTGTTTATCTTTGTCAAATTGGTGCCCCCTATTGTTTAGCTCTATGAGCTAAATACTTTGACAGTTAAATAAAGTTGTTATCTTTTTTTAATAATTAAGGATAAAACAAATTACTTAACAGGTACATTATTTCTCCTTATTGTTCATAAGTAAAGAGAACTGGATGCCTCCAGGCCTGACCAGTCTAAATATATTAATAAAACACAACTAGGCATAATTTTTAACCACTGGTGTGACCCTACAGTCCATCCTGCTGTCCTGTAGGATGAAAGGCTTATGCACTAGTCAATGTTAACTCCCACACCCCCAGCCTGGACTAAGCAGGGCATTTTTTTTTCTTGGGGGGGGGGGGGATTGACATAAATGCCAAAGGGGCACCTTCCTTGAAAACCTGCTCTATGCAGACAAGTTACAAAGTTACATTGTTGCAGAAGTGCTGATCATCCTTTGTCAGCACAGGTGCTGCAATTACCTAATAATATTCTCACAACACATTGTTTATCTCTCACTTTTTTGTTCAGGGTTCCTGTGGTTGGCAAATCTTGGCCTAAGTCCCCGCATCCAGACCTGGCTGTTCTGGAGTGAAATGCCAATAGCCCTGGGTATCGCATCCTCTTGAGCTTTCAAAAAACCTTCTAAAACCCTGCAATGCCCTGCTTGGCGCAGTAAGGGGAGGGGGTTGTGGGGATTTATATTGACTTGTGTATAACATTGATATTGGATGAATTCTACTGAATTTAGAGATCTTGTAATGTTTTCCGAAGTTCATTACTGACACCAGTCACAAGTCAAGAGTTCAAGTTAATTCCCAATGGGAATTTTGTATATAGAGTGGATTTCAGATAACTGTCATTAGTAATTTGTTATCACTTCTATAGGTTTTGTTCAGAATTGGTGTAATCACTTTGCGATTGGTTTCACTACTGTCATATGAAATCAGTAAAACAAAGGGTCTGTCCCAGTCTCTTTCCCTTGCCACGCAGGATAATTTGGACCAGGGATATATGTACAGAGTGTAATCAATGTCCTTTGTCATGCAAAGGGTGGCTCAACACCAATTTTGCCAAATGGCTAGTAACTTACTTACTTAATACCTAATGTCAAATTACTAAACTACTGGAAAACTTCTTCTACATACACTTGTAGATTTCGGACTTTTTGATAGGTTTGATAGCAATTATTATTCATATCAAATCAATAACTAAGCATCATGGATACAGGGTTTGGCAAAATAACCCTGGATCGATGGATATGACCATCAGAAACATTCAGAAAGAATGGCTGATTCTCCTATCATATCATGTCACTTGAGGTTTGAAATCAACAATATCCCGAGTCAATTTGCCAGGAGAAGGGGCATTTTATCGTCAATAGCATAGCTTAATATACTTACCCCCTTGTCTGTTCCATTCTCTTGCATAAACGGCAAGAAATCGAAGAAATCACCAGCGTAAACAACAACAGATTCTTCGTCGTGTTCTTGTGTTTGTGTTTGGCGCGCAAGGGCTACTGAGCCTGCGGTCTATCAGCGGTGATCTGATTCAAAGCTGAAGCGCGAAAACTGAAATTCGAGACGAAGAGTTGTTTGAATCACAGGTCAACATTGGTGAGAAAATGTCTACATTTTCACCGGAATACAGGAGGAAAGAGAAGCCAAGACCCACAATACAGAATGCGCAAGGAATAAACAAGGTAATGTAGATTTATTTATGGAAAGTTTGCCTCTTAAAAAGGTGAATTTGTATTCCAAATATGCGAACACGTGCGTGCGAGCACGATTGAGCCGGGAACACAGTGTGGAGTCGGAGTGTGGGATCAAATTGAAAATTCCAGCAGAGGTGTCGCAACTGTATAAAATTAAATGGAGTGGAGAGGGAGGGTAGCGAGAATGACAATAAATGTATGTCATCCAAGCGTTTTTTGTGGCCTCGGCCGAGGCCGCTTTGTCATCCCAGACGAACAAGCAGCTCTAATGGGAGAGGACAAAACATGGAGTACTAATCCATGGAGTACCCTTTTGGAGTACCTAAAATGGAGTACCCCTAAAAAGTGCCCATGATCATTTCCATGTACGTACCTTTATTCATTTCAATGGTGAATGCTCATCGATGTTCAAGTATTAAAATTCAGCGATTTTGGCCACCATCTTGAAATTTAGATGTTGGTACTTCAAGTACGGATCCTGAACTGAAGTGTATCATGTTATACACCAGTCAAAGTAAACCCCGACCCCGCACCATCACCAGCTATCCGCACCATCACCAGCTTATCCGCACCATCACCAGCTATCCGCACCATCACCAGCTATCCACACTATCATCACCTATATCCACACCATCACCAGCTATCCATTTTATCACCATCCAGGATAGGTGATGATGGTGATGATGGTCTCCCTGCTCGCACTTTTTTTTCTACTAAAATATAAACTCACTCCAAACCTATACTCTGTGTATAACTCAAACTGACAACAGCCTTATGAGTAAATAAAATTGATTGATTGATTGATTGATTGATAGGTGATGATAGTATGGATAGCAGATGATGGTGTGGATAGGTGATGATAGTGTGGATAGCTGTTGATATTGTGGATTGGTGATGATAGTGTGGATAGCTGGTGATGGTGCGGAAAGGTGACGATGATAGTGTGGATTGGTGACGATGGTGTGGATAGGTGATGATGGTGCGGATAGGTGATGATGGTGTGGATAGCAGATGATGGTGTGTGTAGCGGATGATGGTGTGGATAGCCGTTGATAGTGCGGATAGCTGTTGATAGTGTGGATAGCTGTTGATGGTGTGGATAGGTGATGATGGTGTGTGGATTGCTGTTGATTGTGTCAATAGGTGATGATAACAGGTCAAAACAACCTAGAATTGCATTTGTCTAACACTTAAAAGGTTTTTCTATCAACCTGGAGGATTATTTTGATTATTACGGGCAAATGTGCTGTGTTTTTACTGTATTTTTACTTATTTTAGCATGCGAGAACCCCTTTTAATGATGATGCATATGATGGTGTGGATAGGTGTGAAGATGTATGTGGATGTTGTACTAACCGATACTAACATGATACACTAACATGATGCATACTTGAAGTACCAACCGCTAAATTTCAAGATGGCGGCCAAAATCGCTGAACTTTAATACTTGAACATCGATGAGCCTTCACGCTTGAAATAAACGAAGGTGCGTACATGGAAATGATCACGGACACTTTTCAGGGGTACTCCATTTTAGGTACTCCAAATGGTACTCCATGGAGTAGTACTCCATGTTTTGTCCTCTCCCAGCTCTAATCCAGGTACACGGGTATTTCGATAACACCAGGGCTTCTACTATGTGGTAGAAAATCTGTATCGAATCTGTGAAAATTCGGCAAACCTGTTCCTGAAAAAGTGGCGGGTTTATGGACGTGTCATTTTCTCGTAACGAAGGCTAAAAACCTCGAAAACGAATCGTATATAATCTCGTTATTTCTTGATCCATCGGATAAATACTTATCTAATAGGATGGCCTAATGAGTTACAGTTTTTACATCGCTCCTGGAGCATGCGCGTAACGTTGACAGGTGACCTGCGAGCAGAGGCTACTTTTTATCTCCCTACATTTTCTTTTACTTTTACTAATGTTTTCTTGTGTTTTTCAACTACGCAAAAGTAGCCTCTGCACACAATTGTCATTTCTCTGTCGCGCATGTGTGAGAAAATGGCGTGAGCTTGGAGAAACTGGTCGATCAAGTTTGTGCGCAAACAAGAAAATAACAATTTTAATCTTTGCTCTACAACTTACCTAAAATCACTTTTTGTGGCCTTTAGATGGCTCGTTATTTACAGGCTCTTAAACGCTGCTCCGATACTCATCCTAAAGTTTGCATTTGTCAATTCGCTGAGGATCGTTTTATTTTCTATCGAAATTTGAGCAAAATGTTGTGTGTTGGTCATTTGAACGAGAAATCACTCGAGAAAGCGCGCACTGTTTTCAAAGCAAAAAAACACTGACGCCATTCTTGTAAAACCAGTCAAGTACGTCCACGATCCTGGACGAGGTTGTGACATTTGTGTGCAGAGGCCACTTCTTGAAGTGGCCTCTGCTAGCAGGGAACGTGACAGGCTCCCTTTAAGAAAATTCGATTTTTGCCCAGCCTCGAAAATTGGCGTACTTCTATAAAAAAGAAGAGTGTATTGTTGAACAATCATGCGCCTGAATGGCACTACAAGGCAGCACAATATAACCTTTCATTTTCTACGCGGTTTTGATGATATGATTTGTACTGGATTTGTCGGATCTTTAAGAGAGATTACTCTGTTTGCAGACTAAAAAAACGCATTTAACTTCAAAATAAATCATAACACGTCAACGCATGCAAGGCTATTGATTCTTTTGTTTCTTCTATGTAAGAGCTTCATACAAATTCAATCAAGTTTTGCAGGGAATTGTTTTTCATTTATCGCCGCTTTTGTCCCTTCGCTTGGTAAGGTACGTGAGGTCTATTAAACGTTTATCTAAATTTTATTAAGTTTTGTTATGAGAGTTGATCGTGTTTACTTTTGCTTTCAAGAATGCGAGAGCAAAGTCAAATATTTGAACGATCTTTTTCCACAAGGCACAGGTATGCAAACAATAGGATCCAAACTGTCAAAATAGTTTTGTAAAAATAGTTTTTGTAAAAATATTTTTGTAAAAGGAGGATCAAGAGAAAGGATTTGAGTGCATGGAATAATCAGTTTGGGAAAACATGTTTTTACAATGGTCATATTACCAAAATGATACCAAAATCGTTTTAAATTAAAAGAAAGCCAATGTTTACACATAAATGTGAATTCGGGATGTGAGAACGGTTTTATAGATATGACCGCGCTTTATTCAGAGTTGAATGACGTGATAAACAAGACGATCACCGATTTTGGAGCTCCATACTCCCGTCCTCGCCTCAAATAGTACAGTGTAAAGTCCCTTCTAGGAAATATTGCACAAATTTTTCGACGGAGTATCGAACTTAAGTTCTCTCTCCTCAACAAGGTACTCCTTGACCTGCTCCACCCAACCTCTGCAGGCGATTAACATTGATAAGGGTCGATATAGGAAATTATGCCGTAGGTGCGCTGTAGAAAATACTGTGCGCAAGTGAGCACCGGAATTCTCATTCACTGGACTCAAGACTCTCTCCTGTCTGTTGCATTGATTTTACTCACCAAACCACAACATAAGATTTGTTTACCCTTGATTTACAAACCAAATGCGTTCTCCGTCGTTTCCTTCTGATAGGAATATCTTATCATTTGACGTTTCCTTGGGGCGTTTCTTATCGTGAAAACATTATGTTGTTGACAATAACCCTGCACTTTTAGAATATCCACACCAGCAGATCAGGAAACATAAAAGATAGAGTACCGCTTGTTTATTTGCCGACATAGTTTCTCGAACTGTCTTTATCGCGGGCCCATTACTTCGCGCGCTTCTGTTGTCGGAAAACAGCCTAACTTGTGAAGATGAAATATGCGTTTTAGTCTAACACACCCAAAATTTGATGCATTTTCTTCAAGGTGTGATATCGAGATTGTGATGTAAGATTCTTCATGATTTTTATCTTCACTACACAAAATACGTGTACTAATCGAATTGATGTAGCTCTCAGAAAAGAAGTAGTATTCTTTCAACACTCCACTTCTTTTTATCTCAGATCTATCATGGCACTGTAGTTTTGGTAGGCGCTAATTTATACTTGCGCTTGCAGTCTCCTGATGGGAGCGAGCAAGAAGGCTGTTTTTTTTACCATCCAGCTTGCTTACCCATCCATCCAGGGTAAGCAAGCGTTTCTGTAGAGTTTTAGGGCAGATAAATCCGCCGGAGAAACTGAAGAGAACCCGGTGAGCGAGATTTTTTGTATCTACCCTAAAACTCCACTCGAACGCTTGCTACGCAGACCTTTTTACCATACCACCCACAAATAAATAACGGTCTCGTTGGAAATCCAGCCAACGCTTTTCGCCCCGGCCTAGTTTGTTAATTCTTCCGCCTTGAAACATAGTATTTGACACTTTCTATTTTCAATGCTTGACAAGTTTTGCTGAAATTTCCTTATGAGTCAATTCTCTGAGTCGGCAGATTCGCATCACTGAAAAAAAAGAATCGCGGTACAATTTTTCTTTATAAAATCCTCTTTTATTTAACTTATAATTTTTTATATTTCTCTTGTTAAATAACATTTATAATACCCGATAATACCGAACATATCGTACAATAATGACAGCGTTGTCCCTTTAATTCAAAACAGCATCTGCTAAAATGTTACTTTACCGGTAGTTCATTTGTCATTTCTTTAGTTACCTACGATATTTGCATTTGGTAATCACTTAACTTTAAAAGCTTTGTGATACTGAATTTTTCATAGCATTCATGTAGTGAGCTGTCGACAATTTACTGCAATTTTCATAATTCTGCGAACTCTACGCGAACTAACAAACCGCGGTTTGGCTTCCGTCAATCAAACGAGTGAACAGCTCTGGGTGATTTTACGCAGATTTTGAGTTTTTTTTTAGGCTTCAAAACCAAATTTCCACCATAAAATGCAGAGAAACAATGTCCATTCGCCTGTCTTTAAAGGATCTGAAAGTTTTGATGAACGGTGGCCAAAACGTAGTTTGGCGTGCAGAAATGTCAAACGTGGAAGTTCGCAGAATTACAAAAATCGCAATAGAATCGAACACAGACAAGTTATCAAACTGAGAAGTTCATTTCAACACCAGCTAAACCTCCTCGCGTGAGGCGACTCAGGGTTATCGTGACCTGAGGCAGAAGATGGCAATGTTTTTGACATTCCACACCGAGATATCTCATTTTGTTTCTCATCCTCGGAACAATCGCTTTCTTCGTTCTTTAGCTCCGCTTTTAAGTTCACTATTTTCGCTCTCAAACTAATAAACAAGCTTACTAGCTCTCTGTCAGGCGATTCAATTCTGTTTAGCTCCTCTAAGACCAGCTTTAAAGCTCTGCTCATGTCTAGAAGTCTATCCTTCTTTGACTTTGACTTTCCTTCCTCCTGAATCTTTCCCAGTAATTTTTTCGCGTATTCTAGAGCGCCGTGCGTGCTGTACCCAGATATACGTTCCACAGACTGTGTTTGCGGTCGAGATGTAGCGAGAGAAAACCGCCTGTGGTTTGGTAGACTGTTATTCTCGACAGATTTATTGTCTTTCACAGTATTCTCATTGTCAATGGAAGTAGTAACAATGTCCTTTTCATCTGTTTCGTTCTCGGTGGTTTCCCTGTGATCGATGATCTGTTTGTCGTTAAATAATAGGTCAGATTTTGCGCTTCTCGTCGCGGATTTCGTTGTCTCTCCGGTCCCTGTCGAAGCACTCGCACACGATGAAGAAGTCGAAGCATGTGATGTTTCGCTACCGGCATCGCTTATTTCAGACCCATCATCGCTTTTAACATCGTCATCCTCAGTCACTGGCTGAATTCGCGAAGAAGGTTCTGCTTTTCTCGCGTTATTATCTTTCCTGTCAAATCTTGGATGTGCTCTTTCCGGCATAGGCGAAGAGGCCAGAGTTTGAAAACTGCGAGCTCGAGCAACGAGTCTTTCCCATTGCAGATCAGTATCATCCTGCGCGTTCCAGTGTGTATTTTGAATGTGATTGTCCCTGCTTTTATTGCCGAGAGAATCTAGAGAGGCAGATCGACTGTGGTTCACGAGTAACGTTCCCGATCGCGCAGGAACACTCATCTTCCGTCTGCTTGACTTTGCCTCTGTGTTTATCTGTTCATACGAGCCGATATGCTGAACAGAAGCCCGACGTGGCTTCTCAACACGATAAGCGCTTGTTTTCAATTCAGTGTTGGTGTTTATGTCAGTGATCTCCTCGCTTGGTCGCTCGACCGCGGTTCTCCCGTCATCTTTTGTATTGGTCTCGAATAGGCCTGGCTGTCGAGTCAGGAATAAAGAAACTTCGGAGCGAGCTTTTTTGTTCGCGGTACCAATGGTTACCGGTTGCGCGACTGCTGAGCATGTTTCCTTATTCGAAGCTGCGTCCTTTAGCCGCAGGCCAATGGCATCTGGCCTATCATATGCATCACTCTCACTAATAACCTGAAACCCTCCAAGTGCTGAAAATCTTTTTTGCAGCATCCTGATGTGAGCCACTTTAGAGTTGCCACTTCTGGTTACTACGATCGCCATAGGACGTCCATAATCCGGTTTGCTGTTCCTCTTGAGACCTATTTCAGGCGCGAAATAGATCTGCTTGGTATCCATGTGTGGTGTTTGAAGGCCACTGTACATATTTCTGGCGTCCAGTCCTAGATAATGTCTTGGCATCGCTACTGGAAGCTTGGTGTTGGACGACACCGGGCCGCACAGCATTGTTCCGCTGCTTTTGTTGCACTTTCACGTCTCTGTGTCAAAATAAATACTGTGAACTTGCTTAATAGAATTACTTGTACAGTTTCATACAGTTCCATACAGTCTTTCTTGGTCTAAATCTTTCCCTCGGCGGTTTCTGGTTGCCAGCTTACTTTGCCTCTGCAACAGGCATTTGCTCCTCACGCGACGAAATCTTGTCAGCAATTGAGCAACTTTGCTTTGGATCGCAGTAATGTTGCACACCTCAGCACACAGTCAGTTGTCAAAAACGCGTTCGGATTGGCCTGTCATTGTCCCCCAGGGGCCCGCAAAATAACCCCACAAAGAATAACACAATCCACTCACATACCAAAGCCCCGCGGGCGCTCTTGACAGCTCGCTGACACCTAGACACGTCAACACTCGAGCCTAACGCCGTTATATTGGCACTTCCAGGGAAATTAACCGAGCATTAAATATTTCCTGCTTTTTCGACCAACACAAAACAGCTTCTAGGAGCGAAATTCCACATCAAATTGGACGAGGAATGCTTTCATAATAAAAATTCTATTCTATTAGAAATGAGATTATAATTCTCGCGTAGCTTCACGTAATGAAATTACTTAATAATCCTATACCGAAACGCAGTGATGTGATTAAATAATTTTTGCCCCGCCTTCTCTGGGTACACAAAGTGATTTTTATTATTGAGAATATAAAAGAACAAGCAATTTCGCTCCTGTGTAGATGAGATGAACAATTGTAACCAAATTTAGTACACCATTACTTTGACTAAAGTTATCTGTCCGGGATGGGTATGGGGTTTGGCGGGTTAATATCAACGCAACATGACTTCAATGTACAAAACACGTTCGGCATGAGGTTGGGAGAAAATAAATGAAATGCCTCGGGATAATCTTGTTTATTTCGTAATCCTCGGCGGGCCGCTCCAAAGGATTTGACAGCGCAAGCCTGCTGCAAAATGACAACAACATTGCTTCGCAGCAGACAAAATGGGAGCTATTTAAAGAATTTGAGTTAATAGGTAGGAATTCATGTGATTTTTTTGTAAATGACTCATTACCCGCGTTTAGACAATAAAGGAGCTTATTTTCCCCGGGCCGGGGTTTGTCCCTTAATTGTCTCCGCGGTGTATCTTTCGCTCTCTCAGCATTTCTTGATAATTTGATCCAAAATTATCTGATGAATTTTTATTATTTTATTACTGATGTTGTTGGGTTTCCTGCTCACTGGGCTTGTCTCTATTGGAATGCATCAACATCCCCTATTTTCTAAATTCGGCTTTGATAAAATTCGACGACAAGAATCTATTGCTAATTTAATTAAAAAGCACTCGATCAGCAAAAAAAGATAATGAATTGAAGTGGCGGCGACAACACTCTTACGTGGGAGAAAAACATCTTGTTCGAAAATAGCCCTCACCGCAGGAAAATTCTTGGAAAATTTTTATTATCCAGGCTTGTGACCACAGCAGTGGGAAACCCCCATGGGTATGAGATATAAACTTTGGTATAATGATTGGGTTTGCAGGGAATCACTGTTTCTGCACTTAGAATAACAAGTTCAAACAAGCCTAACATGTCTAATCATGCTCACCCAGTGGAATATTCGAGTTTTCTCTATTTCGTTCGGGTCAAAGTGTACATTCCTCATCCTGCTATAAACAAGGGTTTTGCAGTTTTGCTGAGCTAAATAAGCAAACACTTCATGTTTCCGTTTCTGTGTTATTTCTAACGCTAAACATAAAGGCACGGCAGTTATTTCCTATTGTTGGGCAGGCATTGACGTCCCCTTTTGTGGGAAATCTAAGAAAGCTGTTAACGTGATGCTAAGAAGCTGTAAATCGACTACATTAGTGGAAATAAAAATATTTTGTTTGTATTTAGAAAAAAAATCCGCGGCTCCTACGCGATCGACAGTAAAATATGTTACTGCTAAGCGAAGGAAAAAAAAAACACTTTCTAGTTGTTAAATGATTCCCGGTGTCTATGAATGGAGTAGCCTGCTAGCCGGCTCTCTAGTGTTTTTTTTTTTTTTCGGATATTTGATTTTTTTGGCGCGCGGGATTCCTGTGTCACTTCTTTAACCCCGCGACACAGGAATACCGCGCGCCAAAAAAGACCACTGGAGAGAGCCGGCTAGTAGGCTATGCATGGAGTTATTATGCGCATGCGTCTATAACACTTTGAGAGGTCAACGTTCATGTTTTTATCACTTAAAATTAAATTGTTGTTTTGTTTGTTAAAGCTACTGATGCAATAGTCACTTATTTGTGAATAGTTTTCCCCACAAGCCGAGGGGTGATTTAAGTCCCATTAGGTGACCAG
Organism: Scolanthus callimorphus; assembly: GCA_033964015.1. Classification (NCBI taxonomy): domain Eukaryota; kingdom Metazoa; phylum Cnidaria; class Anthozoa; order Actiniaria; family Edwardsiidae; genus Scolanthus; species Scolanthus callimorphus. Next base: position 26,691,838 of record CM066918.1, on the reverse strand, counting down.
TATGGGATACGACGACTTGAAAAACGAGCACTTGCAAATACAACTGAAGTTACTAGCTGGTGGTAGCAGGGCAAAATTATTTTTGAAAAGACATTTGGCTGTTGTAATACGATTTGTTGAAGAATGAGCATTCGCAAATTAGAATTGAGTTCTGAGTAACGAGGGCGTGTAGCAGTGGAGTTTAGGCGGTTCCGGATCAGGTCCTACGTGTCCATTCTGGAATTCGCAAACATGGAGTATTTCTGGAGTAACTGGCCGTAGCGGGGCAAAAGTGTTTTTCGTGTGACTTACAGCTCGTATGGCTACGCCCTTCTTCTCTGTCGTGTCGCATGTCTACGCCGTTCACTTCTCACGTGCCGAATGGGCACACGAACGTGATAGAAAACGCGAAAATTAGATCAGCCACATGGAAAAATTGCATGATGGATTGATTGGCAATCTCTGCGCTTTGTTCCCCATTCTTGTATTGAATAGCCTTATGCACCAGTCAATTGTAACCACCACCCCCCCAACCTCGGGGAAGGGTGGGGACATGGATGTTCAGCTGCGCCATACTAGATTTTTGTCCCCACCCCTGAGGCGAAATGTGTTGGAAATTCCCCCACCCTGCGGGGCAAGGATAGAAGTGATTCAATGCTACCATGCCAATATATATTGAGTCCTTTCACCTATAAGAAATTTTCTAAGTAGTTATTCCAACAAATTCTCTATCATTTGCATTTTTCTACTTCACTTCACTCAATACGTAATAAAAATATCATCTAATATAGTCTTTGGCAACTCGTGCAACGAAGACACTACCTTCGCATCGTTCACAAGAACAAGTGTATCTTGGCGAGGAAAAACTAACCCAACCAAAAATGCTCTGCAGTGATAGGCCTGGCGGGCAGTCACTGTTCGAAAGAAGAGTAAGCGTGAGCTCGACGTTACAGAAATTTGTCATTTGGGCTGCGCTTCACGCAAATGAATAATATTAATTTCGTCATTTCGGCGCTCAATTTCGCGCATGAAAAATAAAACCTACAGGATTTGTTTACTATACATAAAAACGGAACGTTCATCTACACTTTCTCTGAGACCCCGTCCACACGTGATTTTCTAACGCGATTTCGTTTGAATCCGTATACCTTTTGATACGTTTAGGCCTTCCGTCCACACTAACACGCTGATCGTTTTCATCGAATCCGTGAGTTTGAAAACGAATACTTTGGAAAACGCGTTAGTGTGGACAGGGCCTGAGGCTTGATGAAATGCGTTTATCAAAATTCGGGCGCTCCTGAGGTGGATGTATTTCCAAGACGAAGAGAGTATTGGGAATATGTTCCCAACTAATCCCCCACACTCAGGGGTGGGGGGTCCATGACAAGAATATCCCCCATGTAGTCGGGACCAAAACCTGACCGATACGTATAAATGCCCCACGTTGCCCCCACCCTCCCCCGAGGTTGGGGGGGTGGTGCTTACAATTGACTGGTGCATTACCCTTGGTGTCCACAATTCAGCTTACTCAATCATCGGACTTTGCTAGGGGCAAAGCCCTTAATAAAAGACATAAAACCAATTAAAGATACATCGAAGTCTTGACTGGAGACGAGTTCTTGAGTTTGCAAGTTTGTAATGTCAAGACGGGTAGAACGTATTGGAGGAAGACGCTCCGTTGACATGTGATGGATCATGTGAAAACCCCTTTTGTCTCTCTTTTTTACTGTCTAGTAAACTAAGTAACACCTTCACGTAGGCAACACTCTTTTTACCGAATACTTAAGACAGCCCTCGAACGAATGCGCAAGAGGGAGAATGAACTTCGAGTTCTTTCTGAGGACGGTTCAGAAGCGAAATTAAGAAATGTCTACCTTCGTTAATGTTCCCAGAATGTGCCTCTGCTTTGCTGCACACTCTATTGTCTTTCGGCTAGCCAAAGACTCGGGCGCTAAAGGCCATGAGACGCTGTTCTGACTTTGATGGATCGAGTGAGAACCCCTTTTCTTTATTTCATTGTTTGGTCTATCGAGTATTATTAGACTGCACTAGAAAGACTCGCGTACGTGAAGATCTTGTCACTCATTATTTTATACCTGCATTCAAATCTAAAGCACTCATGGCTAGTGAGGAGATGAGATGCGTTCTGACTTTGATGGATCGAGTGGCAATCCCTTTTCTTTTATTACATTGTTTGGACTACTCACGTACGTGAAGATCTTGTCACCCATTATTTTATACCTGCATTCAAATCTAAAGCTCTCGTGGTTAGTGGGGAGATGGGGTGGTGCTATTTTTTGAAGTAATGTAATTTAGTCCTGCGGAATAGCGTAAAAATTGCGCACTTTTGGCTAAAGACACCAAACTTTGCATGTCAATAGTTTTTAGTAGTTTATTGAAGATAAGATATGGAGGCACGCTAAATTTTATTCGTAGCGTAAGCTAGAACAGTTTTAATGTGAACCATGGTTTTACCATTGGCAGCCATCTTTGAATCCTTTGTTATTCATGAGCTCTTCGGCACCGTGTTTATAGAGTATAGCACACTACTAGGAACGAATATCATGCCAAAATTTTTGTTACAAGCTTCTTTTACACATTCGACACATGAGGTACCAATTATCTCGATCTTTTTTAGAATTTGTTGGTCATTCTTGAAACATTTCATCAAATCTCAGTCAGGCAAGTGTTTTACAATATAAATTATAAACATTCACAATAAACTGGTCGTGACATTTAATAAATCACCAAAAACTAAGGAGACGCTCATCCGAAGTCAGTCAGCTCAATCCATAGTTCAGAATTAGCAAATGTTGAGCTGCTATGGCTGTGCAGTCTAGAGAACAACTTGAATGTTCACAAAGCTAAGGCCCGTTTCAAACGTCGCGCCAACGTCGTGCCGAACTCAATTCCTCAATTAGGTTCGACGTTAGCGCGACTCAAGCACGACGTTTGAAACCAAATTTGAATTAGGCTCGACTATTCTATTAGGCACGACTCTGGCTCGACATGTGTTGCCGTGCTATCCGACTGAAGCGCGACTTGGTTTCAAATGTCGTGCTATCGTCGTGTCGAACTCAATGCATAAATTACAGAATGAATTAAAAACTTACCAAACCGGTTTATACGTCGCTGTGCGCAGTCGCAAAAAAAGAGAGAGGGGTTGTGCGCAGTCGCAAAAAAGAGATAGGATAAAAAGGAAAGAAAGATTGCGGACTCGTCTGAATCTTCTGAATCTTTCTCCTTAGAGGAGAACCAAAAGAAAGGCGATAAAACAAGAAGGGCCATAGAAGTGTGTGGACAATTCAAATTTGAGGGCCATAAGTTAGAAAACTACTGTATGGTTATTATGAAAGACTCGTGAAATACAGTTTATTGTATTGTATTGTAATGAAGGAAGTAGACGATGTAGCAGATATTATTGCAAACAACGGAACTCATTTTTCAGAACACGAAAAACTCCAAAAATACAGAACTTTACGGGAACGTTTTCAAGACATGAAGGCACAAAATAATGGTGAATGGCGTTATACCTTTGTTCAATTGAGAAACAAATTCAAGTTTCGCCCGTTGGCCATGTGCCCGCCCGCATTTCGGTTCGACGTTTGAAACCAATGTCGTGCCAGAGTCGCGCTAACGTCGAACCAAATAGAATTGAGTTCGGCACGACGTTGGCGCGACGTTTGAAAAGCTCTAAACCTCATTAATAACAAAGGATTCGAAATGGCTGCTATTGAGCTAAACAATAGTTCACCTCTCTAGCTTTCGCTACGAAAGAATTATAGCGTGCCTCCATATCTACGAGTTAAAAATACATTGCAAAAAGTTGGGGCTTTAGCCTAAAATGCGCAATTTCCTCAAAAATTTGCTCTAATCCGCCGGACTAATTAAAAGTATTGCCAGGGATAGTGTGATCTGCAGTTGTGTTACTGTAATGAGCCGTTAGTCTTTCTTTGGGCTAATCGTATATGGTGTGCTATTCTTTTCTATTGTATACCCAGGCTATTCAGACAGGTGCTCCTAGACAATCCAAAACACGCTTTAAAACACTCATCCGTTATTGAAACACGTGAAGCTACAGTAAAAGCCCGCATATGAAAACTAGTAGAAGTTTCAAGGTCAGGCTGAACCGGTTCTTGTATTTTAGGGTAGTTTGCATCCCTTTAGGGTACCTGCAACTTTTTTAGCATATATTCTAATAAGTATTTTGTGCAAAGAGCCCTTTATTGCACTCTTATAGTACACCTATTTCAATTAACGTTGCTCTGCAAAACGTAAAACCATGAACCATGCATCATAATGAAGATGCTATTTCTCGTATTTTCCTCGAGTTTGGCAAACCAAACTAAACTAAAACCACCACTTTGTTTACTACTTTGAGACACAATTAGGCGTGAACCGCTTCGTTTTAGGCAGGAATTACCATTACGACTTATGAAACATGGTTCATGGTTTTACGTTTTGCAGAGCAATGTTAATTGAAATAGGTGTAAATATCTGACATTTTGCCGTATTCTTCTAAGTAAATAATAATCATCATCAGGTTTCCCCCTCCACTGCTTCAGCAGGTGGGGGTGCCGAGCATTCTTGTGATCATCGGCAGGAACCTTTCCTTGTCTTGCATTTCTCATTGAAACTGTATCTTGGGAAGGCCTGTCAATGATTCGTATTTTTTTCTAAGGATCTCGGCTATATGGCTTTTTGTTGTTCAGAACAGGATTTGCTTCTGTAGTGCAGAGTTAGGGAGACAGGTAACATGAGCGATTTACTTTTAGGTTGTGTTTTTTTGTTTTTAGCGATGGGCCATCTTAAAAGTCGCCAAAGCGTAATTTTGGTGGTGCCATTTTTTTTCCGGGCATTGAGGATAAGGGCTGAAAAAAAAAAAATGATTACAGGCCTTATCACGGTTTCCGCCGCCATTTTGTTGAGTAGACAAGAAATACAAAACCCCACATAGACTCTGCAAATGCGAGGTGAAATCATTGCGAAAATAATGCACATATCAACAAAATACTTAGCATAAAATAATTAAAGTGCCCAAACAATCAATCTACTAAATTTCAGATTCCTACGCTTTCTCTTTCTGGGAATATTTCTGATGGTCAGATCCATCGATCCAGGGTTATTTTGCCAAACCCTGTATCCATGATGCTTCGTTATTTATTGACTTAATATGAATAATAATTGAAATATAATCTGAATATCAAACCAATCCAAGAGTCTGAAATTTACAAGTGTATGTAGAAGAAGTTTTTTTTTAGCGATCTTAAAAGTCGCCAAAGCGTAATTTTGGTGGTGCTTTATTTTATTGACATTGAAGATAAGGGCTGAAAAAATTCTCGGTCGCCATTTGCAACAGCCAATTCAAGTTTTGTCGCCAGACCGAGATATATTGTCGCACAGGCAAAAAGGTGGTCGCCATTTCCAACCTAGCATGTATTTTGAGGCGGCAGCAAATAAGCTTTGCGCAGAAACTTTCATTTGCTTTCTAGGAAACCCTTTTTTAATGTTATTCACACAATTCTTTCAATAATAATCATTCCAATAAAGAGTTAAGATAATATAGACATGGAAAAAGCAGCATGTTTTAGAATACAGCTCGGCCGATGCCTATTAACTTGTTGCACCTGCCACCTTAATAAAACAAGAATATTTTTAATTAAACGTACTAGCTGTGTGAAAAGATAAATAAAATAAATTGATTCCCTTTTTGATTCTATGCCACCTTCTATGTTATCTCACAATCTTACTATCTAGAACCGCTGTGGATAGTAATGTCACCAGATATAATTTACTCAGATTTTTTTTTCTGAGGTAACCTTACAAGATTACCCTACTAGGCAAGATAAGCGTTTGAATATAGTAACTTGCTTTTTGATATCGTATTATAATAACTTTGTCGGCCATTGCTGGTTATTTCGCAGGCTTAAATGGACTGGATTGAGCGGATTTATCACGAGCCGTTTATACGTTTTATCCCGCTACTCGGAGCGAATCAAGATATCGCTCAATTTATTTATTTATTTTGAAACTGCATGTCCTCTAAAGTTACTATAATAGTAATATAGTTAGCGCTGTTGGGCGTAAATATGGTGTTGGCCTTTCTCGGGGGTCATTTTGACCTTGAGCCGGGCCGAAAACATAATTACGCCCGCGAACGTCAACTATATCAATTATAATAGCTCTGCGCATAACCTTCTCTTGGTATTCACTGACGAACTTCAATAAGTCGAAGCTGAGGTCTCCTAGGAGGATTACCCAGGTTAGAGGGCAGGGTGAATCTCCTACGGGGGTAGCCTTTGAACTCATACAATTGCCTGTATAACCCAAAACTATATAATAGGAGGATATTGGCTTAGCAGCTTCCTTCGATCGCACAGCCAACACTTAGCGACTACAAACATCACTCTGAGGTGTTGCAAATGCTGCTTAGGCCTAGTACATACGCCGCTCTGATCATGAGCCGATCCAATTGCAAAAGCTCGATAAAACAATATTGTTCGTCCATCTCTGGTCTGCCTGTCACCTAGACTATTCTAAATCATACCGGTAATGTAGAATCCATTTAAATTGCCCGATTATCGTGTATTTTACGGCAACAGGCTGGATCGGCTCATGATAAGAGCGGCGTATGTACTAGGCACAATTTTAGTCGATGCAGAGTTCGTCGAATTATGAAAACTGCACTACCGTAGAGTGCTATCAGCCCCTGTTTTGGCTCCATCCTCGCGCGCCAGAGGGTCCTTCCCTCACCTCCCCCAGGGGACAGAGGAACTGGGGGGGTGGTGAGGGAAGGACCCTGGCGCGCGAGGTTGCTTTGGCTCCTCTGGCGTTCGTCGGGGGTTCGCGCTCGCTTTCTGGAAACGCGCCAAAGTAGGGGCTGCTAGCAGTCTACACTAACGAGATATATTACCACACTAGCTGTTCCCCTTTTCTCTCGATCTTTCTCCTTTTCCCCGGACAGATGAAGGAATAATGATAGAGTCTTCAGTCGACATTCTCAAGCCAAGCATTTTACGTATTGCCTTTCTTAAATCTCTATTTTTTGCCGCGTAAAAGAACGGGTGGTAGGCGGAATTGCTGAAGAAAAGCGCTTGTGTCCACAACCAGCCAACGCGAAGTTCCTTCGCCTTACAGGGATACAAGTGCGTGTATGCGACGTCCAGGATTGCGACTACTATCAGTGGTACACCGAGAACGACATAGAAGGCAATGATAGAGCCAATAGTCAGTACGGCTTTTCTGTTTCTCGAAGCTGAAACAACAGTAGCATCGCTAACCGACGTGGACTCAATCCGACGAAGGTGGCGTCGGGTTTTTTAATATTTCGCAGTGGCAATAACAAATAGCAACAAATGGAGCAGCCAGGATGATGATAATAGCGATGAAATGGTGTGCTTGGGAGTTATAGTTAACGAGAATTAGCCGCGGCAATGAAGCAAGAATTGAGAATAACCACACGGAGGCAATAGTCAGGTAGCAACACCTCCTAGTTAAGAAATTGGGGTATCGGTAGACGTATTTTATAGATAACATTCTGTCTATTGTGATAACGCCCATAGTGTACGAACTCAAAACACACATGTGTATAACTGCGAATTCTTGGATGCGGAGATCATTTTCCTTCAACTGCCCAAAATATTCATAGAAGAAGTACATCCAAAAGGGTAGAAATATAACGTTTAAATAAATCCCAACAAGCGCTAGTGATCCGACAAAGTAATTAGAAAGGTTCTGTAGTGAAGGCGTCCGATATATCGCGAGGAGAACAGTAATATTCCCAATGATCGCTACCACGGCAGTTGCTGCACTGTACACAAATACAAGGGCGAAGTGTGTAGACGTGATATACGCCTGACGAGAACACCGATCAGTAGAGTTCAGTTTTACTATCATTTTGCGGTTGTGTTTGATATCGAAAACGGCTCTCTTCTTGCGCACCTGCAATTGCAATAACTTCAGGGTGCTTTTGTTTGAACACCTTTCTCGGATAGCACATTCACATGTAAAACCTTATCACTTTAGAGAGCGTTGTTGTTGGAACTGTCCTCAAATGTTTATACAACAAGATCTTGTTTCCTAGCAATTTGTTGCGCTGATTTCGAGCTAAAATTTCATTGCTGAGGATAATTCTGTTCTGATATAATACAAGTACACGTAAGTTTGAGATAAATAGCCAGGGGTTGTTATCCGTCAAGGAAGTGCAGATACAGGGAAAGGGGATTAAGAAGGGTGAGAATTACTTTGAGGAAAGGGGCTGGAGAAGTTAGTAAGTGCCAATTGTATCTTGGCAAAGTTTAAGTGTGTAAATATACAATTTGTATTAAACGTCATTACAACACTTTACAGCGTTACTAATTCTAGTGTTAAGAAAACTTCCTTGTTGAATACTAGCAGAAACATATAAGTGGTACCGACAGAGCATCGTGTGGCCAAAAATCTGGTTACGAAAGTACGAAACCTGGTATCTTTGTTTTAGCATCTTTTCAAAGGCATACATTAAAGTACAAGTAACTCTTGTAAGTTCCGTTAAAAAAATAAAATTATTTATCTAATTTATCTAATTATTTATCTATAGCAAGATAGTATATTTTATAATATGGATGCCAGTGTTTTACCGGAAACTAAGACACTCGTATTTTCCATATCTTCACTAGTGAAAATATGAAAAAGTTATGTACCAAATGTCCCGGATGTGCACGTTTGGAGTGTTTGTTTTCCTGACTTCGTCTGCAGTGAAATCTCGCTCGCTCGGTCACACGAGTTTTAAGCCACAAAACTAAGTTTTGTTCTAGTTCTAAAGAGAAAAACCTTATTTCAACTATGGCAGAGAAAGCTACAGCAACACAAAAAGGGAAATTAGTTCTTAACGACACTGGGAATCAGAAAGATTGAGGGAGCATTTCACAAATAAACACTTTCGACTTTACCAAGTGAGTTGTTCAATTTGTAATATTTTGCCGCTATGTCAATTCTAATCCATATAATAAAAAGAACATTACACGGTGGCTTGAAGATATGGATTTCATTTTCTCGTGTCAAAAACAATACTTTACTCACTCGCTGCGCTCGTTCGTAAAATATTGTAAAATATTGTTCTTGCCACTCGAAAATAAAATCCATATCTTCGCGCCACCGTGTAATATCCTCTATATCTATATTTCTGCCACTGTGAAATATCGTAATTCGCACGTGTGAAAAATTACGCCGATAAATGCCCACTGTCGCGAAATTCATCAAATCGAAACATTTTCACAATGATTTAGTAAACAGAATAATACATGGGCGCTTAGACAATATGGAATTTATCTTTTCGTTTTCGAATTTGATATCTCACTCATTCGCTGCGCTCACTCATGAATTTAAAGATAAATTCCATATCCCTGCGCGCCCATGTAGTATTCTCTATAGAATCCTATGATATCTTTTTTGTGTAAATTGAGGACGAGATATCATAGGATTCAAGTCTATTGAAAGCGTTCAGTCGGTAGATTCCGCCGAAAATAGCACTCAAAAAGGCGATATCGCCCTCGTCGCTGCGCGACTCGTGCGATATCGCTTTTTTTCGTGCTATTTTCTTAGCGTAATCTAGCCTCCTGAAGCTTTGAATAATCCTATAGAATTTCATTACTGTTAGAGTACTCCAGGTGGTGAAATTTGAAGTTTAATTTCTCCGCTTTCTATGAGTATTTCGCTAACCAAAGTAAATGATTACATGTAGTTCTTCCAAAATAAACCAATATCAAGCCAAGAAATTTCAAACTTTTGAGTAACTGGTAAAATCTCTCTATTCAATCCAGTATTTTCCTAGCCTCAGCATCGCTTCGGCAGATAACACAAACCTCGGCGTTGCCAAATCTCACTATCATGCTCAACCTCATCCAATAAGTTTAAATATCTCCATGATTCGACAAATGTCGTTCTCTGCCCAATATTTTTGCAATTCAAAGAACAGTAATACTGTAACATAGCTGAAATGCCAAACGAAGATCCCATGGAAATGGAACTAATGATTGACTTGAGTAAGTATTTGAGTAAGTCACTGATCTTGATATACTGTTGAGCACTTTTTGTTTTCTGATGTTTTATCTAACTAAGTTATACATATATATTTTTATAGAATGTGGTCTGTGCAATGAGCAGAAAACTGGGGAGAAAGGTACTCCTAAATATATAACGTTGTGTCCGTGTGGACACACGTTTCACCGGTCTTGTGCCGATGGGCATGAACTGCAGAGAACCAACTTTAAATGTCCAAGTCCTGTTTGTGCGTAAGTAGTTACACATTCAAATGTTCATTTCTTAGCTAAACTTGTGGTAGGAAAATAACTATATATTTTTTTTTAGATATCGGCACGAAATAGTACGTGTGCTTTTTATTGAAGTCTATGAGGTAGATACAAGAAAAAAATAATGATCAGGTAAGATATTGTCTTGTTTGGTACTTGTTCCTAAAATGGTTGATATTGGTATGAAACAGTAGAACTCTAAAGACAAAACAAGTCAAAGGTGAAAGTGGTTGCCGCTAGATAACGTGGGAAATTCGTTTGACGAATCAGTTACCCTTTTGGAAATTTTGAATTAATCGCTTGTCTAGAATGTTTTTTGTCGGTTCCCAGGTTTCTGAATGATCAGCCCATAACACTAAGTATTCAATTTTTCTACCTTGCTTTCTTTTACTTAACAGTTTTATAGCTTGAAAAATAGAATGCTCATCACTATTGTTTTGCATTTTCGATGTCGATACGTTCGAAGTGCTAGGTTCTTTTGCTTTCGCTGTAGTGCTAGCCGCTTTGTTTTCTCCACTTGCTCCATGGGCCTAACATCTGATTTCTTTTGGGCATTTTAGAATCAGTGCTTTTCTTGTTTGAAAATTCTTTAGTTTGCTGTGATTTTCCTTCTTTTGTTTTGGTTTTTTCACTTTCTTGTTTTGGCGTTTCCGTGTCGTTTTGGTTTTCCGTATTTTCAAAACTATCATCAGGAATGTCTGAAAAATCTAGACCAAAACCTTCAGCAATGCTCTCGTCTGGAGGCAAAATTGGTCTTTCATCTGGGTCGAAACACTTTTTCATTCTGTTTATATGAACAGCAAACTTTGCTTTTCTGTTGTTCATATCCCTAACATAGTAGTTTACTTCATTAAATCTCTCCACAATTCTAAATGGTCCATGCCACATGTGCAGCAATTTCTTTGCCAATCTTTTCTTTGTTGCAGGAGTGTAAACCCAAACTTTTTCCCCTACTTGAAATTCACGATGTTTACTTTTCTTATCATAGTAGAACTTTGCTTTTTGATGTGCGCGTTGATTATTTTCTATAGCAATTTTACGTGCTTGCTCGACATTTTCAACAACTCGTCTTCTGTGTTCTTCTACTGATGTGGACAATTTTGAACTATCCAAACTTAGATATTTACTGTTTACGCAAAGATGCGGTTCAAAACCAAAAAGTAAATAGTGAGGGCTCTCATTAGAGCTCTCATGTGGGCTTGTTCTATAGGCATGTAGGACAGCTGGAATATACTCGTCCCAATCTGTGTGAGAACTATTAACATACATTGATAAACTTTGTATCAACGTGCCATTGGACTTTTCAACTAGACCGTCTGTCTGTGGGTGATAGCTCGAGGTATTCAATTTATGAATTTGAAATATCCGACAAATTTCTTTGATTAATTTGCTCATGAAATTTTTTCCTCGATCTGTTAATAATTTTCTCGGAGCAGAGTATCGGAATATTATTTCACGCACAAAAATGTCTGCTATTGTTGCAGCTTCCATGTCGGGCATCGCAAAGGCTTCTGGGAATTTTGTTAGGTAATCAGATATGACAAGTATATACATGTTCCCTTTTTTGCTCTTAGGAAGGGGACCAATTATGTCCATTGCACATTTTTCCCAAGGCGTAGTCACAGGTTCCGAAAGACACATTGGTTCTCTTAGATGGCTTTTAGGGCTTTTACGCATAGAGCAATCTACGCACGATTTGCACCAATGTTCAGTATCTTTAAACATGCCAGACCACCAGTAATACTGACGTAATTTCCAAAAGTCTTTCCGATTCCAAAATGAGCACCCGTTATGTGATCATGAACATTTGAAAGTAATTCATATTTCAGACATTCCGGAACGACTAACTGTGAAATTGTTTCTTTACTTCTGTGTTTACTTTTGCGGTCTAAGTGGTATAAAAGTTTATCCTCTCCTATGTAAAAACAATCGGCAGATAATAACAATTCTCTAGCTAGTTTGTTATCACTAGGTAATTCGCCGGTTTCTAAGTAAACAATAATGTCTGAAAGTTTACGATCTTTCCTTTGTTGCTCATAAATTTTATCAGCTTCTGGGGCTTTTTCTATGGCATAGAGTTCGCACTTTTCATATGCGCGTCTACTAAGAGAATCAGCAGCCAGGTTTTGTTTGGCATTCCGATAGACAATATCAAAATCATACTGTTGAATTAACATTGACCAGCGTGCTAAACGTCCTACCGGATCTTTTATAGACATAAGCCATTTTAATGCGTTGTGATCAGTATGAACTGTGAATTTGTTTCCACTCAGGTACGGTGAATATTTCTTTATTCCCTCGATTACCGCAATGCATTCTCTTTCAGTAGTTGTATAATTTGTTTCACAGTTGTTTAGTGCACGACCATTATACGCGATTACAGCCTCTTTTCCATCATCACTGAACTGTGATAAAGTCATTCCTACGCCAGTTGAAGATGCATCCGTTATCAAATGAAATGTTTTAGAAAAGTCTGGAAATACTAAAACCGGTGCTGAAACAAGTTCGCTCTTAAGTTTCTTGAATGCCTCTTGGCAATCATCGGTCCATTTGAATTTAACATGCTTTCTTGTCAAATTGTTCAAAGGTTCTGCAATAACATGACAATTCTTGATAAACTTCCTGTAATAGTTGCATAAGCCTAAGAAACCTCTCAATTCCTTGATATTAGTAGGAATTGGGAATTCTGTAACTGCTTTAATCTTACTAGGACATGGTTTAATTCCGTCTGGGGTTACAATATGACCAAGATATTTCAATTCTTGTTTGGCAAGCACACACTTCTTTGGATTCAGTTTCAGATTAGCATCTCGCATTCTAACAAACACTTCTTCAAGATGCCTGAGGTGATCTTCTGGAGTTTTAGAAAAAATAATAATATCGTCAATATAAATTAACGCACTCTTATATTCCAATCCTCTGAGAATATGTTCCATAAGTCTCTGAAATGTAGCGGGCGAATTGCACAATCCAAACGGCAAAACTTTAAACTGATAAAGTCCATTGTTGGTTACAAAAGCTGTCTTTTCACGAGAAGATTGTTCTACCTCTATTTGCCAATAGCCACTCTTCATGTCAAGACTTGTAAAATATTGACTACCAGACAAACTATCAAGTACATCCGATATCACAGGGATCGGATAAGAGTCTTTCTTTGAAACAAAATTCAGTTTCCGAAAATCAACACAAAATCTCATTGTTCCATCCGCCTTTTTCGCCAAAACAACGGGCGAGGCCCAAGGAGAAATTGAAGGCTCTATGACGTCATGTTCGAGCATTTCTGTTAGCTGTTTTTCTATTTCTGCACGATTGTCAGGATTTGTCCTATATGGTTTTTGTTTGATAGGAACACTATCTCCGGTATCAATTCTGTGCTGAATAATGGAACTTCTACCAAGGTCTTTAATATTTGATGCAAAACAGTCTTTATACTTAAATAGCAACTGCTTTAGGTTCTCTTCGTCTTCCCAGAAAAAGCGCAATTTAAAATGTCTGGTAATTCCGATGAATTATTCACAGTAGCGTCTATAGCACTATCATTTTCGCTTTTCTCAGATGGTTCTCCAAGTTCAAAAGTTTGAAATTCATCGTCATTCAATATACTTAAAGAAGCTAGTTTTGTCCCTGGATAAATGCTTACACTCTTAGAATTAGGGTTTATTAACCTTAGGGGAACAATTCGTTCATCATTGACGGTCACGAGCTCGGCGGCACCTACAATACTGAGTTTTTCTGGCAATTCTTTTCTACAAGTTACTAAAGCAACCGAATTCGTCGGGGGAACCCCATCAACTTTTGCAGGCAAAATTGTTTCTGAATGTGCTGGCAATGAAAAAGCATTTTCTGCAAAAACTACAAATCTATTGTTCTCACAAAATCTAGTTTGTTCTCATTGTGGAAAGCAAATTCTTTTTGTATAATGTTCAGCGAAATAGTTGAATTCGAAAAATCGATATTCGCCTTAAATTCTGAAAGAAAATCTTTACCCAGAATTGCACCATACGACAAATTGTTTATCACATAGAATGGAAAGGAGAAATCATAGCCTTGTAATTTGAATCGAAAGGAGAAAGGAGAAATCATAGCCTTGTAATTTGAAATCCAGCATTATTTTCGCCACAACATCTAGGGACTGTCCATTTACTGTTCTGATTAATGGTAAATCTGTTTGCAGAGTATGAAATTGTTGTTGATCTAATTTGTGAAACACGTTTTGGCTAATAAGTAGTATATAGAGTGGATATACGCCTATTTTTATACGCCTATTTTTATACGCCTATTTTTATACGCCTATTTTTATACGCCTATTTTATACGCCTATTTTTATACGCCTATTTTTATACGCCTATTTTTATACGCCTATTTTTATACGCCTATTTTTATACGCCTATTTTTATACGCCTATTTTTATACGCCTATTTTATACGCCTATTTTTATACGCCTCTCATTTCATCTATAAAAGCTGGTGTGTGAGCGATGTGAGGTATTCACAAAGATGCGTGGAACTCAGTTTGAGCAAAGAGTGGAAGCTTCGTAGTCAGGTTGGTAGACTAATTATCAATTCATAAATAATATGTAACCTAAAATTTCGATCGGAAGATCTTCGGGAAGTGTTCGGAAGATTAGCGGAAGTGTTCGTAAGGTCTTCGGAAAGTTTTCGGAAGGTCTTCGGAAAGTGCTCGGATGGTCTTTGGAAGGTCTTCGGAAAGCATTCGGAAGTGCTCGGAAGGTCTTCGGAAGTGTTCGGAATGTCTTCGGAAGACATTCGGAAGTGCTCGGAAGGTCTTCGGACGGTCTTCGGAAGACCTTCGGGAATGTTCGGGTGATCTTCGGAAGTGTTCGGAAGGTCTTCGGAAGTGCTCGGAAGGTCTTCGGAAGGTCTTCGGACGGTCTTCGGAAGACCTTCGGGAAGTGTTCGGGTGATCTTCGGAAGTGTTCGGAAGGTGTTCGGAAAGTGCTCGGAAGGTCTTCGGGAAGTGCTCGGAAGAACTTCGGAAAGTATTCGGAAGTGCTCGGAAAGTCTTCGGAAAGTGTTCGGGTGATCTTCGGAAGTGTTCGGAAGACCTTCGGAAGTGTTCGGAAAGTGTTCGGAAAGTGTTCGGAAGATCGTCGGAAGTGCTCGGAAGATCATCGGAGGTCTTCGGATATGTTCGGAAATTATCCTATGTGTCCTACCAGTCCTAGCGCCCTAGTGTCCTATCTGTCCTAGTGTCCTACTTGTCCTAGTAGTGTCCTAGTAGTGTCCTAGTAGTGTCCTACTTGTCCTAGTAGTGTCCTACTTGTCCTAGTAGTGTCCTAGTGTCCTATCTGTCCTAGTGTCCTACTTGTCCTAGTAGTGTCCTATTTGTCCTAGTAGTGTCCTAGTAGTGTCCTAGTAGTGTCCTACTTGTCCTAGTAGTGTCCTATCTGTCCTACTTGCCCTATTTGTCCTATCTGTCCTAGTGTCCTAGTGTCCTTCTTGTCCTAGTAGTGTCCTAGTGTCCTATCTGTCCTAGTGTCCTATCTGTCCTAGTGTCCTACTTGTCCTAGTGTCCTACTTGTCCTAGTAGTGTCCTAGTGTCCTACTTGTCCTAGTAGTGTCCTAGTAGTGTCCTATCTGTCCTAGTGTCCTATTTGTCCTAGTAATGTCCTAGTAGTGTCCTAGTGTCCTACTTGTCCTAGTAGTGTCCTACTTGTCCTAGTAGTGTCCTACTTGTCCTAGTAGTGTCCTAGTGTCCTACTTGTCCTAGTAGTGTCCTATCTGTCCTATCTGTCCTAGTGTCCTACTTGTCCTAGTAGTGTCCTATCTGTCCTAGTGTCCTATCTGTCCTAGTGTCCTACTTGTCCTACTTGTCCTACTTGTCCTAGTAGTGTCCTAGTGTCCTATCTGTCCTACTTGTCCTACTTGTCCTAGTGTCCTACTTGTCCTAGTAGTGTCCTAGTGTCCTATCTGTCCTAGTGTCCTACTTGTTCTAGTGTCCTACTTGTCCTAGTAGTGTCCTAGTGTCCTATCTGTCCTAGTGTCCTACTTGTCCTAGTGTCCTATGAGGAGGATAAGGCTAGACATTAGGGTCCAAAGGTCAATTTACCATCGGATCGAAATCCACCAATCAGAAGGCTAGAATCACGCAACCAATCAGATTGCGTGCTTAACGCACCAATCAAATTACAGGGATTTCGATCCGATGTTCAAAGGTCAGAGTCCAAAGGTCAGAGTCCAAAGGTCATCAGAGTCCAAAGGTCAATTTATCAACGGATCGAAATCCACCAATCAGAAGGCTAGAATTAGGATTTTAGCCAATCAGATTGCGTGCTTAACGCACCAATCAAATAACAGGGATTTCGATCCGATGTCCAAAGGTCAGAGTCCAAAGGTTAGAATCCAAAGGTCAAAGTCCAAAGGTCAATTTATCGGCGGATCGAAATCCACCAATCACATTTGAGTATTTTGATTCGGACGCCCAAGGAAACAGGCTCAAGGTCATCAAAGGTCATCAGAGTCCAAAGGTCAATTTACCATCGGATCGAAATCCACCAATCAGAAGGCTAGAATTTGGATTTCAGCCAATCAGAATGCGTGCTTAACGCACCAATCAAATTGCAGGGATTTCGATCCGATGACGTCATTCCGCTATTATAAAAGGCGAGAACTCAGTTCGAGATCACAGTCTTCCTCTGCTTATCGTTGTAGGAGGAGGAAGAAGAAAGATGTCGGGAATAAGTGAGGAAGATGAAATAGAAGAGGCACTCCGAATATTGAAGAAAATGATGGAAAAAGAAGAAGAAGAAGAAGTAATGGCGGCGAGAGAACAAGAAACATCTCTTGGAGATATGTTAGAAGGAGAACAAAGGAATTGTATGATTTGAAGGAGGAACAACAACCTACTTGGATAGATCAGTTTGAGTTGGGAGAACTACCACCACCACCACCACCACCACCATCACCACAGGTGGAAGTAGAAGAGGAAGGTCATGCTAATGATTGGATCCAGCAAGATGATGCTACTAACGTTCCACAAATTGTGGAAGAGCAGTATTTGAATGCTCAAGACCATCCACCTTCGTCACCACAGGTGGAAGTAGAAGAGGAAGGACATGCTATCGATGTTATCGATTGGATCATGCAAGATGATGGTAACGTTTTTATGGCACAAAGTTTTGCAGAGCTCTTTGAACGGTATTTGAATGACCAACCGTCACCGCCACCACCACCACCACCACCACCACAGGTGGAAGTAGAAGAGGAAGGATACGCTAATGATGTTATCGATTGTGTGATGCAAGACGAGATTGATATGACACAAAGTTTTGTAGAGCTACATCAACAGCATTTGACTACCGATAGACCACAAACACCACCGCCATCACCACCACCGTCGCCACCCCAAGATGTTGACAATCAACCATCACCACTGCCGTTACCGTCACCACCAGAAGATGTTAACAATCAACCATCACCACTACCACCACCACCATCACCACAAGATATTACAATCAAATTGGAAGAGGTGTCAAACGCACCCATGATGAGCAAGAGGAGGAGGAGGAGGAAGAGAATGATGATGGTATTTCGTACCAATTGAATGAAGTCCACAGTCGGCATTCGCGTAAGATGAAAACCGATTGTACTGATTATGATTTAACATCAATCTTCCTTTACGGTCAACTGTCCAAGAGGCCATGCAAGATGTAGAGCGTGTTCTTGACAGTGTGCTAGAAGAAACGCTCAAAGGTGTACCTAACAAGGACTTTGCTCGCGTGACGTTGAATGCTCCAGCTCTGAAGAATCCCATATCGTTACCGTTTATGCTACGGGAACAGTTGACACCGCAAAGGATTATGGGACAGATTGAAACCATTGTGCAATCTAACGAGGAATTTGTTATCAATGGACAGTTTCAGTTGCACGTGATACGTGCACGTACACCCCGTGGTGGTCATGGTGGATATGATGATGACGATGATTACTATACTACTGATGATACTACTGATGATGATGATGATGACGATGATGTCCCAGCTGGTGAGAAGAAGAAGAAGCACTCTAAGAAGAATAAGAGGACCTTGGATTGTGCGGATGCAGAGACATGGGCAAAGATGAAGAGATCTATAGTTCGAGTACGTAATCAGGATAATCTTTGTGCTGCACGTGCGATCGCGATTGGAATCGCCTACCATACCGGAACAAAACGGGATTATATTAACATGTATAAACAGCAGGCAGGAAACAAGGAGAATGGTACTCAACGTAAAAGAGCGAAAGAGTTGCACCAACAAGCTGGCGTCCCTGAAGGAGAGTGCGGTATTGAAGAACTGAAAAAGTTCCAAACGTATTTGGCTCCACAAGGGTTCAAGCTCTACCTCGTGTCTAGAGAACACATGTATGGTATTATTTGGCAAGGTGATTTGGAGGAGCCTAAATATCATTTGTACTTGTGCCTTGAAGGAACCCATTACCATTTTATCACTAAAATGAATGGCATCCTGGGTAAAAGCTACTTCTGTATCAAATGTAACAAGGGTCACTCAAATCCAGCCACGCACAAATGCAATATCCGATGTAGTGCTTGTGGTGAAAAGAACTGTTCTCCTCAGAGTGTCGATGATGATGATGCCAAACGATGGAACTGGCAACATTGTGCCGTCTGTAACCGTTACTTCCGTACCCAACAATGTTTTGACAACCATCGTCGCGTGAAAAAGCATGGTCCCGCGAATAATCGGAAGGAATGGTCGCAGTGTCAGAAGATACACAAGTGTGAAGAATGTCTTACGAGGTTTGATGTCTTAGACAAGAGACGGGAAGGCAAGCCTCACAAGTGTGGTGAATACGTGTGTCACGTCTGCAAAAAGATGGTCGACAAGGATCACTTATGTTATGTTCCCGTAGGAACAGCAGCAGTGACAGGACGGAAGAAGAAGAACGAGGAGGATCAACTGCGGCTCATCATCTTTGATTTTGAGGCTCAACCCCTGGGTACGCAACATAGGGTCAATTTTGTGGGTGTCCAGAAACTGTGTGAGGACTGTCGTGATCTTCCCTTAGACTCACATCCTACTTGTGACACTTGCGGATTGCGTAAACGTGGTTTCCAAGGGGAACAAGCTCTGGACGAGTTTTGTCAATGGTTGTTTGGTGGAAGCAATGCAGGATACACGTGTTTGGCACACAACTTTAAAGGGTACGATTCCTATCCTATCTTGGAGTACTTGTTCAAGAATGCATTAAGGCCTACTGTTATCTTTAATGGAGGAAAGATCATGATGCTTGGACTCCCAGATCTCAAGATCAGTATGAAGTGCACGTTGAATTATCTCCAGATGGCATTGCGTCAACTTCCCAAAGCTATGGGATTTGATCAAGAGGTGCGCAAAGGCGACTTTCCGCATTTCTTCAACACCCCAGAGAACCAAACGTACGTGGGACCTATGCCTGATCTCAAGTATTATGGCATTGAAAACATGACGAAGAAAGATGCTGATGCGTTACGCACGTGGTACGAGAACGAAGTCGCACGTGGTGCCGTGTTCAATTTCCAAGAAGAACTGGCGTCTTATTGTCATCAAGACGTTGAAGTGTTGAAGAAAGCTGTGTTGGCCTTTGACAAGCTTACCATGGCAACGGGTGACGTCCATCCGTTTCACACGTCGGTCACCATTGCATCGTTGTGCAGTCTTATTTTGCGCACCAAATTTCTCAAGGCCAACACCGTTGCTGTGATTCCTGCTCAAGGATACCGTGGACGCGACGTGCACTCGCTCAAAGCATTGCAGTGGCTCGAGTACAGGCACATCACTGATGGAGTGCACATTCGTCACGCTGGCACGAGCGAAGGGGAATTCAAGGTGGGACGGTACAAGGTCGACGGGTATGCCGAGAGTACTCATACCGTGTACCAATACCATGGATGTCTCTATCACGGATGTCCCAAGTGCTACACGAAGGACACGAGGAATCCTTTCTCTGGCACTACTATGGGTGATCTCTACCATGACACGTGCAACGTGCGCACCTTTATTACTCGGGCTGGTTACCACCTCGTGGAAGTGTGGGAATGTGAGTTTGATCGTGAACTGTCAGCAACCCCTAGGATACAAGCGATAGTCGGTGACGTGGAGAAGTGCAAGCCCTTGGAACCCCGGGACAGTTTCTTTGGTGGACGTACCAATGCAATCCGTTTACGATGCGAAGCCAAGGATGACGAACAACTCCACTATTACGATTTCACGTCGTTGTATCCGTACGTGAATGTCACGTGTGAGTACCCTGTGGGACATCCAGAAGTTCTGGTGAACGATGAGATCCAACAAGACCTGCACCTGTATCGCGGATTGATGAAAGTACGTGTCCTTCCACCCAAAGATGTTTACTTCCCAGTGCTTCCCGTACGCATCAACGACAAGCTGATGTTTCCCTTGTGTCATACCTGTGCTCAAGAAGAGAACCAATATCATCCATGCACGCACACTGAGGAAGAACGCGCTTTTACCGGCACGTGGACGCACGTGGAACTGTTCAAAGCTCTGGAGAAAGGGTATAAAGTGATGAAAGTGTATGAGGTGTGGCACTGGGCTCAATGGGAACGCTTGTTCGAAGAGTACATCAAGACGTTTCTCAAGTACAAGCAAGAAGCTTCAGGATGGCCAAGTTGGTGCGAGACGGAAGAAGACAAGGTCCGGTACGTGGAACAGTACGAAGAACATCAAGGCATTCGATTGGATCGTGAGCGTATCGAGAAGAATCCAGGTCTCCGCTCTGTCGCCAAAATGTTCCTGAATTGCATGTGGGGGAAATTTGGCGAGCAATCGAATCGGAGACGTACCGAGTACGTGGAAAGTCCAGAAAAGTACTTCGATCTGATGACAGACAAAAGCATCGAAGTGAGTGATGTGTTGATCGTGAACGACGATACGGTCCAGATTCACTACAAGACGGCTGAGAAGTTTCTGAAGACGAAAGCACACACCAACGTTGTCTTTGCTGCTTACACCACTGCGTATGCACGTCTCAAGTTGTATGACGTCATGGATGGTTTGGGGGACCGATGTTTGTACCACGACACAGACAGTGTCATCTTTACGTGGCGTCCTGGTCAATGGAAACCACCACTTGGCGATTACTTGGGTGAACTAACCAGCGAACTCGATCCAGAAGAACACATCGTGCACTATGTGGCCACAGGACCCAAGAGTTATGGGTACAAGACCAACTTCGGTAAGACCGTGTGCAAAGTCAAAGGACTACGCATGAATCTACGCACCACAGAAACAGTGAATTTGGATAGCATGGTGGAACTGTTGGAGGGTCATGGGAACCCTGTGCGTCAAGTGACCAATCCCCACACCATTCGACGCAATGTGACGACCCGTACGTTGCATACCGTATCAGAAACCAAGTCCTTCAAGGTTGTGTACAACAAACGTGTACGACGTGGCATGTACACTTACCCTTATGGATATTATGGACTTTGAACTTTGTTAAGCTTCGTGTACAACAAACGTGTACCCTTATGGGTATTATATGGACTTTAAGACTTTTTAACACTTTTGATAAGCAGTGTATATATAAAGTTATGTAATAAAGAACTTATAAAACCCAAATAGTGTGATTTTTGTCTATAAAGGGGGATGACCCAGCATTGGACTGATCATTTGGTGTTGAACACCGCTAAGGATGGTATGTTTTAAAGACCGTCCCATACTAACGTTTCGTAACTTATTGAAACGTATACGTTGTATGCTAGCGTGTTGTGGTGGTCGTATTGTGGTAGTCGATGGCACCCAGGAAACCCAAGCAGACCGTAGCACAGAAGAAGAAGAAGAATATCGAACGTCTACTCCAGCAAGCCTATTACGATCCAAACAATGTTGCTGCTTTGGGCGGTGTTGCCAAACTGGCAAGGGCTATGCGCTCAAAAGGCATAAAAAAGAGCACAGTCTTAGCTTGGATACGGTCTCAACCGTCATATACACTCCATAAACCGTACCGTCGTCGTTTTCCACGCAATCGTGTGGTCGTCCAAGGTATCGACGAACAATGGCAAGCGGATTTATGCGACATGCAAGCGTACAGAACCAAAAATAATGGCTACAACTACATATTAACCGTCATTGACGTGTTAAGCAAGTACGCATGGGCAGTACCCTTGAAGAACAAGACGGGACTCAGTTTGATGAAAGCGTTTCAGAAAATATTCAAGGAAGGTCGTGTGCCTGAGAAATTGCAAACGGATGATGGGTCCGAGTTCTTAAATCGAAACTTTCAAGCGTTTCTCAAATCGAAGAACATCCATCACTTTACCACCAAGAGCGAAACCAAAGCCTCCGTCGTCGAACGATTTAATCGTACGTTAAAAACATGGATGTGGCGATGGTTCACCTACAAAGAGACAGTACGTTACATTGACGTGCTTCCGCAACTAATGAACAATTACAATCATTCGTATCATCGAAGCATTCGTCGTGCCCCTGCTGACGTCACGTTAGCCAATGCTCAAGACGTATGGCATACCTTGTACCAGAAGAAGGCTCAGAAGAAGAAGAAGAAGCTAAAACCTAAATTTCAAGTGGGAGATTTAGTACGTATAAGTAAAGTCAAACACGTGTTTGCAAAAGGGTATTTACCCAACTGGACGGAAGAAGTGTTTACGATTGCCTATCGGATGACGGCACGGGATCCCTATGCGTATCGAATACGCGAATACGACGGTTCGTTGTTGGAAGGACAATTTTACGAACAAGAATTGCAAAAAGTCAGCATGGATGAACAAAAAGATGTCTTTCGTATCGACAAAATTGTCAAGAGCCGTGGGAAAGGACGCCAAGAAGAGTATTTGGTCCATTGGCGTGGTTGGCCTGACAAGTACGACAGTTGGATCCTAGCAAGTCAAGTGCATAAAATCGTGTGATTTACCATCAAAGACATCAGTTGCCTCAGGATGTCTGACCGAGCGGACCAAGTGATTACGCTGGCAAGCAATGCTATTGAAGATGCCCTTCCCGACAACACCATTGGGGATTACACCCTACGAACCAAATATCCTATCGATTTGCGCGAAGGATCATGGGAAATGGCCCTTACCAACATCATCTATCCCCATTCGTGGAGTTTGCTGCAAAAAGAAGATCTTGACCTATGGGTTCTTTCCACTCACGTGGTAAACCCTAACGAACTATGGACAAAGTACACGTTACCCACAGGAAAGTACACCAAGCTGGAAGATATTGTGAAAGGCATGAAGAGAGTTACTAACAAATTTAACAAGCATGAGCAACAACGTAGATTACGGCCAGACGAAACCAATCACAATAAGATTGAGTTCAAATACAATTATAAAGAGAACATGACCACAATCAAGTTAACCAATGACATGATGCTACTACTACGGCCACGATTAGCAATGGCTTTGGGATTCGATACAGTTGGTTCAATCACTGAACTTGAACTTGGGAAGTCCCATGGTATTGCTCGTCTCTTTGGGGTAACTGATGAAACCGTAGGAAAATGGTATATATTTGTAGCCGACAAAAAGAATGCTAGCGGACTACAGACCTTCACCTCCAGCGTACGTGAACGAGCAGATGTACATCCGTTCCAAAGCTTTTACGTGTACACTAATGTTGTGGACTCGCATATTGTGATGGGAAGTGATGCCAACAATTTGCTGCGTACCTTTGTTCCTGAAGGAGAACCTGGATTCCCTGTGGAACGAAACTTTCTCAATCCCTACTACTTGCCACTACGTACTCAAATCATCAACAAGATCCGTATCCATATAACCGACGACACAGGCGAAACCGTGCCATTTCAAGCAGGCGCCGTACAGGTAACACTACATTTGCGTCGTGTGCGATTTGCCTAGAAGAAGAAGATATGGTGTGGTACAACGATATGCTGAATATGGCTCGTGGTGCTCTTGCTGCTCTACCGCCTAAATCACAAACAGGAAAAGGACCCTTTACCTATTTTCCACGTCATCTACAAGAAGGAAATGGAGTTTTCCATGGGTACCCTGTGCCAGTACAAATGGGATTTGGTATAGGTGGTGTCGGCGGTGTATTGAGTTCCCTGGGAAGAGACTTTATTCCTCACTTGCCCTCTTGGGAACTCGCTACAAAAGGTATACGGAAGCAAGCGGAACTCGCTACACGAGGTATACCACAAATGGGTGGTGCCCGTCTGAAACGTCGTCGTCGTCAACCTAAGACCATGGCTAAACGTCGTCGTCATACCAAGGACATTTTCGATTGAAAACAGTTATAAAAGACTTGGACATTCATGCCTTCTAATCAGTTGGACATTACCTCAACTACTGTCAAGAGCTCCTCGTCAACATGAGTGTTCATTCTGCATCGCTTGTTGCTGCCAATCCAGGCATGGACTTGTTTACGGTACCACCAACAGATGTGGCTGTGACATCAGGCCGATACGTTGAGTATTCACCCACGGACAAAGGAGCCAAGTATTATCAGTTCATCATTCGTAGGGGTCCTACAATGATTGATTTGAAAAAGACTCATTTCCGTGTCGTGGCCAAGATCACCAAAGCTGATGATACAGCAATTGCCGCAAGCGTTAAAGTGGGACCTGTCAACAACTTTCTTCATTCGATGATCCAACAAGTGACTGTGAAATTGAACGATCAAGCCGTCACCTTGCAAACCGACACGTATGCGTACCGTGCCTTCATCGAGACGTTGTTGAATTATCCTAAAGAAGCTCAAGAATCGTATCTGGAATGTGCCATGTGGAAAAAAGACAGTGGCTCCATGGACCAAGTTGATCATGGCGCTACAGGCGGTAATAAGAATCCTGGACTCAAGGAACGTGCAGCTCGTACTAAAACTGGACAAAAATTCTGCATGGAAGGCCCCTTGTTTTGTGATCTCTTTCACTCAGGACGTTACCTTCTGGACAACACCGAGATGAAAATCAAGTTTGATATGCATGATACAGCCTTCTGTCTGATGTCGGAGTTAGGTACCGAAAAGATCGTCATCGAGGACTTTATCCTACGCATGTATCACGTGACTCCAACCCCTAGCGTCAAGTTAAACCAACGTGAACTCATGACAGGATCGAATGCACGTACAGCCAAGTACCCTGTGACGTCAGCCATTGTGAAGACCCGGCAAATTGGTAATGGATCCTTGACCCATTATGAAGGAGACTTGTTCCAGGGACTCGTTCCTAAACGTATGATTTTAGGGATGGTCGAGAATGCTGCCTACAATGGCGACAAAGGAAAGAATCCATTCAATTTCCAAAAGTTTGCTTTGTCTACCATCAAAGTAACCGTGGATGGACAAGAGACCCCCTATGGAACACTGTCTACCGCTGATGACAAGGATATAGATTTGTACCACATGTTGTTCGATAACGTGTGTGGTACCTACCGAGGACAAGGACTCAACCTTACGTTCGACGAGTTCAAGGCTGGTTATGCATTGTTTGCCTACGACTTTACACCAGCAGGCAATGCCTCGTCAGGGTACTTCCAACCTCAATATAAAGGCAACGTTGACCTGTACCTGACATTTGGGAGTGCCACCGATCAGGTGAACACCATTGTCGTCTACGGCGAGTTCAACAACACCATCGAAGTGGACCAATTAGGTCAAGTGATTTACGACATTCAAGGATGAACACGGATCAGTTAGAACTGCTCGTACACAACGATCCCAAGTTAAACCCAGTGTTTGGTGGTGTGTTTCCATCTGATTTGCTACCGACCAAAGTACCATTTCCCAATCAAGCCTACATCATGAACGTGGATCCAAGCGATCGTCCAGGATCTCATTGGTTAGCCGTGTACTTTACACCCGAGACGTGTGAATTCTGGGACAGTTTTGGATTTCCTCCACAAGTGTATGGTCAAGCGATTACGAACTTTTGCAAGTTACGTCCACACCTCGTGCACAACACTCGTAGGATTCAAGCCATGGACTCTGACGTATGTGGACAACATTGTTTGTTCTTCTTGTGGAACCGTGTACGTGGCAAACGTCATGGAACAGTAGCTGCTATGTTTACGCCAAATTTACAATGGAACGATCAGAATGTTCGCACCTTTGTGCGTGATCGATTTTTACAACGACGACGACAAGCACCTTGTAATCCTAAGCGTAGTCGTCAATGCGCTCTTGTTCAGCGCTCTTTGTTACGCATGTTAAAGTTATAATAAAATTGATGTTTCATCACCAAATGTTGTTGTTGTTGTTGGGTATATAGTAAGGTGTAGGTTAAGGCAAAGGCTCATATGGAATCTAGACGTCAGCATGGACGATCGTCGTTTTCGTTGTCCATGTAGCATTTTGGTGGTGGGTCCAAGTCAATCGGGTAAAACCACGTTTACACACCAATTGCTTCAACAAGTCGCTCTTGCGTTCAACAAACAATTTCGAAAAATTGTGTATTGTTATGGCGAATGGCAACCGTTGTTTACATCTATTCAACGGAACCTGGGTGTCACCTTCCATCAAGGACTCCCAGACAACGTCACCGACTTGTTTGGTCCTCACGATACTCCAGGCCTCTTGGTGATGGACGATTTAATGGATCAAATGGATCGTGTGGTACGCGTATTTACACAGGAATCCCATCATCACAACATCACCACGTTGTTTTTAACACAGAACTTGTTTCCACCCAATAAGCACGCACGTACCATTTCACTCAACACGCATTACATCGTGTTGTTCAAGAATCCAAGAGATCGTTTAGGCGTACAGATGTTAGCCCAACAAGCGTTTCCTGGACGTGTTCCTTACGTGATGGATGCCTTTCATCAAGCCACCGAAGAACCTCATGGTTACCTCATGTTGGATTTTCATCCAATGACACCAGAACAATGTCGTTTACGATCTCATATTCTTCCTAAAGAATTTCCCATGTACGTCTACACTGAAGGAAAGCTATAAAGAGTGGGAGACGATCCAGAACCACGTCATTTGGGTACGACCATTCACCATGGCAAGAGCTGAGAGAGCCTCGTGAGATCAACGCCTTGTTCGTAGTGCATAAATACCCTTGTCTAAGTGGATCATCATCAGTTCATCATGTCACAGCGACTGAGAAGGAACGCAGATTTTCTCCGGCTCTTGCATCGTACCAGAGGGAGAACACGACAACGACTCATTGCTAATGCTACTCCTGAACAAATCAACACGTTGAGTGAAGTAGCGATGAACCTGTTGCGTGGCAACGTACCGATGTCATTAGCCCGGATTCAACAACTGAAGAAACACAAGCATCAGTTACGCAAGTTGGCCGATCGGAAACTCTCCAGCAAAAGCCGGAAAGCCATGTTGGTGCGTCAACGAGGAGGATTTTTATTACCCGCTCTTCTTGGTGGATTGGCATCGATATTTCTACCGAAAATTGCCAACAAGCTCATCTCTAAAATATAAAGTGTTGTTAAACAAGACATTTACGTCAGTTGCTTTCAAGACGTCATCATGTCAACAACAGCAAAAGGTGGTGGTGGAGCTCATCGTATGGCTATGGTTCCTGATTATTTAGTAAACATGCTGCGTACCAAGCAAAAAGTGGAAACGGCACCTCAATACCGTGTACTGGCACGACTGGATGGAGAAATGCAAGCCATCTTGAATGACACTTCACTTCCTCCTGACGTCAAAGTACAACGTTACGATCAAATTCTACAACGTTACAACCGGCTAACAAGACAAGTAAAAGACAAAAGCCCACTATCTTTACTAAAAAGGATGAAACAGCAGCAACAAGAAGATGATGATGATGACATTGAAGAAGAGGATTTGGTTTTACCTTCCCCTCCTACCAAGACACCTGCTACTCCAAAAACAAAGCGTTTACCTACACCACCATCCGGGACACCACGAAGACGTTCCGTTAGTGTACCAAGAAGAAAGCCTCGACCCCTCCGAGAATGGCAACCGTTTTAACTAAAGAGACAATGTTATGCTCTCAACTTTTATTATTACAAGAAGTTTATAACAGTAATGTCCTTGTATTATTAATAAAAAAGAGTTCTTACACCATGTATCTTGTTTGCTTGAGCCATTTCCAGAATACGGCCACTTCAACACGTGAACAGCGCTTGCAAAGGGTAGAAATACGTGAAAACCACCACTTGTAGACAAAAGTTCATCTTGAGCATAGGTCTTGAACAGTTCTTCGAACTTGGGGCACCCATAATCCTCCAAATTGACATTGGGAATGCTGAGTTTATCCAGCAATCGTTTCTCGTGACACCCGCCCTTGTAGGCGACAGACAGACTTCAAGTCCTGTGTATACCAGTTTTGCACCACTTGGTCCAGTTCCGTGTAGGGTAGAGAATGCTTCCATGCAAAGTCAAATCGTAGACGGTGTATCATATAGGCCTTCTTGGCACAGGCGTAGTCTTTTGCATTTTTCAGTTCTTTAAATTTTATAGGGAACGTAAAGTGCTGTCCCTTGACATCCTCGTCGTCATCAAAGATAATTCCTGCTTCCTTGCACCAGAATTCTTTCTGCACGTAGTAACCATCAAAGTCAAGTATTGCCTAGATATCCTCTAATGTACTCTCCGCGCACTCATTCTGATTCTTCTCTCTGTTCTTCCATGTTGTTGGGTAGGCTGTAGTCATCATCCGTAATTAGCATTGGCTGTGCAGACGACGCTTGTGAGAATATTAATGAGAACCCTATTCCAACACCAAGTGTAGTCCCAAGTGCAGTGCCAAATGCATTTGCCAGCGACGTTAAGAAATTATCCATTGAATTCGTTCCTCCTCCTACAACGGCTAGCAGAGGAAGACTGTGATCTCAAACTGAGCTCTTGCCTTTATATACTAGTGGGATGACGTCATCGAAATCCCAGTAATTTGATTGGTGCGTTAAGCACGCAATCTGATTGGTTGCGTGATTCTAGCCTTCTGATTGGTGGATTTCGATCCGATGGTAAATTGACCTTTGGACCCTAATGTCTAGCCTTATCCTCCTCTTGGGACACTAGGACAAGTAGGACACTAGGACAGATAGGACACTAGGACACTACTAGGACAAGTAGGACACTAGAACAAGTAGGACACTAGGACAGATAGGACACTAGGACAGATAGGACACTAGGACACTACTAGGACAAGTAGGACACTAGGACAAGTAGGACAAGTAGGACAGATAGGACACTAGGACACTACTAGGACAAGTAGGACAAGTAGGACAAGTAGGACACTAGGACAGATAGGACACTAGGACAGATAGGACACTACTAGGACAAGTAGGACACTAGGACAGATAGGACAGATAGGACACTACTAGGACAAGTAGGACACTAGGACACTACTAGGACAAGTAGGACACTACTAGGACAAGTAGGACACTAGGACACTACTAGGACATTACTAGGACAAATAGGACACTAGGACAGATAGGACACTACTAGGACACTACTAGGACAAGTAGGACACTAGGACACTACTAGGACAAGTAGGACACTAGGACAAGTAGGACACTAGGACAGATAGGACACTAGGACACTACTAGGACAAGTAGGACACTAGGACAAGTAGGACAAGTAGGACAGATAGGACACTAGGACACTACTAGGACAAGTAGGACAAGTAGGACAAGTAGGACACTAGGACAGATAGGACACTAGGACAGATAGGACACTACTAGGACAAGTAGGACACTAGGACAGATAGGACAGATAGGACACTACTAGGACAAGTAGGACACTAGGACACTACTAGGACAAGTAGGACACTACTAGGACAAGTAGGACACTAGGACACTACTAGGACATTACTAGGACAAATAGGACACTAGGACAGATAGGACACTACTAGGACACTACTAGGACACTACTAGGACAAGTAGGACACTAGGACAAGTAGGACACTAGGACAGATAGGACACTAGGACAGATAGGACACTAGGACACTACTAGGACAAGTAGGACACTAGGACACTAGGACAGATAGGACAAATAGGGCAAGTAGGACAGATAGGACACTACTAGGACAAGTAGGACACTACTAGGACACTACTAGGACACTACTAGGACAAATAGGACACTACTAGGACAAGTAGGACACTAGGACAGATAGGACACTAGGACACTACTAGGACAAGTAGGACACTACTAGGACAAGTAGGACACTACTAGGACACTACTAGGACACTACTAGGACAAGTAGGACACTAGGACAGATAGGACACTAGGGCGCTAGGACTGGTAGGACACATAGGATAATTTCCGAACATATCCGAAGACCTCCGATGATCTTCCGAGCACTTCCGACGATCTTCCGAACACTTTCCGAACACTTTCCGAACACTTCCGAAGGCCTTCCGAACACTTCCGAAGATCACCCGAACACTTTCCGAAGGTCTTCCGAAGACCTTCCGAACACTTCTGAAGACCTTCCGAAGACTTTCCGAACACTTCCGAAGACCTTCCGAACACTTCCGAAGGCCTTCCGAACACTTTCCGAACACTTCCGAAGATCACCCGAACACTTTCCGAATGTCTTCCGAAGACCTTCATAACACTTTCCGAAGGTCTTCCGAACACTTCCGAAGATCACCCGAACACTTTCCGAAGACTTTCCGAGCACTTCCGAATACTTTCCGAAGTTCTTCCGAGCACTTCCCGAAGACCTTCCGAGCACTTTCCGAACACCTTCCGAACACTTCCGAAGATCACCCGAACACTTCCCGAAGGTCTTCCGAAGACCGTCCGAAGACCTTCCGAAGACCTTCCGAGCACTTCCGAAGACCTTCCGAACACTTCCGAAGATCACCCGAACATTCCCGAAGGTCTTCCGAAGACCGTCCGAAGACCTTCCGAGCACTTCCGAATGTCTTCCGAAGACATTCCGAACACTTCCGAAGACCTTCCGAGCACTTCCGAATGCTTTCCGAAGACCTTCCAAAGACCATCCGAGCACTTTCCGAAGACCTTCCGAAAACTTTCCGAAGACCTTACGAACACTTCCGCTAATCTTCCGAACACTTCCCGAAGATCTTCCGATCGAAATTTTAGGTTACATATTATTTATGAATTGATAATTAGTCTACCAACTGACTACGAAGCTTCCACTCTTTGCTCAAACTGAGTTCCACGCATCTTTGTGAATACCTCACATCGCTCACACACCAGCTTTTATAGATGAAATGAGAGGCGTATAAAAATAGGCGTATAAAATAGGCGTATAAAATAGGCGTATAAAATAGGCGTATAAAATAGGCGTATAAAAATAGGCGTATAAAAATAGGCGTATAAAAATAGGCGTATAAAAATAGGCGTATAAAAATAGGCGTATAAAAATAGGCGTATAAAAATAGGCGTATAAAAATAGGCGTATAAAAATAGGCGTATATCCACTCTATATACTACTCTAATAGCGGAAATTGCTGCTCCACTATCAATAAGGAAACTTGTATTTCTTTCGCCAATTTTTCCTTGGACGGATAACGCACGAATATCAATCGGAAAGGTAACTGCATATTTTGAATCTTTACTTGTCACTTCATAATTGTCTAGTTTTGGCTCTTCTGTGTTTTCGTAAATTTGCGTAATGTTTACATTGAAATTCTCTTGTTCTTCATTTTCTGTTTGATCATGATTCCTGTTATTTTCAAATACTGATGCATCATTGTCTTTAGATTTTCTTGTTGTGTCATTTTGTTTCATACTTGTTAAGATTTCTTTTGAGCCTGTTTGAATTTCATGGTTTTCTTCATTCTCATGATTTGAAGTTTCATCTTTCTTGTGATCACATTCAATTCTTTGTAATACCGGTACTAAATGTTTCATGACTTTTTCTTCAAAGATTTCGATATTATTGGTACTTGTGCTTGAAGGCGTCCCCTCAAATGTTTTTCCCAAAAATTCGATTTCTTCAATCATGATGTCATTTATTTCTTGAACTATTTCCTGCGCAGGAATTTTGTTTTCATAGACATCGAGTTGTATTAAATTTTCTTCATTAATTTGTTTTGACACATGTTTTTGTTCAATGCTTGAAAGTTTAGAAGTATCATCTGAATTTGCAGTTGTAACGCGTTTCCTTTTGGCTGAAAGCTTAGTTGGTTGTCTTATTTCTCGTCTGTGTTTATGATTCTGATTTGTGGCCCCTATCACGCTAATTCCAGAGTTACCGTTCGAGACAGAGGCCTTTTTTAGTTTCCCTGGGCGGGATATGGCCGACTTTGACGTCCAGAACGAATGGCTTGAAAATTCTGGGGAGGGATTCTAGGGTCCCTTTGATATTGATTGCGATTTCCCAGGTTCCTTCGCCTACAATTGTAGTAAGTATGCCCGTAAATATTGCAATTGGTACAAAAAGGACGTCCTTCTACACTTCTCTGTCCCCTGTAAAAATTCCTACGGGTTGGGGTCGAAAGACTGGGGCTTGGGGGTTAAGCTGACTTCCCATTTGTTTTCTAACCTCCTGTCTGATCATTTCTTGCATGTCTATGTTCTGGTTTTCATGCTGAAAATTAGTCTGTCGTTGACCGATTTGGCTAAAAGTTGGTCTTTCCTCACGAATTGCAGCATTTATTGGTGCTGAATTATTCTGAGAAAACATCAGCCCTTTTAGTTGACCCACGATTTCCTGTGTAATTTGCTTAGTGTCTACGACAGGCGCAACAGCGGAACGTTGAGTTATGCTATCTTTTAGCATGGCGTAATTTTCTGCTTTTTCAAAGGTATCCGGTTCCCTTAAAACAACATATTCTTTGATTTCGTCTTTTAGACCATCGACAAAGTAATGAAGCCACTCCGACTTAGGTAAGTTCAACCTAATACATTGCTGTCGTATGTCCGTTACATAATCAGAAAGCGGCTCGTTTGGCTTTTGTTTCCTTTTACACAGCATTTGTCTGAGGCGCCAATTGGAAGCACTTGATGCAAATTGTTCTTTCATTTTTTCTATAATCTCATGTATCGTTAGGTCGTCTTTGTCTTTCAGTGAGTTGAACCAAGCCAAAGCATTTCCTTTCAGACACAAAGGCAAACCTTGAGCCTGCTTTTCTTCAGTCCAATTACAAAAATTAGCCATTTGTAAAAAACTAGTTATGAACTCTGTCACATCTTCTTTTTGTTCGCCCTTGAAAATAGGTGTGGTAAACATTCCCTTCAAATTCACTGCGTCAAGATATGAATCTTGTATTTGCGCAATCCTTCTTTCTTTTTCTTCGTTTAGCGCCCTTAGACTATCGAATTCATTATCAAAACGGTCCGACATTTCTCTAATTGCCGTTAAAAGACCTGGAGAAGACATGCTTTCAGTCAACTCAACAGCTTGTTCTTGTGATTGTCTATGAAAAGGAGGATCCGCACCCTTACTTAATTCAGGCGTTTCTGTCCGAGAACAACAATTTTCACGTTGATCAGAAAATTCTTCAGTTTCAGTATTTGAAAAACTATCTTTTTCATCAGAAAAATCAGAAAAATCTACTTCATTGCCTATTGAAAGTTCATCGAAATTTTCAGGCAATGGAGGTCTAGGTGGCGGACGTTCTTCAAAACAACCGTAGGTTGACTAACAGAACTAGAAGATACACTACCGTCTTCGATTCGAGTGGACTGACGTGAAGGAGTCAATGCCCTTATTCGTTTCAAAATTTCACTGCTAATACGTTTTGCAACTTGAGTTTCTTTACTCAATTTTTCTGTCTTAGAACTTTCGCCAACTTCTTCCCTGGCTGCCTGGCTAGCCAGGGCTTTTGCTTTACTCCTGGTTACCGGCAGCTTGAAAACTTAAAATATTCTTACATTACAAAGAAAGTACTAATCTGCTTTTTAATTTCTTTACAGAAACTTATTCAAAGAAAATGTGTAAAATGGCTGGCCATCTCAAAAGAATCCAAGGGAAAGTTGTCAACCCAACATACACCACACTAACCTTCACAGTTCTGCAATGAAAGTCGCGGGTTCTCCACCAGTGTAACGGGTCGGGATCGGTGTCTTTCAATTGAACACGATTTTCATACTATACTGTACTACTCTACTACTACATCTTTATTCAACTTACATACGCTTTATATAGGTGCTGGCTCTCGGAAGGTTCCCATGGGAGATTAGCCTGATAAGGGGTGTTTTTAGTGCCAAATGTAGGAATGTCCGGTCAATGTCTAGAATTCGGACTTAGACCAAGACTATCAGATCAGAGCATGTGCACTAACCGTGGGAAAAGGGATTATCTTAAAAAAAGGAAATACCGTTAAATTCCAATGGGAAGTTCCGAGCACCACACTTTTATAAATATCGTAATCTACAAAAGTGTACTTATGATGTAGACGTAGGGGAAACTACAAATGACTACAAATATACAATAATTCATGTTAACTGGCATGACTACAAATTAACTAGTGAATTTACTAGAATCGCTTCGTAACAATACTTTTGAACTATTCAGAGAATTTTTAAAATATCAAATTGCCGCGTTTTCGAGGCCGTTCCCTCAGCCAGAAAATATGGATGTTTTTCTTATAAAGCAGCCAGCCTGTGGTAGGGGATGAGTCGAGTGGTCAAGTGTGGGGGTTGGGTTGAGGTCAGACTCTGGGGTGACGTCACATCTATCGACCATAGGATACTGATACCCACCAAGACCCCGT
This sequence comes from Scolanthus callimorphus, assembly GCA_033964015.1. NCBI lineage: Eukaryota > Metazoa > Cnidaria > Anthozoa > Actiniaria > Edwardsiidae > Scolanthus > Scolanthus callimorphus. Next base: position 26,656,997 of record CM066918.1, on the reverse strand, counting down.
TCTGGTACGGTACCGTCGCGTGTTCACAGGGGAGCTGCGGCACCGGACCAATTTTGTCACGGCTAGGTGTGCACGGTCCCGTGTGAACACTGTTGCAAAACGTGCCAGAATTGTACCGGTACCGTATGAACAGGCGCGGTACCGTACCAGAATTGTACCGGTCCGGTTTTGTACCGGTGTCGTGTGAACGGGGTCTCAGTGATATTGCACTAGTAAGTTGTTTGCAAGCGCGCGCGTGATGGAAACTATTTCGAGCCTCCTTACGCAAGGGGAACAAACCTCCTGTATCACTGGGAATCTAGCTGCGAACGAGCAGCATGAGCTCATGCAGTGCAATCTACCTCATCTGTACTTGCCTGGAGCACGCGGGAAAAGTATAGCGCTATTTTCACTGCATTAAATTTACAGCGAGACTGTGCATGCTGCCCCCCGGTGGGTTAACGCTGTACACAATCCTCATATAAATGCCGCAGCCCATTTCAACGTTAGGGACTGCGCAATAATTATCAGAAGGGGGGGGGGGGGGGGGGGGGGGCGGTGGAGAATCTAGTGCGGGGGGGGGGGGGCTTAATTTATGCCTTGAAAAAGGGGGGACAACGTCTAAGATTATACTCAGTGAAGAAGGGGGCAATGTCTAATTTTAATATACCAATAACAATAAGATGCTACAACTCTCTGTCTTGGTCATTCTGTAGGCACTATTAAACCCAAATATATCTGTACCATAACTGTCCAAAATGTATATCAACAATAACAATGGTGCTAGAACTTTGACTCTAATCAACATTTTGATGATTTCAGTGTGAGACTTTATGAGCCAATTTCTCACTGATCAAGCTTGTCTGAGAGACCTGCAGAGATGTTGCTTTGTTGAGGAGAAGCTGCAATGACCATCCAGGAATTTTAGTTATAGAGTTCCAAGATGTAACGTTCCATATAAAATTCCTAGATGGTCATTGCAGCTTCTACTACAAAGCAACTCGACCGTTTTGATCAGTGAGAGATGTACGGTAAACAGAGATATCGCTGAGTTCCAAGCTATAAGTTCTGAGCTATAACAAAAATTCCTGGATGGTCATTGCAGCTTCTCCTACAAAGCAACTAGATATCTGCAGGTCTTTCAGACAAGCTTGATCAGTGAGAGATGTGAACAGAGTTAGTGCGTCTAGATCAACATCATCGATTTGAGCACCAGGGTCATATTCTCCATCAACAGGATTCCCACCTAGCGACTTAAATATAAAACAGGCTCTCTTTTTTCTGTTTTCAGTTGCCTCAAAGTTCCTTTTCTTAGCTTTTCGTTTATCTTTCTTTCTTCTGGCTTTTGGTGATCTTGATTTCGAACCAATAGCATACGTTGATTTATATTTCTGCAATGCTCTATCAAGATCGTCACTCAATCGTGTAATCTTTTTCTGGATTTCAGTGGTAATTACATGTGTTATGTCTTCATTAAATCTATGATGACAGGAGAGCCCTGTTTGAATTTTTCCAGTTCTGCTACTAAAGGAGTATCATCATGTTTAGAAATTTTTTGCTTAATGTTTTCCACCTTTTTCTTAAGATTGTTCACTTCCAAGAGCGGAGGATGACTCTTATTTTTCAGTCATAGAAGGGGGGTATGACTTAAGAATTTCTGGGTGTGAGGGGGGAAGTAACTATCCCCCTCCCCCCCCCTCATTTCTCAACCCCCCCCCCCCCCCCCCCGGGTGACACCCCACATCCCTCTCGCTGCATACTCATCGCCTCTGCAGTCGCGACCTCTTCCCCATAACTCCACCCTTCGTGATGAGATAACGCTAATGTATTCCATTTTTATTTTATGTGTAAACCGGAGATGGACCAATCTCTTAAGCGGGGATGGACCAATCTCTTACCCAGAGCTCCCCTGCTCGTCAACACGCGGGGGAGGTTTGGTGACAGCCATTGACGAATGCGCGAGATTTGATACAGAGCTGTTGTGGGAAACAACTTTCTGCGCATGCTCCAACGTTCAAAATCAGCCAATCGGCGAAGGTCTTCAAATGGTTGTGTCCGGAGCCTCCCCCGCGAGCAGACGAGTCGGGGAGCTCTGGGTACGAGAATGGGGATGGACGATTCCAGCTATACAAGTGCGCTCGCTCTCTTTACTTTAGAAATACCTTTGGAATGTAACAGAGCTACCAACATGCAACGCGCGCATACAAGGCACTTGATTTGTGAAGTAACACAACGTAGCGCGCGCATTCATTGTAGCTGGAATCGTCTATTATCAATATTGCTCAGTAAGCTTTGGAATTATTTACTTTGTTTCTAAGTGCATGCCTTTTTCTTGTGTTCTAGGAAACTGCGTGTGGCAACCGAGCCCGAGTACCCACGGGGGGCAATCAAGCCGTACAAAGGTATTCTTTTTGGACTTTTTCTACCGGGACAAGGTGATCGATATGTTGTTTCATACTATGCGCTCATGCCATTTTACTTCGTAGAATGACTGCATAGTGGCTCTACATAGTATTAAGCAATACTTCTAAAAACACGATTTCCCCCAGGTCCTTTTCTGTTGATGACGCAGCGATACACAAATTTGCGCATGATCGTTTACGACGCTTGACTGTAATGTCTCCGTCTTACAGGCCACCTTACGGATCCTCACTACCGACCCCCACTAAGTGTCGTGGGGTACTGAGATTTCACCAACCAACGTGAGGTTTAGTTTTGACCAGCACCGCGAGGCGAGATCAGATGTTAGGGTAGGAAAAACGAAAATGTCTGTGGCTAGGTTTTTTTAGGGGTCACTTTTTCAGTTTTTTTGACGGTCATTCCTACCATTTCTACCCTGGGTCTCCAACCTTCACTCGTTACTAAACGCATAATTTACTGACAAGACGAGCGAAACGACGTCTAGTGGCTTTGCGTGTCTAAACGAGTGAAGCTTGGCGACTCTGGTACTCAGGGTTGACCATTTCTGTGGTACATCCGCCCCTGTATTTCACCTTGAAGAAGCCCCCGGGGTCGTTATATGCTTACTAGTCGAACTAAGGCCCCGATTACATGGAGCGGGCTGGCCTGGATAGGCGGGTTGAAAACGTAATCTCAGCCCGGTATTATATGAGCCGAGCTGGCCCGCTACGATGGACCTGGTTCTTTGGCGGTAGTTACAAAATGGCGGACGCGCGAAACATTCGCAAGGCACTTATTGCTCTTCTACTACAGCAGCTTGTGATGTAGTGTATTCTTTTCCCACTTCAAGGCATATTGATGCTCTGGATTATGTATAAGGAGTGTAATTCTGACTCTTCAAAGCGAGACCGGGCCAGCCCGGTTGAGCGATTACATGAGAATTTTTGAGCTCGCTTTGCCGGGATCCCGGAGGGTGACTACCGAGATCTCGGCAAATCGGGCTGAAAATTTCCCATGTAATCGCGAGTCAATTTTTTACAGAGTTTATGCAGAATGCCAAGATCTCGGTAGAAAAACGCAGCCCGTCCATCCGGGCCAGTCCGCACCATGTAATCGGGGCGTCGAACCTGTACATTAAAGTCAAACTTAATTGCTGCAAACGTCTCGCGCGCTATTCATGCGCCTATTTCAATCTGTTTAGTTGTTTCGCTCTTGAAAATGCGCAGCGCGAGACAATGAAATGCTTTTTAATGCAGTGTCCGTTAATGTGATAGCCTACAGTAATACCTATAGTCACTTCTAATCTCTTAAAATAGAGCTCTTAAAAAAGAGCTCTCACCGCATAATCTACAATAGTTTTATTCTTATCCAGCCATCCAGAAAGGAATTTACAAAGGGATTCCAACTCTAATTTACAAAAGGTGCCATCGATTACTAACTCCAAGGTTGTTTTGTTAAAAATTGAATAGTACTTTCAGATAAAGAACATTATGCAAAAGGTAATGCCAGCTATTCACTGTTAAGGCGAACAAATGTGCTTTTAAAAATATCAATTTAAAAATCTGACTCCTTCAAAAGAGAAATTACTGAGCATTTATTCTCTGCTATTATCCGTCAAAAGTTAACTTGTTCAATGAATTAAAAAATGATTTAGCACATGCACCAACACAATGCCAAATCTTATTTACATTCGTCTAACGTTCTCAGGCGACCATTATCATTATCCAAGCAATTTATCTCAAACCCGCTACAAAACTATTCCGATAACGCGAATTCAATACTTCTGTATCTCTATTTTGTTGAAAACTAGCAATGCTAAGTGTTGTGGTGATCAAAAGTTTAGATTTGATCTGTTAATTAATGTGCGCCGCGCCGGTAAAAGAGTTAAATTATTCCGTATTTATTTTTAATGCCATTAGACATTTTCGCTTTTCCTTTTTCAGTTTTGATTATAAACATTACTTTGAGCGAAATGTTTTCTTTTCCTAGTGTCATAGATATGCTGCATCGATTTATCGCAAAATTAGAAAAGCGCTACATTAAAGTATTTACAACTTGAGTACGAGTTGGTAAAATAGTCACGCTATCGTTTTGTTATTATTTAAGTGAAATTCACTTATTAAATTACGTCAAAACATCGGGTTATCAGTAACTAAACTTAGCAGGAAATAAATCAGTGATCAAAGCCAGAGGAATGCAGCTATAGCAGTCGGAATAGAGATTGCAAGTTGAAAAACAAAACCTATTTCAGTCAATAACTTTCGCCGCTGCTATTATTTACCTACGCTGAACACGCTAAAGTAAACTTGCCCTTCTTGGGAGCTGTGTTTCTTCTTTTGGTGTCATTGAATAGGAAAAACTTTGTGATAAATCAGGAGTGGAATGAAAGTCATCCTCGGCGCCTTCTAGCAGTGCCGATTGATCAAACTTCATGTGCCTTATCCCCGCTTGAATTTTCGTGAACATTCGCATGATGTCCTTGTCTTGTGTTCTCAAATCGGCCAGTTCTTTGCGAATCCATTCGAACGCTCTCTCCACGACATCAAGTCTCTCCTTCTCAGATTTCTCCCCTGCTTTTGTAATTTTATCTAGCAGTTCCTTAGCGACTTGTCTGCTCCGTTGTTCGCTAGCCTTTCTGTTCGATAAAACAGAAGTTGCTCTCCTTGAAAGCCGAGGCATCGTGGCCGCTCTGTGGCTGCTTTCACCGGCAAATGATTGCGATCTCGCAACCTGTGAGCCATAAGTTCTTCTATTTAAACTCAGTCCGCGTCTGGAAACTTCGCTAGGAAGTTGGTCTCGGAGCTCGAGCTCCTCTAATAAGTCTTCGGCCTCCAGTTTGTAAGTCGTGGCGGCCGGAGCGCTAATTTTTCTGTCAGGCTGCTGGCTTTGATTTGAGTCACGGTGAATGGACGAATCGATTGGTTGGCTAACAACTGTATACGTAGTTCCGAACGTGCAATGATGTGACCTGTCGGGTATTTGCCCAAGTGTTGGGCCATGAATATTGTTAACAAGACCCTTGTGTTTCGCATCCACCCCGCTAGGCCTTTTGCGTCTCGAATCCAGCTTTGCGGTCGAGGCCGTGTCCCGCTTAAGCCATACGTCATCTAAATTGGCGACGCTATTCTGCAGGTATTGCCTCGCCATTTCCGCAGTTCTCAGGAATTGTAATTCCCTGGGCTCACGAGCTGACAAACTTTGCTTTCGAAACTCTTGGCTGTTGCGACCCCTTATCAACCGCGCTTTGATTGGCTGCTCTTTTTTTAATTGATCACCTTCGGAGAAGCTTCGGACTTTTTTCGAGAACTTGCCGAACGCGTTCGTGGTTATCTCGGTAACGAAAATGTTTTCTTTGCCTGGATTTTCCTTCACAGACGCCTTGCCCTGGTCGCAGGTTCCGTCGTGGGTAAACATATCCGACACATCAGAGGCGCTTCCGCCGGGAGGGAACCATCTCGGATAATAACGCACAACTGGCGGAGTCGACGGAGACGCCGCGAATACTGCGTCATCTTCGGAAATTTCCGAGAAGTCCAAACTCGGCACCGGAGAAGAAGAGCTTCGTGTTTTCCATTCCTCGACCCCACTGTCCGATTCCATGCTCAGAGACTCCGTTTCTGTAATTTCGCTGCTTGAGTAGGAATCGCTGATGACGCTATCCGCGCCGTCTGTTTGCGGCGTCTCGCTGCGTATGGCGAACTCCCCCGGACACTGAATCGTCCAGCCTCGTGCTCTCACCGTGTGCCTTTGCGCATTCCCTGCCGTGATGCCTTCGTCGGGGGGGTCACAAATATCGTTAGCGTTCTCGTCTTGCTCTTTTAACTCTGGCAACGATAGATGAGTTGATGATGGCAATCTACTTGCGCTCCTTGGTCTTTCTTTGTTATTTTGTCGCTTTCTTTTCCATCTGCTGTACAGCGTTTCGCTTGTTAAGTCGTCGAACGACTTGGAAATTGCTTTCAGTCTCAGCAAGTTATGTCTATCTGGACTTGTTAACGAGATCTCAGTAAATTCGTTTGCCTGCATGATAATGTTCGAGGTGACAGGCCATGAATCCGTCAAGGTTTATCACTCATGTTATTTGTCATGTAAGGGCTTTAAGCCAGTTTTAATTGCTATGGCCTTTGTTCTGGTCAATGTTTTGGTGCTACCAGTTGCACACTGTTATTACGACTTCAGCAGTTATCAGAATTCCAGGTATCGGTCCTAAGCAAGGCTGCGAAAAGAAAGAACAAATTGTACATCAGAACTGCATCTCCGTTTGACTTGGAATAATTAGCCTTGTTTTGGTTTTTTGAGCCCCCGGGGCCATAATCGAAAAAAGGCCCAGTGGTTATTACAAGATTATCACCTGAGTTATCAACCAGTGTTAATTACTAAAGGCGCTGGTACGGCGCAAGCGTGCTAGTAAACGAGTGAAGCTTGGAGACTCTGGTACCCAGGGTACATAACATGGGATACTGTCCAACTACACGAGAACACGACATTTTAGTACTTGCGCAGTTCCTCAACTTATATTTACAATTAATATCCCTCCAACACTGGGGATGACAAATTCCTTGGATCCATCCCTTTATCTGTTACAAATCCATTATTCATGTTGCTAGCCACTAATTGAGTGTGTACTGACTACAAAACCCATAAGTACCATAGGCATTTGGTGAGATCTTTTGAGAGCCAAGCATTTCAAATTGCCGTGCTCCTATTCTTTTGATGCGTCATTAGGATTAGCAAAGAATTTATGAAATGCTCTTATCAACAATAATTGCACTGTGTTTTGGTAAATAAAAAGATAGTATTTTACTATTCCATTATGGAATCTAGTTTTCTTCGGCTTGTTGCCTTGTTATGAAAAGATTGTCTCAGGAAATAGTGTAATGTGAAGAAAAGTAGAAGTGTGAGTGTTGGCTAGAGGTTGAATGCTCCGGAAATGTTGGTAGTCCGTTGTCCCGCCTAAAGTTACACCTTTTCAATGGGCTAGAGAAGACCTAAAGTGTTTATAGGCTTCTACAGATCGTAATGTCAAAATGGGAAAATTTACGAGCCTTTCCAGCTAGTTTCATGATCTGATTACTACTGTGAAAGGGAAATTGGGTTTACTGTTATGTAATTCGAATTCCGATTGGCGCCATTTGCACGCTATTCAAAAGGCGCTTGCGCTTTTAAGGACCTTTTGTCAAGGAACCCTATGCACGTTATTTCATTAAAATATGAATGGCAAACCAAAAATACTTTTGCCATTTGGGATCTTTTTTTTTTTTTGCTTGGTAAACTCCTTTTTTCAAAACAAAATACACAACAAAAGCGACTCTTTTTTTATTCCAACACTGTTCTTTTGAGCAGTCTAGCGAATTTGATTGATGGAAAAATAATGCGAGGTACTTTCAACGTGACGGAGTCAAGATCACTGGACTGATTGTTCAAATCCTGTAAAGTTTTGTTGTGTAAAAGCTCTTGCGTTAGGGATTTTTCCAAATCGAACTAGCATTTAACTTGCTTTTTGGCCACCATAATAGCTTCGAGGTATCGTGAACTTCACACAAACAAACATGCCTGTACTCAAACTAGATGTGCGACAGTATTTACCTTTATTATGGGGACACCACAGACCAGAAGTTTTCTCTTCGTCTGTTACTCTTTCGTGAGAAAAAGGGAGGGAAGAATCCGAGCAATTTTACCAGTCGTGGACCAGTGACAAAATGACAACATATGCAAAGCAAAACACACTTTGTTAAATTCAAAAACAGAACTGTTCATTGGACGAGAGCAGCGGGTTGTAATTGATATTATTTTGCCTTTGTGTCTCAGTCCAAAAGTGATTACTGGAAATACAAAAGCCATTGCCTTTTTTATATCTGTCCAATGTAACGGAGCTGTATACTTAATCTTTCATCTTACAAAAACAACCCAAGCCCAAGGGCGTGAAGGCCAACCAGGCTTTGTTGTTGCGAGACCAGAAATGTGCCCTGCCAGGGGTCGCCCTTGTTGGAAATGGTATTCATATAGTTGCCTCATTAGAGAGTGGTGTAGGAATTAATATTTTGTCCTATTATAAAAATTGCTCTTTCAAGCAAGCTTGTGTTAAATTTGTCTCGCTGTTTATTTCAATCATAATCCCTTGAGAATTCAACGATTGCTTTCATACTAAAGAAACTCAGGTAAACAAACAACTTTTTTAAAAAATTTCGAGTACCTTGAACGAAATAAAGATTTTCAGTGTAATAACTAATAGTAAGATAGTGAGTCTTATAAACAATTCATATTTAACAATTAGACCTCGAGGCCGAATGTGCTATGATGAATAGACCATTCGGCCTTCTTAATGATATCATAGCACATGAGGACGAGAGGTCTAATTGTTTTAGTATAAACCAACTAGTTGGTCAGTTTTGGCAATGAATTCCATTATTTTATGTTGAAAAAATCAAGTTTTCTTGCAAGGTTTTGCCAGGCACGGTCTATCACTAATAGACCATTAGTAGCTCAGCCAATCAGAATGCAGGATTTGTAATAGACCATTAGTTGGTTTATACTAATTTTGTTTAGATTGAACTTCAAAAGTTCTGAAAAGGCATGTCATATTCGACTGCATGCAGGGAATTGTTTTGCAGCAGTGTGTGTAGCAAGCGCAATGGAAAAATGACAAGAGAGCGTGAGCGAGTGAGTGGACGCTCTCTTTGTCCCTTTCCATTTCTTTTTCGTTTGCTACGCAGCAAACACGCGTCCCATTCGCGACCTTGTCATGTTCACGTGACGATTGTTTTCCTAGTAGTTGCGGGTGGGATTATGGACAAATCAACAAATGTATTTGATGCGCACATGTGTAATAAACACACGCACGCGGCAAATGTAGTTTCAAGTAATATATCAAACACGAGACAGCGTGTTGGGATAAAAGAACATTAATTCGGAAGGCTAAGCAATGTCATGCTTTTTGTATATTTACAAATAAATTAAAGTTCGAGTGAATCAAACTAAAACATTCGATGCCTTCCATAAGTACAGAGCTCTTGAAACTACGTTTTCAACATAAATAACTGCGGTATGTTTTCTGTACTGGATGATTAGTCGACTCAATCTGACCATAGAGCGGTTTTCACATGACTGTCGTGAAAACAATTGCAATTGAGCAATCACTAGCCAATCAGAATCGAGAGAAATCACACCTTGCTCCTAAATGGCTTTCTTCTCAGCCAATTGCAAGCCGAACCAATTACTAAGTAATTACACAATTGTATTTACTACAGAATTTGATTGGCTGAGAAAAACGAGTAGCCAATGAGAACGCGAAGCAATCGCAATTACTTGAAATTCTTGACAGTCATGTGAAATCTGCTCTAATGCGCGCATCACTCAATGGACGATCATCCACCTATAAGCGCGCGCGCTCTTCTATATTCAGGCCCCGTCCACACGTATCCGGATATTTTTGAATCCGCAACTTTTTCTTTCCGGATACGGCTATCGTCCACACGCATCCGGCGAATTTGCAGACGAATCTGGATATTTTTGAATCCGATCTCCATAGTGGAAATTTTTGAATCCGATAACATTTCGGATGCATGTGGACGGTCGAATCTGGAAATCTTGATGAAAAACGCTGTTGAGTTGATATAGCTTCTCAAACGAATCATTTAATGTCGAGAAAAAAAAAAGGAATAAAATCTTAAAAATCTGTGCAAATTATGACCGAGTATCCAAACTTCCTTTGCGTTTATGATTTTCTTTGTTTGAGCTTGGGTTTAAGAAGTGTATTTCAAGACTTTTACCCACGTAATTCCTTTTCTAATACAATGATACATGAACCACTGACGGAGCTTCTGAAATGGCTTTGTATGCATTTCACACAGAAATAACGATCTCGTCCTCCTCGGCTTCTCTGATCCACGTGAACTCACTAAAATCGATCTCACCATCTCCGTTTTCATCTAACAAGTCTATCAATAAAGTCAGGTCCTTATCCTCCATAGGCACCCCAATACTCTTGAGCCCCGAAAAGAACTCGTCTCGAGTCACCGACAAGCTGTTATCCTTGTCAAACTGGTTAAACAAGTCAACCAACCGCCAATTCATCTTTTCCACGTACTCCTTCAACTTGTTGATCAGCTCCACGACCTTTTTCTTCTTCCCTTTGCCGCTGAATAAGTCGTCTAACTTGTTTGTCAGGTTTCCTGAGCGCTTGCTGTGAGTGCACGACACCTCGAAGTTAGGCCTGAGCTCACGAATCATCTTAATAAGGTCTTGTGTCTCCAGGTCGATGACCACGTTGTTTAGGTACAGTCTCTCCATAGCACACTCGGCGTTGTTTTTCATGGCATTCAGGATAGCGTAGGCTCCAGCGTCTTGGATTGGATTCATTCCGATCCTGTTGAAGATAGCAGGACTCATTTGATTTCTGTTTCCATAAAACAGGGTTCGTACGGCTCCTAGGAAACCTGGAAAGTCCTGGATTTTTATTGTTCTCCTGGAAAGTACTGGATTTTTATTGTTTTCCTGGAAAGTCCTGGATTTTTATTGTTCTCCTGGAAAGTCCTGGATTTTTATTGTCCTCCTGGAAAGTCCTGGATTTTTATTGTTCTCCTGGAAAGTCCTGGATTTTTATTGTTCTCCTGGAAAGTCCTGGATTTTTATTGTTCTCCTGGAAAGTCCTGGATTTTTATTGTTCTCCTGGAAAGTCCTGGATTTTTATTGTTTTCCTGGAAAATCCTGGATTTTTTTTGTTCTCCTGGAAAGTCCTGGATTTTTATTGTTCTCCTGGAAAGTCCTGGATTTTTATTGTTCTCCTGGAAAGTCCTGGATTTTTATTGTTCTCCTGGAAAGTCCTGGATTTTTATTGTTCTCCTGGAAAATCCTGGATTTTTTTTGTTCTCCTGGAAAGTCCTGGATTTTTATTGTTCTCCTGGAAAGTCCTGGATTTTTATTGTTCTCCTGGAAAGTCCTGGATTTTTATTGTTCTCCTGGAAAGTCCTGGATTTTTATTGTTCTCCTGGAAAGTCCTGGATTTTTATTGTTCCCCTGGAAAGTCCTGGATTTTTATTGTTCTCCTGGAAAGTCCTGGATTTTTATTGTTCTCCTGGAAAGTCCTGGATTTTTATTGTTCTCCTGGAAAGTCCTGGATTTTTATTGTTCTCCTGGAAAGTCCTGGATTTTTATTGTTCTCCTGGAAAGTCCTGGATTTTTATTGTTCTCCTGGAAAGTCCTGGATTTTTATTGTTCTCCTGGAAAGTCCTGGATTTTTATTGTTCTCCTGGAAAGTCCTGGATTTTTATTGTTCTCCTGGAAAGTCCTGGATTTTTATTGTTCTCCTGGAAAGTCCTGGATTTTTATTGTTCTCCTGGAAAGTCCTGGATTTTTATTGTTCTCTTGGAAAGTCCTGGATTTTTATTGTTCTACTGGAAAGTCCTTGAAACTCCTGGAATTTCGAACAAAGTCCTGAAAAAATTCCTGGAAAAATTCCGAAACAGCTCCTTAAATCTCCTAGATTTGTTTATAATTTCTGAGCGTACGAACCCCGATAAAATGATTTTCTATGTGAGCTGCACCTGTATTCACCCTTCCATTCCCAGAGGTGATCAACTTTAAACGTCTCCCAAACTCAAAGTCTGAATACCATCCTTACCTTAGTACTTTCAGAGTATTATTGGCCTTTAGACCCTCGGCCATGGCCAGGGCACCTTTAGTAGATATTCTGTTATAGCTAAGATCAAGCTCGATCAGAGTGTTGTTTTCGCGGAGCGACTCTCCAACTGCATGAGCTCCTTCATCGGCAAATCCATTCCAGGAAAGGTCGAGGATCTTTAGTGAGCAGTTCGCCCGCAAGCCTTTTCCAATGGCTATGGCACCAGGACCACGGAGGTGGTTCCACTTTAGGCTGAGGTACTCTAACCCTCCATTGGCATCGATAGCTGGACCTGGTGAGCGATGTTTAAACCTGTTAAGCCGGCTTTTCACTAGTGAAATAAGCAGAGACGTAGAACGTTAGCGTAAGCGGAGACGTAAGAAAAAGGAAATCTTCCGTTCTGCTTCCTTCACGCTTACGTCTCCTCCTCCGTCTCCGTTCTTTGATTTTCACACGAACGCAATCTTCCTTATGTGTCCGTCTCCTTCTCCGTCTCCGCTTACTTCGCTAGTGAAAAGCAAGCTTTTTAAAATGCAGTGTCCTGCGTAACTTCGTCCGCAGTAAAACTGCCATTACCAAACATCACCTTACTGCACAGTCTCATGTTTTTACCTAAATTCAGTCCTGCTTCCTCTTCAAATTTATTCCTGCTCAGATCTAGATTCTTCAGCGTGTGGTTCACACGGATGGCCTCGGCGAGACACTGTGAATCTTGGTTCTTGAATTCGCTCCATGACAGATTCAGCTTTGTTAAAGTGCTAGGAGAAATAGTAAAATAGTCATAAGTGGAAGAACAACCAAAACCGTAAACGTTATATTTTGGGACATTTCCTAGTTCCCCATCTTCTACAAGAACAAGAGCTTATGCAGTGGCCTCGTTCCCAGCCTGCTCCTTTTGGCTGCGGGCACTTCCATACACAGTGAACTTGCGTGGCACGGAGAGCTGACACAAGAAGCCTGGGGACGAGGCTACCTATGCAGCATATGCTCTGGCTTGCCATGGTCTCTATGAACTACAAGGCGAATAACCGATCTACCGAATAGCCGATCATCATACACCGAACTACCGAATAGAACCCGACGACAAATTGATGTGCATATTCTGGCGGCGATTCCCGTGCTGGTAACAACGATCACGCTGATGTCACCCATTGTTATTAATGTGCCTAGCAGAGATCTATTGGTTCACAGAACAAAAGGTGCTTTTCAATCTACGGTTTGCACGGCAGAATTTGAATGGCAATGTTGATAAACAGAGGGTAGTATAGTCAATCAATCTGGTTACGGATGGTGCAACCACGAGGAGCATCCCATCCCCACCCCACCGCCTGGATCTGCCCTTATCCAGCCATAATGCCATGTCATTAAAATGTGGAACATATTGCCAGCTGGTTGAATTCCAAGATCCCATTCCAAGATCCCATTACTAACCTGTTTTCTTGTAACACTTCTGAGAAAGCTTGCGCGCCTGCGCTCCTGATCTTATTCTGAGAAACGTCCAGTTCTGTGATGTAGAAATTCTCTTTTAGCAGCTTAGCGACTTCTGTTCCTCCTTCTTGGGCTGTAGGGATGAGAAACCAATAGCAAGAGTTGGTTGCCTATGTTATGATTGTCACAAACTACAGCTTGTCTTTACTGTGTACTAGTTGTGCAAATAGGGTACTCCACATGCCCTGCGCATTATGTCATTTCTTATCGCATAGTATACACATGTAGCTTCCTGGATTGACATAAAAGCTATGATGAAATTCGCATTATTTGAGTGTCTTTTTAATTACAGCTAAATTCGTTGTTCGCGTTGCGCATTTTCAAAACTTGGCTTATTTTTCTGTTCCGCCTGTCAAACCATCTAAACCAATCAGGTGTTTGCCCTGCTTCGTCTAATGCAGTCGCTTGGCTTTCCGTCGCGAGGAAAAGCCACTGCACTAGGCGAAATACCTGATTGGCCCAAATAGTTTTACTGGGGGAACAAACAAAATCCGCAAGCAAGCCATGTTCTTAAAAATTACTAGCGCGAAACGATATTGGCAGTAACGCATAGTGTCCTTCGCTTACTAGCCTAGCCCATACCGATATGACAGTCGCGAATATTCAGCTTGGATATGGTGGTCGTATTCATGAGCGCCGTCACCAGAGCCTTGACACCACTCGGCCCCAGTCCATGGTGATTCACATTCAAGTCCTCGTCCACCATGTGCTCTAAAATGAAAGAGACTGGGACGATTCCAAGCTCCACACAGGCAGCCCGGTATGCCTTGCGCCCTGTCGGATCGAATTCGTCTCGTTTCTCCTCGATTTCGAGATCCGTGTCGTAGTCGCTGTCGTGCACAGACTCGTCGCCCGAGTTGTCATAAATAACTACTTCCGGTTGTTTGTTTTCCACAGGGTGGCCACAGGGGCGAGTTGGCTATCAGCTGTTTCAGCGCGAGATTTTGCTACAATTAGAAAAACAGAAATGATATATTTTTCTCATAATCTCGATTTTGATTGCCTGAGAGCGTGCGTCGAATGAACGACTCCAAAAACAATGTTTGCGCGCGCTGCATGTCGGAAAATGGGTAACATTTAGGCGAACAAAGTAGTCCAGTCATTTTATTAAATGGCCACCAACTAATTGCAACAGAAACTTTCTCAACGGCTTTAGGGCCATAAAGTCAACCCAACAAACATACTAAAAATCATTAAAAATCCAACATCAATAGACTCTATACAAGGGGTCATTTCTATGTAAAGGAAAGCGTTAGAATATTTACCTGTAATCACAGAACTAGAACTAGTTTTATCAGCGTAGAGCTCCAAGTGCCGTAAAACTCATTAATATAAAAAGCCAAAATGGCCGCCAACAAAAGAAAATAAAAACTCCTAAATTTTTAAAAGTACTTTCCCCTTCTTCGATTAAATATGATTTTTAGCATGTTGTTTCTAAGGGTATTTGGGATAGGATTATGAAGGAAAAGCTTCTGTTGCAATTACTCTGAGGTTGACCGCATTTTTTTCATAAAATGACTGGACTAAAATGTGAAAAAACGTGCGCGCTGTATCCTGGGTATTTGGGGGACAGTTTGGCACTACATTGATGTGCTGAATAATAAACAAAAGTATAAGTTGCAACTAAGACAGAACAAACTTTGTCGGGGAATAAAGGGCAAATTCAGGGGGGAGATAGAGTCCCATCCTCCCCAGCGAAGTAACATTTTTAGTGTCAACATGTGGGGAAAACCTGCTTGTCCCCCCAGCAAAAACAAACAAACGAACAAAAGGATGATTACCACTTGTTCGTCTACCGCTCTTCCCTCTCCTTCCCTTCGCGGTGTTTCTTTCATCGCCTTCCGTCAACAACCCCGGCGCCTTGTCCGCTACATCTGTCTGTTGACTTCCGGTACGAGTCACGTGGCCGCTCGGTGCCTGCACATTCACTTCCGGTATGGCTGGCTTGTCACCTGGCTCTGTGCTCGTAGGCTTTGGAGTCTTAGCTGACATTTTCCGTTTTGATGTTAGCACATTTTGTAGGCTCAAAAGAAGGAATTTCTATTGATAAGATCAAAGTTGTATGATTCCGTGAAAAAGGAAAGCCCTCACATTTCTCTTTTTGACTAGCAACGGCCCTTTTAACTCTTTTTCCCCAAATCCAAGACCAGAACACGTCAACGGAGTTTGAAATACAAGAGATAAAGTAAAAAATAAGAGGTTTTCAAGTTAAGATAATCGTCATTCCAAAAAGTGAGAACTACATGTAGTACTGTTTTCCCTGTTTTCTCTAAAGTCCTACTACTTCTGCTTGCGATTGATTTTTCATACCTGTTCAAGACCAGGGCTTTGCTTTATGCTAGAAGTTTCGTTTTATCTCAGCAAAGCCGTTCATTAGTCGTTTATCGGCAACTTATGAAGGTTATCTGCTAATTGAGCGGTGATATTGGAATTTCAACGGCTGCTATTTTCATCCGCTACACTGATTATTAAGTGGATCAGATAGCGGAAAAGGGACTCTATTGAATTGGAAATCTATATAAAAATATACACTTTACTAAAATAGTTTTTCTAGTGAAACAAAGTTATTATTTTTAGGAATATTGCAAATTCAATACCCTTTCTTCTTTGTATTAGCTAAATATAACGGCTAATCTGTCCACTAATATGTCAGAAATTTTCCTTACCTGTATTAAGAGAAAGAATAGTATTTATCAAGTTTTATCTGTTCTTTGTGTGATTTATCGCTTGCTTGTGAATCCCCAGGCTAAGGTAAACGATAAAGTAGCCTAACAAGATTATCTTCTTCTGTCCTTGGAAATGTTCATCCTAATTCTTTTTTTCACACTTTCTGTTCTGTTTATGCAGCAGTAAACCTCAAAAGGTGCGACCTAGAACTTAATCAGTTTGTAATCGAATCATTAGGCCTTCCAAACTCTAGATGTCTTTGCAAGATTGTTACTGGTCCTGACTTCACGTCCGATCCTGTCGTTTATTTTGCACAATTAGTCTTTTCCATGTCTTAATTTTCTTTCCCTTCGCGTTCACCTGCGCCCGAATGCACCCATTTCCTTTAATTTGAATTTTTAAGTGATTTCTAATAGCTCTGGCAAGGAAGTTGCTTATGAAACGAGTGAAATAACTGAAATAAATCGGAATAAGAATAATTGTAAAAAATATTCGTATTTCGCTCTTTTTTTGGAAATACCTTGATCAGATTAGTGTTCAGACTTCAAAGTCTTAGTTCTCTAGAAAAGTGATTGAACAACAGGATTGTTAAAGCAAAGAACGTCTGCTGTGCCACTAGCCGTTTTCACACTAGAGGACGGAAAACTCGTCATGACGGGTTTCTCGTCTAACGAGTTTTCCGTCTGATATGAATAAGCCAAATAAGGGTTTGAGAAAAACCGCGAGAGTCCTGGGTCGAGGGGCAAAACCCTCACCGGAAGTAATTTTCTTCCATATGTTTTACTGTAAAATATCTCGGTTTTAGGCTCGATTAGTTGTGCTCTGGCGTTGTGATTCGCAGCTTTATACGAAAATATCGAGCACAGGATATTAGTTTTATCCTTTCTTCGCTAGAATCAAGGCAGTTTTGATCCTGAAATTATTTTCTGTTCAAGAAAACGGAGAAACGAAACTCGAGGTAAGTCACCTCTCCGTCAGTGTTCTCTACCGAATGACAAACACGAGTTGATATGCTCTTGTTTCCTTCAAAGGACTATTAATACTCTTTTAATTTTACAAACTACAAGCTGAAACAGGAGGTCACGGATAGAAAAATCCCGCGCAGATCACAGAGGGAAAACGCGCATAGGGGGAAAAACGCGTTTGGCAAAATGGGTAAAGAAAACGCGCATGGCAAAATGGGTAAAGATTAGTGTCGCAATAAATCCGTTCTTTTCAAGCAATTATTTCGCTATGCAGCTGTAAATGGGTTATTCATGAAATCCTATTGACCTCTTGATTCTTGACGGCCAAGTAAAAAAAACCCGCGCACATGAAAAACATAAACAAATCGAGAATCTTTCTCGCGTTGTAAAATTCGCAGTTTATACGGACTGAAATATCGAGCACACGATATTAAATTAATCCTTTCTTCGCTAGAATCAAGGCGGTTTTGATCGTGAAATTAGTTTCTTCTCAAGGAAACGAAACTCGCTTCCCATTCGTTTCTCTATCAAGTGACATAATATAACTTTAGCAAGAAGCACTATTGATGACATGTTCTTGATATTTATTCATATTCAAATACGTAAATATATTTATTATTATTCCATCAGACAAGGATTTATGCTTTTACGCACTGTAGCAATTCCACCTATCACCTCAATAATTCACGGCACGGGAGTTGTGACAGAACTCCCTCGTTGGGTGGAAAGAAGCTGAAAGAACTTCCGTGCGATGTTCACCAGTCAGTTCTTCATCAGCAGTGTGGCTGTGATCCGCCATTTGAGCTTTTCCCTTTTCCTCCGCCGAAACTTATGGCGAAACTCTGAAAGATTCGATTTGTTTATGCTTTTCACGTGCGCGGAGTTTTTACTTGGCTGTCCTTGATTTCAAGTCAATAGGATTTCATGAATAAGCCATTTACAGCTGCATAGAGAAGAATTGCTTGAAAAGAACTGATTTATCTATAAAATAAAAAGACTTTTTATAGTCCTTTTGAAGGAAACAAAACATATTAACTGATGTTGTCATTCCGTAGAGAACCGACCGACGGAGAAGCGACTTACCTCGAGTTTCGTTTATCCGTTTTCTTGAACTGAAAATAATTTCAGGATCAAAACTGCCTTGATTCTAGCGAAGAAAGTATTAAACTGATATCCTGTACTCGATATTTTCGTATAAAGCTGCGAATTACAACGCCAGAGCACAACTAATCGAGCTCAAAATCGAGCTTTTTTACAGTAAAACATATGGAAGATAATTACTTCCGGTGAAGTTTTATCCCCCCTCGACCCAGGACTCTCGCGGTTTTTCTTAAACCCTGACTTGGCCTTGTCTAGTTTTTTTTTTTACCGACATGAATTCATATATAGTCGGGAAACATCGTACATTTGTTCGAAAGAACCTGGGCCCAGATTTGAGTGGTTACCTAGTACTCTGTTTGTTACCCGCAACTCTGTCCACTCTCTAGTCCCAGTTTCTTTACCGCGTTCCCCATCCCGACGAGAAAATCGTCCATGGAAAATCGTCTGTTTCGACGGAGAAATAAGACGGAGAAATTCACAGACGATTTCCCGTCAAAAATCCGTCTCGTCCCGGTTTCACACTAAGACTAATTTTCCATCTGGACGAAAAAACTCGTCTCTCTAGTGTGAAAACGGCTATTGTAAAACATTGCTTTCGTTTCGCAAGCAAAAACTAGATTTAATCATCGTGCAAGTTAAACCCAGCTTACATTTGACATAAGGCAATAAGATTTTATGAGGAGATGGAAAATTTTTAGAATCTATTTTGAACTTTGACGATGCAACAAAAATCGTTCTGATAGGCTACTTGAGAGAAAGAAATCAGCTGGAAGGGATCGAAAGAGGGGAACTGGGCGGAACTGACTTGGGGCACTTCACTTTATGATCTTCAATGAGTTTCTTTCTTCGTTAGAACACGGTTAGTGGCTGCTGCTTCATATATTATTCGCTGTTGATGGTCTAAGAAATTGAAACAGCTGATTCTGGGGCAGTAGATCTTTGAAATCAAGGGTTAATAAAAGTACTTATTAATTTTTCCAATCCTATTGAACAACATTACCAAACCAGTTGAACGTCATTCAACATTTCAACTGCGAATGTGAGCTGCAGTGTCCCACGTTCATGGCTGGTCGAACAGGGGTGACAAACCAATTCAATATTGTTCAACATTACGCGTTCAACTAATGCTAATTGTTGAATTGGTTTGGCTGTTCTGTTACTGCGAGTTTCATAACTCTGCTGACGCCCACTTTAAACATTTCCGAACGCCAAACTGCGGTTTTGCTTCCGTCCATCAAAACCTTTTAAGACCGACGCATGAATTGTTTCTAAGTTATGGTGGAACATTTGATTATGAAGCCCAGCTAGTCCTTGCTAGTTCAAAAAACTTCTCAGAGCCTGGGCTCTGACATCAACCAGAGCTATTCACTCGTTCGATTGACGGAAGCCAAACCCCGGTTTGTTAGTTGGCGAAGAGTTCGCAGAATTATGAAAATTGTAGCGAGGGCTAAGATTTTAGGTTCTCTCGAATGAGGTGAAATAGTTTGATATTTTCCCGTCTCTTTGACTTTCTTGAACCAAACTGCTGCATTACTGCTGTGATTGCTTTTCGTGTTTCTATAGTCTTGAAGTCAGGTCTTAATAATTCTTAACCTGCTAGTCTACTGCTGAACTAACAATCGATGCTCACTTATTATCAATAACGTTATATTTATTCTGTTTATCAAAACAAAACCACGAGTGGCCGAAGACACGGACACATTACAGACTCAAAAACTACAATCCCTTGCACTTACCTGACAATCAATGTCTGCAATGCGGATCCAGAAATATCCTGTGATATCAGGCAGACAGGCATCGAGTCAAAACTCCTTGATTTCGTATCATAATTATTCGCATCTTCCTCATGAAAACGGTTGCTAACCACAGACAAATTAATGAGTTTATTGAAATTCCAAGCGGTTGTTTCATGCTTCAGAGGTAAAAAGAATATAATAGAGAAGAGAACAATAGAAAGTGAGTGGCTGTATTGTCTTCGCTATTGATAATAGAGTGAAAGAATGGCCTCTTGTGAAATCAAAGTGGACATTGCATAATTGGTGACAAAATAATAAAAATTGTCTGTATTTGCCTAAGGCTCTTTTGTGTATATTGTGTTTATTGTACTTTACGTTTTTTCATATTTTAATAACTTCATTGCAGAACTTTCCTTACGAAGGTTTCTTTTGAAAATTCAACTTCTTTTAAAAAATCGCTTCTTTTAAAAAAAAGAAAAACAGAAGAAAGAAAAAGTGTTTTTAAGGCCCCATCCACACTACGCCGGCTAAATTTGAAAACGGCTAATTTTTTATACGGTTGTGCCTTCCGTCCACACTACGCCGGCTAAATTTCCCACCGAAAACGGAGCTTTTCGAAAACGCTACCGAAAGTGGCTAAATTTGAAAACGCCGGCTACGCGTTTTAGTGTGGACGGCGAAAACGGATCTTTTCGAAAACGATGACGTCGTACCACACGTCTGTGAGGAAATTATGACCGCGGGCTCTCGTTTTTCTTTTTCGCACATGCGCTTAGCTGACGTTTTTGTGCGTTTTCACATTTAGCCGGCGTAGTGTGGACAGAAAATATTTGTTCCGTTTTCGAGGCAAATTAGCCGTTTTCAAATTTAGCCGGCGTAGTGTGGACGGTGCCTAAGTTGTCTAAAAATTCCTCCAGGTAATTGTGTACATCCTTACTACATAAATAAAAAACGCCTCTTTTTCTTCATTTTCGCCTCCTGATCCGTCTGCACTAGGACGAACAGCTTTGAGATCACATATAATTTTTACTACGGGGCTTTTTTTCCTTTTCGCAGTAACTTTTATTTGCTATCTTGAACAATAACTTGGAACAGATTAGACTAATTTACCTTGGACTCTAAAAACCTGTTATGAACTCATAACATGCGTCTAACTAAGCTTACTAATACAAGGGTCCTTTATCCAAGAAAGATTAGTCTAAACAAAGCTGTTATGTGTGTTTTTTGTTGCTTGTTTATTAGTGTTCGCCTTTTGTTAAGTGGGTGCCAGGGGGTGGCTTATGACGTCATAATTGATAACAATAGACTCTCCCTACCCTCCGCTGGCATCTCTCTCGAGAAGAACGAAAGAAAACGAGAACAAACACTGTCTCGGGCATCCTGTGTTATGGGGAATTTCTTAGTGGTCCCCACTCCTTGACGTCCATTGAACCTGAAACACAGGATACCCAGACCCTCTCAATTCCTTTTGTCCACAGGATCGAGGCTAGACTCTCCCACTAGTCCAGTATGTCATTGTGGCACTGAGTGTGACTGACACAACTCCTTCGAGGTATTTTTCGTTGGTTTCTCACTGGCTAGTTCTCACTGGAACGCAAGCGCAAGGATATCAAACTCATACATTTCCCTTTTGTGGTTTACACCAGAACACGCAAGCGCAAGAAACCGAGACATGCGTTCCCTTGATGCCTCCTACTGTCCTCCAAGTTTGATATTCGTCACAAGAATATCATAAAAGTTATGACCGAATTTATATTTAACGAAAATGCGCTTGGACGTTTCGTGGAGTCACCTTAAACTCTTGAGCCGTTAGTTTTGATTCCTATAGTCCTACCATAGTTAGTAGAGGGAGACCTCTACTAACTATGGTCCTACTAACCTCAGATGAAGGTGTCTCAAGCTGGTTGAGTTACAACACTTTAAGATACAGAGTTTATGTGAGATTAAGGTTTATTCTGACTCATTTCTTTCTATACAAACTCAAAATAATAATTCCTCTGATTTGTTTCTAAGTTATTGTCCATATAATGCTTGAAAACTCGTTTTGGGTGCAACTTCATCTACAACAAGCAAGGTAGTTTCGTGGAATTGTATTCAGAATTTCCTAGAAGTCACCAATATCGCCCCATGTAAGAGCCATCCCGGAATGAGCTATTCGGATTCTGGATTCCAGCCACTGAATTCCGGATTCTAGCCCCGAGATTCCTAGAAGTCACCAATATCGCCCCATGTAAGAGCCATCCCGGAATGAGCTATTCGGATTCTGGATTCCAGCCACTGGATTCCGGATTCTAGCCCCGAGATTCCAGAGACCCAATTCTGGATTTCAACAGCTGGATTCCGGATTACAAAGCTCCCAAAGAGACCGGATTCCGGTAGCTGGATTCTGGATTCCCACTCCCAAAAGTTGGATTCCACAGATTGCGGATTCCCTTACATGGGGCGATTCATTATACAAACTCCCCAACCTCGGTAACACACGTGAGCTTGGGTCACCTGAACCTTGGCCCGCCCGTGCCAATGTTGTCTAAATTAACCTATATCTATACCTTAACTAATTACACTCTTTTTTTTATTAAAAAAAAACAATATTTTTTGTTTGAGGTTGGGAACATTTCGAATGTTCTAAATTTTTAGCAATTTCAGCCTCAAACGTTGGGTGAGACTTCGGGTAGAGTAAAACAAAGGAGGGCACAGTTTACGTAGCTCTATAGAGTCCTAGCCAGCGCGCGAGCCGGCTCTCCGGGTTTTTTCTTTTTTTTTTTTTGGATATTTGATTTTTTTTGGCGCGCGGGATTCCTGTGTCACGACATAAATAGAGGATATTACACAGTGGCGCGAAGATATTAATTTTATTTGCGAGTGAGTAAAATATTGCATTTGACACGAGAAAATAAGATTCATATCTTCAAGCCACAGTGTAATTTTCTTTTTATTATATAGACAAACCAGAAAAAAATATTCCAAATTGATTTCCAAGCCTTTTGTTTTGACCGATATCCTCACTAGTGAGAATATGGAAAATATGTCACTCAGGTCCCGGATGCAGCTTCGTATGAGATCTACGAGTGCATATTTCCCAGTAAAACACTCGTGTCTATATAATAATACAAAATTCAGCGTTCTTATGTTTGCTTCAGTCACTTGTTTGCTAATCGCAGCTTCATTGAACAATAAGAGCGTGGTTCTTATAGAAAAAAGAGTGTATGTAAATATTTAAACTTAGTCAGTACTACAATAGCACTAATTTGGCGACTAAGAGTCCCACGACGCATGACACTATGTTGATACTGCTGACTATAGATCCGCCGGCTCCGTTACAAAGGCTAGTACTGCAGCAGTACGTCTTACATTTCTTGTTGCTTCCAAGACCTGCAGTCTTGCAGAGAGCGTTGTTCTTTGGATCACAATTCTCGCGCTTGACACAAGTCTTCCTAAAGTTATGTACATCTTGGCCGTGAAGCTGGAAAAGGAGAGGCAACATAACATATTTGCGTTTGTGTTAAATGATTGCCAAAAAAGGGAAAATATTTGGAAAAGTTGAAGCGAGAGAGGGATCGCTCCAGCTGTCTCTGGTGTATAAAGTTTACCTGGTGTTGATAACTCTATGTAGATGTTTTAAAGTGAATCAAAAGTTACTTGAGCTTGTATTTTACTTATTTTACATTGCATGAGAGACAGAGGTCCATCCAAAAAGAAGCCCGAGTTCACGCAGTTATGCGTCTAGTTCTCGTAAAGTTGCCCAACAGTTGCATAAATTTATTCAACAATTCACTATAATTTGGTCAGTTATCCACACAGACACCAAGTAATAAGGTTCTGAGTCAAAAGCCCATGAGGCCGAAGGCCGAATAGCCTATTAATTTGGAGGCCATAGCGGCTCGAGGAATAATTGTTTTAGTCAAATCACACTAGTAGGTCAATTTGTATAGCCAAAACGTTTTCTGGTCTGGTGGCATTTGCCATTTTTCTGGCTTTCAAATCCGACACTTTTCGCCACTTGTAAGCTATAACTTGTAGCTCAACCAATCAGAACGCAGCATTCAGAATAGACCACTAGTGTGATTTGACTAAAATGCAAGAGACTAGATTGAGCAGGGGACCTTTATGTGACGCATGCGCAGATGCACGGCCTGATTTGTCTTCAGCTGAGCAAATGCTGGTTTGTTGTCGTGTCGACCGAGTTAATTTCTCCTTTTTTATGCGGGAATAAGTAATGTAAACCACAAACGGAGTTCAACAGAAACAATACTTGTACTTGGGGAATTAATTTTGAGCAGTTTGAGCTTGAGATTGCTACGCTATTCGCTTCGGCAAAGCAGCTCTATTCAAGGATTTCGATTTAATATGGCGGATGTCTGTGATCTGTGGTGGAATTCCCAAGTTAACTTTCTGCCAGCAGCTGAAAGGTGAAGTGTCAAATTATCCGCCAAGGTAAGCTTTTAATTACTGTTGGCTTATGTAGGTCTCTCTTTGAGAAATCGCACCAAGGGTTTTATGGAATCTTTCGTTGAGCTTCCTTGCTGTGATGCAAAAAGCCGATTTCTTATCGTATTGCCAGAATGTGCTTTCAAAATCTAGTCGTTGTACCACAGAGTTGTCAGTGAAAATGGAAGTACTATCATTTTGAAATTCGTTTATCTAACGGGGATGAAACAGAAAATGGGGGAAGTTATGTGTTTTTGGCTCGACAGTTACGCACATGAGTTTCAGTGGTTGTTGTTCTTGGACTCCCACTTTCCTCACGGGGAATATTAGATCTGGAAATAAGTCACACGCAGTTTCTAGGACCCAGTTTAAATGAAACCATTTGATTTCCTTGAGATCGGCAGCAAAATCGGGTCTTCACTCGAGTTCTAAAATCTGCTTGAAAATGTTGTCTCATGAATATTAATTAATTGAACATTTTTCGAAAACTGCTCGTTGTACCACTGAAGTATCTCTCGAAAACAAAACTACATTCTATATGTCTTCATTGTGTGGTGCTAATTTTTTGGAAATAATGGGGGAAGTTAAGGATTTTTTGGTGTGTTCACCTACAGGACACCTTTGCTTGGGCATGCTCCTTAGAAATTTTTCACTGAAATAGCTGTTGCAAGAACTGAAGTGCTCAGTTTGTTTGCCCAGAAAGCAAAATAAATTGAGATCTGAGCTGGTATAAAAAAGCACTGCTAGTTGTGTATACTTACTGAATTTAAAAATAAATTGGTGAGAAATTGGATTTTTTGATAAACCATTTGACTTGTGAGTGGAAATTGTAGATCATATTACAGTGAAACGAGATGTTCTCTTCCCTACAATTTTGCAATATTGCCTAGCAACATTGATGGACAACTTGCTTGAATCAAATTCCAAAAAATCTTTTGTATCTGTCTTCATGATATTGTACCAGAACTTGAAATATTTTGTTTCCAAAATCGTTCAATTATGGTCTGCCCCTCCAGTGCTCAGACATGTGGCGAATCAAAGTTGCTCACGAGAAATTGCAATTTGATACCAAAGTTGTCCATCAGTGTTGTCCATCAGTGTTAAGAGCAAAGAGAACAACCTGTGTGACTGTAATAATGCAAATTTCATTTCACTTCTCCTAGTTACTATGCATTAAAAAGGAAAGTTTTTTAGAAGCACCTGATAAAAGATAAAATAGAGGGTAGGACATTCAGAAGTAACTTGTTGTGTATTGTTTGTTGCAGGTTCCGAAGGTGTAGGTGTACATGTATATGCCCAATTCACAAAAGGAACATAATGCTATTTTTGTCTGGATGACACAAAACAACTGCATCCTGCAACCAAACAGCAATTTCTAGCACAAGTGCTGTTGGGTTCAGGGATGCAACATGTTAGATGTTACAGTATTACGAGAGATAGTTTACTGCTCAGAAGAACATCACAGCATGCTGTATCAAAATCCTCTTTGATTCAATTTTTCTTGTGAAAATTATGTTGCCACCTCAAAACCCAATGTTGTCAACAGGTGTAATTTTGTCAACTGCCCAGGTTCCACTATTACAGAGCTTGTCAGAATACTCTGTTAGTTATAAATAGCACAATAAAAAGTTCACCAATTTGGAGTCTCATCCTTTTCATGGACATAATCCACCATTTAATCCCAGGGAAGGGTGGTGAAAACTGAGCTTGTATTTCCAGGGTGGGTACCCTTCAGTCTGGGTATTTACACAAAATCCCAGCTTGGTTAGATACAAAATCTAGGGTTGTTAATCATCAGTAGTCAAATCAATTGAATTCCATGATAGGTTTTGGTGTAACTTGTCCAGACATTTTCTAATAAGGTTATCACACAAACTAATCAACATGTTTGTTGGTCACCATTGTATATTACTAAAACAGTGTGACCAGGTTTTTCAAGCAAAATTTATGTATCTGCATGGTGCAGAACTTTTATTTCTCAACCCAAAACTATGACATCTTTCCACTTGATCTAATTCCACTGGAAGGCCCCGAAATTCCAGGGTAAACTGATAGGATAAAAAAGGAAATCGTTACGATTGCTTAACAAAAACAACATCATTTTTCTTGCACTTGCAGTCTGAATTTCAGTCTGATGAAGGTCCACAGATCCTAAAATCGAACAATTTTTATTTGCAATATACAGGCAGCTGAATAAACGTTTTATTTTATCCTTCCCGCTTTCAGAATAAAAACAAGACAAACGAGAAATAGAAATAGAGCGCTATTTGATTACAAATTCGTGATACTCAAAAGTGCTTTTCCCTGAGTTGAGTCTGCAATGTAAACTTGGAGAGCAGCGGTTATGTGCGCATGGCATAAACAAAAAAGTCCCCTGCTACTAGATTGATAGACCTAACTAATACCCTACCGTATATTCCACGTCTACTTTAATGCAACGGTGAGTTGCCACGTCACAGGTCGTGTCCGTCCTTTTGTCCTCTCGATCACAATCCTGGTACGACGTGTTGCTGTCACATTGGTAGCATTTCAGGTTACAATCTAACGGGGGAGACAACTATTAGGCCAGTTTTACACGCCGAACTTAGTTCTTGTCGCACTAAATGTCAATTTCCCGTTGTTTAGTTATAGCTATTGTTTCGAGCTCATTTGCATTAGGAACGGCACTATCTGCCGTGCCAACGTCGCGCTAAATTACAACTTTGAATCCTTTCAGCGCTTTTAAAATCAGGGCAGGGATCTTCTCCATTCACCAGAACAGTCTACATTAACCTATAAAATCACTGGTATCGAAATTACTTGTTTTTAGTAGCTAATAAATCAAATCAATTTAGCGCGACAGAATTAAGTTCGGCGTTTAGAACAGGCCTTAGCTACATATGGTAAGGTGGTTGGATATGGTGAAATTCACGAGGCTGTTTTGTCTCGAGAGATTTTATAGAAGATAAATTCGTCACAAGATGAGTGAATTCCACGGGAAAAACGTCGTTTTTCAAGTGAAATTTAACGTGGAATTCACGAGTCTAGTGATGGATTTTTCTTAAATGGGTTCCAAAAAAAAACGTACCCCGGCCCTATCGATGAACTCCAAATTGTAAAAAATTGCTCTACCCCTGCAGTGGAAATTCCCGACTCCTGTACAACTCCTGTGGAAATTTGAAGCAACCCCTGTGGAAGTTCATCATTCTCTTGTGGGCCTGTGGAAATTCCACAGTTGCAAATGAATACCCTGTGGAAATTCCAGGGTCAAACTCTAAAAACCCTGTGGAAATTCCACGGTCAAACACAGCGCCCCCTGTGGAATTTCTAGGTTCCTATATAGGGGGCTACGGTTTTTTTTGGAACAGCCCAATCCCATAGCAAAGATTTAGAAAGCTTTGAACTTTCTTTGCGCGCGGGCAACCTGTGTTTTTGTCGTATTCAGCATTCCACAAACTCATTCGTTTTTTAGCCAATCAACACGGGCATAAGAATGAGCTATGGGGTTCTAATAGGATTTCGAGCAATTTTGACAAAAGTGGCCCGAAAACTCTAGTAACTCAAAAGTTCAGAATCTCTTGGCTTGGCTTTGGAAGAACTGCATGTAACATAACTTAGGGTTGAGACAAACTAACAGCCGAGTGAGGAACCAAGTTAGTAACCGAGTTAGGAATCGAGTGAATCGAGTTAGGAAATAAATATAAAATAAAAATTAATAAAATATGAAAATAAATTTTTGAGGTTTTTCTTTTTGAGGTTTTAAGGTTTTTAATAGGTTTTGCACATGTTCTCTGCAGTCAGAAAATAAGGAACAGATATTTGCAGATTTATAAGGAAAAAAGAAAACAAGAAAATAATCGCATCTCGCGAGCACGTGGGTTTAAATGATGCAAGCTTGTTGATTCAGAGATTCGGCGAAAAACGAAAGACTATTTTCTCTGCCTTGCATAATACACGAGTTTTATGACAACAGGATTGTTGTTGCAGCCCGGGGGGTGGGGCTGAAATACAGACCCTTTTTTATACCAATATTGCACATTTTCCCTACCCTTCTTTATACCCAGTCCCCCCGCCAAAAAGGTTTACATTACCTCATTCCTGCAATCTTTAGTGAGAGACCTTTGCCCGTTTTGCCTCGCGTGCTGAGAAAATATGCTCGGTATTCGTGATAAAGACTTCAGATAATAAACTCTTGGCTTTAAATACCAAACACAAGCATTGAAGTGTATTTAAGTTTTCTAAGGTGAATTTCTAATCCGCGGTTTTAAAGTGGTTGTTCGACCTCACAGTTTTATAGAACGTAACTGTCAAGAGCAGCTTAGTTATTGATGTATATTATCACACAAGGAAATATTACACCTTATAGTATGCCCTTCAAACGAGTAGGAAATTTACTCTATTTGAAGTATGAAAAAGTGCGATGGGTTAAAAATGCATTAGTGGCTAAATCATTCTAAAGAAAACCATACGTTTACTAAAGATATCACATGTGCGGAGATGCATTTTTAAAATCACACAGAGATAAAAATGTAAGCCCATATTTCATAAGAGTAAAGATGAACACAAAAAATAGTGTATCCTTCTTTGAGTGTTTTCGCAGTTAGTTGTGAGTGCTCGATTTTAAAATCATTGCTTTTCTCCATATGTTGTTATTGTTTCTCGCGACAGCTTAAAAGGTCTGCATAGCAAAGAAAACTCAACACAACACAACATTACACGGTAAATGACAACTAGATCCCCATGAAGTATTATTGTCCATTTATTTACTTACCAACTTGCCCAAAGAAAATCACGAGCACAGCTACCAGCAACGGAGCTCGCATGGCTACAAGACGAAGCAGTCCTGGGCGAAAAGTTGTCCGCAATCTTTTCTGAAGTCCGTGGAGCGTTGGTGTTGTTGGCGGCCCGACGCCTTTGCGCGAAGGCTTTTAGCGTCATATCAGGTTACCGATCAACGACAAAGACAAGACATGCGCTTTGCGGTTTTGCGATTTTCGTGACGCGCGCTACTTAATAGTTTCATACTTGTGCTTGTGGATATGCAAAGTAGAAAAACGAGTGAGCTAACTGTAAGGGACCTTGTTTTGCTCCTGTGTTATTCTAAGCGTTGTACACTCCATATTTGTAAAAGAACCTTGTTTCTAGAATGCCGTAATGTGTCCAGCATGTACATGCTCAAGCACTCCATTCCCGCGGAGTCAGGCATCCCAAATGCGCCAGACAAAGAAATCAAACAGCACATAGCATAATAGCACTAAAGTATAAAGCATGGGGTTGCTGTGCTGTGGCGAAAACCTCTCGAGAAGATTAGGCATGAATAAATCTCGAGGGGGAGGGGCGGAGAAAGAAGAGTCTCTCTTCTCTCCTTTCGCCCCCCCCCCCCCCCCCCCCCCCACGCACACACACACACGCACACACACATCCTCTTGTCACTTGGGCTTGCCACAGGCAGCCCAAATCTTGCAAAAGCGAAAGAGCCGAATGGGGGAAAATGGAAGGGATTATGGGTATACATATTGGGTTGATCCTTTGAAGATTGTAGCGCTTCTCAACCATTCCACTCCGACGGATAAAAATGCCACTAATATCAGTCGTGAGAAAATGTACCAATAAGAGCCAGTGAAATATTATCTTTGGTTCATACTCTTTGGTAGCACATGAACATAATTTTATAACCACCCTGATTGGTTGCATATTCTGTGCGATTTACCACATAGAACGATCGAAATACCAATAAACTGCCTCATTAGCACACTTACGACATAACGACGTAAGAAAAATATCACGCGAACAAAATTTAGTGCTTTACAAACGTTCAAGTCGACAAAAAATAACATAAGATTGCTTTGGTGAAGTACTCTAATGATCCATAGAAAATACTGATTATTTCAATTATTTTCCCATGCTTTTTTCGTTGCAACATAACGTCCTTATGTCGTTTATCGCTAGTGTGCACCGGGCTTAACAAGATCCTTCTGAGCTCCGCCTATGGAGTTGCAGTATTGTAACGCTTCTTCGTTGGAAATGTTTCGATTCTTTAAGGGTGCGAAAGGAAAACTGAAGAGCTGCAGGAATTCATCCAAGATAATTAAAGAGTCGGGCAGAGCACTGAATCGTCTTACAAAGTGATTTATCCAAAGTACCCGCCCCTTTCCCACTAACAGAGTGTATGACCCAGAAAGCAATCAAGTCTAAGAGATTTCGTGCGAGTTTTCTCCTGCTTCACCGAGTGTTCCCAGCCATAGCTCTTCATGTGAAGCACACACTTACTTATCAGACACATTATACAATATTGAATATGGAGTCCACGTGAGCAAAGAAGGCCTTAATCAAACACCAAACTGAACAGCTAGAAACGGTCTATAATACTGTCGTTTACAGAACTGCAATTGCGCTAGAATAGCACCTCACAAGGATGGGAAGAGAAAAAAGAACACTGATGAACTCTATATGCTTCTTCGTCTTTGGTGTGTACATTGTGATTTACAAACGAATTCTGTTCGTCGGAGCGCAAGACATTCTGTCTGGCTCTCCATATCAGACATCGGTGCTAATTTTAGTGGTGATCCTTCCAGAGTTCATAGCAAACCTCTTTTTCCCGTGGATTGTCTACCGAATTCCAAGCGCAGTTTCTATAATTGTTGGTGCAATGGTGACAACCTCTTCAATGGTGGGAATTTCTATGGTAGAATCCATCGAAACACGTCTATGGATTTGCGTTGTGGTTGGGGTTTCTTTCGCGTGGAGCCTCGATGCAGTTCTTAGTTTGGCTGCGCGTTTTCCCTGTGCTGACGAGCTTACGGCCATATTGAATCTCGGTATCACATTTGGAGGTTTCGCTGCGACAGTCGCGTATACAGGTAAATAGACAAGTCGCGCGCCCCCGGATGCATCAAGGGTAATAAGGCCAAGTTGGCTGAATTCAGAGTCGTAGGGGATGGAAGCTGAAACTATAACTCAAAAGTCTCATCAAACGGTCATAAGAGTTGATGAGAGCCCTATCATCCTCTAAAACCATTCAAAACGAAGATAATGAAGATATAGAGACCTAAAATGGCGAACCAACAATATCAAGGGATTTTAGAAGCCTTCCGGCTACTTTGGGAAATCCTACCAATTCTTATGTGCAAATATTATGTTGTTTATTTCTATTTCTTAACTCACTTTTCAATCCTCACGACTGTCTCGTTCCCGAACGCACCCTTTTCTCCTGAAGACCATTTCATTGTCTTGCTGTTTCTATGAGTTTTTTGTTTTTACAAACTTCTTATTCTTATAATATAGGCAGGTTATTGAATATTGGGGCGAATTTCGCAATTTCGTGGCGAGAAAGAACCGAACCTTTCGTTATATCGACATTTTGCGCAAAAATGATAGTGTGATCTTCAGGCGCGGTTACTAAGCCGTTTGGACACTTTAAACGCGTGATGACGAATGGATTCGTGATCCTCAGTTCATAAGCTTTAAAACGATACCAAGAACTCTTTGCCGGACCGGGGGTGCAACCAACTCGAAAAATAAGCGTCTTTTGGGGTTTGGCCACTGGACTATAAGGGACGCCACAAACTTCAGCGCGCGCTCGACTCATCCGGATCGTAGAATTCCGGACCGCTCGTGAGCCAAACTAGCCTGCTAGTAGGCGTTGGTTGGCTTTTTTAGGTCGTTTTACGGCGAGAATCGAGCGAGAATCTCGATGTGGGCGCCATCTTGGACGGGTCAAAATTCACTCCGTAAAACGACCTAAAAACAGGCTAGAGCCAAACAGAATTGACGCTATACAAAATCTGTCCTTCCTTTTCACCTTTCCTACCTGTTTTTCTCCAATAATGTTCTTACTTTGGGAGATGCTGCTTCCGGGAGATGGTAAACGTCTGGGACATGCAACGAGCACCCATGCACCTGGCTAGTCCCTGGCATTCTGGGCGGGTTTCCTGTGGTTAGGTTGTGACGTCAGTGGGATTCAAGGAACGCCTGGGACCAGGCTGGCCATGCACTACATTTGTTTTCCGGCAACAGTGCACCGGCGTCGTCCTTGTCCAAAATTTCCCCTGCCAGCTAGGGAAGGGGCAACGAAACATATTTTGTGATCCGGTTTTTTTTTTCTCACCTGAAACGCCTTCCATATCAAGAAGTGCTGTCGTTTTTATGGCAAATCAGCGCGGGTTGCCTGTGGTGTTCAAAACGTGACTCAGGCTCCTCGGCGGGGGGTAAAAACAAAATGGCGATCAAGAGAAGGATGTTTCTCTGCAAGTTTTGGTCAATTTTCCTGCTTTTTTCGCTAAGATGTGAGGAAAAGTACTTACAGACCTTCCAAATAAGGTAAGGGGGGATTTCCTGATAAGGAAGTTTTGCAACGTCGGCAAAACGACAGCTTTTGGCGAAATTTTCTTGATATGGACCGCTAGGTTGGGATAAATATATCTGCATATCGTGTTTGATTCACTATTTCTTTACAATGCCCAGGTATGACCATTTC
The DNA here is from genome assembly GCA_033964015.1 of Scolanthus callimorphus. Lineage (NCBI taxonomy): Eukaryota > Metazoa > Cnidaria > Anthozoa > Actiniaria > Edwardsiidae > Scolanthus > Scolanthus callimorphus. The sequence continues at coordinate 26,624,159 of CM066918.1, read as the reverse complement.
GTTCTGTGTCCCGCCTCAAGTAACCATGGCAACCTCGGCAACTCTATGCATAGTCTTCATTTTCGCGTACCTTTTACTGGACAAGGAGGAGATGGATGCAAAACCACAGGGTGACCGCCAAAACGTTGCCTATCATCCACTATCCATTCAAGACGAAGATGATGAAGATATAGAGACCCAAAATGGTAAACCACAATATCAAGGGTTTTTAGGAGCCTTCCGACTAGTTTGGGAAATCCTACCAATTCTTATGTGCAAATATTATGTTGTTTATTTCTATTTCTTAACTCAGTTTTCAATCCTCACAACTGTCTCGTTCCCGAACGCACCCTTTTCTCCTGAAAACCATTTCAAATACTACACACTAGCGATTACTTCATTCAAATTTCTCGGCAACATGCAAATTCTTCTAGCAATCCGATTTTTTCCATCCTTTGTCAAATTTGCCCGCGTTCGCTGTCTTTGGATTTTAGTTCTTCTCGCCGCATTTCATTGCACGGTTTATATTTTTACCTCATGGTACCGTTTTGTTCCGCATGTCGCTATCATCATAGCGATGTGCTGCTCGCAAGGGCTTGTAAGCGGCGCGTTAGAAACCAATATCATTCTTAACATCTCGGACAGCTTCCTGACGTCTTGTAATAAAGCAGTTGGACAGGGACTCGCCGGGTGCGTTTTTAACGCGAGTGAACTGCTGGCCATTTTGGGAGGACTTGATCTCGAACCTAAGCTTAGACAACACTGTGAGACGGAGTTACTGCTCGGTAGGTTCTGCTTCACCAGAGGAAACCGGAAAGGCGCATGGCAGCATTCTTTATGTTATTAATACGACGAAAGTACGAGATATATACCTTATTAGTACTAATTTTCGCGTCGCTTTAATTTCGCGGTTTTCGCGATTTAAAAAAAATCGACGCGAAAAAAAATTCCCGCGAACTTTAATGTCGCGAAATTTAATACCCTCCTATATTTCTTGTTTTTCAATTTAATGAAGAATTCACGGCTACAATGTAAATATGTATTATACAATTGCAAAAACGCTATAGTTTGGTGTTGTTATGAGTTGATGATTTTCAGCAATAAGAAGTGTAAAATAATAAAAAAAATCTCGAAATAAAATGATTTGTTTTTCATTTTCGCGAAAATAATTTGCACCCAAATCGCGAAAATAAAGACCCGCGAAATATGCCGACCTTTTTTTCGCGAAATTAAGTGCCCGCGAAAATTAGTACCAATAAGCTCCAATAAGGTATATTACAAAGAAGATATATTAATCACTGAGTCGGTTTAATTTTGTAACATTTGGACTCCCTCTGTGTGATGCTATGTTCTTTTGTTTCCGGTAAAACACTGGCATCCATATAGTAAAAGCCATCAATCTCGGCTTTAACAAAAATTTTGAAACTCTTTAAGAAAGGTGGCCACATGGATCGTAAAAAGACTGCGATCCATGGGAAAAGAAACCCACAGAGAAAGAGGAGAACAGCGAGAGGTTCGACGAGCGAGTTTTTGGGCTTTTTGGCCGCGCGAAAATGGGGCGTCTTTTTGCGTTCGCCTAAGCTCGCTGAGAGTATAACACTGGAGCACTCAGGGAGTCCATGATCGTCTGTTCAAGGAAAATAAAAATCAATCGAGATGACGTTTATGCGCATGCGCTAACGGAAAAATACAAAAAACCTCATTTTCGTGTCCCTATAATATATTATTGGGTTATGATGAAAAAAACATGTCAAACGGCAACTGTGTCGAAACTGTGAGAAAGTTTTCTGGATTTTCGTTAGATGAAGAATCACCAACCTGTCCCACATGGATCTCTTACCCACTTACCAGACCTATAAATACCTTGGTGATGCATAATTAATGTTGATTGTTCACTAACGGTACAAGGGGCGTCTTTATATGGTCTGGTGGCCGGGCGTACTCTCACCCATAGGTATCTAGCTACTGAGCAATTCAACACCAGGATAGCGACTGTCAGAGCCGAAATCTCTGGCGTGGGCGTAAGAACCGTACGGTCGCCATACGACGCTTCAGCTATTTGTCTGGATGTATGGTCCTGTTTCTTTTTTCTTTGTCCTCAAGTCGAGTAAATATTGAAGTAAAAATGTTGGGGTAAAGGACATGCAGATTATAACTCGCAAAATGCAGTTTAAAATTATTCCCACACTTTTCATCATTTTATCGTAAATAAAGACACGGCCGTAAAATCAAGTTAGCCACGGTCCGGAAATTTGTAAGAAATAATTAATAAAAATCCATTAAACTTTCCCTGCTGTTAGTTGACATTGTCCTTATCGTACACATGGAGCTGAGGGTGAAGTTGAGCTTATTTCTTGAAAGTCTCGTGTGCAGTAAAGCTACGGCTAAACTAGGACACATGTACCGCGCAACATTTGTGTCCTGCATGTTTCACCGAGTGGCTAAACTAGGAAACCTCGCACGCGTGTGTCTCGGACACATAAAATGTTTCTTGTCTGGCGCAGAAACATTTCTTTGTGTCCCGGCTAGTTTAGCCAGGGCCTAAGGACCTTCGATAAAGCGACAGATCGCAAACTGCCCAGTGCATTTGAAAATCTTAGTGCAGTCACTTCTTTGCACGTAAAGCTTTAAAAAGAGAAACTGGATGGGTTTCATCCATGCCACGTAATCGCTCTTGACCAATGAATGAAATGCGCCAAAAGAGTAATCAGGAGCAGATAACTGTAGGAGCGAACAACTATATTGCCTTGGAGAGAACCCGTTACAAACCAGTCTATTTTTATAAGGTCGGTTTGCGCAAGAGGATGTTGACCACTGCGGAGGCTGGCTACATATTTGCGAAGTCGGTTCTATTACGCTACACTGGTTTCATAGCATCCTTTGCAGCATCTTATTTTCAGTTTAGAATTCGATTATTCTGATATTGAAGTTCCCATTTTCTTCAATCGGCTAGTCGTAAACTTAATTTTGTTCTCATTGCAGCTCGCGTTCTACGATACAATATTTCATCCAGTCTTTCCACGTGTCTTTTGTGGTTGGTGTCTTTATTTTATTTTGCAGTTTCATCCTCTCAAATTCAGCTAAATTTCTCCACTCCAACTTCGGCTTAGGTAGAACCAAGTCTTGAAGTTCCCAATGCCCTTTTCCACTAATATGTTTTTCTTCCTCAAAATTTCTTGGCAGTATTGAGAAACAAATTCTGTCAATTTGTCTGCTTGTGGCTGCTCTTCCATCGCCACGATTGTCAGACCTTCTAAAAAGCAAATTAGGTCCTCTGATATTTCAACCCTCTCTTCTTCCGCCAGATTTTCTGCTAACTTTGTCTTGCTCAGTTTTTGATGCATTTTAGCCACACACCGGTAATTCAATTTCTCCCTTAGCAAATTACATCGAAGAAAGAAAAAGCGGTCTTTTCAAGTCGAAAAACGTTTGTAGCTCACTGACAATGTAACCCAGTCTTGCCGACTGTCAAATGTTTTCAATTTTATGCATGGCTCCAAAGATTCGCCAAGGAGGCCATGCGTATAGCAAAATTTGTTTTGAGTTTGTGGTTTTTGAATAGTCTATAAACAAAACAAACTCATAACTTCAACAGATGCAAAATAACCACAGGCAAAAACACGCCTAGTGTTTCGCATTTAGATTTACGTTAGCTCGTGAACAGCATGTTTCGTATTTCGCAAAAATGGCGTAGTGACAAGAAACGGCAAGAAAATGAACAGTGCAACAAATAAAAGGAATTACAAGTTGTGTCTATTTTTTTTTTCTTTCTCTTAGTTATATGATTGTTATTTTATACCTTCACGTCATGGTTATGCCTTTGTGAAGAATAGTATTAAACGTAAACGTGTCTCTAAAAATATCTATGTTTTGAGACCAGGAAGGTTTTTATTTCTTAAGTATTGTTTGTGGGTTGAAATAGTGCCCAAAGCAATTCCAATAAAAATACATTTTGAAAACGAGTGACGTGGATTTTGTGTAAAATAAGTAAGTCAAGTCAAGTAAGTTTATTTCATACAAATACAATAAGCCTGGTGCACACTTGCGACATAACGACATAAGAAAAATGTCACGCGAACAAAATTTAGTGGTTTTAAGAAGTTGAAGTCGACAAAAAATAACAGAAGATTGCTTTGGTGAAGTAATCTAATGAAGATCCATAGAAAATATTGATTGTTTCAATTATTTTCCCGTGCTTTTTTCGTTGCAACATAACGTTCTTATGTCGTTATGTCGCTAGTGTGCACCGGGCTTAAGCATTACCAAACCCGCACTAATCTAGGCGGACATGATGAATGAACATTGGCCAAAATGCAAATAAACATAAAGTCTGCGATATTTTGCCAAATCTCAGCTCAACGTTCTTATTAACGTGTTCTTATAAAAATAGAGTACGGAAAGCTGAAACTTCAGAAGCTTTGGAACAGTGTGTAAATTTGAGAGTGTAAATTTAGTCAGTGATGCGCGCGGCGGGTTGCTTTTCGCCGTGCGCGCAGTAAGTTTTCATGTGGTGACGTCATAATTAGGTTTTGGAACTGTCGACTCTGATAACTACAAAAAGGCTTCCTCCAATGAAATATCAGCAAAAGATCTTTAAAGACCGCAGGACATAGTCGACTTTTAAAAGTCCAAAAAAGGACCAAGATGTCTTCAACCGCAAGGCAAGCACCCGAGGGACTTGATGATCTTCTCGAAGCGTTTGTGTTGGTTGCACTGAAAGAAAAACCTGATGATATACTAACGTTTGCCTCGGAATTCTTCGCCTCCATTTATCGGAAAAGAAAAGATTTAAGGGACCATGGGGTGGACGACAAAGCACTGGGTGTGGACTTCTACATGGCAAGCAAAGATTGGAGTGGCGCAGTTTAGAAATTAATACATGGACGCAAAATAGAGAAATTAAAAACTTTAGTTACTTTGTTTTAGAACGTTTGTCACTGAACATGGACAGGCAAGTCCTCATATGAATTACAATGGATAATAGCTGGCAAGCGTTTGAGGACTCAAGATGGACTTCGTATGTGTCACACTTGGAAAAAGCAAGACGAAGCAGTTGTGCACGCTATATTTTTGAAGTTGTAAATGTTTACATTGTTTCTTGCCGTTGTTCCATCTGGACGCATTACACCTTTAAGCCTCGACGCAATTAAAATGTATTTGTATATAGAACAAAAATCCATGTTCGGATCTGGGTTGAAAGTAGACGGAAACTGGTAGAAAACTAGTAGTGTAACAGCTTTGAATGATTGATAACTCATTGTCCTATTGTTCTCTTAAGATCATTTTTTTTTCTTTTGTTTTATAGCGCGGATAATCTTCCGTGAGAGAAGAGAGAAGACCCTAAGAGCAGCGGTTTCTTTCTCTCAGTCTTTTATAAGCTAGCAAAGTTGTTCCCGTGTGTGGTATTTCGCGTGGCTGTTTTGATTTGCGCTGGATTGGTGAACAACTAGCTGATAGGAGACTGATATAAACAAACGTCAGCTCGCATGGTAGAACAACTAAAAACCATGTCAAACAAGCATATTTTTTATTGCTCATTGCATTCTATTTTTGCAGCCCTTGAGTTCATTTTGTGCCTCTTTTCTTGGCCAGAACTGCCTCTTTTGCAGCTCTTCTCCTCTCCACTGTCAGCATCTCAGCCCGCTTGGCACTCTTGGCGTAAGGATTCAACCTCAACATGGCACCCAGGTTCTTGAGTGGGTTCTTTTTATGAACTGCACGTCGGGCCTTGGGTCTGGTGAAAGAAACACTACTTAGCCACAATATCAAATTGGCTGTTCCATGTAGAGTGGTTTTCACATGACTGTTGTGAAAACAATTGCAATTGAGCAATCACTAGCCAAGCAGAATCGAGAGAGAAATCACAACTTGCTCCTAAATGGCTTTCTTCTCAGCCAATTGCAAGCCGAACCAATTACTAATTAATTACACAATTGTATTTACTTCAGAATTTGATTGGCTGAGAAAAATGAGTAGCCAATGAGAACGCAAAGCTATCGCAATTACATAACAAGTGTTGACAGTCATGTGAAATCCGCTCTAATATTTGTTACCTCCCTATAAAGGAAAATGGAATTTTTCACAGGGGTGTATTTCACGGGGGTATTTCCACAAGGCGTTTCTTTTTACTCCAGAATTTCCACAGGGTATTTATGTGCAACTTCGAATTTCCACATGCGTCAAAAGAGCTTTGAATTTCTTAAGAGGTTGCTTGAAATTCCTGCAGGGGCTGTGCCGAAGCCTGCAGATTCCACACTGGGGTAGAACAATTTTTGAAAGTTTGGAGTTCCTCGAAGTGCTACATGAAAAGCTAACTAGCATTCCCCATAAGCTATAAGGCCCATTGTCCAAGCATAGTCTTCTAATTATGGACAGCAAGGTGTATTTACTAATGCAACAGCATTCTCTTCTTCCTGAATTGGACCTGTATTGTGCAGCATGGTTTCTAAGGCTGGGCTAGCCTGAGTATCAGGACCCTCCCCCTCTTTTCCTTTCCCATTTTCTAACAGAAAAATAAAATTCCGCCTGATATTCAGGCTAAGGCTGGGCCAAACTAATTCAACTAAAGCTATTGGCAACTTACTTCATAGGCCTGATGACAGATTGAATCTCGTCACTGTTGATGAGTCGAGTCACATCAGAGTTGATCATCATTGGACGAGGAAGGCTGAACAAAAGAAAGCAATATTGTAATTACAAGTTGCTATAGCGTGATAAACTCAATAATTAATGGGACAAGACATTGGGCTACAATTACAATTACATGGGTTACAACTGGGTTACAAATACCCTACATGCGCACTCATTGAAAATTATTAGCAGGGACCTCACACTCCTAGTCAATGTGTTATTCAGTCCAACAAGACCTATATTTAGAGAGGACTTCATAAACCTAAGCAACACACTATATTTTACACAATTCCTCTCTAAGTATAGGTCTCATTGGACAGAATAACAACTGTACAGCATTGCCGATTACTCGGTAAGTAGTACATTTGGTTCTTCATCTTAAAAAAAACACCATGATGAACTGGTAGTTCCACTCATTATAACAGAGCTTGTATGTACTCCTACCCTGGCTCATATTTCTAGTAAGATCCTTCTGAATGGGATTTCAGAGGGATTGTTTGTCTGAGCCTTGTGATCTAATTTTAGAAATTATGTGCGCTGCGGCATTAGCACACTATTACTGTCAAATAGACTTACTTGAAATGTGCCTTCTCAGTTGATGGCTTCTTCCAGGTGCCGTATAGGGCATCAAGCTTTTCAAGAGCACCTTGGGTCCAGATGATAAATCTGAAATATATGTGAAACGTCCCATCAATAAATCTGTGATGTATGTATTTTAATCACTGAGTTGGCTCTTTTTCTAAGAGAGCAGGGGTTTCAATAGAAGGTGGCTACCAGCAGTGAACCACTGTCTACTTCACTGCTGACCGCTTCAACCTTCATTATTACTGCAATATTAAAGCATGGAATACATAAATATGCCAATGATCTTGCCCTCAAAATGCAGGAAAACACCTTTTCTGCTACCCAAATGTCAAAATTTCATGGGGATCCCCCTAGAAGGCTAAGGCTTTACGGCCTTTGTATGGAGCCTCCAAACCCAGCTGCCTATTTCCAAAATTTAGCCTGCTACTTCAAAACTGATTGAAATCCCTGAGAGAGAGAGCCATCATGCGACAACATTGGCCAGAAAAGGATAGACGACATGGATCCAAAATTTGTAAGGAAAAGGGAATGGGGTCAACAATAAAACTTGGAAAACAAGTCTGAGTAAAAACATTGCACAAAAGTTTATACTAGTTATAGTTTTACCTGCCAAGGTGACCACCAGGACAGAGTTTCAGAAGATTCAGTCTGTCAATATTTAACAGTTCGATGCCCGGGAGGTTACGGAATGCTTGTCGAATGCCTTGATCTTGGTTGTAGATGATTAAGGGACCCTTGCGCATGACTGTGCGACGATTACGCATTTTGCCCTGTGTGGGAAAAAACCTGATTAAGAACAGTATGAAAGAGTGGTATGTAGCCCATATAAGGCAAGGAGCTCCATTTATTTTTCATGATTCTCATTTGAGATTGAAACAGAAATGGCAGAAGTACACTACTACTAATAATAATGGTTAAATAACTATTTTTATTCACCTGTTATACACTAAATCTATACTGACCTTGCCAGCACGAATTTTTTTCGAGTCCTTGCATTTCTCCACATCCTCATAGGCATTTATAGCCTTTAACAGTTTGACCGCAGCACTGGTCTTGGTAACTGACTCCATGGCATCAGAGACAACCAGGGGAACCTCAGGGACTTTCTCGATGCGATGACCACGGGCCATGATGAGAGGAGGCAAGGCTGAAGCAGCCAGAGCAGAGCAAACAGCAAAGCGGCGCTGCTGTATGTTGATCTTATGGTGCCACTTGCGCCAGGTCTTGGTAGGGGCAAACATCCTCCCCCCTCGGCACATGTTGCCAAAGGCACCCTGACCAGATCTGTGGGTACCACCACCCCTCACACGGGGAATCCTAGCCACGGCACGTCCAGTACCCCAAGACTCAGCTGAGGTCTGATGGCCCGCTAGTTTGTTGACAGCATAGGGCTGGCGCTTGTTCATGGCCATGTTGGAGTGAACAAAGCCTACAAGGTCAGCCCTGATAGGAGCCTTGAACACTGCAGGCAGAGTAGTCTGGCCAGAACTCTCTCCATTCTCATTAAACACGGTTATGACAGGGCGTGCTGCCTGGAATATCAAAATTGCAACTTGTTTTATGCAAGCTTTATAACCTTAGAAAGGTGATTAAAATTTAACATTTTCTAATATCATTTTCTACTTATTTCCGTATATCAAGAAACCTCTTTGTAGATCACTAAATGCTGTGCTTTTCGTCTCTAAATTACGTTTGCCGAGGCACGATGTTATGGCTCCTTGACATGCCAGAAAAAGGGGAAACCAATTTCAAAAGATTTTCCCTTTTCGATTCATTTTTCTAGCTTCATTTCTTGCGAAACACAGACTAGTATGATAAGCCTGAATTGAGCCTTTTCACAGCAGAAACGCTACTCTAATCCTGATAAACTAAAAGTCAAATGTCTCCCCTACAACAGAATGTCACATTTTTAAAGACTTGAGCCCGTTTTATAGGCGTATTTTACACTTTTTGGACTCGACCACGTACCATTTTTCGATCGTTCAAGATGGCCGGCGAAAGAGAACAAGTCACACGTGTGGCGCGATGATAGGGGCGGCCCGGGCGAACACTCGAATCAACAGGGGCCACAGGGAGACCAATTCTACTTTACCATTGAGTACCGCTGAATCGCGGGCACTACTGTGAGCTGGCGAAAATGCACTAGATGGCGAGAAGCTTTTTTGGGGCCGAAAAAAGAGGAAATTGTCGTTCTCTTTTAGTAAAATGTAAAATTGTTTTCAAACCATCTCTTAGAAGTCGTAGGAAATCATGAGGTAAACGCCGCCAAGACTGATTGACGATTGGTGAACAAAAAATCCTGCCAGTCAGTTTTTTTCTTAGGTTTTTTTCCCGATTTCTTGGCTTTGTGGACTAGCTGGTATTAAGCTTATTTGGAATTACCTTCTTCTATATGACAGCTAGAAATATGTCCAACTGTCTCGACCCCTCCCCTCCCTTCTGTAATTACAAAATGCTATGAGGGCCCAATATGCACTCATAGAGTAAGGGCTACTAACTATGATGCACTATGTTATCAGTTGAGTTTGAAACCCTAAGTTTTCACATTGTCAAGGCAACTTCATAAAGTTGTCAGGAAATGCAGAGACAAAGCTTGTGATTTCTAGACAACATGACAAAACTGTCAAAATGAAACACATAAACTTCAAGGCCATTCCAAACTGGACAGCACAGTACAATGGATATGAGACAAGCACACCCATAAGAGCTTATTTTTCATTTTTCAGGAGGCAAAGAACTGAACCCAGCAACTGAAGAATCCAATCTAGTGTGTACTAGAGAACTGAACCCAGTGCTGAAGTGCAGGACGTTTAAAAGCATCCAATCTAGTGTGTACTAGAGAACTGATGTGGTCTGGTCAGCAGTGATCATTCTGTGTTGAAACAAACTGACAATGAGATGCAACTGTCTTTGCAAGAACCTACAGAACCAATCAAAATGGTTTTGTAGTCTCCGAGGTATATCAAATTTATATGGACAAAGGGCATACACAGTGATTTCTGAAAGATTTATTTATAATCCAAGAACTCAAAAGAACAGTCAAATAGTAAATACAAGAACATTTCCTACCTCTGCAACTTATGACTCACATACTTCAATTCCCCTGAACATAATTAATGAAGCATTTGGAGAAACCAATAAAGAAAGAGTTATAAAGGATTTACAAAAGCAGAGACCCAACAAAAGACTTCTCCAAGGATGTAAAGAAGAGGCAGCTGTGCTTGTACCATTTTGTACGGTCAATAGCCAGACGTCAATCCTGTTTACATTGCGATCCAATAGACTAGTAAAACATAGAGGGGAGGTAAGGTAAGCATGACTAGAGCAGATTTCGCATGACTGAAAAGTGCAGTGAAAGAGTTGTATCGCACCGCGACCTTGACCGTAACGCAACTACGTGATTTCGTTCAGTATCTACAGCAGGCCAGGTTCTCTACCACCACCACGACAGTACCACGCTCTGTCACGGTACTTTTCACAGTCATACGAAATCTGCTCTATTAAAAGATATCTAAGGATGGGGCCAAATGAATTCAACACTCAATTCAAGTTCAATGAACATTTGTTGATTTTAGAAACAGCCATATTGAATGAGGTAGAATAGGGGTGTGCCAATCCAATTCAACTTTGTTGAAAGTAGTCAACTGCCAATCACATTGTAATTAAGAATTGATTTGGCACACCAATCAATGTACCATTCAACATCTATTCTACAAAATAATTTATTATTCATTCAACTTATTTTCCCGCTTCTGATTGGTTTAGTGCTATTAAATTCTTGATGTTTTTGAAGGCAAGCAACTTATCCCATCAATGATGTCAAAGATTGGACGTCACAGACTTGTAGGCAGGCTGGCAAAACTGCCTGCTCTCTTAAAGAAGTAAACCAGGGAGATTTATTTTGAATGAATAAACAATTCAAAGTTTGAATGAATAATAAAACAATTTCGGCCTTGATGCAGAGCTTCTGGTATTTCGGGTGGTCGCAGACCCGTGAAATTTGGGTAAATCCGTGAAATCCCACGAAATATACTAAACCACGCGAAATCCCACAAAATCTGTAAGAATTTGCTATAAATCTTAAAGAATGATAATGACACAGCATATTTGAAATCTGCTGTTTTCCGCGAATTTTGCCGTGAAATTGGCTGTTTTTTTCTGTGAATTTCAACCTAAAAATCCCGCAAAATTTGTCCTTTTTTTCGCGACCTGCCAGAAGCCCTGTTGATGAATAACACCCCCTCGATCTGAATAATTCTCCACATCATACTCAGCAGAATTCATTAATTGCTAATGATTTGCTGTTTTTTTTTTTTGTAAATCCCAAGTTTCCCAGGAGGAAAGAAAGATGCTGATGATGAAAGCTTAGTGGATACAGCATTGAGAGAAACTACAGAGGAGCTTGGGATAGATTCTAGCCAAGTTGAAGTATGGGCACCCATGCCCCCAATGCCAGATAGGGTAAGCAGGAAGCAGTTGGCCATTTCACAGTCTGCATTATTTTTTATCCAAGTAACCTTTGGATATTTGACTGGGTGGAGTTTCTGTCTTGCTTAGTTGGACTGGAGGAGAGGAAGTATTTGCATGACTCCATTCCATTTTGGGCAGCTGCTAGGAGAATGTGTTACATGTAGCTCTTTCATTTTGATTTTAGAGTCCAAATCTTTGAAGGTAACACATGATGGTATGTTTTTTTTGTCCTGTGATTTTCAGATAAGACATTTTGCAATCACAGCAGTCCTTGCAGACATTGGAGAAGTGGATGTAAATACTCTACCATTCAACCACAGTGAGGTAAAGTAGTTAGCTCTTACCACTCATTATTGAACAATTAGTCGCATAAAGTGACACCTCTGCAGGGCTTGGAAAATATGTCTGCAACTCATAAAATATCTGCCCGTTTTTTCTGCCACTTAGGTATCTTGTGTATTTACTGCGACTGTAGAAGATTTATGCAATCCTCATAACCAACAATACACAGCTCACAAGCTCAGTGGAGGCATAATCATGAAAAGACCTGTGTTCCTGTCTTCTTACAGAATATGAGGGCTCACAGGAATTATCCTGGATAAAGTTCTAGCAGAATTAATCCCAAGTCATTACAATGCTAGATTAATGATCAAAACCACCTGCAGTTGAGATAAAAAAAATATGCAACACTAGTAATACTTATATTATACAGGCCGCAAAATTAAAATCCATACTCTCCCCATAGAAGGAATTGGAAATTCCAGATTGGGGGCTCCATTTTCCTTCCAATACAATCACTGTATTTTTCACTGGAAATTAAAGAGGGGTTGGGAGTCATATCGTAAACCCCTTCTGGTGGAGGGGCAATTTCTGGAAATGCACATTGGGCAGAAAATCATATCTTAAACCCCTTCTGGTGGAGGGGCAATTTCTGGAAACGCACATTGGGCAGAAAATCAGTGTTATGAAGGAGGTCAAACAAGCAAATGGTACTTCATAAACAAATCCTGAAAGGTTGGTGGTTCCATGCCATTGAAGTACTGTTGTTTTGACAGCTTCCCTATATTCACAAAATAGTGAATAGCTGGAGATCCGGAATAGCTGGGGAGGAGGGGGGAATTGCTCGTCCTATCTCTTAGAGGGTATAAAATTCACCCAAATGCTATCCCTTAGGGGTGATTTTCAAGTCTGCTATCCCTTAGGGGGTCTCTCATTAGTGGTGGTCTGGTAACAGAACACTATTACTTTTTATTAATCTCAGATAATCTCTCATAGTTCTCATAGTAAATCAGATCCAAAATCGTCAAAATAATTACATTTTACCATGTAGAAGTTGGGCTATGGATTTTTAATTGCAGTGCCATGTATAATTCAAAAAGAACTTTTTTTCTTTTTATTTAAGGTCTCAGAGGTTTTCACTCTGCCACTTGGACACATTGCCGAACATCGACGATATACTAGATTTAGGACGTCCAACTCTAGACGGCTTCCTGTGTATATTGGGGGTCCTCACAGGATATGGGGTCTCACTGCTGTTATGCTTGATAGGATTCTAGAAGTTTTATTTCAAGGCAATTATAAAATGATTACCAGATGGTAACTAGTTAATGAAGTACTGACCAGCAAGACATTTTTATAGTATTGTGTCGAAACATTAGTGTAACTAAAATTGCAATATCACATCAGCTAGAGAGTCAAGCTCTTGATTTTCTACCTTACCAGAAGAAAAAGTCACAAGAATTTTGTATGTTAGTTTGTACGATATTTTTAGTGCAAATTCAAATAAAAAATGCTGGAACAATTTGTCTCTCAGAACCAGTTCCAGGGGCTTCTCTTAGTATGTCTGATAAAAAAGATGTGCATATGTTATTATCAAATCATAATAGTCATCTTTCATTCTCATGCATACTAAATAATAACATATGGTCATCTTTACAAATTTAACATGTGGTCAAGCAATTAACAGGTCACCGAAAGCTGTATGAATATTAGCAGATAGTGTCAAGGTGACTATTCGCTGTTATTCAAAGAGCCTGGATACCCCTCCCCCTAGCTACGCCCCTGTATAAGCTACTATTAGAGTTAATTCAGGTTTAGATAGCTCTAGCACTGTCCCAGGAATGAGGAGGAATACTCCTACTTTTGTTATGATGGAAAAATTATATAATAATAGAGCATCATCCCTACCATAGACCACTGACCCCAATGGGACACCAACACAGTAAATTTGTTTAATCATTCAGTAATACCATTGCCTTCTTATTTATGTGCACATAATAGCAAGCATTATGTTTGGTTGCATTTCACATTTTTTACTAAAAGTTAAACAAAATACTTCCTATGACTAAGAAACTGGTAACACCCTTCGTCAGCTTGACTAAGGATAATATTTAAAAAAAAGTCTACTGCAGACTTTTTTATTTTTATACAAAATAATTCATGACCTTTCAATAAAACCAGAAAAATATATCTGTTGAAAAGTTTATAGATTTGTGAAATGGAAAATAATGTAAAGAAAGCATAGAAATAAGTTGTCCCTAATAAGAGAATCCTGAATCCAATTTTTTGTGAACATCACTCAGGATATCCAGCTATTGGAATCAAGAAACCAAATCCAATCATTTCTTTTTTATTGGAATCAGGATTTTGGAACACAGTTCTATCCAGGGGGATATAATCTGGAATTCAAGGACTGGAATCCGAAATCCAGAATCCAGAGGCTGGAAATATCCAGAACCAGAATAGCCTTTGGATTCCCTTGCATGGGGCAAAATAAAGATGAAATTTGAAAATTGAAGCTATATCTGTAAATTTATTTTAAAAACAAACATTTTTTCATTGCAATTGTAACTAATTAAAAAGTCCCAGTAGCTATCATTGGTTGGTATTCTTGTGATGTATTGTATGATTTACTCCTTAAATGCAGATCCTTGTTGACCTTGTGGGGATGGAAATGGCTTGAGAGCATTCTGGGGGTGGCGAAATGTTGATAAGAGTAGGAACTCCTGGTGTGGGGTGTAAATGATAACTTGTTGGTGGTGGCATAAATAGACATGTTCTCTGCTGCTGCTTCTTTCTTCCACTTTTCCTGCATTTTTTCAAGAAGGCCAAAGTTTGTTGGTTTACCTATAGACAAAAAAAATATGTTACTTGGTAAAACAAGTCACTATTAATAGTACAGATTGGATTTCAGATGAATGTTGTGACTGTTTTGCAAATCATTCCAGTGTAGAATGCGTGTTTCCAGAAAATATCAATCCCCTTGCCCACAGGAGGGTGTTCAAAAGTGACCCCCCACCTCTGGGATATTTTTTATTTAGTAAAATTAGTTCAATATTTAAAACTTTACCTTCCAAAGGATAATCAGATTTCTCTGGAGCCCAAGCTAACTGTTGGCGGTTCCAAGTTCTTAGCGGTGGTAGTTGTGACTCTGTGACTTCTCGTTTGTTGAATTCCTGGTCATACCATGATATCCTGTGACCTGGATAAGTCTTTCCATGATGAGAGAATATAAACTCCTTTCCTAAACCCTGGACAAGTAGAAAATTATTATGGTGAGACAATCACTGCATATTTTTCAATATGCAGCTTTTTTTCAAGCCTTGGAAGCATTTGCCCAAGGTTTACTGATCTCAATTCCAACAATTGGAATATCCATACCCCCCTACGGAAGGGATTGGAAATTCCAGAGGGATAGGGGGGGGGGGGGGGCAATTTACCTGATATTTCCATACAAGTACTGTATTTTTCTTCCGGAATTCCAGAGGGATGGGGGGGGGGGTCATTTCTCAACACCCTTCCGGTGGGGGGTATGGATATTTTTTGGAAACGGTAACTTCAAGATTTCTGAACTGCAAGATCAAGGTTAAAAATCCAATAACAAGACAACCAGGATGCATCTCTACAAATTTCTATCAGATCGAACATTTCTAGAATCCACAGAATTAAGCAAGGATTATTTGAAAAAAATATTGACTTACGTCATGCTTGAGTACAGCTTGCCGTCTGATATTAACATCAGGTAGTTGCTTGCCATAGTTCTTGAAATCTGTCCTCTGGGTACTATTAAACTGTGAGCGTCCTCTCTCAAACTGCAGATAATAAAAAAGAAATAAAATTACTGAGATCAGTGAGATCAATGCTTGCTATTCATTTGTTCTGTTCAAGTAATGACCCCCTCCCCACCTCCCACGTCCATTTATCACATTATAAACCATAGAGCCGTCGTTCGTTACAGCTGAAAATGCAACAGATTAACTAGTAATGGACTTGGGGTTTTAACATTATGCGTTCAGAAAAAATACATAACCCAACCTCAACCTTGAAAATACTGTACTGATGTTGGTCTTAATTGGGAGCTTCTGGATTTAATAGTTCAAAGGGAGCTATTGTCTTCTTAGATCCCCAAACCCCGCAATGAAAGAATACATATATGGATGGCCTGGTGAATAATTGCTTTGACAATTGTGTCATCTTTGCATCACCTTTTCTAAAATTAAAAGGTTTTTCATTATATACTGATACTCAGAGCAATGTCGGTCTTAATGACCGGTAATGGCCGTATAATATAATTACCATTAAATCTCTAGGGAACCTATACACATTTGTTATCTCGCTGCCTTGTGGCAGACAATGGCGCGATAATCTAGCAAACGCCGTCTATGGCAATATCAAAGTAACTAACATTCTCTGAAACATTTTACCCGCATTTTCCCTTGTTTTTGCTTTCACATAGTATCAGAATTGTTGACTTTGTAGATGTTGTTTTCCTTTGCCTATTTACAAGCTAATGTTTTGCATAAACATGTACGGCATTGAACTTGGAGAAATCAGATGCAACTTCTCGAAAAGTCTTTCTTTCCTCTCAAATCAATTCTCATCGAAATCAAGAATTTCGCATCCTTACCGATCCTGTATAGGAATTTTTATACACACCTAAGGCACTTCAAGAACGAGTAATTAGTAGTAAGTGTGCAGTAATTTATGAATTAGAACGCTAAGGACTTCCTATAAGTAACTTAAGTTACTTACTTTTCTCCGCGCTTCGTTCCAATTTCCAATCAAAACACTGTCGTCATACTTCTGCTCAATCCTCCATCCAGGCAAGTTCCATTTGATATCATCATAGCTCTCTACAGTAAACATTTTCCCGTTACAGTATTATCAGTGTTACTTCTTTCAAGAAGTCTTTGCCTCGATGATTTGTTCCTCGAACCGAGATGTTGTTTACGTCTCAAAAGCCGGTGTCGTTGCCATGGACGCCCGTTGCTAAGTAGTACTCTGTTTTCCTCAGTGCGCGAAGTCTGAGCACTAGAATGCTTCTGCTCATGCTCAATAGTCTTCTCCGCTGACAAGACTGTGGGCAATGCCGCTGGCCAAAAGATGACGGGCTCTGGGTACGAGATTGGACTGTGGGCTTCAACATGGCGGGAAGTTGAAAATATTTCAAAAGGAAGTCGAAGGACTTGGAAAAATATTAGACCCTCAAATGCTGCTTGCAAATTTGTTGAGTGGGAACGAATCCTCGAAGATAGTGCTCTTACAAGGTAAGAGAACATAACTACATACTTACAAAACACTGCCATTTAGCTAGCTACAGCTATGGGAAGCTAAGCTTATGTAGTCGAACAGTGGAAATAATTACTTTTATTATATGGATGCCAGTGTTTTACCGGGAACTAAAACACTCGTATTTTCCATATTAGTCAGGGAGCAAATGTATTCCCGTGGGAAGTTTGTGCTGAAAGCAGGGCACCAGTCTAGAAATGTTGTTTGGGGTCTACTAAACATGAAAAGTTTTGGTGCCAAACTTGAAACTTGCTCAGACAGGATTTAAGGGGGGTCGAAATTCTGACGTATGAAAGCCAGCATGGAAACGAGGCTGGAACATTTAAAACCGTATAACTTCCATAAAATTGCCAGTTAGTACACCAAATTTGAGAATTTTATCAATAGCGATGCTCTGAACTGATATGTGTCACTTTGAATACGTAATTATGGTCACGTGACCCTGAAACATGGAAACGAGGCTAAAACAGAAACCAGCCCTATAACTTCACTAAAAATGTTCGCTAGCACGCCAAATTTGTTAGTATTATCAATACCAATGCTCTGAACTGATATGGATAACTTTGAATACTTAGTTATGGTCACGTGACCCCAAAACATGGAAACGAGGCTATAACATAAATCTCCCTATAACTTCAATAATTGGTCTCACGCATTTGGTAGTTTATCAATAGCGATGTTCTGAATTGATATCATTTTGAATAAGTTATTCTGGCCACGTGATCCCTAAACATGGAAGCGAGGCTAAATCATAAACCATAAATCACTACCAAGATAAAATTGTTCGCGTTAGCACGCCGAATTTGTGAGGCTAAAAGATGAAAAAAACATATATAAAATACTCAAGAAACAGTCGTTTCCACTCTAAAACTTTATTAAAACACTACTGTTGAACTGTATTTGGTACTTAAAATGCCTAGTGGTAATCACGTGACATGCAAACGAGGCCGAAAATACTAGTTTTTTTTACCTATGAATCCATAATGAGTCATAGCTACCTACGATTCATCAACCCCGTCCTTTTCCTGGAGAATTCAAATTTCTTTTAGTTTATTTGGAGTCACTGACGGAGTGATCTTACTGGATGCCAAGATGGGCCGTTCAAAACTGACGTGTGAAACCGACATAGAGTACTTTATAGATCACAGTAATGGACACGTGTCACTTAAACATGTAAGTGAGGCCTAATGTAAATGCTTTGTAGCTTGCATGAAAATGGTGCACCAATTATATTTGTATAGTGGACGCGTCGCAGATGAAACCTGTATGTTGTTAATCCATAGATGGGATCTCACACATTAAGAATTTAACAGAGTAATGAAAGTAATCTTTTGTGATTTTACCCGATCACTAAAAATTCCCCGCAAAAGAGGCGCTGGAGAACCAATCTGGGGCGTTATGCACTGAACCGGTTAGCTCTGCGCTCCTCACAACATCTGCTCAATCTTAAGCTTTGATTTTACTTGATTCCAAGCCAAGTTTGCAATCATTTCTTTGAGAACATAATAATACTTTAAAAGCGCGGTGGCCATTGTTGGAAGCCAAAAGAAAGAGAACATGAGCTTATATCTGTTTTCTCCAATGAAGTCACAGGCGGCCATGTTCAACATGGCCGCCTGTGACTTCACACGTGCAAACCAAGAATTAGCCCCAAAAATAGCTAAAATAACCAGGAAATTGAAACTGCGACACGAAAGTACAGCAAAGGATCGGCGCCATGGGTAACCAACAGACCAGTACCATTTGTCCCAACGCATCTTTGATTGTACATACTTCCAACCGCAGCTTTAGAATTCGAATTTGCAGGTCGGTTCTCCAGCACGGCCCTCCTGCGCAGGGTTGACCGTTTGCCAGAATTGGATATAATAGACATCGTCCTTGCTACACTAACATCCTATATTTGCTGCTTCTCACGATTTTGCAGAGACACCCAGCTTTGTGTCATTTGATCGGTTAAACATGACTGCACTTCAAAAGCTTCAGGAGCTAGTGCAAGAGTGGTCATAACGGGCGAACATTTGTCATTCTCCATTGACCATCCCGAACCGTTTGGTTTTGGAAGTGGATTAGGTACTTTTCCGTTTGTATGGCTCTAGTACTATTTCTAGTGAGACAGGCCTTTTTTTGTCTCTGCAGCTAATATCGCTAGTTCTGGAGCAATAAAGTCGGCTTTTCATTAGAGAAGTAAGCGGAGACGGAGACGTAAGAGCTTGCGTTTGTGTGAAAATCGCCGTGAAAGTAGCGACGTAAGCGTAAGCGGAGACGTAAGAAAAAGGAAACCTTCCGTTCTGCTTCCTTCACGCTTACGTCTCCTTCTCCCGCCTCCGTTCTTTGATTTTCACACGAACGTAAGCTTCCTTACGTCTCCGTGTCCTTCTCCGTCACCGCTTACTTCACTAGTGAAAAGCCGGCTTAAAGGAAAACGTTTCATACGCGCGCATTTAAAGTTCTCCAGGGCATTTGCGCAAACTGTGCAGAAAGCACCTCTTCATTCTTGTTCACTAACCAGTTCCATTAATGAAATCCTGGTGTGTATATATGGTGATCTGACGCAAGATAAGCTGGATTCATTCACAAGATTTGACTGTGCGCAACCGAAGAAATACTGTGTTAGTAAGTGCCGCACAATATTTCTGAAAATCACATGGTTTCCCTTTTACTTTTATTTCCGAAAATCAAAGAGCCAAGCATCATGCATAATACTCTTGTTTTTCGAAGTGCGAAAATCATGAGTATGCTCCCTCAGTATACCTCGACAAATTAATGCTGGCGTAGCCAAGAGGGCAGACTTGAGTTTGCGCAAATCTTCCTGCTCCGGGTAAACTAGTTCCTTGTTTTGTGACATTGAACTTTTGAAAGTTTTACAGCCAAGACAGCCTAACAAAAGCAAGTTTGAATGAAGGAAAAAATGGGATAAACAAATGAAATATGAACGTACTCAAGAAACTATAGGAATTGCACCAGAACTAAACTTTCACGTTGGAACCTATTTTTGAAAGTTTCATCGGCTGAAGAAATGGACTTTATGTATTCTGTGGGAAATGTATCGAGTTTAGTTTACTTCCGGTCGGTCTATCATGTGAAACTTCTTCTTTGTCTAGACCACAAAAATTAATGCGCACCGATGCAATAAAACAAAAAATGAACTAACCCGTAGGTATGGCTAGTTTTTCGGGAAAACTAGGTGGCCTGCGTCGGCGGGGGCATAAACATGGACAATAATATAACAACCAAAGGTTGAAATGTTTGTTAAACGCCGTACAGGACTCTAGTGTTTTGCGGACGTTAAGCGCTAGCCCTTCGTCGGAGCAAAACCCCGAGGACGAAAATGGCAGGAATGTGAAGTTTTCCGCGCTAGAGCAAAACTAGCATGAACTCACTTTGAGTTCATGCATCGGCGGCGCGTGGTTTATGTCTTAGCC
This sequence comes from Scolanthus callimorphus, assembly GCA_033964015.1. Lineage (NCBI taxonomy): Eukaryota > Metazoa > Cnidaria > Anthozoa > Actiniaria > Edwardsiidae > Scolanthus > Scolanthus callimorphus. The sequence goes on along the minus strand of CM066918.1, from coordinate 26,603,505 downwards.
TCGTTTCCATGTTTAAGGGTCACGTGACCATAATTACGTATTCAAAGTGACACATATCAGTTCAAAGCATCGCTATTGCTAAAATTGGCAAATTTGGTGTACCACCGAATAATTTTATGGAAGTTACAGCTTGGTTTCTTTTTTAGCCTCGTTTCCATATTTAGGGATCACGTGACCATAATTATATATTGAAAATGACACAACATGTCAGTTCAGAGTATCGCTATTGATAAAACTGCCAAATTTGGCGTGCTAGCGAACAATTTTATTGAAGTTATAACTTGTTTTATGTTTTAGCCTCGTTTCCATGTTTAAGGGTCACGTGACCATAATTACGTATTCAAAGTGACACATATCAGTTCAGAGCATCGCTATTGATAAAATTCCCAAATTTGGTGCACTAACTTTCAATTTTATGGAAGTTATACGGTTTTTAATATTCCAGCCTCGTTTCCATGCTAGCTTTCATACGTCAGAATTTCGACCCCCCTTAAATCCCGTCTGAGCAAGTTTCAAGTTTGGCACCAAAACTTTTCATGTTTACTAGACCCCAAACAACATTTCTAGACTGGTGCCCTGCTTTCAGCACAAACTTCCCACGGGAGCTTATTTTAAGACATTTGCTCCCTGACTATATCTTCACTAGTGAAAATATGAAAAAGTTATGTACCGCATGTCCCGGATGTGCACGTTTGCAGTGTTGTTTTCCTCACCTTCGTCTGCAGTGATATCTCGCTCGGTCACTCGAGTTTTAAGCCACAAAACTAAGTTTTGTTCTAGTTCTAACGAGAAAAACCTTATTTCAACTATGGCAGAGAATGCTACAGCAACACAAAAATGGAAATTAGTTCTTAACGACACTGGGAACCAGAAAGATTGAGGGAGCATTTCACAACTAAACACTTTCGACTTTACCAAGTGAGTTGTTCAATTTGTTATGTTTTGCCGCTATGTCAATTCTTATCCATATAAAATAAAAAGAACATTACACGGTGGCTTGAAGATATGGATTTTATTTTCTCGTGTCAAAAACAATATTTTACTCACTCGCTGCGCTCGTTCGTAAAATATTGTTCTTGCCACTCGAAAATAAAATCCATATCTTCGCGCCACCGTGTAATATCCTCTATATAATAATAATAATAATATAATACTAGTTGTAGCTCTCGCTAAAAGTGCCAACGAGCAATAGAACAGTGAGACATGTTTTGCCCTTTTGAATAATATTAGTTCCTCTGAGTCACTGATGCGCCGACTATAGGTCATTTTAGAGACAGATATCTACCTCTAAATTTTATGTAAAGGATGCATTTCCATGAGCATATGAACAAGCTAAATCACTGTGATAGCAATGATTGTGTAATAATAACAGCGCGAGAAATATACACAAACATAGCATCGCGGCGTTGGCTACACGGGCACACTTCAGAAGTGGACCAGGGGTCAAATAGTAGATTTCTCTTCTGATACTGATAGTTTGTAAGCATTTGGTTACCACTTGAATAATAATGCTCTTTCGAAATCCTGGCACGTTGATTGGCTAGTGGTTACACCACTCTGAACTCGAGAATTTTTCTCCTCGCACGGCTCTATAATGCTGCCGCCTCGCAGCCTCGTCTCTTGGCTCGGCTGCTCATTGGCAAATATGTTTATTCCATCCTATTGTAGCTTGAAGCTAAATTACAGGATTTAGATCAGACTGTCTGGTTTTGAAAACCTGCTATAGCTGTGGATAATTAATGATATTGTCTTCACTGCATGCACAAGGTATACATATGGACCCTATGCTTTGGGGTGGGTTGGGGTAATTGAATCAAATAAGTTTTATTTTCCGATGAAGGGCTAACGCTCGAAACGTCAGCAAAACACCATTTTTCCATGGCGTTTAACATAAATCTCAACCTTTGGTTGTTGTTGTTCATGTTCACGTCTCCGTCGATGCAGACCACCTAGTTTTCCCGTAAAACTAGTCATACCAATATATTAAAGGATTCACCCCAGGCACTCACAGCTTGAAATCCGGCAATGTCTAAAGCTGGCAAGCTATTTTATTACCTATTTTCAGACTCAGTAGATGTAAGTGCAAGGCCCTTGCTGTGCCATTTTATCAAGTCACTGTTATCAAGGTATTAGATTTGCCAACTGTCAGCCTACTGCATGATTGTCACACCTAAAAACCATTTGTCTGAAACCATAAACAGGGGCAGGAGAAGCAAAATTAGTTTTTGGGGGACTCTTGGAAATAAATTACTTCTCCTGTTCTTTAGGGAGGTTTGGGGCATGCATTTTAGGCCAGAAATGGCTGGAAATGTATCACAATTTGGTGTGGGGATAGCCAGTGCAGGGCCCGACATTAACTTTTATCGCTGCCATTGGTGACTAATTAAAAATTTAGTCGCCAAAATGCAAAGATTTAGTCGCCACATAAAGGTGGATCTCAGCTAAACTCAGAAAGATAGAGTGCCATTTGGCGACTAGCTCTAAAATTTTGGTCACCAAGCCCCCAAATTTATCTTTGGCAGTGCCACCTTTTGCTGCCAAAGATAAAGTATTTTATCAAACCATCTCTAACTCTCAACAAGAAGCTCTACAGTAAGAATGAAACTGTTTTGCTACTGGTACATTTTCTGCTGAATACTATTGTCTGGACTCCTCTGGACTCCCCACTTAAGGCCTTATCATTGAATTGGCTTGCAATTTGCAAAGGATTAGCCCTTAAAAACTGCTATTAGTAAAAACACCAAACACTGTTCAAGGAGTCACATTGACACTGTTCAGAACCACTCTTAATCTTAATGTATGGCTTAATAGTGAGTATCTTGTGTTTTGCCAAATTCATTAATCCACTGTTTATTTTTTGCCTGAAGGTAAATTCCCTCATTTTCATACAATTGACCGCTTCATGATGTTGTAAGAACAATACCCTTGAGCCGTTCCGAATCATTCTGGCAAAGATGGCTTTTGTTATTGAAAATAGCAAGCATTGTTCTCATCTTAGTTCTGTGCATGACATCATGAATAATAATAATAATAATAATAACTTTATTTATCCATGGTTTAAATTAAAGCTATACAGCTTGTGGGGCTGTGCCTAAAACAATGTAATGAAAACTGCCAATTTCTTCTACTCAAGGTCACATACTATTGCAGTTTGAAAATACACATGCAAGGTTAGCTTTGTAGGATAAAATTAGTAATAAATCATTTTTTTCTTACAGAGTTGATGCTGTGTTCATTGTAGTATTTGAGATTCCTCCAGCAAATATTCTTGACATTTTTCACCAAGATAGTAAATCCAGGTAACAATGATTATGTGCTGTTGGGTAATGTTTCCCAAGAGTGTAGATTTCGCTTTGACAGATGTATTTTGTTGTTTTCAGAATTCAAATTATAGATGGATTTTCAGACCCACTGCAATGGGATTCATCTGAAAGGTAAGTTACCTAGACAGGCTGACTTCTGAGGTGAAAAAGGTAAATATCCAATTATCCATCACCTCTGGTCCCATACAAATTATTTCCTCTTTTCTAGCAGACACCAACACCTTGCTCAAATCAACAACAGTTCGAAGGTAGTTTCAACAGTACAAAATTTGATTACAGAAAAATCTGCCACAAGTCAAAGTCATGGTGAGATTGTGCTATGTTTATATTGAGTTATTTTCCTCCCGTCTAATTTTAAACATTTCTCAAAGAAACCAATAGAAATGCAATACCAAGTTTGCAAATTATTTTCAGGAAATGTTAACTAAGACTAAAGAAAGCAGATATTGTGTAGTTCACATCTGGTTCTCTCTTCATGGAAAACATTGTCCAAACACACCATTAGATAACCAGTTATTAGGCATATTTTACAGGTTACATATTTGACAATTTTATTGTACCTGGCGATATATCCTCATCTCTCCTCCCTCCAACAGCAGACTCCAGGGGGGGGGTGACATATGCCTCCCTTTTGGATGGAGATAATGATTTGACAATTTGGGCTGACATTTGTTACCAAAAAACACAGTCCTTAGATGGCCAACCATCCATATCACAAGGGTCAGGCTTTTGTAGAAACATGCAACTAGCTATAATATATGCTGCCCAATACTTGTCTGAACTACAACAAACAATTCAGAGGCTCATTAGATTATTCCCTGGCAAAATATTTTTATTTTATTTCCTTTTTCCATTAGATGCACTTTTCAAGACTGCCATTGTGATAGATTCTCTTAGCCATTTGGCCCTATCGTCAGCCTCGCAAACCTGTCAGATTCTACACCAACTCTCTAGGGATCAGACTTCTTATCAAGTAGAGCAGGTTGTTGGTTTAATTCATAAGGATCTCCATGACAACCATGTATTAACAGCAGTTGGATCTGTGGGCTCATCCATTCTACATGTTATAAAAGATAATCCACAAGGTAGTTTATAGATTGAATTAAAGAAATCAGAAACATAATATTATTAAATAGAGGAAAATATCATTCCATCAGATGTCATTGTAAGCAACATATAAATGGTAGAATTTATTGGCCTGATTTGAGATACCATATTGTAATATTTAAATATATTACATTTACATGCATTTAATGCATGATTATTAATCAGATCTTATTGTAATATTTAATCAGATATTTTCATTACCAAAAACGTTTTAATATTATAATTAATAGTAATTGTCAATTGGAAATGATAAAATTTGTGAATGAACAAAGGGAGAATTACATTCAAATGAAAGAACAAATATCTAAAATTGTTCTTTTTCATGTAATATTCTATTTTCTCTATCCTAATTTGTGATGTTTATTCAGACATTTTTATCACCAAATAATGTTTTTAATAGCAACATTGATTTGTGTTTTAGGTGATTTGAAAACAACCTGCAAGATATTGCATAAAAGAAAGACAGGAAAAGTTATTAAAAAGGTATGCATAACCAAGTAGAGGACAAGTTTCTAAAAGAATTGAGTCATCTGTGGCGTTAGCCCTCTGAGGAAGGGCTAATGCCCCAAACGTCAACAGAAAACTTTTCATAACAGTGTATAACAACACCTGGTTGTTATAATTTTATGCATAACCTAGTTCTAGGGTACCCACCCTGAATTTGACCATACCATAAATCTTGTTGATATATTAATACTGTTTCTCATTGGAATTTCAGAAACAATTGTTTGATATCAGTGAGGCAATTGAACTAATAGAATCTGATGAAAATGACTGGAACAGTAAGACAAATGATGCTCAAACAGAAAATCTCCCTGAGAAAATGGTAAGGGCTGGGGTATACAGGGCATGAAATTAAAACATAATCATAGTCACAATTGTACGCCTTGCACTAACATCACAGGCCTAATTCATAAAAAAATCTAGCCATTATCCATTTGGGGAATTACTGCAAAAAATGAATACACAATGCATTTTATGCCTGTGAAAGTTTGGCATAGAAAAAAATAGACCATCAATAAATCAACTAAGCCTGTTTACATCTTGTTGCTGTATACTAGCCATACCCCCCTTCTAAAGGTTCTGCATCCGCCACTGTTACTACAGAGCGTCACCCTTACCCACCACTGCCTATTTTTTATCAGGTGGATCCTACATCAAATCTTACATTCAACCTGAAATTGACCAGAGATGAAGAACAAGCAAGAGCCAACACACAGTTGCCCTTCATGCACCACACAAAGACTCCTATAATTGCAGGACACAGAGATCCTGAGAGCCAAATATTTTACCAGCCAGATGAGGCAGATGATTTTGATGAAGATGATCCTGATGATGATCTGGACATCTAATATTATTTTAATGCAACTGATATATAATTCTATGTTTGAAGTCATCACAATTCTCATTCCTGTCATTGCCATATGAGCCCCACCAAGCGGGATGAGGGACGTTAAAGAACCACAAGGACGTTGGAAGTTGCCCATCCTCAGTGCAGGGCTTACAACTTACTAACCACTACACTGACATATAATTCTGATATATAATTCTATGTTTGAAGTCATCACAATTCTCATTCCTGTCATTACCATATGAGCCCCACCAAGCGGGACGAGGGACGTTAAAGAACCACAAGGACGTTGGAAGTTGCCCATCCTCAGTGCACGACTTACACCTTACTAACCACTACACTGACAAGGGAACCTTGTAATTGGAGCCTCGCTCTGTGAGGATTTCCCGGCCCTCGGGCGAAGCTGAATAAATAATTAAATAAATAAAAAGCGAAAAGCGACCTTATGCAGCATTTCATACTTTCGAAAAAAAGGCCAGACAAGTTTAGAATTTCCATATACAAACTCTTATAAAATTGAGATTCTACATGAAATGTGGATAAATAGTATGATTGATGTTGAACTACATAAATTGGCTGCCTCAAATGTTTCAAAAACGAAATTGGACAAAATACTGTATAAGGTCCCTCTTTACTTGGAGGTGGATGGTCAAACAATGTATTATGAGGCAACTTCTATTATACCGCAGTGCATGCATTTCTCAAATTGTGATTAGCTCTCAGCAGCCATGGTTACATAGGTACATAAAAGTGTACCACAGAAAAACTGTTTGGTCATGTAAAACTGTTTGGTCACACTCACTGTTTCTGTTTTTTTTATTTTTGCCTTTTTGCTGTGGTATAAAACAGGTCCTCAGATTTTCCATGGTGTGTCCTCTTGCACATGACAGATCAAGTGCAAAAAATACTTCCACCTTTGATTTTGTGGTTTCAGAAAATATCCATCCCCCCCCCCCCCCACCTCCCCCATGGAAGGGTATTGAAAAGTGACCCCCCACGGAAGGGTGTTGAAAAGTAACCCCCTCCGCCAATATTCCCCCCCCCCCCCCCCACACACACACACACGGAAGGGGGTACTGTAACTGATGTACTGTACCTTTGTATATGGTGCCAAATAAAAAGTATTTATGTATTTTGAAAAGTCACCCCCCCCCCCCCCCAACGGAAGGGTGTTGAAAAGTGAAATTCGAAATTCCCACAAGCTAACTTGCTAAATGAGAGCAGAATTTGCAATTATTGAGTGTGGAAAAAATCACTCCCATTTTCTAGCGAACTGCCAGTTACTTTTATTCAGTTACTGATATTCATTTTGCATTTTTCTGCTTTAACATTTAGCTTGTAGATCTCATCTCTACAAGATAAATTCATCTTGTGACTAAAAAAATGAATTTCTAACCCAGATAATGAGTTTTCAGTCCTTGCAGGAAATCTTCCATATCATCATAATTCCAAGGCTGAAAGCATTTGGTTTCCAGCTGGGAATGGCTTTAATAAGTCAGTTGTGAATTTGTGAATCTAACAAAGCCAAAACCAGACATGTTTATAAGTCTTACTACTAACTATACACCAAGAAGAAGAATAAACCCAATTCAAAAAAGTTGTTTCGGGAATTGGTTGCTGAAGCACTCAATGTGATAATTTGTTTTAGCAACCACCAAAAAATAGTGCTTGACTACCAAAGCAATTCTTAAAACAACCCTCTTTATTATGGATAATTTCTGGAAACGCACAATTGGTGTAATTACTTTGTGATATTGGTTTCACGACAGTCATTTGAAAACCGCTCTATTGTTGTTGTTGTTAAACCAGGGAACCTTGCATGTTTCACCATCAGCCAGCTGTTAGCTCTCTTTGGAAAAATATGGATGTCGAGCTATGGAGAAAGCCCGACTGAAAAAATATACAACTGCTATAAATAGAAAGATAATAACAGACATCTTGAGCCAACGAGAATAGCATGGCCAGGAAGAATTATCTGGTAAAGAATGGAGATATTGATGAAGATAGACTATCTGGTCTGGTCGCAGAGAGTCTCCAAAACCAATAATGCTCTGATAATGGCATGAGTCTACAAAGGGGTAGAAATATGGGAGCAAACTCTGCAAAACTATACCATGTAATCGAGTTGGTTTGACATGCAGCTCATGTGCTAGCAGCCCAATATATGCATCATCTGGTGGAATTCGGGGCACTTTTCTTGAGATTTTCACCATTTTGGACAGTAATTTCCAAGACAAGACGAACATAGCACCCTTACAGAACTGGGGGTAGTAGCTGTAATGCAGTATCTTAGGGTCTACGTAATGGCGATGGGTTTTGTCTCTTACGACAATCCCTGAATAAATTTTCCCTGCATATAGTGGCTCTATATACCGACCCTTGTTCCCCAGCCATAGAAGTAGACGAGGAATACTAATGTAGATATCGTCGTCTGTTTTGAGAACGAAGTTCGCCTTTTGACTTGTCGCCCATTTAAATGTCCCTAATAGTTTATTAAGTATCTCTCGGTAAGAGTCTTTATAGTTGTAGATAATTAAATCACCATGCTCATAGCTTTCTTGCATCAGTTTAGCATCGTCCTCAACGATTCCCCAACATGCAGTCATGAACACCGTACGCCATTTTAGGCCAGTAAGGTCTGGATGCCTTGGGAGATCCGATTTCCCCCAAGTTGAGCGTATCGCATTACGTTTTAGTGCCCCGGCCGGAGACGACGATACGATGACAAGTAAATCCAAATGTTTTTCATCGAATCCTCGTGGTAAAATGGCTGGTTGGAGAATGGACAAGTTCGCATGTCTGTCAACGATGCTTTCGCTTAGCTCCTCGTTGATTCGCTCAGTTCTTAACACAATTACTTGCTTAAGCGTGATTATACCGGCAGTTAAAAACACAATTAATCCTAGCTGAGTTTTCCTACGGCAAATCTTTCTCATTTCACCGTGACAAGTGTTTATTTCAGTCCTTTGCAGTCCAGCGCCATGAACGAAACCTCTGCCAGGCACCGGCAGCAGCGCTGTGTTCGACAGGTGTTTACTTATCAATTACCCAGCATGCCCTGCCCTGGTGGGTGATACATCTAATTCAAAAAGGTTGCTTTGGGGAACTCTTTGCTTCAGTAACCACGGAACAAAGGCCTTCAATGACCAAATGAGCCTTTTGTGAATATGTGTATAGAGCGGATTTCAGATGACTGTCGTGAGTAATTCGCAATTACTTTGTAATTACTCCTATAGGCTTTGTTCAGAATTCGTGTAATTACTTTGCGATTGGTTTCACTACAGTCATATGAAAACCGCTCTATGCTATCGCCAGTATCAGTGCAAAAAACTATTTTTATTTAAGGGACCGCTCATTTTTTATCAGGGAGGGGGGGGCTGGTGGAAATGAGGGGGGGGGGCACCCAAAAAAATACGGCCTCAAAGGGGGGCCACCCAAAAAAATACGCCCCTAAAGGGGGGGTCACCAAAAAAAATACAAGCACATAACAGGGAGGGAACGAAAAGTTTGTATGTTTTTTATAGCATGCTGTAGGCAAGAAAATACTCACAGTACAACTACAACTCAGTGTCTATTCAAGGGTTGGTATAAGGAACGTGTGAGGGCTCCAATTTTTGTGGGGAGGGTCCTAATTTTTTTCGCGTGCCTATAGGGATGGTACAAATTTTTCTTGTTCTGGAGAGGGTCGTTATTTTTTCAGCAAGATTTGTACAATGAAGAGAGTGAAACAGCTACAGATAGTAGTTATTCCAGCAACTTCTCTATCATATGCATTTTTCTACTTAACTTCACCAGAAACATATAGCTTAGTTGAAACATGTAACGGCGAACCATGCTGTGGATTATTCGTGGCAAGTTTATGACCATATTCATTAAATGAACTCTCGCCTGCTTACCCAATCAGGTTTTCTTTTCATAATATTTCATTTTTTGCTCAAATATAGTAGTGCAACAGTGGTAAGTGATAATAAGTGATAACGTCCTGCAACAACATTTTTTTCAAAATCTGATCAATTTTTTACTCTGCGAATATTTCGCAGCTTGGTACTAAAGCTGACTTCACTCAATACTTAAAAATTTAATACTTCAATACTTAAAAATTTTGGCGCGCTTGGCGCGCATGAAGAATAACATCTAATATGCGTTTTGAGTTTTTTGACGAGAAAAATAAGCCCTCCATACAATGATAGTACTGCCAGGCAATCTCTATTTTCGAAAGAAGACCCCTTAGGTAAGCGTGAGTTCAACGTTTGCTTACAAGCATAGAAATTCGTCATTTGGGCCGCGCTTCACGCACATGGATAATAATAAGTTCGTCATTTGCGGCGCATAGTTGCGCGCATGAAAAATATAACCTAAAGGCTCAGGAGCCCTTCACTAGGAGCTTTCATCATAGTTAGCGTATTTAATTCATGGGCTCCTGACAGGCTTTGTTTACTATACACAAAAAACGGAATGTTTATCTACCCTTTTTCTGAGGCTTAATGAAATGCGCTTATCAAAAGTTGGGCGCGCTTCGCGCGCAACGAAAGAAATATGTCCACCCACTCTTTCTGTAAAATGTCTTCCACTAGGTCAAAAAGGGGACTGGAGGGGGTTTCACGAAAACGTTTAATAGTTCTGAGGGGGATCGGTTCCTTAGCTTTGACAGAAGAAAAAAGTTTTATCTGCTATTAAGAAGAATGAGACGGCATCACTCGAACAAGAGTCTATCTGGCAGGGCAAGCATTTATAAGATGGGGGGGGGGGGGCATCAGAAAAAATACATTGGATTTGGGGGGGCCACCTAAAAAATACGGACATGAAAGGGGGGGCCACCCAAAAAAAACAGGGTCCCCCCTCATTTCCACCAGCCCCCCCTCCCTGATAAAAAATGAACGGTCCCTAACAAGAATTCTTGTTGATGTAGATTTATATTGTATTGTGCTTTGCCATATATGGGCCCTGCCAAGAGAACTGATTCTGTAGACTGGTTTCTGTATTCATAAAGTTTTGAACGCAGTCTAAAATACAGGAATTGTTAAAGAAAATTATGACTATGTATTCAGGCGGCCATATCTCGGTCGCGTTTCAACAGATTTGCCTCATTTTTGCATCCGATTCTCTTTCCACTTTGTCTTTCATTATTCGTGGACTAAAATTGGAAATTCAAGACTTTTCAAATTTATGACGTCACACTTGAGTACTGTATTATTAATGCAATTACGTGGCTAAAGACACTGGGCATGCGCTGCGTTGCGTCCAAAGCTCATGATGCTTATTATAGCCAGCCCCATTCTGTAACCAGACCTCACCGGCTCGTACCGACGTATGCTCAAAAGAAAATGGTGGTTTTATGCCTGTAATTACTGTTAGAGCGTTCAAGTCCAAGGCATGGGATGAACAGACGACTATAGAAAACGAATGCATGCCAGTGTTATTTTGACAGACACGTTTCTATAAAGCGAGATTAAGCTACTTTTATGTACGAGTACGCGCCATTTCAGCCAAGGCCCTGAAATAGACGTCACCAGAGCGTCCTCTGCGAGGCGACGAGCCGGGGAGCTCTGGGTTACGGAATGAGCCAGCCGCACGTCGCGCCCGCCCATCGCATAATCCGGGGCTCCCTTCTGGCAAATGCACGCGAAAAAGGTCGCAACGGGCTATCCAAAACGAAAAACAAAACAAAAATAGACATTCATATACAAACAAGAGGGCCTACATATGACAGACAATACTTCAAGGGCGTAGCTACAGCCGGTTGCGTTTGACTGTTTAACCCTAACAGTTCGCACGTTATGTTTGAACGTTGCAACGTTTCGTTTCTAGTAGGAAGGAACGAGGCGTTTCTATGGAGAACCAAAGGGTTCTGCCCTCTCTGATTGGTCAGTGAAACATAAACATGGCGGTTGCCCTTGGAAACGTCTCACTTTTTCTCTCACAACGCAACTTTGAAACGTTCAAACATAACGTGCGAACTGTTTGGGTTAAACAGTCAAACGCAATCAGATGTAAGGAGGATGCTAGGCCGTGCAATCGACGAAATTGCATGGTTGAAGTTATCATACATCGGCTACACCCCTGAAAATTACATATAAAATATTGCCTACGACATTTCATGGAAATGCAACTTTTTAATTCAACGTTTTTAAAAGAGCAACACTGCAAGACCGTTACACACGAAAATATGCTAGTATTGAAATATTTTCTTGTTGTTACGTAAGCATGATGTACATCTACTAAAAGTGCGGCAAGAAAGGCTGTAAAAGCGGATTTCAGGCTGTTCCGTCCCCTGTACGAACCTAAAACAACTCACAAAGTGAATGGTTCGTACACGGCGGCGGGACACCCGGATTTGAGTTGAGTGTCGAAAAATTAACGCAAAGCATAGTTAGTTACTATGCGCAAAGTAAGTACTTAGCCAACCAGAAACGAAACCCATTCAACAACCAACCAATCAGAAACGAACCCCATTCAACAACCCACCAATCAAGTACGACTTGCGTTTAGTCGTGACCAAAGAAGCGAGAGTCAATTATGTTTTTTTGTTTTTTCTTCGCATTCTGGATTGGCTGACTGAACAAAGTCAATAGGAATCAATCAATGGGAACAACCAATAGAAACACATAGAAAACTCCACTCTAATAAATTCTAGAGCAGATTTCGTATGACTGTGAAAGTGCCACGAGGCATCAAAAGAGCGGCTGTGGGGCCACTTAGCCAACCGCTGACACAGCCAACCCAGTTTATTTTTATCCACCTGCACATTGACACTTATTATTTTATTTTATTTTGGCACATGCACAAGCACGTTACATTCGTCACAAGAATCTTCACAAGAAGGAGGTGCGGGCTTTATAAGAAGAAGAAATCACGTAGCCGCGTCACGGCCACGGTCCGGCTCAATTTTTCACCGCACTTTTTACAGTCATATGAAATCTGCTCTATTCTCGGGGACCAAGGGCATGTTTGAGAGTCTCTTGAAAAGTCAGATCAAAGGACTGAACCCTCAACTGAAGCACTAGACACGCGTGGGGATAGAGGGAGGGGAAACAGTGTTTTGTTACTATAAAGGATTGAATTGAAAGACTTTGTCGGACGCGGTAGTTGTAAAATGCCAGATTATGTGGTCTTTAAAGAGATGTTAGCTTCTTGAATTCGCAGAGATGCACGATACAGTTTACAGTAGCGTTGTTGTATACAAGGCGTGTATCCAAGCGGATAAAGTGAAGTGGGGTATTCTCAAATCTGCTATAAAAATGGTAGGGAGGGGTTAGGAACGAAAAGAGGAGAGCTCGGGGTCAGCTCTTGGGGAGGGGGACAACTTTAGGTCAAGTACCCCCCAAGAGCTGGCCTTATAAATACAAGGTGAGAACTGGAACTGGGAGCTTTGTTATCTTCTATAACTGTTCTGCTTCTTTTCTAACCTAACATCTGACATACCCTGCCAGCAGATGCCTTTTTTTCCACTGGGCTGAGTGCCCGAGGGGGGACTCTCCATAAACATAGACAGGGGTGCTGACGTGCTATCCCTTAGGGGGTAAAATTCACTCATGCGCTATCCCTTGGGGTATCTGGATTCCAAAACACCAAATGCAATTTCTTAGGGGGTCTCATGCAAATGTTAGAACAATTTTCTTTTGAAATTGTTGCAAAAAATTTTCTCAAGCTCTATAGTTTGTTCTAAGAATAGTATAAAAGCCACAACACCAAAAACTTCATTTGCAGTTTTTGTTATCTTTTTGGGTAAAAAAATGTTTTTACCACACCCAATGCACCCCCATCTATTTTTATGGGAGACCCCCCCCCCCCCCCCCCTTGATGGCCATCTATGCAAGCCTGCATTGTGACTAATAAAAGCTAGACATGGTGGCTTTTCATCAAGGATACTTGTCAAGGAAAAATTGTCAATTAATTTGTCTTGTCTACACGAGCAAATACAAACTGTGAAGGAAAATTTGCTGGCGTGTCTACAATGTCAATTTTTCTTGTCAAGGAAAAATTGTTTGTGTGATTTTAACAAAAGTTAACTCAAATCTTTTACTGTCTTTTACTGCTATATACCTATCATCAAAGTACTAAACAGTAACTTGCCAAACATAAAATAAATTCAATCTCTAAGATATTTTTATATGTTCCTGTTGCAGCCAAAAAAACCTCTGCACAGATCTCTTTAAGATATTATTTTATTAATCTTGTTAGATCTCTCTAAGGGAGAAAGGACATACCTGTCGGAACTCTCCTTCCCCTTTGAGAGACCTCTATACTTACAAAAATCACTAAAACTGTTAGCACTTACCAAAAGGATGGAATGCATTTCGAATTTCGGTTAACTCACATGATCATCTGGGGCATCCCAGATGGTCAAGTGCCATTATTTTCTCATGGAGAATGGCTCAGAACAATGAAATTTTAAAGTCAAATGACCATTTGCAGCTCCCCAAATGGTCATGTCAGTTAACAGAATTTAAAGTGTGATTGATAGTCCATTCGCAGGTGCTTAACAGTTTAGTGATTTTGGCAGAATGTTAACATACCATTTACATTATTTACAAACAACCCCTTTGTTTGGATAAATATCCAAGATATAAAGGCATCATACAATCTGCGAAATCTGTAGACATCTAAGACTTCTTTCCTCGGGTGGTCGCTGGGAGATTGCTGATACTGAACATGAAACAATTGACCAATCCTGATTAAGAGCACACCATTTCTTCCAGTAGAATAAACATTTAGTCCACCAAAAATACAAAAATGCAGCATCCAGTACCACGCCAAAGCCATTGACAACGTAAAATATGACACATGCTGTTGTGATGCAGAGTTCAGAGGCATTTACTGATATGGAAAACACATTTAGAAATAGTCCAACGAGAAAAACCACAAACCAGATAAGCGGGATAGGCTTGTCTTCAGGTTTTCGCCACTGAAATGAAACAAAAAAATCAATCATACCATAATCAAAACAGCCCAAAAAAAAGTCCAAAAAGTTTTTGTTTATTTGCAGTATATTAAATTTTACATGCTAATGTATGAGGTGTTATGTCAACAAAATAATACGTTGTATCAACATTCAGGAGAGTGAGAAGAGGAAAAATAAAATTAAAGTACTTAATTTTCCATAATAGTACTCAATTTTTTCAAAAGAGCTTAGCAAGAACAAGTGACAAAGTAAAATGATATTGAACCTGTAACATATCCAAGCAATAAAGCCAAGCTAGGGGGGGGGGGGGGGGGGGGGGGGGGGGGGGGAATATAGGGAGATGATTGTCCAATCCCTTAGGGTATAAAAATTCACTCATTTGCTATCTTTTAGGTGTGTAAACTATCCTAAGAGTCCTCAGCTATCCCACGCTAATGGTCGCTATGGCAGTTATTAACTTACTTGTTGCATTATTCTTACCTCTTAGGGTTAAGAATGATTTTGACCAAACCCAATTTCCCATCCCTTAGGGGAAAAATTTACTATGGACCACACCCTGATTGAAGTCTGGGTGTAATAAAGCATTTTCTGATAGAAAACTAGGATTCTTAATTTCCTTTAACTTGTTAACTGGTTTGCTTAACTCGGTCATTTCACTTCAAGTAGTTTATATAAATTCCTCTTGTAAGGGGCAATGTGTATATGAGATGGTACCATAATCAAAAGAGAAGTAATTTCCTGTATGGACAACAGAGTCTGCGGCAAGTAATGGTGATAGGATGGTTGTTGTGCTCCTTCAAGTTTATTGTTGTCCAAGACCACATTAGCTACGGTTCAAATATTGACCACTGAGATTAAACTTATTTATTTTAATGAAAAGAGGATTTGTGATTTATTAATTGCAAAAACTAGTAAATATTCATGAGGATAAGATTATGAAGATATCAAGAATAAGAACCAGAATAAGATTGATAGTTAGATTGGTTGATGAGATTTATTGATGAATAAGTCAGAATGATTTGACAATGTAGTGATATTAAAGTGATGTGTTATTATAGTTATGATATCAGGAATGAAATGTAATTTTAAGAAGTAAAAAAACTGAAGGATTTTATATCTGGCTTATACAGTATTTCACAAAACAAAACAAAACAAAACAAGAAGTTGCAAAACTGGAAATTGTGAAATAGGTCATTCAAAATGAGAATTTATTAAAAAAAGGGAAATTGCTGCCCACCGGATGGTTGAAGTTATATGGACACAGGGAAAAACCTTTTAGGGTCTCCTTAGATTAAATGGGAAGAAAAATATAGTGTGGAAACACATTATGTAGCATCTTAATGTGTTTCATCCTCACTGTGGCCTGGTTAACAAATGAAAAATGCCATGAAGGACTCTGTATGTTCTACATTCTCATACAGATTATAGAATGTCAAGGCAAGTGGACATCATAAACAAGGAAGGCCAATGGCCTATGGACAAAACTGTGGTTTTAGAACATGGTGATTGTTGGATAGTCAGGTTTTTATCACCCATTTTTTGTTCTCTTGTTTCTTTGCATGAAAGGAGCTGTTAAATGTTTTTTTAACGAGTGCTACTGTGCACCTTAGTTTTTATTTGTTGTACCATAATGTTCTTAAACCATTCACTGTGAAGAAGAGTGGTTATTCACTTAAAATATAGATGTTTGTTTCAAAATTTAGTTTTCATTGTTGCTTGACCCTTTATACTAAGTTCTACATACCTCAGCAAAAGGCTTTCCCTTTTTCTTAATTGCCACTTTACAGCGGCAGAGTTCACAAGTGTTTTTAACAGCTTTTTTGAACCAAGTCAAGAGACATGTAGCATGAACAAACTTCGCTGATCCTGAGCAATGGCATGGCGTAACAAGAGGTTCCTCCCCTACAGAGTGGCAAATACGGCAAATGTTTTGAGATTCGGAAATTTCCCATGTCCCCCGATCATTCATCTCTGTCTGCATGACATCTTGTAGATGTTTCTGTTGAAGACTTTTCATCATGTCGAACACTCTCTGCTGTCTCTTCTGCTTATTGTCAACATCATTCAGTGCATTTAACTCAATCACTGGCGTCACTTCTGGGGTCTACAATAGGTTTAAAGTGAAACAAATCAAGAAATTATTTGTATCTCTCAGTAGAAGCACTTCCTTGTTGGCAACGTAGATCTTTGCAATAGATTTAGCACATAATTTTATTTGTTTTGTTTTATTTTGCTTTAATAGGGTCATGTGTACCTCATTGTGATATTAAGTGAACCCCACTATAAATGAAGCATCTATCTAACTATCTAAATGTTGAGTGCCCTGAATAATTACTCCACATACAGCCAAAACTGTTTATAACTGATTTTAACGTGACCTGCAATTGCAAAAAAATGCAATACATTTCTTTATTCTTGGTATTTTGTTACCAGGTCCATTTGTTCCTGCACCTAGCGCAGTCATCTGTCTTTTGTTACAAAAATACTGTATGGATTTCACTGTGGACGAAGAAGCCCAGCTGCACTAAAAGAACTGGTGAGTTTTCAAATAGCAGAGGAAGGGGGCAGCTAATACAATAAAGTGAAAGAACAGAGATCCAAAGAAATTATTGTAACTGATAAGCTGAAAAGAGTAATGGCTTTTGCTCTATTTTCTAACCTCGCTGTTCTCCAAGGATGGCTCTTCAGTTGGTGACATGACATGAACCATGTGTGATGCCCTATTAGTGGATGGCTTGTGAGATCGCAGTTTCTGTTCCTCCTTTCCTTTTTCTGCCATTTGCAATGTATCTACTGGTCTCTGTAATTAAACAAAAAATAATGAACATAAAAAAATTGAAAACACTGTCGATTAAAACACACTCCAAAGTTGAACAAAATCTAATAAAAAGCAGCATTACAATGGATAAAAGACTTAGCTTTGAGTTTACTATCATGTGTATTAAATGTCAACATAGGTGCAAAAGCCAAACATTTAGCTGTATTTATGCCTGTTATATATTAAAAAAATGAAAATTCAGACATCATGCATGCTGTTATTAAATGGAACTCAATATCATGCTAAGTTACTAATAAGAAATAGATCGTATAAGTATTAATCTCTCAGCATGCTATGAAATTACTATAAGGCCTATTTTACGTTAGATGGTTAATGAATTCATGAAGGCTTCAGGCTTTTGTATGCCTTATGTCTGACTCACTATATTACTAAGCTAGTGATATGTTTACTAATTTTTGGTATTTTTTAATTGATTGGTAGTACCATCAGGGACGTCAACTCTCCCAGTTTTGCCTGGAGTCTCAAGAGTTTCACTTTTTGTCTCCTGGTAAAAATTAAAGACGACTGCCATACATGTACTGTATTTCTCCCAGGAGAATTGAAGGAAGTTTTGCCATTTCAAGGCAATCTCCAGATTTTTGAAGTCCTGGGATTGATGTCCCTGTGTCCCTGATTGATGTCATTTGGGGATTTTGACTTTCTTAGCTAGAAAATACCAGACGTGTAAAAGTTAATATTAAATTCCACAGCTATGAAAAGTAAAGCTTATAATGACTAAAGCTAACAAAAGTAACATCTAGAGTGGAGTAACATTTTGTCTGTGATATCTTATACCTTTCTATTGTAAACCAGCATTTGTTGTTTATTCTTTGGACATCGAAACTTGTTGATAAATATGCCAGAAAACTAGAGTTTTGTTCACAAATATGTAAACATCTATTGTCTTTAGCACAACAGGGTTTTTATTTTATCAATTCTCTTATCATTTTTTCACCGACAGCTTTTTATCAACTATCACAAGAAATGTCTTTATTGTGTACTGTACAACATTGTTTACAAGCGACCACTGAAGCATGAAGAACTCTTCAAGTTGCACAGCAATGTCTGGGACAACGAAACAGACAGAAACGAATAATGGAAAGGAAAAACAGCATTGTTCAAAACAGGAACACACAAACCGCCATAAAAAATGGCGTTTTTTTTGGCTTGCAATATTAAAGCTTAAAGTTAAATAATCTTGATTATAAACTCCATCAAATGTTTTTGTAAAGGGGGGAAGCCTAACACAAAAAGAGGAACACCAAGTGAAATTTTCCGAAATCAGCTGAACTGCCTAGAATTCCTACCGCTACTCGGTGTGAAGTGCTTTTCTTTTCAAAGTGCAATTCAGATATGAAAGACCAGCAGTCTGCGAGCAAAATGAAAGCCTTGTAATGGGAAATGTCGCTAAAACATCGACAGAAATGAGTCAGCTACTGGATATCTGGACCGTGCTGTTTTCTAATAATCGAGTGTTTGCTAGTGGGAGTAAGTAATCCCCGAGAAAACGAGCCCCAAGGGGAGATCTTTCTCGTAATTTGGCCTGTCCTTGGACAAATAAATTGAGCACAAAGACACCAATAATGGCCGCTTGATTTTCGTCGCGAAAAAGCCATAGAAATAAAGTTCATACCATAGTTACCTTAACATGTTGAATACATTATGTATATCCAGCCTTATTGTGGTTTAAAGATGGAGTATTTATATATCATTGAGCGTTTCTTTAGTCGGTAATTGCCCGATGAAAGACCAAGAAAAACACGTACTTCTGTTGATTCCCCTTGTCTTTCCTCTCCCTCCGGAATATTAGGCCGAGGCCTCGCGCGGCTGCACGCGTGGAACGCCTGGCGATATCTGCAGGATCGAACCGCTAAAGAAAGAGTGCTTTGTAGCTCCAAATCATCTACGTTTTGTGGCATTTTTATATGGCTAAGATACCTAGAACAGGATCTGTTAGTTCTTTAGTGTCTTGCACTGTTTGTTTTGCCGAGTTTGTTTTTTATCGGTGAAGGAAGAAGCTCATTTAGCGGGTTTTGTTTATGAACTTCGGTCATGTGATCTCAACATCTGCCAGTGCAACAACGTAAAACATCAAAATGGGTTTCGGAATTCAAGTAGAAGGCAACGAATATCATGCAATGGTAAGTGAAAAATAAAGAAAATGTATGATCATATGTTTTATTTACAAACATGATCAATCAAAACTCCTTCGTTCAGGGAAGGGGTATCGCCTGGAACTAGAAAACTACACCAGGATCAGGTTGTAGTTGGCAGGAAGGAATCTGCTTAATGGCTTCCAGTAGCATTGTGCAAATTAACAGCTGTACTCGTAAAGTGTATAATAGGCCTACTGCAAACGTCAAACTTCTGTCAAACACTTTGAGAATGAATCCGCTTAATGGCTTCCAGGGGCATTGTGCAAATTAACAGCTGTACTAGCTGTTTTTTTACTGTCAAGAAGACAGAAAGTGTATAGGCCTACAGCAAACGTTGAACTTCTGTCTAACGCTTTGAGAATGAATCCGCTTAATGGCTGCCATGCTATGCAGGAGCATTGTGCAAATTAACAGCTGTACTAGCTGTTTTTTTTTTACTGTCAAGAAGACAGAAAGTGTATAATGTGTGTTTCCAAAAAATACCAATTTACCTGATCTTTTCCATACTGTATTTTTCTTTGGAAATTCCAGAGGGAGGGGGGGGGGGGGGGTCATTTCTCAACACCCTTCCATGGGGGGGGGGTATGGATATTTTTTTGGAAACACACAATAGGCCTATGGCAAACGCCGAACTTCTGTCGAACACTTTGAGAATGATCCATTGCATTAATTACAAGCCCATAATAAACGTATGTAAATGTGTATAATTATGACCAGGAACTTGAGGAAACATCAAGTGGAAATTACAAAAATAAGAAGAAAGAACTACCCAGGAAAGACTATGAGGTAGGGGAAAACTTATTTTTGCTCTTTGGTCTTTCATTATGTTTTTTACTTTTTTTGTTGTTGTTGTTGAATGTCAATTTCAGAGTCTTGATTACGATGTTTGCTACAACAAGCCATTCTCTGAAATGCTGCAATCAAAGGAAAATATGGTATGAATTATTATGATTATAACTAATAATAACTGTGGGTAATTAATTATAAGAGTAACTGTGGGTAATTAATTATAAGGGTAATTAATTATATTAATTATTAATGCTAATCACTGATTTTTTTCTTGATTTTCAGTCTCTGAGAAAGCAGAATTTAATGCGATGGGTGGTCACCTTTATCATTGGAGTTATGACTGGAATGGTAATGAAAGCCTTGGCTTGTTATTCATTTCTTTTTTCTTCTGTTCATTGTCTTCCCCATCTTTTTACCAGGTTGCAGTGTTTATAGACTTTTTCGTGAAACTGCTGACTGACTGGAAATTTAGTGTCATTGAAACTTGTATCCTTTTCTGATTTCTACAACAACATAACTACTTGTCTGGCATATATACTAGCTACAGTAGGGTACGGTAGCACTGAACATTTAGTAAATTTAGTGATATAGCTTACAGGGTTGGTATCAAAATTCTGGAGATGGTTTTTTTTGGATCACAAAATGTCTATGCGCTGTGAAATTTGTATCAAAATTTGGTAGATTTTAACCTTACGTGGGAGAGGACGCTCAAATGCAGGAGTCTCAAACAAATTGAAGTAGAGCTATTTGGCATCTCCTCCAGTAAACCACTTATGGATATAATTAACCTGCTTGGTGGCACTCCTGTGGAGTTGTCAGAAACATTTGTTTTGGGGTTTGGGGTCACTTGCTTTCATGCACCAAAGGCATCCTGAAACCCCTAAAACAAACTTTAACAATATAACTCTACAGGAGGGCTGGCAAAGCATTGTTTCAGATTCTAGATTTTTAAGTAAAGATAATATTGTAATATCTTGTTGTTTTGTAGCAGGTTTCCTTAACAACCATATAATCAGCACTCACTCATTGCACTCCAGCTGGCTGTTTGGCTATCACATTATTAATAATGATGCTGTTTAATGGGGGCTTCTCTCTCATTGCTGGTATCCTCACTTCTATTGAGGTAAGAACTGAAGCATTGTTATTTTAGATCTCTGATGACTTAAGAAGTTTAAAAAACTTTTTTCTCACAATCACATGAATTTGGTTTTTCTTTTTTTTTGTTGCTGTTTTAGCCTGTTGCAGCAGGAAGTGGGATACCAGAAATCAAATGCTATCTTAATGGAATCAAGGTACAACATCAGAGGGGACAGAAGGATGCCTGTCCCCCTTGTCTATAGCTGTCGCAATAAATTAATAACGTAAATTTACATGTGACAATATTTCAAAATGTATGGGTAAATCAGGAACGAAAAGGTAGTTGCCTTTTCTTCCTCTCTCCAACCTGCACTATCACTTTCCCATTATGGAGTTCATTGAGATGTTATATTAGAATTCTCCACAGTATGTCATTTTACACCCCAAATCCTTTTCTGGATTTTTGTCACTGACAGCATGACATAATAAAAATACATCTAGCTTCAAAATAAAATATTAAGCCTGCAACTTATAAAATGAGATTGATATTCCATGAATCTTGTCTAGGGAATTCTCTTTCATGAGACTGATTCACCTCAGTCATGCCCAATGCTTTTTGTAGGTTCCTCATGTTGTCAGACTAAAAACTCTCATCAGTAAGGCAGTTGGTGTTCTATTCAGTGTGGCTGGGGGTAAGTACTGATAGCTTCCAGATTTCATTTCCACCTGGGCACTATTGAAACTGGTCAGAATATTGGGAACACAACATTAAAGTTTGACTACAATCAGGGATCACACTTCCCTGCAGCAACCCACTCTCTCTGGTCTAAAAAAATATGCAAAATTCAGCCCATTTTTTCACCAATTCAGGGGTGGAAATTACTTCGCCAGCTGGAGACTGGTTGCAAAAAATCTGTTTGTCTGAGCTTAACTTGTGGTCGCCAGGTGATTGTTTGAAACAGTAGCAAAAAGTTGGTCGTCAGCTTATTCAACTGTATTTTTCATATCTCAAATCTCGTCCATGGGAGTGGTATGGATAATAATTTCTGGAATCATGCATTGACAGTGTGTTTTGGCTCATTTAAATACACAGGGAATCTGACCAGTTTTCCAACTGTAACTGTTAAACAAGTGTTCACTGTTTTCAGTATACATGGTTATTGACATAGCCCTGTACATGTAGGTTTATTTGTTGGTAAGGAGGGTCCCATGATTCACAGTGGTGCCATAATTGGTGCTGGAGTTCCACAGGTAAGCACATAATACAATGTATGCAGTGTCTCTGGATGAAGCAGCATTTTTATCTTATCTACATCCCACTGTTAGGGGCCTCACTTTCACCACCCAACACCAATTCCTGGAACTTCATCTCTACTATAAGTGTCCTTTCTGAAATTTCTCACTGCTCTAGGATGCATCCTGGTATTCCAGAGTTACCCAGCCTCAGGGTGCAAATTATAATGCAACTATTAGTCGGGGTATACACAGGAATTTATAAAGTTGCGACACAGCCTTGGCATTCACAGGATTTTTCAAATCTACAGGCCAAGCTCATGAATGCAGTACAGTACTTGTACCAAAGTCTCCCCCAAACTCTGCAGGCCCTGTCTTCAAGCCAATAGGCTGCATATGCCACTGCATTAGTCCAGCATTCACAACATTTTTTTACTTGTAATTGACATGCTGTTTTATTGTTTGCAGTTTCAGAGTATAGCATTTAGAAAGATCAAGTTTAATTTCCCCTACTTTAGAACTGACAGGTACAGTAAGAAATAAACAAATTCTTATATCTTTTGTTTGTTTTTATTGCTTTTAGTTATTTGCTTTTCTCATACTTCCTCTCATGACTTGCTATCCATTTTACACCTGTCCTGGAATCCACTGGCCTTTGTGTGTGATGCTGCATGACAATATGTAGCCCCCTTCTCCAAAGCACTCCATGCCACCCAACACTTCCTCAGGGTTCATTTCTAAAATAACTGGTGTCCACTTGTTTTGAAGCAACTATAGAATATGCCATACTCAATTTGTTCTTGAGCAATAAACCTATGATGGGTCTCTCTTAGGGACAAGCGAGATTTTGTATCTGGAGGGGCTGCTGCAGGAGTAGCAGGTAAATCTGTTTTTTCTTCTGCTTGCAAATGAGTAATTAGGATTTCATCTATTGTTATTAAGCATTTCAATGTCATTAAACTAGCTGCTTTTGGAGCTCCTATTGGGGGTGTTCTGTTCAGTCTTGAAGAGGGTAGTTCATTTTGGAATCAAGACCTCACTTGGAGAACTGTAAGTATACCATATCACTTCATTCATTCACTCACTCACTCATTTATTCATTCATTTATCCATTCCTTTTCCCATTCATTTATTCATTCATCCATTCCTATATTTGAAGGTTTATTTGTCTGTTTTTTATTGCTTGTTTGTTTGTTTCCAGTTTTTCTGTTCCATGTCAGCCTCCTTCACCCTCAATCTGTTCTTATCTGGAATTAATAATTTTGGCTGGGGGTCATTTTACCAACCAGGTCTGATCAACTTTGGTGTTTTTAAGGTTAGTCATAGAAGGGTTTTTTTTCCTTTTAATTATCCCGTTTTCCTCGAGGTAATCACTTTGACGTCATTGATGGCATAAGTCGCTCGCCTTTAAAACATCATGAATTCACCTGTATAGCTACTGTGTAGCTCAGCCAATCAGAAACGGGAAAATATTTTGAATGAATGATAAATTGATTGATTGTTTATCTTTAGTGCGATAAAGCATCTGGAAAGAAATGTGATTTGTGGAACATTCAAGATTTGCTGATCTTTATAGTCATGGGTTTTGTTGGCGGGCTTCTTGGTGCATGGTTTAACGCTCTTAACAAAGACCTCACTATTCATCGAATCCTGCACATCCAATCGCGCCATAAAGTCGTCAGGTAATTTAAAGGCCCGTTTAGACTTGCAATTTTTGCTGCAATTTTTGTCGCGCGAATCGCGGCGATTTTTCTTGCACGTACGCGTCACCTCAAAATCAGTACTGTAAACTAGTGCAATAGGAAATTTTCATTATGACGTATTTTACTACTACCACCAGAAACCTTTGCGTTGTCCCTTTTGTTCGCGCAATTTTCCGCCTATTGTTTTCAATAGCAGCTTATCTGCATAAGAAAAGAAAACTGAAAAGGATTCTGGTAGTCGTAGTCAAATGACGTAATAGTGCAAATGTCCTATTCGGCGCGATTTACCGCGATTTGTGTCGCATGTCGTGAAGGTTTCAAACATGTTTAAAAGTCTTTGCAACGACATGCGACTTGAAGAAAAGAGAGCTCAGAAATCGCACCGGATTTGCATCTCGTTTACACAAGAGAATTGGAATTGCAACTCGCGCGAGAGAATTCGCCGCGACAAAAATGCAAAAAAAATCACAAGTGTAAAAAAGGCCTTAACTCAAACCAGAAACATATAAGTGAGCTGAAATGTGTAACAAACATACATTGCTTTATTGCCAAGCTGCGGAATATTCGCAGAATAAACAATTGAACAGATTTTGAAAATAAGGTTGTTGCAAGACTTCAAGATGTTTAATGTTAGCATATTATTATCACTTTACAACTGTTGTTATACTTTATTTGAGCAAAAAATGAAATATTATGAAGAGAAAACCTGCTTGGGTTAGCAGTCGAGAGTTCATTATTGACCAAATATGGTCATAAACAAACCGCGAATAATCCACAGCTTGGTTCGCTGTTACATGTTTCAACTAAGTTATATGTTTCTGCTCAAACCTTATGCAGGGAGGGAAACTGTTACAGTACGTCGTATGGTAGAAACTCTTTCTTTTGGACGCGAGACTTTTAGCTCGTGAAACATGCACTCGGGGCTCTCCTGCCCAGACTAAAGGAAAGCGTTTACCCAACATTTTTACGCCTTTCGGTCCGAAAGGGGTATGGTTTTTCAGGCTGGGCATATACAAAAATTGCGATCTGCATATAAAAAAGGTGTATAGTTTTCGAGTTCCATTGTGTGTGTTCGACGCCCGTATAAGAGAGAGCTTGTTTTTCTGACGTCCCCGTCCCGGTACGTGCATTACGTATACAGAAGGGGGTACCTAGGTTTGGGTGTACACCAGTTGTGACGGTGCAACCGTCTTCTGAAATAGGTGTAGGGTCATTAGCTCAGGAGCTATGACGCTTCGGAAATGTTTAAAAGGTTGTTGATGCTAAAAATATTAATAACTCATTACCTCTTCAGAGTTCTAGAAGCCATACTTGTCGGATTAGTGACCACGTGTATTGCGTTCTTCTGTCCCATCTACCTTGGCACATGTCTACCTTTAAGCCTGGAGGCGGTAAGAGCTGCTGTGGCACATTTTGTTGCACGCCTTCTGATATGTGCACGCCTTCTGATATGTGTATCATTCAGTAGAAATAGTTTTAAGAATGTAGTTTGGTGTCTGAAACCCTGTGAAATCAGAACGTCATCACTCGATAAAGCGGGTTTCGGATGAGTGTCGAAAATTATTTGTACTTGCGTTTACTTTGCATTCTTATTGGTCGCTCATTTGTATCAGCCTTAACATATTTTAAACTTTACGCAGCTATGTATTTAGCTAACATTGGTGGATATTATCTTTAGTTATTAAGGCATAAACGTATTTTACGAGCTTTGGGCAGACTGGATAAAATTGCAAGGCACAAAAACGTTTGAGAAATAACTGCAGCACATTAATGAAATTATAAAGATAACAACTCACTGACTGTCATTTCCGCTCTGCATGTAGGAGTGGCTGATCTCTCTTTCACTTCTCTTAGGAATCCTTGAACTTATCATCCAAGGACACCAAGTCGTACTTCTGTCGTCACGGGGAGTATAATGACATGGCCACTCTGTTCTTCAACTCACAAGAGAGCGCCATCAAGCAGCTCTTTCACTTGGATGGTGAGATGACGTGGATGTTTCCAGCCAGGGGGGCACAGGGGGTCACCCCCCCCCCCCCCCCCCCCAACAAAAATTCCTGCCTACGCCTCTGGTTTCCCCTGGGTCTCCTTGTATTCAGGCTAAGTCCAAACGTCAGTAGTATAGTATGGCTTTATTAGCCAGTAAAATATTAACATTTGATGCGAGAAGAATTAGGTTCGACGTTTGAATTTAGCCTTACTGATCAATTTGCAACTTAGAATTGATCAGTAAGTCAGAACGACTTACATCAATGTGAAAGCGAAATTTAAACGATCACGCCCTTTAGCTAGTCCTATGTCGTGTGCTTTACTTCTTGCTCCGTATTTTGCTGCCTGGTAAAAGTTGCCTAGATCACCGGTTACATGGAGAAGCCAGCTTCAGTGTCGACCAACTCTTTTTTGCTTTTTTTGTAACGTTTTTCCATCTTTGTAGGCGCATTCAGCCTGACCTCTCTTGGGATCTTCTTCATGTGTTTCTATTTCCTCGCTTGTTGGACATACGGCGCCAGTGTTCCCAGCGGTCTGTTCGTGCCGTGTCTCCTGTGTGGGTCTGCATATGGTCGGTTCATTGGTGAACTTCTTAGAAGGTACGCAATCTTGCGCCCCGAGCCTACTCCGCTGTTTCTTGTTGTCGTAGGCTCTGGCGCTAGACAATCATAGGCCGATTCTGATTGGCCGATATTCCCTCTCGCCATTTTGAAATTCACCTATCGGATAAAGACGGTTACCATATATGGAAAAGCCGGTTTTGTCTGGCATCAGAGCATCCGACAGTCAGCATGACCTAAAGGCTCTGGGAACGAGAACGCGAAGGTACGTATCCCGCATATCCATAGACTAAACACTCCACGTTCTTCTAGGGACAACTTCAGGAGTAGTCTCTCTGTAAAGAGAAATGTTTCGAAACTTGTTAGTGTATAGTCTCCTTTGTGTCTAGTCTCCTTCGTGTTGCGAAGGAGACAAGTACAAATCCGGCGGCGAAGGAGACTAGTGACAATATTCTAATATGCTCAGAGCAGCGGGCTAAAACGTATTTTAAGCCACTAAATCCAGTCCATTTTAGCCCATAAATAACCAGCAATGCCCGACATAATTCTTTTAACACAACACTTGTGATGTGCTGACGTTGACACTCTTGTTTTGTCAGATTTGTGGGATACGACCATACCTACCACGGGACCTTCGCACTGATCGGCGCCGCGTCGTTTCTAGGTGGAGTAGTGCGAATGACAATCAGTCTGACGGTCATCTTGATAGAATCAACTAATGAGATTAGCTATGGTCTGCCCATCATGATAACACTTATGGTACGTAAGGGGTTCACACGGTCTGACGGTCATCTTGATAGAATCAACTGAGATTAGCTATGGTCTTCCCATCATGATAACACTTATGGTACGCAAGGGGGTTCACACGGTCTGACGATCATCTTGATAGATCAACTAATGAGATTAGCTATGGTCTGCCCATCATGATAACACTTATGGTACGTAAAGGGGTTCACACGGTCTGACTGTCATCTTGATAGAATCAACTGAGATAGCTATGGTCTGCCCATCATGATAACACTTATGGTACGTAAGGGGGTTCACACGGTCTGACGGTCATCTTGATAGAATCAACTGAGATTAGCTATGGTCTGCCCATCATGATAACACTTATGGTACGTAAGGGGTTCACACGGTCTGACGGTCATCTTGATAGATCAACTAATGAGATTAGCTATGGTCTGCCCATCATGATAACACTTATGGTACGTAAAGGGGTTCACACGGTCTAACGTCATCTTGATAGAATCAACTGAGATTAGCTATGGTCTGCCCATCATGATAACACTTATGGTATGTAAGGGGGTCCACACGGTCTGACTGTCATCTTGATAGAATCAACTAATGAGATTAGCTATGGTCTGCCCATCATGATAACACTTATGGTACGTAAAGGGGTTCACACGGTCTGACTGTCATCTTGATAGAATCAACTGAGATTAGCTATGGTCTGCCCATCATGATAACACTTATGGTACGTAAGGGGGTTCACACGGTCTGACGGTCATCTTGATAGAATCAACTGAGATTAGCTATGGTCTGCCCATCATGATAACACTTATGGTACGTAAGGGGGTTCACACGGTCTGACGGTCATCTTGATAGATCAACTAATGAGATTAGCTATGGTCTGCCCATCATGATAACACTTATGGTACGTAAAGGGGTTCACACGGTCTAACGTCATCTTGATAGAATCAACTGAGATTAGCTATGGTCTGCCCATCATGATAACACTTATGGTATGTAAGGGGGTTCACACGGTCTGACGGTCATCTTGATAGAATCAACTAATGAGATAGCTATGGTCTGCCCATCATGATAACACTTATGGTACGTAAGGGGGTTCACACGGTCTAACGTCATCTTGATAGAATCAACTGAGATTAGCTATGGTCTGCCCATCATGATGACACTTATGGTATGTAAGGGGGTCCACACGGTCTGACGGTCATCTTGATAGAATCAACTAATGAGATTATCTATGGTCTGCCCATCATGATAACACTTATGGTACGTAAAGGGGTTCACACGGTCTGACGGTCATCTTGATAGAATCAACTAATGAGATTAGCTATATGGTCTGCCCATCATGATAACACTTATGGTACGTAAAGGGGTTCACACGGTCTGACGGTCATCTTGATAGAATCAACTAATGAGATTAGCTATGGTCTGCCCATCATGATAACACTTATGGTATGTAAAGGGGTTCACACGGTCTGACGGTCATCTTGATAGAATCAACTAATGAGATTAGCTATGGTCTGCCCATCATGATAACACTTATGGTACGTAAAGGGGTTCACACGGTCTGACGGTCATCTTGATAGAATCAACTAATGAGATTAGCTATGGTCTGCCCATCATGATAACACTTATGGTATGTAAAGGGGTTCACACGGTCTGACGGTCATCTTGATAGAATCAACTAATGAGATTAGCTATATGGTCTGCCCATCATGATAACACTTATGGTACGTAAAGGGGTTCACACGGTCTGACGGTCATCTTGATAGAATCAACTAATGAGATTAGCTATATGGTCTGCCCATCATGATAACACTTATGGTACGTAAAGGGGTTCACACGGTCTGACGGTCATCTGATAGAATCAACTAATGAGATTAGCTATGGCCTGCCCATCATGATAACACTTATGGTATGTAAAGGGGTTCACACGGTCTGACGGTCATCTTGATAGAATCAACTAATGAGATTAGCTATGGTCTGCCCATCATGATAACACTTATGGTACGTAAGGGGGTTCACACGGTCTGACGATCATCTTGATAGAATCAACTAATGAGATTAGCTATGGTCTGCCCATCATGATAACACTTATGGTACGTAAGGGGGTTCACACGGTCTGACGGTCATCTTGATAGAATCAACTAATGAGATTAGCTATGGTCTGCCCATCATGATAACACTTATGGTACGTAAGGGGGTTCACACGGTCTGACGATCATCTTGATAGAATCAACTAATGAGATTAGCTATGGTCTGCCCATCATGATAACACTTATGGTACGTAAGGGGGTTCACACGGTCTGACGGTCATCTTGATAGAATCAACTAATGAGATTAGCTATGGTCTGCCCATCATGATAACACTTATGGTACATAAGGGGTTCACACGGTCTGACGGTCATCTTCATAGAATCAACTAATGAGATTAGCTATATGGTCTGCCCATCATGATAACACTTATGGTACATAAGGGGTTCACACGGTCTGACGGTCATCTTGATAGAATCAACTAATGAGATTAGCTATGGTCTGCCCATCATGATAACACTTATGGTACGTAAGGGGGTTCACACGGTCTGACGATCATCTTGATAGAATCAACTAATGAGATTAGCTATATGGTCTGCCCATCATGATAACACTTATGGTACGTAAGGGGGTTCACACGGTCTGACGGTCATCTTGATAGAATCAACTAATGAGATTATCTATGGTCTGCCCATCATGATAACACTTATGGTACGTAAGGGGGTTCACACGGTCTGACGGTCATCTTGATAGAATCAACTAATGAGATTAGCTATGGTCTGCCCATCATGATGACACTTATGGTACATAAGGGGTTCACACGGTCTGACGGTCATCTTGATAGAATCAACTAATGAGATTAGCTATATGGTCTGCCCATCATGATAACACTTATGGTACGTAAAGGGGTCACACGGTCTGACGATCATCTTGATAGAATCAACTAATGAGATTAGCTATATGGTCTGCCCATCATGATAACACTTAGGGTACGTAAAGGGGTTCACACGGTCTGACGGTCATCTTGATAGAATCAACTAATGAGATTAGCTATGGTCTGCCCATCATGATAACACTTATGGTACGTAAGGGGGTTCACACGGTCTGACGATCATCTTGATAGAATCAACTAATGAGATTAGCTATATGGTCTGCCCATCATGATAACACTTATGGTACGTAAGGGGGTTCACACGGTCTGACGATCATCTTGATAGAATCAACTAAGGAGATTAGCTGTGGTCTGCCCATCATGATAACACTTATGGTACGTAAGGGGGTTCACACGGTCTGACGGTCATCTTGATAGAATCAACTAATGAGATTAGCTATGGTCTGCCCATCATGATAACACTTATGGTACGTAAGGGGGTTCACACGGTCTGACGGTCATCTTGATAGAATCAACTAATGAGATTAGCGATGGTCTGCCCATCATGATAACACTTATGGTACATAAGGGGTTCACACGGTCTGACGGTCATCTTGATAGAATCAACTAATGAGATTAGCTATATGGTCTGCCCATCATGATAACACTTATGGTACGTAAAGGGGTTCACACAGTCTGACGATCATCTTGATAGAATCAACTAATGAGATTAGCTATATGGTCTGCCCATCATGATAACACTTATGGTACGTAAAGGGGTTCACACGGTCTGACAGTCATCTTGATAGAATCAACTAATGAGATTAGCTATGGTCTGCCCATCATGATAACACTTATGGTACGTAAGGGGGTTCACACGGTCTGACGATCATCTTGATAGAATCAACTAATGAGATTAGCTATGGTCTGCCCATCATGATAACACTTATGGTATGTAAGGGGGTTCACACGGTCTGACGGTCATCTTGATAGAATCAACTAATGAGATTAGCTATGGTCTGCCATCATGATAACACTTATGGTACGTAAAGGGGTTCACACGGTCTGACGGTCATCTTGATAGAATCAACTAATGCGATTAGCTATATGGTCTGCCCATCATGATAACACTTATGGTACGTAAAGGGGTTCACACGGTCTGACGATCATCTTGATAGAATCAACTAATGAGATTAGCTATATGGTCTGCCCATCATGATAACACTTATGGTACGTAAAGGGGTTCACACGGTCTGACGGTCATCTTGATAGAATCAACTAATGAGATTAGCTATGGTCTGCCCATCATGATAACACTTATGGTACGTAAGGGGGTTCACACGGTCTGACGATCATCTTGATAGAATCAACTAATGAGATTAGCTATGGTCTGCCCATCATGATAACACTTATGGTATGTAAGGGGGTTCACACGGTCTGACGGTCATCTTGATAGAATCAACTAATGAGATTAGCTATGGTCTGCCCATCATGATAACACTTATGGTACGTAAGGGGGTTCACACGGTCTGACGATCATCTTGATAGAATCAACTAATGAGATTAGCTATATGGTCTGCCCATCATGATAACACTTATGGTACGTAAGGGGGTTCACACGGTCTGACGATCATCTTGATAGAATCAACTAATGAGATTAGCTATGGTCTGCCCATCATGATAACACTTATGGTACGTAAGGGGGTTCACACGGTCTGACGGTCATCTTGATAGAATCAACTAATGAGATTAGCTATGGTCTGCCCATCATGATAACACTTATGGTACATAAGGGGTTCACACGGTCTGACGGTCATCTTGATAGAATCAACTAATGAGATTAGCTATATGGTCTGCCCATCATGATAACACTTATGGTACGTAAAGGGGTTCACACGGTCTGACGATCATCTTGATAGAATCAACTAATGAGATTAGCTATATGGTCTGCCCATCATGATAACAATTATGGTATGTAAGGGGGTTCACACGGTCTGACGGTCATCTTGATAGAATCAACTAATGAGATTAGCTATGGTTTGCCCATCATGATAACACTTATGGTACGTAAGGGGGTTCACACGGTCTGACGGTCATCTTGATAGAATCAACTAATGAGATTAGCTATGGTCTGCCCATCATGATAACACTTATGGTACGTAAGGGGGTTCACACGGTCTGACGGTCATCTTGATAGAATCAACTAATGAGATTAGCGATGGTCTGCCCATCATGATAACACTTATGGTACATAAGGGGTTCACACGGTCTGACGGTCATCTTGATAGAATCGACTAATGAGATTAGCTATGGTTTACCCATCATGATAACACTTATGGTATGTAAGGGGGTTCACACGGTCTGACGATCATCTTGATAGAATCAACTAATGAGATTAGCTATGGTCTGCCCATCATGATAACACTTATGGTACGTAAAGGGGTTCACACGGTCTGACGGTCATCTTGATAGAATCAACTAATGCGATTAGCTATATGGTCTGCCCATCATGATAACACTTATGGTACGTAAAGGGGTTCACACGGTCTGACGATCATCTTGATAGAATCAACTAATGAGATTAGCTATATGGTCTGCCCATCATGATAACACTTATGGTACGTAAAGGGGTTCACACGGTCTGACGGTCATCTTGATAGAATCAACTAATGAGATTAGCTATGGTCTGCCCATCATGATAACACTTATGGTACGTAAGGGGGTTCACACGGTCTGACGATCATCTTGATAGAATCAACTAATGAGATTAGCTATGGTCTGCCCATCATGATAACACTTATGGTATGTAAGGGGATTCACACGGTCTGACGGTCATCTTGATAGAATCAACTAATGAGATTAGCTATGGTCTGCCCATCATGATAACACTTATGGTACGTAAGGGGGTTCACACGGTCTGACGATCATCTTGATAGAATCAACTAATGAGATTAGCTATATGGTCTGCCCATCATGATAACACTTATGGTACGTAAAGGGGTTCACACGGTCTGACGGTCATCTTGATAGAATCAACTAATGAGATTAGCTATGGTCTGCCCATCATGATAACACTTATGGTACGTAAGGGGGTTCACACGGTCTGACGATCATCTTGATAGAATCAACTAATGAGATTAGCTATGGTCTGCCCATCATGATAACACTATGGTACGTAAAGGGGTTCACACGGTCTGACGGTCATCTTGATAGAATCAACTAATGAGATTAGCTATGGTCTGCCCATCATGATAACACTTATGGTACGTAAGGGGGTTCACACGGTCTGACGATCATCTTGATAGAATCAACTAATGAGATTAGCTATGGTCTGCCCATCATGATAACACTTATGGTACATAAGGGGTTCACACGGTCTGACGGTCATCTTGATAGAATCAACTAATGAGATTAGCTATGGTCTGCCCATCATGATAACACTTATGGTACGTAAGGGGGTTCACACGGTCTGACGATCATCTTGATAGAATCAACTAATGAGATTAGCTATGGTCTACCCATTATTATAACACTTATGGTACGTAAAGGGGCTCACACGGTCTGACGATCATCTTGATAGAATCAATTAATGAGATTAGCTATGGTCTGCCCATCATGATAACACTTATGGTACGTAAGGGGGTTCACACGGTCTGACGGTCATCTTGATAGAATCAACTAATGAGAATAGCTATGGTCTGCCCATCATGATAACACTTATGGTATGTAAGGGGGTTCACACGGTCTGACGGTCATCTTGATAGAATCAACTAATGAGATTAGCTATGGTCTGCCCATCATGATAACACTTATGGTACATAAGGGGTTCACACGGTCTGACGGTCATCTTGATAGAATCAACTAATGAGATTAGCTATGGTTTGCCCATCATGATAACACTTATGGTACGTAAGGGGGTTCACACGGTCTGACGGTCATCTTGATAGAATCAACTAATGAGATTAGCTATGGTCTGCCCATCATGATAACACTTATGGTACGTAAGGGGTTCACACGGTCTGACGATCATCTTGATAGAATCAACTAATGAGATTAGCTATGGTTGCCCATCATGATAACACTTATGGTATGTAAGGGGGTTCAGACGGTCTGACGGTCATCTTGATAGAATCAACTAATGAGATTAGCTATGGTCTGCCCATCATGATAACACTTATGGTATGTAAGGGGGTTCACACGGTCTGACGGTCATCTTGATAGAATCAACTAATGAGATTAGCTAGGGTCTGGTTCACACGGTCTGACGGTCATCTTAATAGAATCAACCTTTCACCAGGCGACTTTGATCAGACGCGTAGGTAGGACATGCCAAGGAACTCTTCCGTAGCGGATTATAATCACGCTTTGGTCTACCCGTCAGGATAAGTCGTATGGTATACTTACACGGTGCTCTTGGCACAAAGTACTTACTTATTTTGCCATTGCGCACTTGTGCCTCGGATAACCTGTGAATCGCAATGCCAATGCCGTCACTGTTCTGTTGATTCCAGCGTCTCATTAACTGAGCTATTAATTCCCTCCGTCGCAGGTTGCGAAATGGTCTGGTGACTTGTTCAACGAAGGCCTTTATGACATTCACGTTAAACTGAAAAGTGTACCTCTTCTGGAATGGGCGGCACCACTTGAAATGTATAGGTAAGGACTTTTCCATCTCTTTCCAATTGCACAACTCTAAGAGAAGGTTTGGATAATTCATCCTCTCACGGTGCAGTAGAAACAGCAGAGGCGCTCAGCCCGCACTGAACTGGCTCCCTTTGGTATCCGAACTTTCCCGCGTTTAGATGACACGTGACAACTTGAATACTCCTTGAAAAGTCCTTGAATTTGTTGGAGACTACCCTTGCACGGGTCCTGCGTTCTTCTCGGCGCAACGTTTTCAGCGATGCTCAGTGGAGTGATCCCTGGATCCCAGTAGAGTGATCTCTGGAGCGACCTTACAGATTTCAAATCACTTGAAAGCGATGGCTTAAGAGATAGATTTGAATCATTTTACATGACGTACACCTTGATTTTTACGGATGTGTTTCACGGATGTTGGACGGTCTACATCCTTGAACTAATGATTCAACACAGCATTCAACATCATTTAACATATGCCGGACTCGAACTGAACATGCATCGAAAAGTATTTGCTAAGTTTATCGGGTTATTCGCAAAAATGTTCGTAACCGGTTTGACCCAAGCCTAAGAAGAATTGTAGACAGCCCAAAACCTAGAACATCCGTTTTACCTGGAGGTGCAATGACCTCGTGGTACCACGCGGTGAGTGAT
The DNA here is from genome assembly GCA_033964015.1 of Scolanthus callimorphus. Classification (NCBI taxonomy): domain Eukaryota; kingdom Metazoa; phylum Cnidaria; class Anthozoa; order Actiniaria; family Edwardsiidae; genus Scolanthus; species Scolanthus callimorphus. Next base: position 26,567,553 of record CM066918.1, on the reverse strand, counting down.
CCCTGGAGCGTCCTTATAAACGTTCGCACTCCAGATAGTCTCACAGAATCAAAACGGTAATACATCGGAAACTGAGTTTTTGTGATTTACACGAAGCTGTTACAGGTCCCGCGCACCTACAGCGCGCATTGAGCAGCCAATTGAAATAAGCAGCTGTGTATTTAGTGATCACAACGTGATAGTAATTGTAATTGGCTTTGCTTGGCTTGTGTTCACGTGTTCAAGCCATACTTAGCTTGTGATTGGCTGACCGTGAAACCATGAAGCAGCGACTTCTCTCGTTAATTGATTGACTAAGTGTTTTTGGTCTTACTGCGTTTATTTGAAGTTTGCTCTTTACAATACTTTTTCATTGCTTTCAGACTCAAGGCGTGGAATATTATGGAATCCTGTCTATCGTATGTTTATCCGCACACGCGTGTTCATTCAATTGTTGGAATCCTGAAAACCACCGCACACAACGCATTCCCAGTTGTGACGATCGACAATACCTTTCCCACCACCCCAGAGTCGGAGGCTTACCAAGGGGGACCGGTATCTAGCAACGAGCAATACGCGCGCTCGACTACCAAGTCCTTTGTAACGAGCGAACAGCGTATGAGAAGTTCGTCTATGGAGGCTTCTATTAACTTACGAAAGAGTGGCTCTCTATCTGAAAGGGGGAGAAAGACACAAAGAGACGGGTCTACTGAAGAGCGACAGCTATTAGATGCAACAGCACTTGACTATGGGGCTGTATATTCAGCTTCTGCTCCTATGCCGTCGTTCATGAGGGAGGCTGCGGCGCGGGCAGCCGGACGCCAGGCAGAGGAGCCCGAGATTCTAGAGGAAGAGGACATTGCCGGTGAGAAATTTCTTGTTTCATACCGACTTCGTTTTTGTGTGTACATTATATGTTTGTTTTGCTTTGATTGGGGTACCAGTGCGATTAGAAAATGATATTAACTTGAGACCGAATAGTTTCCATTCGAATCACTTTGCAGGCGAAAATGTTGACGATGCATATGAACCAGAAACATGTTTCTGTATGAACCTGTTACGGTTTTACAACTTTAACCGTCTTTAAAATATAGTTGTGCGCACTTATTGTTGCCGCAACGTTTTTGTGTCGAGTGGCTAAACGGGGGAAAATAAATACGAGGCACAAAATCACTCAACGTGTCGCGCAACATTGCTGCGTTGCAAGTCTAATGTTTGTTGCTCGTTTTTCATCAGATTCACAACTTGTCGCGCAACATTTTGTTTTGATGATCACACATGCGAGACCAAGGCGGATTTTGCCCCTTAGCACCTCAATTCTAGTGACTAATCAACTTGAATTGTAGGCAAAATGTTGCGCGACAAGTTATGTGTTTGATGAAAACGAGCAACAAAACCAGAATTTGTGGCTCAAAGTAGACCCGCACTCTACTTCGCGCAACAAGTTTCACAACCTGCAACAAATGTTTTTGTTGCGCGACAAGTTGTGGCGCGAGATGAAAAACGCGCAACATCCATTCTCGAACCCAGAGCTCCCCGGCCCGTAACCTCGCGGGGGAGGCTCTGGTGACAGCCACTGACGCATGCGCGTGATTTAACACAGAGCCGCTGAGAGAAAGCCCTTTCAGCGCATGCTCCAACGCTCAAAATCAACCAATCAGCGACGGCCCTGAAATGGATGTCCCCAGAGCCTCCCTGCGAGCAGACGAGCTGGGGAGCTCTGGGTACGAGAATGCACAACATCGATCATCAACTTGCAAGGCAACAATGCTGCGTGACAAGTTGAGGGATTTTGTGCCTTGTATTTCCCTGGGGAAACATGTGCACGGGAAATGTTATCTAAAATGTTGCCTCGTCAAAGAGCCCGTGTCAGCCACTCCTTTGTTATTATTTTCGTTTGATATTTACAAGCTAAATCAGCCGATGGAAATGGATGCACTCTCTCTGACTTGGCAGTGGCGTACACAGCCTATAGGCCTGTAGGCACGGGACTGCAAATTGTGGGGGTGACTTTGGTAGAAGTACTGTACTACATTCATGAGCTGGCCTGTAGATTTGCAAACTCCTGTGTATGCCCGAGGCTGTGACTGCAACTTTTAAAACTCCTGTGTACGCCCCTGCTTGGTATGTTGCTATGCTGTCAAAATGGCGGTTGACACAGGCTCTTTTAGCCAGCACTAAAGACTTACTGAAAAAGCAGTATTTGCATTGTTCTTAACAGATGGTGCAAGTGATCTGCCCGAGTTTCAAGTCCAACACAGAACCATGCTGAGAGAGTTACAAACATATGATGCCGACCAGATGCTAACATTCCATGGCATCATCTTAAGGTCACAGCTTGTCACTCTACTCAAGAAAAAGGTGTTTTATTCAGAAAGAGATGGGGTATGTAGATTGTGAACACCATTTTGTCATTTCGAGATGAGACGTTGCTATTTTAGAGCTAACTGAAACTACTTACACTCAATGAGCTTGATGGCTAACTATCTTGCATAACCAAAATCTTTTTTCAGTCCAACGTTATACAAAATCTTAATCATGTTAAGTGGGAGACTCGCTCAGCTATGCTTAAATATTGGTTCTGTGCTAAAATTCAGGGGCCGAATGATATTATTTTATGACTTGACATCACACCATCAACAATTACAATTGATTGGACAATCGTGAATGTATAGAGACAGACTCCGCCTGTAACATGAATTACCCTGGATCTGATAGCACCAATGGCTGCCAAGCAGTCTCAAGCACAGTTACTGAGGATGGTCATTCCTGCGTCCCTCTGGTTCAGGTTAATGTAGTGCATGTGAGAGAGGGGTTACATACTTGTCCAAGAAGAGGCAGGGCAATGGGAAGCCTTGTTTATGTAAAGCCAGCATGACAGGCACCCCAATTTTCAATGGCTTTTTTGTGAAAGATTCTGCAGTAAAACGTATAATTTATAATTTATATCAAGAAAACAACACAGCCAGTGGTGGACTTTGTTGGAATGACAGAAGATTATCCAAGATTTCCTGACGTTTACAACATTCACACAGACCCAGATGAGCTAGAGATGATTATGGTGAGGCATCATGTGAATTTCTTGCTTTCTATTCTTGTTAAACCCTGCGGTTCTTTTCATGCGGCTATAAAATGGAATGGCCCAACAAATGATACCATGTCCCTATTGGGGGTATATTTGTTGACATATTAAACATATTATATTTTCTTTGTTAAGGATGTCACACCATATATGAATCCCTGCCCATATGTAGTGTATCCATGGACACCGGTACCCCTGGTATTTAATCTGTTCCGTACCATGGGCCTGCGGCATCTTGGGGTCACTAACAGTAAAGGGCAGGTGAGTATCTTTTGGCATTGAGTATTATTGGCCCACTGTCATCTAATGAACAATGATGTAAGGGAGTGGTCATTATTTAAAGTGGGGGGAGGGGGACACCCTAGGGGATTGTCAAAAATTGTGCCCCTACCCCCAGTGCCAAAGAAATAAATTATGACTCCCGCATGGTTAGTTAAAAACAACTGATATAGTATAGAAAGGGTATGTTGTTGATGGCAAAAAAAAACTTGTTTTCATAATGATTACGATAGAGCAAGCATGAGCCAAAACCAGCGAGTATATCACATTTAAAGACCTCAGGATCCCTTTAAAAACTGTTTGATTGGGAAAAATGTGTCGCTTGAAAAATTGTACACCTCCGCTAAACTGGGGTGAATAATATTGTGACGGCCTCCCCTAAAAATAGTAACTTGTGAAGGTATTTGAAATATTCTTCTCGATATTCTGAAATCCTGTTGACTTGTTTTCAGCTTGTTGGAATCATCACAAGAGCGAATCTCACACATGAACACATGGAGAACTGTCTTCATAATCTCAGCCATTAGTTTAAATTTTAAGCAGTGATGAAAAAAAAATTATCCAAATTAAAGTAGTTATATTTTGGTTAAAAGAATAGTACAGTCATTTATGGATTTTAAAGACAATTTAGAATGAAATTCTTGGAATTATGCTTGATATTTAAATCTTAGATTTTAAAATTGGAGAATTAATGTTAAATGCAGCCTTTGCTTTGAGCCGTGAGGATAAGTGCTATATAAGCATGGTTACTTTACTTTACTTTGTAGATATATAAAAAAACAATCATTAAAAAATCAGATCATATTTTGTAAAGTGAGATCTTTTAATTGATATTTAAATATTCTTTAATAGTATACATTTCAAACTTTTCTGTTTTTGATTCTCCCATAATTATGCGGACTCTGGTGTACAAAATTATCACCTTTTCATACAATTCTAGTGAGCCCTCTCGAGCACTTAGTGATCTTAGGGTAAACTCCTTCATATATGTTTAAATAAAAAAAAAAAATACAATTCTAAACTTTTACATTCTGCTATATAATGTTCTACTTGCAATAATTTAATAATTGTTATAATAATTTAATAATTGTTAAATGACCCTGTATGACAATTGTATACACTGTAAATTACAAAATAAAACAAGGAATCCTGTGCATACTCTACAATGTACTAATTTATGTATGTATATTAATTTATATAATATATTATATTATATGATTTTAAGCTTATTGCTCTGCTCAAAGCAAGACTGGTTTTCATATGTCAGTCGAACAATTGTGATGGTGGGTTCCTCAACCTTCCCCATTAATTCCAGTCTTATGGAAATTTATGTTGCATCATCAGCAATAGACTGGGGACCCAATTGGGAAAATATCAACCGTTTCTATTGCCAATATCACTGATAGTTCCCGTATGCTTTTTATAAGGTGGGGAATTGACTGGGATAGTCAGGGAACCCAACATGCCCAAACCTTCATGACATAAAATCCTGTCTTTACTCAAACCGCATAAAGTTCTTTACCATGGGTGGTAAAGGGAGGTGCATAACGTTCTTGTCAATTTCCTTGGGATGTAACTCCTGGTCTGCCGACACTAATGAGGCCCTGAGGGCCTTTCTGATGGTGGTGCGGCACATCTCCTGGAGGGGCCTCATCATTTTGGTGTTACAGTTTTTGCACATATGGGACCTGATAGTGAAACTCTGGTCTTCTCTGGCCAGGCACTGACTGCAGATGTTGTCCAGACATGATGTGCACTGCAAAGAGAAAGGATAGGAGAAAATGTAATTTAGAGCAGATTTCGTACGACTGAAAAAACACTGAACACAGTGCGGCTTAAAAATGCAATCAGCCATTTCATATGACTGTAAAAAAGTAACGGCCCTGGCCGTGTTTTAGCAGCATTGTGTCAAAGCTTTTTGTTTGGTTGATCAGTCATATCAAGTGATGTAATTGGCTGACTGTTCACAAGTAGGCGTGGTTCTGTGCCATGCCATGAACGTACTGGGGGTTGAGGACCTACAAAAATTTTCCAGGGGGGTTGTATTGGGTTCTAGAAATTCCATGGGAGGGATATGACTGGAGACCGGAAATTCCAAGGGGGAGGGGCAAAACTGGTGACTTTCCAGGGATCTTATCCAAAAATAGATTTTCCAGGGGCATTTTGAAAGAAAAAATGGAAATTCCAGGGGAGGGGGTCCTTTATGAGGTTGGAATTTCCGGGGGGTGGTTTGTTTCATGAGTGGAAGTTCCAGGGGAGGAGGTCTTTTTATGGGAGGTCCTCATCAAAAAAAATGCAATCAGCCAATATGCCAGACCCTACAGGTGGTAAATATGAAAAGTCCTATATAAATTTCAAAATTGCAAATTAGCTCTCCCCAGTCTCTAAAATGCTGAGTTTTGCCCGGCCGGTTGGCTTCGCCCTCGAGTGACCCTCGAGGCAAAAACGGTAGCCTGCATGCGCGAGGACGCTGTGGCCAGCGGGGTACATCTAAAGCATGCGCAGTTGCTGCCATTCGATTCCTCGTGAATTTTCACAGAAGAGAAGTGTATTTCGCAAGCTGTTTGTTTTGAACTCTGTTTGAACAATTTTCAATAATTTTGGTCAATTTTCTATCGCAGATCGTTGAACAACTTTTGTTTTAAATCTTTTTATGCTTTTTTGAGCATTTGCCGGAGGCTTGCGGTGCGTTTTGAAGCTTTCATCTGGGCTTTTGATAGCTCTGAATCAAGGATTGGTGTGTGTTTTACGTGTGCACTTGTGTGAACAAGGGCAATTTTACAAACGATTTGTAGTAATGGAGCTTGCGGACGCCGAGTACCACAAGGAAAAGCTCAGATCGTTGTGTCGTCGATGCGGGAATTTACTTGAAACTGGTAGGCATAAGCCAAAATATGCAAGTTGTTTTATGAAGGAACTACTAATAGTGGATGAACTCGACATATCCACAGACAATGAGGCAAATGACCCTCCTTTTCTGTGTAGATGTTGCTATATGAAGCTTGATAGGTACAGGAAATCAAAAAATAAAAATGAAAGAACTTTAAAGTTTCCTGGAGACAAAGGTAAATTCGTTGTGTTTCTGTCTCATAAGTATTATATAAATGAACAGGGGTATTGCCCAATTTGTTGTTCTTCTGTGAGGAAAAGCCCAAGAAAAAGGGCTCATGAATCTGATGAGAAAACTGTTGGGAGTTCATTTAGCAAGAAGCAGGCACATACCAGACAAATTTTTACAAATGCCAATCCAGCTCCACCTACTGATGCACCTGCAGCAGCTAATCCATCAGCTTCAAGGACTCCTGATACATCTGCACCTAAAGGGGAACTAACTGATGATACAATAACGGAAAGTAATGATCCTTTTGAGGGGGATACACTTGAGCTCACTAGCATCCCAATCAATAGATTTGTAGAACAACAATTTGCACTAATTTTTCAATGCAACATTTGCCTTGGTGTTCCCACTGATGCAGTCATTATCAGTGGCTGTCATCATGTATACTGTGAGAACTGCATTAAACGCTGGCTGGGATTTAATGGTGTGTGTCCTTGTTGTCGGCAGTCAGTTGATGGTGCTGATATATTACCATTGCGGCAACACATGTTAGCAATTTTTGATTTACTTCATGTACACTGCAAGTATTTGGAAAATGGCTGTGAGGAAAAGCTGAAGCTTATTGACCTGTCAGACCATGAAGAACAATGCCAATTTGTTAAAAGAAAAAATCAAGAGGTCCTTATAAAAAGATTAAGTTGTTTGATATTTCAAACCAATATTGCAGACATGGTAGACTAAAGCCAATGTACACAAGTTTAACCAATTTTTGTGATACTCAAAATGAAGATGCTGAAGATGTCCTGTTTTCCATGCTTTCAACCACACTTTGTGATAATGGAAAGTGGAGCTCTCAAGGAAAATACACTATTTATGGGCCAAACAGACTTGCAACAATTTATCTACAGAAGAATGTCTTGCTTTAAGAATTGGCATGCTTCAAACAAAAAATCAATACAGAAACAATTTGATTTTCTGAACAACAAAGGTCAGTTTATTTATAAACCCCCTTGTGCTCTAGACCAAGTAGAGCAAACTTACTTTCCATCTTGGGTACACTATCAGATTCTTGACAGCAATAGTAATCTCATAATGCAGCACAATGAGTGCATAACCAAGCCCCTTGACCTGATGTCCGATTTTCATGATGAGCTACCACAATTTCCAAGGCCAAATGTTGTGGGATACCATTTTAGCTATAGGGATGCTTTAGCTAAATCTCTAGAAGAGCTTGGCAATGTCATTGCAACTGGTTTAATGAATCTAGATATTGTGGGCAATCCTGTTTTAAACGTTACCGTGAAAGATGGTGGGGATGGCTTAGGAGATGTATCCCAATACATGGGGAAAGGGGACCGCTACCTTGAGGATAAAGCCTTTCGCTATTCGTTCTGTGTTCTAAAAATAACTGTTGAAAAAAATGATGAAATGGCCACTGTTTGGGAAGAGGAGGCTCCAGGGTCTGTACGCACGAACAAAACCTTGTAGAGGAAGTATGCGATGAAAATCAGACATCTGCAATGATCACTTGTGTTATACCAATTGAAAGGGAACGTGAACAGCTTGCACAAAATATTTTAAGGGTCAAAATTGGTAGTACATGGAGAAGCTTTAAAATCAAATTTATAAATTCAATGTTGGATGAAAAAAGATCCAGGTCTGATGGTGGTTTACAGGGTGCAGGTTCACGCTACTTGTGTGACCTGTGCTATGCCACACAAGAGTCTGCAAAGACTGATTTGGGAACATTCTCAATCAGCAGAACACTTGATGACACTAAACAAATTGCAAATTTGCTACATTTTAATCCTGAAAAACTCAGTCAATCACAACTTGCTGCTCTAGCCAAGGGGGTCAAAGCGCATCCTATTTTGACATAGAACACTCTGACCATAAATTGGATGCAACCCATGCTAGGATAAATGTGGGGAAGTTCTGCTTCAAGCTCTTAATTAGAGAGGTAGCTGGTGTCAGTCAGTGGAATGAGACTGCTGACATTAAGCCCCTCATTGATGAAGCAACAAACTATGCCAATGGTCACCTAAAGAAGACCATTGGCATTAACCCATCAATGATGATGCCTGGAAACTATGCACGCATTCTCTTTTCAGAGAAAAATGAAAAATATGTTGTTGCTCTTTTAGATTCAGAAGACAAAAAAAAAAAATTGCCAATTTACTTACAAAAGTGAGATTTATGAACAAAATTTACAGCTCTAGGCATCCAAAAACTGAATTTCCAGAGGAGTGGATGGAGTACAAAGTTAAGGCTGTTGAGTTTGGAAAACAACTCATGGATGACTACCCATATGCCAGGTGGAGTAACTACATACATAAAACGATTGAGCATGTGCTAGAAATAATTCAAATTGATGATTCCCTTGGTGGTTTGTCCTCAGAAGGTAACGAAGCTGGAAACAAAATTTTTCGTCATCTGAGGAAAAACCACTCAAGGAAGTCTGGCACTGCTGACAGCATCCAAGATGTATTAAAAATGCACTGGCTCTTTTGCAGCTTTAAACTCAAGATGCTAAGTAATGTGGCCCATCGTAAGAACAAGTGCAGCATCTGTAACCACTTTGGACATAATTGTCTCACATGTCCAAATGCTAACTAAGCAATATCATTGTGTGATTCCTGAAAATATCCATCACCCCACCAGGGAAGGGTTCTTGAGATTGACACCCACCCCTCTAGAATTCACCCCAATTTTCAGTTGCCTTCCTTTGGGAAGGGATGGATATTTTCTGGAAACACACATTTGTAGGCTTTAGAATTATTTACTTTTTTTACAGTTCTTGCAGATAAACTTTCCCTTTGGTCCCACTTTAAGACCACTGCAAAAAAGATGAATCCACATTTTGCATGTACCCTCACACTTCACCCATGGGACAGGATAAATGACTTCTGATGTGTTTATTTTACAAAGAATACCAAGGTCGCAGCTGTCTGCTAGTGGTTTCAACTTAGTAAACAGAAGAATCTCTTTCCTTGTGCCACCATATATTAATTGTGTTGAATTATCCAACACAATCATACTATGACCGGCAGTCGCATGTTTTATATCAGCTGCTTTGCTCAGGTGAACTTTTTTGTCAATATCAAAGGCATACATTGTGGAGCTGATGACTGGTTTCCCTCTAATGGTCTCACTGTCTGAAAAATATCCACCAAATACATGTATGATATTGTCAGTAATTGTAGCTGCTTGTGAGCTTAAATAGCATGACTTTGCCAATGGGAAGTGCACAACAATAAATCTTATTTCAGATTTGTGGAAATCAAATTGTAGCGATGTGATGTCTTGGATACTGAAATATTTTACACTGTCCTTATCCAGTTGTACACCCCCGAGGATATAGAGGGTCTTGGTTGTCTCTTTGAAAACTGCAGAGTGATAAGCCCTCGGTAAAATTTCCCCGTTAAATGTAGACCATGTTTTTGAGTTTGGGTCCATGATATAAAACTTCCCATCAGTAGTAGCTTGTTCAAACACATGCTCAATGCCTTTCTCTCTGTTCTCAAGAGAAATTCCACCAAACAAAGCAATGCGGCCATCTATATTTGTCAAACTATGACCTGTTCTGGCTGAAGGAACTCCTCCGTATTGAAGAAATTTCTACTTTCAAGAGGTATCAGAAGCAACATAGGCAGTCAGATTAGCAACATATTCCAATGAAGCAGACTTTGTTGAACCTCTTTTATTTCGTTTTTGTTTGACAGGCTTTACAGATAGCTCAACTTCTAATAATTCATCAGAGCAGGACATCGTTCGAGTATTTAGTCCACCCCATAAATACAATAATTTTGGTGTATTTTCATCAGAAATATTGCCAGTGAAAGCGATTGCACTTCCTTGGAGAGGAAGCAGAGAAGAACCCTTCATGCTGCTTGAGCCAATGACTTGAGTTGATTTAATATCTATGTCGTCTTCAGTTACTACCAAGTCAAAAATCGTGATGGTATTACAGAGCTCCCAAGTGGAAGGCTCCTTGTGTCTTGCCCCCCCAAGGAAGGCAATTCTTGTGATTTTTTCTCGATCGCTAGCCTCTTCGTTTCCGCGAGTTTCCTCAAAAATGACACATGAAACATGCCCTTCAGGAAGAAATAAATGCTCCTGCTTGGCATTGAGCAAATGCTTTTTCCGAGAAACCTTTCGATTGTCCTCTAGATACTCGTGAAGGGAGATAAATTCAACATTTTCGAAGTCTATCGTGTTGTTTACCGAAGCTGCGTCCGCCATTTTGAATTACGAAATTAGCCATGTGCGTGGTACTGCGCATGCTCGACCGTGCGACCGTGCGAAAATTAGCCTGGGGAGAGCTCATCGAAATTTTACAGGGATCGTGTGAAGACTTTTCATAGTTGTTCCTTATCTGGGAGCATGAAAGACTGGGATCAGCAGACAACAAGCAGTCGGCCGGTAGAAAGTTGGCAATCAGCTGATATAACAATCATCAGTCCTTTCGACCACGTCATCTGAATTATTTAGTACCTCGAATTTTACAAATAATATTTTCAGAAAAACTAGGAATGTAGATTCATTTTTTTAAGTTTATTGAATAAAAGTTGTCCACCTAAAAATAAAGAAAATCCCGAGTGAAATACACGTCACATTTTAAAACAATAGATTTACGCGCCATATCTTCCAAAACAAAACAGTTTGCTTTATCAATACGAAAAAAAACCCTGAAAAATCGTACCTTTTTAACAGTAACATTCGTACATTCATCGCAGAACCGTCGATTACACCTAGTACACCGTGGGTATGCGATCCTAGCGTGGAAATCACACACGCAAACGGACCGAGGGTTGAAGTCTCTACAACGTTCGCATCGGAAGCCACATCCCCTACAAACGCAGCGACCACAAAATCCAAACTGGCACTGATCTAGCCGCCATTCTGGCATTAAATGTCCACAGTCTTCGCACTCGCCTTGTTCGTCGTCGAAATCTGATTGGAAATATTCCATTTGGCTAGCATCTTCCAATATATAGGCCATACTCGAGAAATTTACGCGGGCGGCTTCGTGAACCAAAACATAAAACGACTTCCAATTTTTAGATTTCTTACGGGCTTTGTGATTTGTTGCCAACTTTCTGTCTTTGGGTATCCTGTGTTAGTTTCTTCAGCCATCTATGGCGCGCTCCTATTGGTGGATTGATATCCGCGCTCAAAAAAACAACATGGCGGACGAGGCAGCGTGCAAAGAAACAGAAAATACAACAGATGAAATTCAGCTTACCGCAACACAGAAAAAGAATAAAAAGAAGAGAGAAGCTGCGAAGAAGAAGAAGCAAGAACAACTTCAAAATGTACGGTTATAATGTAGAAGAAAAGGTGTAAGACGTAAGCTTGCCGCTTTTCGCACAGTGCAGTAAAAGATCACCAAAACCCGCGCACCCCTTCCTGGATGTCGATAAAGACAGTTTACCTATGTTAGATGTGGGGTTGCGACATTTCATAAGTTTTTTTTATTTACAAGAATTGTTCAATGGGAAATGCTTGTAATTTCATGTTTCTTCTAACATACCATTAACGCACGGGGCTCGTATAAAGGGCAAATATTAGAGAGAGAGGGGGTTGAAACTTGAGAGAGAAAATACCAAGGCTTCTGATATTCTGTGGATTATCAGAAACTTGAGGCTCTAGAGGGGGGGGGCTTATTAGAGAGAGGGGGTCTTATTGAAACTTGAGAGACAAAATACCAAGGCTTTTGAAATATTCTGGGGCTGATCAGAAACTTGAAGCTCTAGAGGGGGAGGCAGGCGAGGGGGCTTATTAGAGAGAGGGGGCTTATTGAAACTTGAGAGACAAAATACCAAGGCTTCTGAAATATTCTGGGGCTTACCCTAGTGCCATATATCCAATAGGAGTTTTTTGCACAGTAACATTTAGATTTAGAAACTTGAAGCTCTAGATAGGGGAGGGGACTTATTAGAGAGGGGGCTTTATGTTTATGTGCCTTTATGTTATGAAATCTGGTACTCGGATATAAAATGACCGGGGGGGGGGGGGGGGGGGGGTCTGACGGAGCTCCAAATTGCATACCAAAAAAATACCTTAGCCATAGATTTTATACCCAAAAAAATACCTGCTCCCAAAATGTTATACCCAAAAAATACCCAACTTCTTTTAGCCTAAAAAGGCTATTTCATACCAGCATACACATGATGCTAAACTGCTTATGTTGCCCAGAAATAGAGATAGCCTAGTATTTTGATGATCAACTACTAGCCTGTCAGAAGTTTCAACCCAAAAAAATACCCGCGGATTTTTCAACCGCAAAAAAATACCTGGCAGAATTTTCAACCCAAAAAAATACTTGTACTACAAATTTCATACCCAAAAAAATACGTCGGTCCTCCCCGTCATTTTTATATCCGAGTACCCCCCTGGGTTTTTACCCATGAACCCATGGGGGACCCACTAAAAATGTGCTGTGATGATTGTTGGAAAAAGTACTTAATAGTATCATGAATAGTTCTGTGTGAATGGGTTTGGAAATTGTTTCTGTTTTTACCTGAAATTTGGGTTCATCTGAACCCTGCAAGCTGTTGGGCATGCATGAGGCTTTCTAGAATGAACCCTGATTCCATGCCTTGTTGCAGGAGTCAAATAGTACAGGTCAAGAAGAGTCACAAGTCATGCAAGAACAGAAGGTAGAACAAACAGAGTCATTCTTACCTAGATTAGTGGTCTATGTAGCAGCCATTCAGAATGTTTTAAAGTTTAAAGAGCCTAGTCAGCCACTCCCTTGTTATTGTTTTCAGTCGATATCAAACAACAAATTTTGTGTAGACATCTTGAAAGAGTCTTGAAGTGAAGTTTTATCATTCATTTATTGAATTCAATCGCAAATATTGCACTACTTCCCTAAATCAGCCGATGGAAATGGATGCTTTCTCTGTCTCGGTATGTTGCTAGGCTGACAAAATGGATGCTGACAGAGGCTCTTTAAGGTGGAGTGTTTGCCAAAAGAATGTGAAGCTGGCTTTGCTTTGTCTTGCAGTAGCCAGCAATGAAACTGGAAGTAGCTGGTGGAACTTCAGACACCCTCAGCACCTCAAGGACCCAAGGGCTTTGCATTATTTTGCAATTTTTATTTTATTTTATTTTATTTATTTTATTTTATTTTATTTTATTTATTTTATTTTATTTATTTTATTTTATTTTATTTTTATTTATTTTATTTTATTTTATTTTATTTTATTTTATTTATTTTATTTTATTTTATTTTATTTTTTTTATTTTATTTTATTTTATTTTATTTTATTTTATTTTATTTTATTTTATTATTTTATTTTATTTTATTTATTTATTTTTTTTTTTTTTGGGGGGGGGGCAAAATGACCATTGGGAGTTTTGGGGTTTTAAAGGGGCTCTAGTAGATTTAAAGGGGCTTTTGTCTGCCATGGACATTAAATAAGTAAAATTGTAACCTTTAAAATACATGTACATTTGCCTGAAGTCATCAAAATATTCCTCCAGATTAATAGAAAAACCCTTTCAAGTGTTAGACAAATGCAGTTCTAGGTTGTTTTGACCTGTTATCATGCGGATGGAATTGGATTACAATTTGAGCTATTTTCTTGTCAGAGAAGTGGCAGCAAGCATGCACAAAAAGGAGAGGGTATCCCCTGGGGTCTGTACTGTCTTATTTGATCTTGATATCATTCTTCGTTCTGTTTTTTTTTTATCATATGAGAGCAGACTACACAAGAGAAGTTTGAAGAAGAATTGACTTGGTGCATAGAACAAATGGAAATAGGTTTACTCAGACAAAAACCTGACAAGAGAACAGGTATTTATATATAACGATTTTATTTTAAAATGTACCTACAGCTATATGCTATTTGTAACAAACTAAGTGCACTAAAGGCGAACCTTGTCAATGTCACATACATTGACACTAAGTTCCATACAGAATGCATAACATACATCTCCCCAACATTTAGCATCCAAAAACACTGGGATTCCAGGTACCCTGATGCTGGACCAAAATTCCAGGGTGGGTATCCCAAAAATATGGATTTCCAGGGTGGGTAAACATAATTTCCAGGGTGGTCATAACAAAATTCACTAGAACCTGGGGTCCTCAACAGGGGTGTGTGGATATTTTTTGTTTATTTTTTGTTTATCGTTTATTCTAACCTTAGTTTTCTACTCCACTGGCATTTTGCATATATTTTGAATGTGTGTTTCCAAAAAATATCCATCCACCCCTCCCCACGGAAGGGTGTTGAGAAATGACCCCCCTCCCCTCTGGAATTTCCGAAGAAAAATACAGTGTTTGTATGGAAAAGATCAGGTAAATTGACCCCCCCCCCCCCCCCCCCCCCCCCCCCCCCCCCCCCCCCCCCCCCCCACCCACCCTCTGGAATTTCCAATCCTTCCGTAGGTGGGGTATGGATATTTTTTGAAACACACAATATATAATTATTGCAATGCTTTTAATTTCAGCTGCAAAGACAGAGCAGTTAGTTAAAAGTCTAAAATCTCCCAAAACAGCAATGGTAAACAATATTGATTAAGATATACTGTGTAATATACATTAGAGTTTTCTGAATTGGTCCTAATATCTTGTTTGGGTTTCAGCCTAAAAAGAGGCAAATAATGAATTCTGTATTTGAGACTACAGACAGAAAATGGCAGAGGATGCAAAGTCTTCCAATGAAAAGGTGATTTAACAATAAGTGATGATTCAGAGAACCAGAGCTTGGGACAGAGGGTCCTTTAAAAGTACAGCCTTCTCTTGCATCATGTGGGCCCCTCTCCATAAAATAATTGAAGAACTGATGTATGTCTCAGTTTGTGTGCCCTATCCCTCATTTCCCCATCCCCTCCCCCCACCCCCACTGCATAGTGGAAAGTAATATTATTGTCCAATTCTGGTTAAGTGGCTACCTGCCATCCTCTTAGCTGCTTCTCGCCATTCCTCAAATCTCTATATATGGCTTCCATTCGTCCTCCATTGCTGACTTCATACTTTTGACTCCATGCAGCTGTGGCTGCTGCCCCCCAAGGACCACAAGCATGTGGGAAGATATGATTATATGATAACTGCAGCTGTCATTCTTTGTTGCAAATAACTAACAAAACTAACCACATTCTTGCGCACCCCTGCAATGCCAGTGAAGTGTACTTTGAAATGGGAGCTAATAAGAAAGAGGTATCACAAACTCTGATGGAGTTTTGTAGCCTATAAAAGTCTATGCTAATGAGACAATGGTAAAAGTACCGAACATGAACAAAATCTAAAAAATTTCACATCTTTTAAGACATAATAATATGTAAGGCATAGAACAGCAAACTTTAGTGGTGTCATTTTGAAAGTTACTTTCCATATTAGATCAACACAACAACAAACATTGTCACGGCACCCATCAGACACAGGGTTTTTAATGCTAGAAAATATATTATGAAAACCTTTCATACATTTCCTTCTTGGGGGTCATGTGTAGCATTGTATTGCTACAAAGGTGTTATACAAAAACATTGAATGTTCTTTTCTTAAGTTTTGTATCCTTCCCATTTTCTATACTTAGCAAAGAAGCCTGCCAAAGCATACTCTGTACCAAAGGATCAACAAAAGAGCATGTTCCTGAAGATTTCACAAACTAGTAAAGATAGAAACTGGAAAAGCTTTGATGGAAGAAGACACAAACAAGGTATATATGTTATGTCTAGCCTAAATTTCAGCTGTTCCTTCGCTCTTGGTTGTACCTCACTTTGTGAAACAAGACATCTGAATTCAACTCAAGAATTCTTAACCATTACTATTTACTTACCAAATGGGCCAGTAGAATCGGATTTCTCAGTAAGACTTCTGCAGGTTAACGATTCCATGACAATGCAAGCTTCCCCAAGTAAGCAGAAAAGCATGCGAAAACACACAAGCCAGACAACCAGGCACCACAACTGTAATAAGGCATGCATTGTCTTTGAAACATTGTAAAAAATAACTGTTTTTACTTGGCTGTGATTACATAATGGCTTAGAACATCCTGTGATGAATTCAGACGTCTCCTCTTGCAAAGCTAGGTGCGACCCAGAGCGAAGGGACAGCTGAAATTCAGGCTAGCCTTAAGCCCTGGCCAAATGAAACGCAAGTCGACACAAGTTTCGCTACTTGCATCGACTTGCGCTCGTTTGGCCACCAACTTGCGACGACTTGTGTTGACGTCACAACTTGCATGTATTATTCCCGAAACTTTAAGTTTTTGTTTGCCAGAGATACAACGCATGAATGATTTCACGTGAAGGAATGCAATCAGACTCGTCAACGTTTTTTTGTGAGACGAGTGCTTTTGTCGAGCCCGATAAACAGTCTACCGGTTTCGGTAGTACAAGAAACTGGGTGAGATTTCTTTATTTTCTTGTCTTTTTTACCAAGAAAAACACTAGCTTGAGCACGCGCTAGTGTTTGAAAGTGGCGTGATCATATTGTCATTAGTGCACGCATAGCATCAAAACAGTAAACTTGCGTCAAAACTTGCATCTCCTTTGGCCACCTCAATTGGCCACCTCAATGCAAGTGAGCGCAATGCAAGTCACAACTTGTGTCAACTTGCGTGAACTTGCGCTTTGTTTGGCCAAGGCTTTAGTCTTGATTTCAACTTTTTTTGTAGGAATCATCAGTAGATGCTGCATGGTCTTTTCAGCCATCACAATCTACCTTCAAGTTTAATTTTGATGACCCCACATAATTTATCAGCTGCTCTCATGCAAATAGGACCTGGACGACATTGCAAAAAAAATTTACCAAAGTTTTACTGTGGTTTTCAGAATTCTGTAAACACTGAAGCAACAGTCTATCATACTTTAGCTGCCTCCTCCAATCACAACTTACACTAAGCATTACCTGACATACCTGAGGCATTCTAAATATATTGTTAGAGGCATGAAAACAATTTCAGGCAATCATACAGCAGATTTGCGTTTGACTGTTTTACCCTAACAGTTCACGTGTTACATTTGAAACTTGCGTTGAGACAAAAAGTGAGACGTTCCAAGGGCAACCGCCATGTTATTTTTCACTGACCAATCAGAGAGGGCAGAACTCTTTGGTTCGCCATAGAAACGTCTTGTTTCATCCTAGAAACACAAACTTTCAAACATATCGTGCAAACTGTTAGGGTAAAACGGTCAAACGCAATCGGCTGTAAGTTTCGGCTGTCTTTTAAATGATGTTTGTAGTCAAAAGCAGCAACATTTTCAAGAAGTTATCAAACTTTTTAGAACTGTAGAATATTGTCGTCTGGGCCCTTTTTGCCTCATGTGGGCCAACTGTCATTAGAATATCCCAAATCATGGTCAGGAACAAAACAGCAGGTAAAAGACAAAGATTGTTTTAAAAACACACACACAAAAACATATTTATGTACATACAATGCAAAGTTTTATTCCAAAGGAACATGTATTTACAATTTTGATACTGGAATAAAAACCTCAAAATAAACTTCAAATTAATATTAATTTATGCTTATCATTAACTCTCTATTTACAATATATTTTTGTTAATTGCCAAAACTGACATTTTAGCCTTGTAGTAACTACCGTCGGTTGCATCTACCCGTCTACACGCTCGACAAAAACATGTCCTGTCGGCACGTGAAACTTCGAAGTTTTGACAGTTGAACTTCAAAGTTTGCCCGCCCACGCGTGAAGCTTTGGTGACGCTCGTGAGTGGAAAAATATAAAAAGTTCAGTTGGTTTATTTCTTTTTGACCAGAAAAAACTAAAGTTACCAGAATATTAGCTTTTTTCAATGTTGTTTGTTATTGAAACGAAAGTGCGGACTTGAAATTGTGACAAAAACGTTCAAGTTTGCCGTCAAAACATCCAAGTTTCACTGTCAAAAACGGGTAGCTGCAACCGACGTAAGCTAAGCACTTACATAAAGCCTAGACCCTTAAATGATTTTTATCTTGCCCTTTGTCTTGTTTTAAGGGTGCGGCTTGAATGATAACCATATTTCTACTAGTTTCTGAGTAGTCTACATTACTCTAGGTGTATATGTAGCTATAAAGTGATAAAAATGAAAAGTTAAAAGCATTGGACCAACGTTTTATTTGATTACAGCTTATTGTTCTAATTGCTTTCAAATCTCTGGTGTCATTGTTCATCAGGTTTCTTTATCCGTTAGAGTCTAGACAGACTTTGTCCTCTCTTTGTTTGAATGAAGCAGGCATGTGCTCATTCCTTCCCTAGGGTGATCCCACCACAAACAGAACGGTTCCTTCCTACACAACTGCTAACGGATTTGTTGCAGCAGTAAAGTTCTCATTTTCTTTTCCCGCGCATAGATCTTCGTAAACGAAGCTGCTTTTTATTGGGATGAATGTATATTCTTGTTTTCGCGTTATAGTTCATTTCACTACCTCTGATCGATTTCTCTGTGCTAGGGGTGACCGCGTGACGGGAACAACTTTCGAATCGGTGAAGAGTTTCTGTGGAAGAGATTGCTTACGAGAAACTCTCTCCTCCGTCTGAAATCCCCAGGGCTGCTTGTCTTGCTTGAGTAAACTCTTTTTGTCCTTTCTAGTTAGCGGAGCTTCAGGGGAAAGGGTTGCTTGTTCGCCTTCCGATTTCGAAGCAGGCGATGGCGGCTCGGAGTTGCTTCTCGGGCGGGTAACAAATACTTCATCGTTGTCGTCTTTATCGCTTTTCTCCGCTTTTTCATCCACGCAAATCGGCGTTCTCGGTACAAAAGTAGTCGGAGATCTAGGATCGAACGACAAATGGCCATGAATCTCGAGATTTTGTGGGGAATCTTCGTATTCTTGTAGATGGATCGGTGTTCGCTGGAACTGGACGCTTGGGTGAGCGGGGATCTTCGCCGCTTTGTAGCGCCGAAATTTGCGGATTTGTGCTGTCGGTGTTTCAGGTGCGAGTTCTGACCACTTTTTGCTTTCTTGGGCACCCATTTTGGTGAAATATGGTTCTAAACAATAGGAATTTTGATGGGTAACTGTCGAGAACCTCTCCCGGATAGAACGAATGATCAACTGATTCGAAAGCGAACGAATTTTAAATTTAAATCTCCCTCGAGTGCATCTTGGCGACAATCAGATCCAAGGAAACCGCATTCGAACAGTCGGCGGAGGTCGTGCTGAATGATCCGGAAAAGTTGTTTTTGTTTTCATTGGCTGCCTTCTTATCGGGCTTCTTATCCAATATATCAGAGCAACCGACAAATTCTGTATTTTTTCAAGCATTATATTTCAAAGTGCAAGAAAAATAAATTCTGGTGTTCTTTTATCTTCGAAGCGGAAGTTATTGAAAAAAACAACTTTCACCGGAAGTAATTATAAATTCCAAACGGAGGTGTGCTGAGCTCTGATTGTACGCTTCTTGTTGCTAGCGTACGTTGTTGTTTATCCTTTGGAAGCTGAACCGTTGAATTTCATTCAGTTTGAGCTTTGAACAGTGAAATCAATCAGTACCTGACAGTGGGGATTTATTTGTGAGGTGGATTTTGGGAGCTTTTCCTTTCAATGGCATGTTTAGTGCTAAACAGATCTCCGATAAAGAAGGGAAACATGGCGAACGGAGATGCAAACCGTTGTTATGGAGATTCCATGTGAAGATCGTGCAACAAAGAAGGCTTCTAATTTGCAAGATGCGTTTGAGAAATTCCGAAAAAGCAGACAGGTATGCTATAATATCTATTCATTAGCCAGTGAGTTTAAAATAGTAAGTTAAAAAAGACACGGCACGAACTGAATTTATATTTTGTACTAAGTGTGTAAGTTATTGATATGATAGGTTTTAATTTATAAAGACTTTGCGACACCGAAGCTTTGTTTTAAACTAAACATCTTTTTGAGATGGACCTCTCTTAATATTTGATGCTATAAGTCTGAAGCGACTTACAAAAAACATTAGGACAATAACAGCTCAGAAAGATCTTTTCAGCCCGTGCTTCTGACTTCGTGTCATCTCAATTTCAAAAGATATATCTAGAAGTCATATAAGCTTAACTACCCCTGTGTTTTATATAAGATGAAAAAACATTGTCGTCGATTTTTTGATCAAAAGTATTTTTTTTTAAGTTTATTGTAATCTTGTGGCAATTTGCTGTGTGTTTAAAATCTAAACCAGTATTAATGAAAAAATAACAATAATTTAATTGAAAATAAAATATCCTGTTGAGAAGAAATAATTTGTTTTGTTCTTTTAAAGATATCAGTAGGGATTGATACAATATAAGAAAAAATATGTTTTAGAGTGTATCACTAACCTGTTTGATATGATAGATAGATAGATATGTAGTATTATGACCTTTTGCAGCAGCGGCTGAATTACAGGCCTGGTCAGGATGACCAATTAACTCTTTGAATATATTATTTCAGAGAGAATTAAGAGTAGAAAAGTTGATGGAGGAGAAGGCATTGCAGAGTCGACAAGATTTCTGCTAAAATGGAAGTTCTTCGAAATAAGTTCTTGAAGGACTGAAAAAGTATTTTGGAGTTCCATATGCCAAACGATATCACCAGCCAGGAAGTAAGTTCTTTGGAAAGTTACTAGAGGGTCTAGCATGCATACACAGAGCCCAGTACAAAATGGCTCTTCATATCCATGAGAAATCAGAGAGTACCTGCTGAAACTATTGAGAGGACCCCTAGCCCCTCCCCTGTTCCAGAGCCTCACCCTAATTTGGACTCTGGTAGCATTCAATCAAGCAGCAAAATCTTATTTGTCCTTATTTCCTAACTTGAGATATAGAGTGGATAATTTCATATTACACCAATCAGAACACATAAGTGAGTTGAAACATGTAACAAACATACATTGCTTTAGTGCCAAGCTGCGGAATATTCGCAGAATAAAAACAATTGACCAGATTGAAAATAATGTTGCAAGACTTCAAGATGTTAAATGTTAGTATATTTCACTTGCACTGTTGCTCTACTTTATTTAAGCAAAAAATAAAATATTATGAAAAGAAAACCTGCTTGGTAAGCAGGCGAGAGTTCATTTATTGACCAAATACGGTCATAAACTAGCCATGAATAATCCACAGCTTGGTTCGCAGTTATACTACATGTTCAACTAAGTTATATGTTTCTGACCAATTCTGTGTACATATCAGAGAGAGTGCAAAGTAATTGCAAATTACTCACTACAGTCATCTAAAATTCACTCTTATGCACCATTTTCCCAGTATGTGTTTGCAACAGCTCAGTTTTATGACAATCAACAAGAGAATCAGTCAATTGTTATTTAAAATTGTGGTTCTGCTTATTATATGCACTACAAAAGCTACCACAAAGACTGATTTCCTAAGCATCCCACTCATACCAGAGAAAATGTAGGCTTACTGACAGTCCTAATGATGTTTCTAGCACCACATTATGACTCCCCTTGTTCCTGGACTGCTGTGGCCTCATCAGACGAGTCTTGCTGGATCTCAAGGAGGATTTTGGTTTCAAAGTTGGTCCTGGCAATCAGGCATATATGGTAAGCTGAGAAGAAAGGCACTCTACATCATACATGTACTAATAACAGATCTCGTCGAACTGTTGCACTGCCTTGAAAATTCATGCACCACCACACCCACAAACATCTGGACTCTGCCTACATTCTAACTTAGTGGGGTTTTAGCAGGTTTTTATCCACAAAAATCTTCAGTAGAAATGTTCGGTAGTTTGCTTGTTATTCGATGAGATGGCCGCGCGAGTGCTGGGCACTTTTTAACCAGGCGCACCTGCCCAGCGCTCGCACAGCCATCTCATCAAACAACAAGCAAACCACCGAACATTGCGCAGATAAAAACCTGCTAAAACCCTACTAAACCGCCAGCTACGCAGGCTACCTACATTCGTCTGTGTGTTGTCTGAATTGTGTAACATGATGATCATGTTAGCCCCCCCCCCCCCCTTTTGGTCTCCCCCTATTAAATTGACTGCTAATTCTATTCTAAAATACTCTTTATGTTTAGTATGACACTCTTCCAAATAACATCGAAAGTGAAGAAAAGATGAAGCCTGGTGATCTGGTGTTCATCACTGCCACTACTACACTAACACGGGTAAAAAATGTAAGTACGTCTATGTAAATCAAACCCAGTTTACATTTGACATAAGGCAAGATTTTCTGAAGAGATGGAAAAGTTTTTATGCTCAAATGTGTGGTTCCAGAAAATATCCATACCCCCTCCCCCATGGAAGGGCATTGGAAATTCTGGAGGGGGGGGGGGGTCAATTACCTGTGATCTTTTTCATACAAAATATTGTATTTTCTTTAGAAATTCCAGAGGGGGTTTGGGGGGGGTTCACTTTTCAACACCCTTCTGTGGGGTTGATATTTTCTGGAAGCACACAATGCAATATGTTTTTAGAATCATTCTCATTCGGTAATTTGAGAGCAAGAAATTGGC
Source organism: Scolanthus callimorphus (assembly GCA_033964015.1). Classification (NCBI taxonomy): domain Eukaryota; kingdom Metazoa; phylum Cnidaria; class Anthozoa; order Actiniaria; family Edwardsiidae; genus Scolanthus; species Scolanthus callimorphus. Next base: position 26,544,771 of record CM066918.1, on the reverse strand, counting down.
TGATAGAACCTTTAGATGGAAGTCATTCTGATTCAGAATTAAACTGATTGCCAACAGTAGGTGAAACTGCAAGGATATCAGCCTAGGGGTTTTTTATCGGCGACTGGTTAGCGCAGTGGTAGAGCGCCAGGCTTATTTGCGGGAGGTTGGGTGTTCTAACCATACTAGCACACGCTCATTATTATAAACTGGTTTCTATAGGATGAGTTATCCAAAATGTAAAGCACTTAGAGCTTTGAGGATAAACGCTATATATGCACCTACTTTACTTAATACTTCCTTCTATTTTTTTAGGGAAGAAGCAGAGGCATGATATGGTCATGTTGAGGTTTGGGCTGGTGATGGAGAGAAGACAATAGGAGCAAGATGGCAAAGGGAGTGTAAGTTATATTTATAATACTTGTACCATTTATTACAAACAGGGACAATAATAAACAAAGGTTGAGGTTTATTATAAAAAACGGGAGAACTTAGTGTTAAATGTGTTCGGAGCAAAACGACCAGAGCATTAGCCCTTCCTTAGATGACACAGTAGACCACCTAGTTTTCTAACTTATTGCAAACAGCTTCCCTGCTATATGGAACCTTTTTTTCTGTATGGAACCTTTTTTAATAACAAACATCACAGGTCATCAGCAATTGTCTGGATAACATCTGGAAAACAGAGACAGTTTCTATTTTCCCAATGGCATCTCAGGCTTTCACCAATGTTTCCGACAGTTCCCAATATGCATTTTCATACTGGGATGGCCATGAGGAAACCATGGATCCCTAATAGTTCCTGAAATATGAACATGAGTTATTTACTATGACTTGGCTGTGAGGGAGACTTATGCTATCTTTGATCATATGATTCTTCTTCCATTTAGTGTCCAAGTGTTTGATTCGTACAAGTTTGTGTCCAAGAGTTACCACAGCATGAAGTACCATTTCAAGTCTATAGACACATGGTTGATGGGTATCTGTAAGAGTTTCTGTGCAGAACACTCATGGAGGAAGTCGGAGTACAACCCCGGCAAGAAATCCATCTTTGCTTTGAATGATGAACAAGAGGAGGAGCCTTGTGAGGCGGCAGAGGCAGAGCAGGAGAGGAGGAGTGCAGCAACTGGAGAGTGATGCTGCCGACGGTCAAGAGGCAAAGAGTGGAGAGGGGCGGGCATGGGTACCTACTGATAAGGGTCTGCAGTGGCATGATGTGGAAGAAAAGGTTTCCAGTGCAGCCAGTGAGAAAAGAATAACATGTCAATTGGACGATCTGAATAAGGAAGTTGAACTTACAGATGAAATAGTGGCTGAAAATGCTGTTTTAGTAATGAACATTCAAATGTTGGGTCTCTGGAAAATGAAATCAACAAATGCTAGAAAATGCTGCCGTTGGACAAACTAAAGAGTGAATTTTGGTCAAACTGCTGTGCAATCTTCGCAAGATGAGACAAATAATTACAATTAGAACATTCGGATGAGAAATGTGGAGCTGATAGACTTCAGTGCAGGGAAGAGGCTTTATCAATTCTACATAATGTTTATGAAAATGCTCATCTAAGTTACAATTAATTAAGTGTCAGTGTCCTGAATGTTCACCATTCCAGGGGACTGTGAGCATTCTAGAACATTGATCAAAGTGACGAGGATGGAAGCCACACTAGTGACCTGTCCGTGTGTTCGGAGTTGTCTAGTTCGTTAGAATGTTTTGAGGTAATAGCGCCACAAGAGCACACAGATGAGGTAGATCAAGCTATTGTTTCTTGTCCAATCGAGAGGACCAAAAAGGACGGAGGGTCTGGTTCTTCATCGCCAACTAAGAAGACGAGCTCAAGTCGAGGTACGAGATTTAGGACCTCTAGGAATATAGATATGACATTCTGTTGATATTTTTATTTCGTGTGTTTCTCAACTAACAATGCATGGTTTTGGAACTTCTAAAGGCCTGTTTACACTTGCAATTATTGCTGCATTTTTGTCGCGCGAGTCGCGGCGATTTTTCTCGCACGTACGCGTCAATGACTCAAAATCACAATGTAAACTAGGTGCAACTCGGCGCGGTCTGCCGCGATTTTGTTGCGTGATGTCGCGGAGATTTCAAACATGTTCGAAACCCTTTGCAACTTGATGCGATTTGAAGAAAAAGAGCACAGAAATCGCACCGGATTTGCTTCTCGTTTACAAAAGAGAGTTGGAATTGCAACACGCGCGAGAAAAATCGCCTCGACAAATGCAACACAAATCGTAATTGTACACCGGCCTTAATACCCACTACCTCAGAGGGAAACTTCAAAGCTTCCAGACCAGTATTTTATCGTCCATTTACCCTGTAAGCAGAGTTTCTTCCTGCCAGTCTTTCGGCATCTAACAAAGTGGTTGATGTGTCTGGTATTCGCGAACAAAACAAGCGCGTGAAACATGTCAGACACGCTAAAGACTCGCTAGATGGTAAAAGACTGTCAAAAGAAATAGGCCTTGTATTGTTCACTTCAAATTCCATCTATTTCCTAACAAGCGTTGATAACACATTTTGTTAGGCTCTGGCAGTTCCCCCCAATGACGATAACAGCAAGAAAAGCAATGAAAATGGTGCGCCTCGACCACGAAGAGATGGTTCCAAGTCCCGCATGGCTTCCTTCAGCAGGCAACCTACTTTCTAGTCAGTAGTGGCAACGGAAGCTCAATGTACGTCTTTTAAATTAGGGGTGGACAATTATAAACGAGAAGAGTATACTCTGTACTTAGGCCTTGTTTACATACTGGTTACGCGACACGAACATTTTGTCGTTTACACATGCATTGTACAAACGAAACTCACCCTCAGAGTCCAGATCTCCACGCTTTTAATACCCTTTGACTTTTGATACTTTTTTTCAGGGTTGATGCAACTTTAGTCTCCCTTGGATGGCGGAGACTAGAGGACAAGAATGATTATTCCTTCAAAATGAAATGGGTGGAATGCAAAGTGCAACTCGATTACAACAATTTTAGAGAAGGTATGTCATTCAAAACAAATGCGTTTGACGATCGAAAGATGCAAACAGCTATATTTCAAACAAGGATAGCCCTGTAAAAACAGGATCTCATGGTGTTTTTTTGGACACGTTTTCTTTTTTTCAATTCAAAGTTCCTCAATAAGGCCAACTTACACTAAACGATTTTCACAGTCTGTCAAATGCGACATGCTCGTGTCATGCCTACAACTCGAATCGTAGCGTCAAAGTCAAGCCCACAATACACCCACGACAATCGCGTGTCAAAATGTCGTTTAGAATGTTGAAACATGTTTTAAAATGTTGTGAAAAATGCTACGAGGTCACGTAATCGCAGCGCAATTTGATGGCAAATCTTGTACCTAGAGCGTGTCATATTTTAGCCAGAGGCAAGATTCAGGGCTCTGGGGGAATTGATTTTTTTAAACCCAGATTCTGGGTTCCGAATGTTCGTTATGTTCTTGATCTACCACGCATGCTCACAAGGATTCCCCCGCGTCCCGAATCTTGCCGCGCCAAAAGATGACAGGCCCTGGGTACGAGGAGTCGCGTCGCATCCGAAAGACGTAGGCGAAATTTGTACAGGCCTATAGCGTCCTACACAACCATTGCTTGTCGCTCGGTTGATTTTCTCCCCAAGCGGCTACGAAGGAGGCTAGAGTTCCTATAGTGCACAGCGATAAGGAGAAAGTGGAGCCCTTGTTGACAGCGCAGTAACTCTGAATTCGAGAAAAACAACGCCTAGGTTTGCTAGGGGAAAGATGCTGGTGGGGCTAAGTTGCAAACGGTAACAACTTGTTGTAACTTTATTTTCAGGAGAGCAGTTGGTGAACCATATCTCCAATATTGGTCTTCTCACCACTAAGCTAGGGCTACTGAGCAGTCTTCAAGAATATGAACGGGTCCTGGACAAGGTGGAGCCAGGTGAGTAAAAGAGGAAGTGAAATCTTTCGTGCATGTTTTGTTTCTTTTTACAGCTAAAATCGTTGCATCGCGACCCGCATTTTCAAAACATCGATTTGTTTGTGGCTTTGCTGTTCCGCCAGTCAAATCTTGAGCCAATCAGATTCTTGCCCTGTTTCGCCTAGTGCAGTCGCCTGGCTTTCCGTCGGACGTTGTCTGGTGTTAGTTCAGATGGAAGCCAGTGACTGCACTAGGCGAGACAGGGCAAGAGTTTCATTGGCTCAGATAGTTTGATTGGCGGGACAGAAAAGTCAAAAATCCAAAAATAATTTGATGTTTTGAATACGTGGGTCGCGATGCATCGGTTTTAGCTCTAATTCTGTTTTAACTGGAAAGAATTTCAGCCCTGCTCCATTCGCATAGTGTACATCCGCTAATTTTACTGCTTTCTGACAGTCATAAACGAATCCGTTCTAGCCTAATTGAAAAAATATGATTATTCTTTTATGTTTCACAGGCAGCGTATAACGTTGAGTGACTCGTTCCCGAGACCTACGCCCTTACTAAACACGACTGAGAAGCAGAGGTTCATAGATGACGTCTACAAAGGTGAAACATATCTCTTTGCAAAATTCAGTACAACTTGTGGATTCTAGGTTTCAAAGCTTTGATTTAAGATAAATTTTGGATATGTCAGCTCCTTAGGACTTTTATTTATCTTGTCGAGTTGATGTAGTATAAATAGGAATGGACCATTCTGGCTATGGGCGCACGCTTCGGTTGAGAAATGTCTTGACTTGTCTACGCGGATACAGTGCAAGCGTCTTTGCATTTGTTCGCCAATGACCTTATTTACCGACATGCAGCGCGCACTAACATATAGCTGGAATCGACCATTCGACGCAGTCAGAATCGAGATAATGAGGCGAATAACAGTTTCTGTATGAAGCCAACCAACTGATAGCCAACTCGCCTCTGTATGAAGCCAAACCTTTGTCACACTAATCCCGCATTTTTGTCCTGTTTGCAGAGGGTGAAATTGGATCTGCAAGCCGATTGGTCAGAACCAAGGCAAGGGGATCTACATGGTAAACAGCACGGCCCAGCTTCGTGAGAAGCTCAAGATGAACGCTCAGCCTGATGGGAGACGTGTTAGTCACGTGCGGCCCGCCACAAGGACGTGTCATACAGCGGTAAGTGGTAGAATTCTCAGAATCCTGTTCTTAGAATCACTGGAATGTTCTCAGAATGAACGATTCCAGCTATACGAGCGCGCACTCTCTTTTCTTTAGAAATGCCTTTCTTTAGGAATGTAACACAACTTCCAGAGAGTAAAGCTGCAGAGCCCTGGAATTCCAATGTTTCCCGCGCACCTAAATCGAAGAAAATGTTCCCGGCTACAATGTTGCGTGCTTTGTGTGTCCATGTGTCGACTGTTAAAGAGCCCGTGTCAGCCAATCCTTGTTATTGTTTTCGTTAGATATTAGAAAACTAATTTGTGTAGAAATCTCTTAATAAACCTCTAAAACAAAGTTTCAGATTTGATTAATCAAATTCAATCGAGAACATTGCTCTTTATTCCTTAAATCAGCGATGGAAATGGATGCTTTCTCTGACTTTGTATATTGTATGCTGTAAAAATGGCGGCTGACACAGGCTCTTTAAATTCCCTATTCCTTTCAGCTGACCTTACGTTATTGTCTCCACATAGTTACATCACCAACCCCCTTCTACTCAATGGCTTCAAGTTCGACGTTCGAACATACATGTTCATCGCTAGCACCAGGCCCTATGTTGTGTTCTACCATCCCGGTTATATCCGGGTCTCCTGTGTTCCGTACTCGCCCTACTCCCAAGACAGTACAGCCGAACTACACGCACATCTCACCAATCAGGTAGTTTTTTATTTAAAACAACCACACGGAATACCAGACAGACGAATAATTTTTCTAGCTAATAGACTGACAGCGAGAAATCTCTGTTCGCAGGGTAGCTGAAATTTAGTCTGGGCTTTGGAAATTTTAAAAGCACCAAATATTTGCACAAGGGTAGGTAACAGCCACAGACGGCTAAGGGGTGTTTTTGTTGAAATATATAATATATTATTTTACCGCCTGAGATGTCCGTGAAGGGAAAATCTGTGACCAAAGGCTGCAAAACGTTGACAGAGGCCGAGCCATAAATGGGCTGTTCCAAAAAATAGCTGTACCCCCCTATCGAGGAACTCCAGATTTTCAAAAATTGCTCTACCTCTGTGGTAATTCCAAGCTCCTGTACACCCCCTGGGAAATTTGATGCAACCCCTGTGGAAATTCCTCATTCTCTTGTGGACCTGTGGAAATTCCACAGTTGCAGATAAATACCCTATGGAAATTCTGGGGTGAAATGAATGGCCCTGTGGAAATTCCAGGGTCAAACACAACGGCCCCTGTGGAAATTCCAGGTTCCTCGATAGGGGTAACGGATATAATATGGAACAGCCAAATTATTCAAGCTTTCTAAGCTGAGACCAGAACTATCGTAAAAACTGAAACCGCAGTGCTGCCCATTGTTATGCGTTTCAAAGTTTCTAAATCAATCTCCTCGTTCATGCATGTCCTCGGAGCCTCCTCCGCGTTTGGCGGATGTCTAATTCTCTGGCGGCAAACAATCAGGGGCCTATTCTGATTGGCTAATATTTTCGACCGCCATGTCGAAATCGTAAGTAACGGACGAGAGAATAACCATATATGGATACCCAGAGCTGTCAGAATATTTTGAAATAGACCGCCTCGGCTTCAATGTTTTCCCATTTCAGATCACGTGGCATTCCCATTAGAATTTTCTCTTTCTTTTTCTGCTACACACCGAAGGATATATGAATATGGAAGCAAAGGGAGAATAAACAAAGGGAGAATAATCATGGGAATGCCACGTGATCTGAAATGGGCAAAGCATTACTACGCCCAAGCCGTGGAAGTCTATAGGAGGCTGCTCAAAAAAATACAGACATGCAAAATTCTTAACTTCAAAGCAACAAGTTAGTTTCCTCGCCAAGCCAATTCTGGCACATATGGGAGTTCCCCCCCCCCCCCTCCCCCCCGGTACTAGCGTAAGAACTATTACGCTAGTACCCCGAGTGTTTTGGCCGGGGATGATCGTCGTATCTTTTAGGGGTTAAGTGACGTTGGTTGGTCTCTTTTAGGGGTGATTGATCTTCAATAAATTTTAGGGAGATTGGTAATATTTTCTTTCCTTTTCCGCAGTATATCCAAAAGAAGCACCCAATGTACTCGAGCATGAAGGAAGACACGGTGTGGTCGTTTGATCGCATCCAGGCGTACATAGACGAGCATCACGCCAAGGAAAAGGAGCTACAAGAGAACTGGATGTTCACCTCTTTCACGGTTAGCAAAATAGACGCTTTTCCAAATGGCCGTCGAAAATTCAAATCGATTTTGTTAAAATGAATACAGCACTAGAACACACATCATCACTTTTATAAAAGTACAACATTTCGCTGCATTATATCCAATATCTTCCGAGAAAATTTACGTTTCTATGACTGGGGGTATGCGTCATACCCCCAGTCATACAAATCTCTGTAAAATTTCAATTTTCAGTGTCTGCTTTCTCAACCGACATGGCATTTGGCATAACGAAAATTTAAAGTATTACTGATGTGAGGATACTCTTTCTAGTGCTTGTGTTTGATTTTCAGTCAGTTTAATTTTAAGACGTGAATTTGCGGCGGCCATTTTGAAAAGGGTCTATTGCTTCAAAGGTTTCCATAGCTAGTACAGTGGAACCCCGATTTTACGATCCTCGATTTAACGAGACCCCGATTTTACGATGACTTTTCTTGGTCCCGGCAACAATATCTCGCCTTTAAAATCCTTATATCGAGAGTTCGTTTACAACGATACCCCGATTTTACGATAACTGTTTTGGGTTTCGTCTTGCAACAATACCTCGCCTTTAAAATCCTTATATCGAGAGTTCGTTTTCAACGATACCCCGATTTTAGGAAGTAATTTTGCTGCCCACCGTGGGGTATCGTAAAATCGGGGTTTTACTGTACCTGCAGAGTGTTTTTTTTTTGTTGCTTTTTCTCAAGATTCAAGTTTTAAGTGAATCTAACTATCCCAAACAATTATACTTATTGCATAAGTAAAAATCTTCAATATCTCTGAAACCAAAAGAGCTATGATAGCGAAATAAACGGCATTCTTCCTTATTTTGAATGTGCAATAAAATAAGCCATTAAAATTTCAGCCTTAAGTAGCTCCTTAAAACTCCTGGATTTGTTCCAATTTATGAGCGTACGAACCCGGATGCTTTTTTTACTGGACATACTAATGAAGGGTGTAGCCATCCTATTCGACCCCTTTAAGTCATTGGGACTGTGCACTTATTTACTTGTTTTATCGTTGCCTTTTTCTTCGCAGAAACGGATGCAGCAGATCATGCTGACGTGTTTTCATAGTGTGCGCAAGAAACTTCACCGTCGCCAGGGATACTTTGACTTACTTGGCTTTGACTTCATGATAGATGAGAACTTCAAGGTAAAATATTTGCAACGTGAAGTAATCCCACTCTTGGTTGCTAATTTCCTTTATATTATTTCGTCTATAGGTGTGGCTGATAGAGATCAATGTTAACCCATCCCTTTCCACTAATTGCCAAGTTTTGAAGGAGATCATCCCAGATATGGTTGATCACACGATAAGTAAGCATCATAATGGGGAGTTTGCAGGTGCTGCGTGATATTTTAGGATTTCACATATTTCTATGATCAAAATTCAAAATGTCACGCAACACCTGCAAACTCCCCATTGTTAGTGACAAGCGAACAACATAGTCTCCTCGCAGCCGCTGCGTGACTCCGATCCGGGCGCACTGAAAGGCAGATTCATGTAATAGAGCTCAATAAGTAAATGACCAATCAGAATCCGTTCCCAAGATCCTGAGAATCACGCAGTTCATGTCACGCTTTTGGAAGTCAGCGAAACGTTCAGTCGGGTTTTTTTCCTCCTGTAACCAGAGTGTAAGGAGAAAAAAGGGCTGAAAATTCAGGCTGACCCTAACCTTGCCTAACGAAAAGCATTGTTGCTCTTGTTTCAGAAATTGCTCTTGAAATCTTCGAGAAGACGAAGAAAAAGAAACCTATATTCCCGATAGAGGATATAGGCAACTTCCAAATTCTTTACAATGGTGTAGGAAAGGACTGAGTCTACAATTGTGGATTCGGTCAGTAATATTGCCGGCTCATAGAACAACTCCAACACCACAACAGCAATTGCTTCTATTGCGACTGGATGAAACATCCTATCAGATGACAAATCTGCCATGAACGAAATCCACTTTCGTTTCCTGAAGCTCGGTACACACTATGGAACCAGTCGCAGGGACTAGTCCCATGGAATAGCTTCGGGGACAGGTCCCCTTGTGTATACTTCCGTTTTAGAGCGGATTTCAGATGAGTGTTGGAAGTAAATCACGTGCGTTTTCTACGCGTTCCTATTGGTTGAGGACTTGGATCTTTGTTTAGTCAGCCAATCAGAATGCGAAGAAAAAACTAACACACGGTGTTTCTTGTTTTCTTGCGTCACCCTTTGGATTGATGACAGCGCCTAGAGTGTCCCGATGGAATATAACTGTTATTCGTTATTATTATAAAGTCGTACTTGCTTCGTCCCCTGATTGGTTGTTTGTTGAATTTGTTTCGTTTCTGATTGGCTAAGTGTATTTGCTTCGTCCCCTGATTGTTTGGTGTTGAATGGGTTTCGTTTCTGATTGGCTTAGTGTATTTACTTCGTCCCCTGATTGGCTGGTTGATAAATCTGTTCCGTTTCTGATTGGCTAAGTGTATTTACATGGCGTTTAGTTTTCGATACTCATCTGAAATCCGCTCTGACGAAATTTCTTTCGCGGGACTAATTTTTAGTCCCTGGGAGAAGTCCCTCAATTTAAACTTACTTAATTTGCAGTATAGTCTCGAGTATAGTCCCAGAGAATTGGCGCTTGTTTTGTCAGCGTATACAATGCGGTGCCGCAATTTGCACACACTAGTAGACTCATCCTTTGTTCTGAGCTTAAATCTCACGAAACCCATTTCACTCATTTCTGTCTAAGCCAAGGACTCCCTTAACCCCCTCCCCCTCCCCAGCTTTATTTTAATTATGTCGCTTGTTAATGTGTGGCGCATCAAATGCGCATATCGTTAAAGATGTAAATATAATATATTTTTTTAAGTATTTTCTAAATACTTTATTCAAAATTTTCCAATTATATCCTTGCTATTTTATTATAATCTGTAAAGATGTTTCATATGCGTACGTGCCATTTAAAGAGGCACTCGCACGCTTAATTTTTGTACGGCAACCTGTCAAAAAAGCCTACTTCTAATCACCAAAAATACATTTAAGTTTCCCGGGAATAACCAAAATAACAGTCCAGGGTCGCTTTCCATTTGACAAAAATATCTGGTTCGAGTTTCCGGGAATTCCTGTGGTCATGGAAAGGTTCAAACCGAAAAATCACGTGAACGTCTCCACTGAGATTCGAAATAGGCTGGGATGCTTTCCATTTACCAGACATTTCGGTAATACCGGTTGAAAATCAAATGTGGAAAGCGTCTTTTCGGGGAAATGACCAGGAATGATGTCAAATGGAAAGCGATTTCCCGAAAATTTCGAAAATCCCAGCTTCTGGGGTAAGCTCATAGGCTTGTCCGAAATTTTCGAAATTTTTTCCCGGGCTTGGCGCTTTCCATTTGACTTCTAACCGACAATTCCGGGATTTTTTGTCAAATGGAAAGCGCCCCAGGTTTGTTAAATGACCTTTTTTTCTGTTAAATCAATACAAAATCTATAGTGTTTTTATCTATTATGAAGAGGATAGAATTGGATATTTGCTTGTTCAAGCGTGCGAGTGCCCCTTTAAAGGTGAGCCAGAAGTGTCAAGGTCACGTCCGTCCATCTTGGTATTACGCGAGCGCCCATGTCTCGAGTGGAAAATTCTATTTTAGACCCCGGTTACACCTGTCCAGGCGAATTTTTGACCGGGCGAATTTTGTACCTGGAACACCTGTATACACGGTACCGTTTTGTTTCACATTGCAGAGGTGTTTACACGGGTCCGTGCAACTGAACTAACACTAACATGGCTTCTTCAGTCTCGTTCTCTGATTGGTTGAAGGTTGCATAATAGCTTACACGGTTCCGGTGTTTACACGGTCCGGTACGAAAACGGAACCGTACCGGTCAAAAGTTGTACCTGCTTTTTGCAGGTCCCAAACTTGCACACTTTGCCGTGCAAAAATTGGTCCAGTTCCGCCGGACCCGTGTGAACAGAAGCCGTAAGTGAGCCAGAATTCGCCCGGTCAAATATTCGTCCGGACCCGTGTAACCGGGGTCTTAGAAACACCACACGGCGCGCGCATAAGGCCAAAGATGGACACTTCTGATTGTGGTGTTTATAAAAATAGAATTTTCCACCCGAGACACGGGCGCGCGCGTTGGACACGTCTGGGTTTGCCTAATAGATTGCGCAGCCGGGATCGGAATCTCGGCTGCCCGCCTAACAGGACCTGTCCGCCTCGTGTAAAGTGGCCCTGCCTTTCTAAAATAGACTATGTACGAGTGTTCGGTGTAATTTATGATAGCTAGGTTTTAGTTAGGATGTAAACTTGTGAAGTAAAATATTTCGACTTATACGAACTAATCTTTATATATAAGGACTCTGCACCGACTAATTAATTGTGTTTTGAAAGCGTTCCCTGGATAAAGCATCGATCAGCTACTCCTATGTGCTGCACAATGTATGAAAGAAAGGTTCCACAGCTCATTACAGTGAAGCTAGTCTCACTGAAACAGTTTGAAAAATGCGATAACCATGGCAAAAGTTAAAATATGCTTTCATTTCGAAATCCAAGTCTCCCAAAACCGCAGAAAAAAATGTGGCACGGCCTCCAAAGATGTCCGTTATAACCCACGACCATCGCTTTCAACTGATTTCAAAATTGCTGCAAGCGTTCGACAAGTGCCGACAACATTCGTCAAGTGCTGACAACATTTTAAACATGTTCCCTACTCCCCCCTCAACAGTTCTGAAAGATTCTCTTGAAATCAGCACGAAAATCGCACGGCACTTTTTTGGGATATTTGCGTCTGAACTAATTCATGCCAATTCATTCAAGGAGGGGGGGACTCAATACAAGGAGGGGGGGGGGGGGGCGCACGGCTACCCTGAATAAGAAGGGAGGTCATGGTACGTTCGCGAAAGCTTGATTTTAACAAAATAACAGCCAAACTGTTTTAGCTTGTCAATCCCAGATTTGGCTGTAGTCCCACCTTTTCAGCCTCCTTACAGGATAACAGACCAAAAAATACACAACAGCACCAAGTATTTGTGTTTATATTCCATATTAAGTAGTGCAATGCTTTACGCTTGGATACAGTTTTAAATATACAAGTTCTAAATTCACCCGAACTATACCTACCAACTATTCTACCATATTGACGTTAAATAAAATAGGACTACTTACACCAATAGATCATCATGCAAAGTTGTGATAGACAGCCGTGGTTTATAATGAATTCAGTACACCTCAAGAAAGGAAATTGTGTTCAATAACATTTACAATCTTACTTCCTCACACTAGTCTAAGATTAAGCCGACGCGCCAAGACCGAAAGGCAGCATGGGTAGGAAGAAACGTCACTGGTCGAACTGCTGAATAGACCCTTTTTCCAAAATGGGGGCCTGAAATTCAAGACTTGTCTTCAAAACGTTCCAGAGCCAGAAAGGACACCTTCACTTAGTTCCATTGCGTCAGCTACCATATCGGTTGAGAAAACGTAAGCGAGAAAGGTCTATTCCGCAAGAAAGCTTTGTTGAAAGCTAGTCAGGCCCAGAGATAGAGGGCGGCTTTCAGATGACTGTCCTTCGCAATTACTTTGTAATCACTCCTATAGGTTTTGTTCAGAATTCGTGTGATTACTTTGCGATTGGTATCATTACAGTCATATGAAAACCGCTCTAAATAGTATCTACCTACATGAAGCAATTTGCCGATTCAGTAGCTGCTACCTAGACACCTAATGCGGTTTTCACGCGCATTAGTACTTGGCTTCTGATGTTTTCTGAAATAGCTGTATCCCATGAATTTTTCCAGCGCTTTTTCTAGAACAAAAAGCTTCATACCAATACTATTAAACGCCCAAAACTACGTAAATAAAACTGATGTAAACTTTCACTACCCGCCTACACTAAAATGGACATCGTTAATAGATTATATTATAAATAATAACTTTCACTACTACAAAAATGAGCCTAATGAAAAGAGTAAAAATATTTATAAAAAACGAAATGAACATGATCGATGACATTTGTTATATTAATTCAATCGGTTATCTGAAAAAAGGTTTCCTCGCTAAAGGATTATGCTTTCTTAAATAGCAAGTGCTTCTTCACATTAGAAAGCGGAGCAAATGGCTATAAAGCAAGTCTTGCTTTATGTAATGTAGCAGCTGCTCGTAAGATCTAACGCTATTGGCTTTATACACCTCATTGATCATTTGTATTCTCGTTCTACTCTTGTGACTGATAAACAAAGTAAAGTAGAAAGCTGAGAAAATCGGAAAATTGGCGCAGAAAGATGCACGAAGTGTCTCAGTAAACAAAGTGTATCGGTCCTATAGGGTTAGATCTTCCGAGAGCTACTCCATGACCCTGCTTACACTTCTATAAAATCACCATAAAAAATGGAAAACAGAGAAACAAGAAAAAGCGCATATCGTCTAGAGACAGAACTGAAAACTGGCTCTTGGTTGTGCGATTTTCCGGAGTGGCGCACAAATAAAAGGATGGTGAATAGTTACTACCGAAATCACTCAACTGCCGGCACCCTCGAAAATTCGATCGATCGTTTGTCAGTTTCGGTTCATTCGTCTGGCTGTTTTGATCGATCGAAATGGTCACGTGATATTTAAATTTTGTACTAGACAATGGAAAAACACGCAAAATTTTAATGTCACGTGACCATTTGGAGCGATCAAAACAGCCAGACGAGCGAATTGAAACTGACAAACGATCGATCGAATTTTTGAGGGTGCGGACAGTTTAGTGATTTCGGTAGTAAGATTGTTTCGGGACGCGTTACGCCTGCTAGGACCTCTTACACAGGGCGCTCATAACAAAAGAAATCTCTTAACTTAAGTTCCTGCCTGTAGGGAGCTTAAGATAAGACGTTTCTGGACAACGGACGGCAACCGGAAGTTCATCATTTTCCTTCTTGGTAAGGTTTTGCTCCAACCCAATAAAAGTAGACCTAACCTGTTAGCGTAAAGATTCTTTAGAAAGAAAGAAAACTCGACTTCCGGTTGTTGTCCGTCTTCCAGAAACGTTTTTGCTTGAAGTTCCCTACTTCAGAACTCTACATGGCACTTTCGTCCCACTCCAGACTGCCCTTCGCATTCTTATCATCCTCGTCATCCGTGTTGCCGTGCTCGGAGTCGTTATCCTCGTTCAGGTCGAGCTCTTGAAACTTCTGGAGTGGATTGACGGTGATTCGCACACCACTCAGGCCTGTGTCGTCCCAGTACATCTCTTCCTTCTCGGCCGCTGGCGCGGGGACGGCAAGAGTAGAGGCGGATCTGGGAAAGCGGAAAATAGAAAGAAACTGTTGGCATTTTCTGTAATTCTAAACGTGCTGTCTGTGACCAGGCCATTTGACATATCAAGATAGTTCCCTTGAAAAAGTGTCGCCTTTCTTCAACTTCCTTATAAGGAAATATCTGCATACCATATTTGGAATCCCAGTAAGTTTTTCACTATTTTTATTGGCCTAGAGACGTTAAAACTCAACCAGAACTCAAATACACTGTTATGTGCATTTTCCACTGTGTTTTTCACGGTCAAGAACCTGGAAACAAGGTAGACAAGATACCACAGGAAGCCCGTTCGATCTCTAAAAAGACGACACCGTTATCTTGATATGCCGAGAAAAAAGTCAAGAGTAGTATAGTAGAGGCGGATTTAAAGACGTCAAATCGCCCTTCCCATAATGCACTGCTTCGGCGCCATTTTCGATACCAGAAAGAAAAAGCATCTTTTTTTGTCGCGACAGAAAGCCAGTCGACTGCATTAGGTGAAACAAGGCAAGGACCCGATTGGCTTATATTGTATAGCGGAACAGAAACACCTGAAAAACGGCTCGTCTGCGGCTCATTCGCAAGTCTGGAGACGTGATCAAACTCCATCAAATATATTATACCAAATCCTCAGCTGCGTGGGAACAGGAAATCGCATCCGTTGATAAAAGGATCTTATTATATACTGTGACCAGATACCACGTGATAACACCAGTGAATAAAAATCATATCAGTGAATGATACGATATCATTCACGGCACGAATAAAATGCAATTTTTTTTTTGCTATTTTATCAGACTCAGAGTATGTAATAAACAAATTATGACTACCGCTCACTCGCTCGAAGACTCGCTCGTTCGCGCTACGACACGAAACTCGTGAATAAAACGATATCAAGTTCTTACCATGTAATAATCTCTATTTACGCAACTCCGCTATCGAACCCACGAGAGACGTCCGCATTTCAAACGGGAAAACCCCAGACTCGTAGCCATTTCTTTTTATTTCGCTTTTTACCCATGACGTTATTCGTCTAATTGATTGATTGGTTTATCTCCCTTCTTGTAGCCTTTGGGGTTTAATAAGAAGGGGAAAGAAACTAGAAGAGATTGCTCGCTGCCTTATAAGGCAATTTAAGCAGAAAGTTTACTCGTAAAGAACAAAGCAGACTAGTTTACTAAAGGCCCATTGTAATGTGTTTGAAAAAATATTTGGAGACTCAAAAAGCTATCAACGATCTCGTCTGATGTCTGCACGAATTATCAGTATGGATTTTTTTGACCGTTCGAATCGCAGGGATAGTTCGCATTAAGCCCTCGTTAAGCAAATGTTTGTTGCTTGTGTAACCAGAAATGCGAAAATCTAAGCAATATGACAACAGTTGTCATATGAAATTCTAATTGTTTCACCCTGAGCTAGAGTCGGTAACAATGTCACAAATATTTCACTTCCCGTGCATCAAAAATATATAGAGATTATTACTACATGGCAAGAACTTGATATCGAGCGGTATGATACGAAAACGAGTGAATAATACGATATCAAGCTCTTGCCATGTCATAATTTGTTTATTATATACTCTGAGTCAGATAAAATAGCAAAAAATAAAGAACAAAATGCATTTTATTCTTGCGGTGAATGATATCGTATCATTCACTGATACGATTTTTATTCACTGGTGTTATCACATGGTATCTGGTCACAGTATATAATAATTTGTTTTATTATATAAACTATAGTGTTTTATCAGGATTCTGATTGTTTGTTTTGTGTAACAAGAACTATCGCCAAATGCGCCCAGTCTTTAAGAAAACATGCAAAACGCAGTGTAAAATCATACCAACAAACAAACAAATTATGATTCGGTCTGTCTGTTCGTTGTTTTTCAATCACAATGGACTTTTACTTCTTGACTGTAAACTCCAAGTCAAAGCAAAAGCATCCCAACAAAGAAACAAATTATGATTCTATTTGTTTGTTTGTGTAACAACAACTATGGTCAAATGCGCCTGGCCTTACGTGCACAACTCAAGGCAAAATCTTGCTTCTTCCACAAACAAATATGATTCTCTTTGTTTGTTTCCGGTAACAATGACTATTGTCAAATGCGCTTTGTCTCGCATGCACAACTCGAGGTAAAACCATTCCAACATGTTATGATTATGTCTGCCCGTTTGTTGTTTTTTTTTTTTTTTTTTTCAATCACATTGACTTACTTCTTGAGTCTGTAAACTCCAAGTGCAACCAGTAAGACGAAGACGCTGGCGCTAGCGACAATGATCAAGGCCATGATACCCGATGACATTTTCTTGTGACCCGAGACAGCTTCGTTCATCAAGACTGCTCCTGGCAGCTCCTCCTTGGTCAGGGTTTGCGAGGCCTGCCGTCCATCGCCAGCATTGGCAGGGACCAGATTATATGGCCTGTTTAGTGGAGCGAGTGGTACGACTTTGACGCGAGGAGCAAACAAGGGGAACTCTGTCTTTCTACTCCAGAACCGACCATGCTGGTCAGAGACCGAGATCTGTAAAATTAAAAAGAGAGATATTAGCACACTTTCGGTGGTAAAACATCCAAATAACTAGGTTATGTTAAATTACCATTCCAGCCTGTAGGCTTTTGAAAAATGCCCTTCTCAACATTGGCTATCAACGGCATTAATTAGGGAGAAAAAGATGGGCACCGGATTCCCTATTATGGCGACGAAACTTCACTATTTGGCGACTAGAACATTTATTTAGGCGCCAATGGCACGTCTTGATGTCGCGTCTTCTACACTCACCGTGAAGATCCGTTCCAGTTTCTTTCCAGGTTTCAGGTTCCGATAGGTCAGCTCTCTAAGCACACGAATATATACACCGTAGTTTGCCACGCCCCTGATAATAACCCCCTTCTTAAACGGGATGACCTTCATGTCATATTTTTCAACAATTTTGCTTATTTTCTTGGGGACTTCGAAGGCCTCATTATGCGTAAACTCTGGTTTCACCGTGACGAGGGCTTGATCTAAGAACATCACTCTGTTAACCGGGCTATCAGCACTGGATAAATCACACCCGTTGTAGTTCAAACTCAGATGTTGGCACACGGGTAACCCAACCGTTTTCAGCTTATCAAAGTCGGCCTTGATTGTCGCGCACCCGGATACTTGAATCACAGGTTTGCTGTTCTTTTCCAATAGCACTTCGAAAGCCAGCTGTTGGAACTTGTGACCACCCTGTACGACGGTAATCGTCATCTTGCGAACGCCCTCGGTAGGCGCAAACAAGTCGTTCTGGTACTGGATGTTTCTGAGGATCTTCTCAAAGTTTTTCGGCGTCCCTTTGCCGCTGATTTTCATGACATCAAAGCGTGGCATCGTGGATTTGAATCCCTTGGGCAGATTGGTGGCGATGTTGATGTGCTCGTGGCAACCCATGAAGCAACGGATTGACTAAAGAAGAAGGACAATAAATTAGAATAACCAGAGAAACAAACAGCTTCACAAATACAATAGAAGGGGTTATAATCTAATCTTTATAGACCGTCATTTAGAAAACAAGATGTGATCAATTTTCAATGTTCTCGAGGTCCAAGGGAGTCTGGACCCTACTAAGCCCGCCAAAAAGACAAACAAAAAATAGTTTCAAGAAAGTTGTTAAAGACCATTATTATCAAACAAGCTAATACCGAGAAGTCGGTGAAAAAAACGAGGTTAATCAACTTGAAAATCAATTTGAAAATCCTGATAAAACACGCTGTCTCAGTCGTGGGTAATATAGGACACATCAACATTGTTGGCAGTCCTGAGCTCATGCAGTTCCCTACCTGCTCAGACGTCTTCTTGAACAGTCGAACAGTCATGCCAGACAGATAGCCACGGAAATGGTTGGTGTATTCCTTGGTCTTTGCCCTCCATCGTGCACCAGCAACGACCTTGGTCGCAAGGCGGGTATGGTGCAGTGGGAAGTCGCTTTCAACTCTGTCAGCTGACACACGCTGGGCGTCGACATACAGCCTGACATCGGCGCGATTGACAGTGATCGTGAAATGATGCCACCTGTCATCGGCAATGTTTATTCCAGGTCTGTACACATACACGGAGCTGTTAAACCAGTTGCGTCCCCCCTGGTAGTCCTCCAAACGATGGATCACCTGAAGGTGATTGTGGTTCTTCAGAGTCACAGAAAAATGGATGCGATTTTTGACTGCTGCATCAACCGAGGACAAAATGACCTGGTTCCGCTTCGTCTTGTTCTTCTTCATCCAGAAACTAACCGTGAACTTATCGCCGAGTTTTTGCGGGAAGACTTTAGATGGGATGTCTACATGGGTAGTTCCATTGAAGAAGTAATCTAGAATACAAAGTGTTGAGATAAGAAGTGGGCCTATTCTGGCCATCAATTGGAAACAAATGGATTGAGCCCATGAAATGGACTGAGCTTAATGTCCCTGCAAAACCCAGGTTGGTGACCCACGATGGAAGCCACCCCCAACGATGCAGCAAGCAGGCGACTGTGATGTAGCATTGTTATTACGACCAGCTATGCTATTGATGGCAGCTAGCTGGAGATACCATCAATGCCATTTATATTACTGTGGTTTTCATAATTCTGCAGACTCTCCACTGACTAGTTAATTGTGTTTTCAAAGCGCTCCCGGAATCAAACATCTGAGCAATCCAGTAGATTTAATTTGCAAGTCCACTGAATAGTTTTTGTTAGTTACATGATCTGAGAAATTTCAATAATCAGTTCAATGGGCATGAAAATTCTGAGACAATTCCTCGGACTGACGTGGACATTGAAAGGGGAGGGGGAAATTCTCCTCTCACTGACATGAACATTGAAAGGGGAGGGAGGCAAGAATTATGCAGAGTTCACCCAAAATAGCTTGCTATGATGCAAATCCATTTTACGTTTATAGGTGGAGCCCTGTTGCTCCACCTATATAGCCATTTTCAAAATTTGAGGCAATGCTGCAGCCTCGCAAGAGTCTACTTCTTGCTACAAGGTATGACATTCCTTCACTTACCCACGATCTCCTTCCCTTCCTCTGAAACTTCCTTGGCAGACTCCAGGAGATCCCTGACTTTATCTGCACCACAGAGTTCATACGCATCTGAAGCTCGGTACATTGGTCTGTCACAACCCTTCATAGCTGGGGACTTCATTTTGATCTTTGCCACAAAGTTTGACACACCCATATTTCTGGAGCATGAATTGAGCTCCACATCTGGTGCAAGGGAAGCAGCTCCATGGCATTGTGGGATGCGAACTCTTGAAAGCACATTTGTCACTCCTAAGAAAGTAAGATATTTAGAAGAATTGTACAGTAACTACAGTGAAACTCGACAAAAGTGTATATAAGGTGTCAGATGTGGATTTTCTAGATTATGAAGAACAAAAAACAAACTAAGGATTTCAAAGGTGCCTGAGAGATCAGTAATGCCATTTTTCTATTACTGTACACAAAATCCACATGCATATGCTGTTAATTATTTCAGTTTTGAAAGCAGGGGCTCCTACATAAGTCATCAGTGTGGAATGTTTTAGCTCTCTGCTCAGATGTCTTTTTCTCGTCTGGCAATACGAGAGGACAGCTCTTTACTTAGGCTAAATGCAAAGAAAATACACTTAATAGCTAATTCGAAATGAAACAAATTGAACAACTGATCAATCCTGACTTAACAAAGATCCAGGACTCCAACAAAGAGGAATGTGAAAAAGCAGGTAAGTCTCATTTGCTTTGGTGACACTCATCTGAAATCTGCTCCAACAAATTTCCAAGTTCAAACATTTGCCTTTACCTGGTTTACACAAATAGAGTAAATAGAGTGTGATGCTGGCATTTTCACAGACACCTTCCCACCACAGTCCACTGCAGATACTTCAAAGGTACAGAAGTGTGGAGCGTCTGGTCCAAGAGGAGTCTTGAGGGACAAGACCCCTTTGTTGTCAATTTCTACTGGGATACCTGGATTCTCATGTTGTATCTGCAGACTTTACCATTCTCTTTCCCAATGTCCTTGTCTTCTGCATTGACCTAGGAGATGAAAAACAAAATGGTATTGGTATATAAAACAGGGAAACAGTTCTGTGAGGTTCCCTTGAGCCTAAACAGTAACCTCTTGCTTATGGATTACACTGTCATATTTGATTCCCACAACAATATTCAATTCAATAGTTCAAAATTGTGTGCATATTCTTTCCAGCTGATCTCATCTCATTGTGCACAAAGGATTGTTTGTCAAAACAAAACATTTCTAGAACTAGAGTTTGTAGACTTAAACCCAGTTTACACTGACATATGACAAGATTTTCTGGGGAGATGGAAAAGTTTTTATGCTCAATTCAATATTTTTTAGAATCTGTTTGGAATGCTCGCCAATGCAACAAAATCATTTTGATTGGCTAATTTGAGAGCACAAAATCAGCTGGTTGGTATATCTGCTCAATTTTGTCGTTTCTCACCATACCTGCAAGATATTGGCATAAGTTTTCCCCCGCTCAATATGGGCCGTATAGGACTGCTTCACAAACTGAGGAGCAAATTCATTTGTATCCATAACAGTGCATTCTACTCTTGCAATATTTGAGGTCCTGGTCTTATCTATTCCACCATCTACTGGTTTACACAAATAGAGTGTGATGCTGGCATTTTTCACAGACACCTTCCCACCACAGTCCACTGCAGATACTTCAAAGGTACAGAAGTGTGGAGCGTCTGGTCCAAGAGGAGTCTTGAGGGACAAGACCCCTTTGTTGTCAATTTCTACTGGGATACCTGGATTCTCAATGTTGTATCTGCAGACTTTACCATTCTCTTTCCCGATGTCCTTGTCTTCTGCATTGACCTAGGAGATGAAAAACAAAATGGTATTGGTATATAAAACAGGGAAACAGTTCTGCGAGGTTCCCTTGAGCCTAAACAGTAACCTCTTGCTTATGGATTACACTGCCATATTTGATTCCCACAACAATATTCAATTCAATAGTTCAAAGTTGTGTGCATATTCTTTCCAGCTGATCTCATCTCATTGTGCACAAAGGATTGTTTGTCAAAACAAAACATTTCTAGAACTAGAGTTTGTAGATTTAAACTCAGTTCACACTGACATAAGACAAGATTTTCTGGGGAGATGGAAAAGTTTTTATGCTCAATTCAATATTTTTTAGAATCTGTTTGGAATGCTCGCCAATGCAACAACAATCATTTTGATTGGCTAATTTGAGAGCATGAAATCAGCTGGTTGGTATATCTGCTCAATTTTGTCGTTTTTCACCATACCTGCAAGATATTGGCGTAAGTTTTCCCCCGCTCAATATGGGCCGTATAGGACTGCTTCACAAACTGAGGAGCAAATTCATTTGTATCCATAACAGTGCATTCTAATCTGGCAATATCGGAGGTCCTGGTCTTATCTATTCCACCATCTACAGCCTTGATATCAAATGAAAAGCCGCTCTCCTTCTCTGCATCCAGATCTTTTGTAGCCACAACCTCTACTTCATTGTTGCTTTTGACAATGAACTTGAATGGAATGCCAGACTCAACCACCTCAATGCTCTTCAGTTTCCCAGCTGGGCCATGATCCTCATCTGTCACTACAATGGCCGGCATAATCTTGACCTGTCGGGTGTTCTCAGTGACAAAGCACTGGTAATCAGAATGCCTGAATTTTGGTTTGTGCTTGTTCATGTTTATAATCTGAAATACCACATGCGTAGTTACAGTGCTGCCCTTCTTATCACGAGCTATAACAGTCAAATCACACATGGTGTGCTCGTCCACATTTAAGGGTTTTCTCAGCCAAATGCGACCTCTTCCATCAATCTCAAAGGGGCTGCCCTTTTCTTTGATGGTATAAGTGACTTTACCACGTCCTCCTATGGCACGGACATGTATGACTCTGGTATTCACATCATGGTATTCACTTAATGCTTTACCATAACTTGGTTGAACAAAGTGAAAACGTTTTTCTGTGAAAAACAAAAAGGAATATTACTGATTAGTTGTTTTATTGAAATACAAGGTACAAAAATCTACACCCTCCCCAAAGAAGGGATTGGGAATTCCAGAGGGGCAAGGGCACTCAATTTCCCTTCTATTTCCCAAACAACTGCAGCATTTTTCACTGGACATTCCAGAGGGGTGAGGGATCATATGGATATTAAATTTCTGGAATCACACAATATGAAACATTGTTACAATGTACATTTTACATGTAGGTGGTCTAATAAAGGAACTTTGAAGTGACTTTACCACGTCCTCCTATGGCACGGACATGTATGACTCTGGTATTCACATCATGGTATTCACTTACGTAATGCTTTGCCATAACTTGGTTGAACAAAGTGAAAACGTTTTTCTGTGAAAAACAAAAAGGAATATTACTGATTAGTTGTTTTATTGAAATACAAGGTACAAAAATCTACACCCTCCCCAAAGAAGGGATTGGGAATTCCAGAGGGGCAAGGGCACTCAATTTCCCTTCTATTTCCCAAACAACTGCAGCATTTTTCATTGGACATTCCAGAGGGGTGAGGGATCATATGGATATTAAATTTCTGGAATCACACAATATGAAACATTGTTACAATGTACATTTTACATGTAGGTGGTCTAATAAAGGGACTTTGAAGTTAGCTATAGGTTTAAAATTTCTAGCTGATAATGGCTAAATGGCATGAATTTTTTCCCAGTCATCAAATTATTTCTTTATTAAAAAGTGGTTGCTAAAGTATATGCAAATAAGGGATTATTTAACTGATAAACAAGCAATACTGTCAATTACACCTACCCTGACATGTACAACCAAATCATGTTCTATTTGCACATGAAACTTTAAAGTTTTGAAAGTTGCCCATGTGCAGATAAATACTTTTGCTGTTAATTCTGGGTTTAACCAACAAAATTTTACTGGCGGGTAGTATTTCATAGAATACCCTTTACAGAAATATTTTTACCATACTGATTCACTAAAAAACATGACATATCAACGTCTGTATAGTCTATCCTTAGGTGGAAGTAAAGGAAATTCAAGGAGAGGAAAGCAAGGTTTCATAACAATTTGCAGATTGGGTGATCATGGGCTGAACAAATGAAAATGGATGTTGACATTATTTTGGTGACAATAGCTACTTCATATTGCTTTGCAAGAGAGGGAATTTCTTTCTGCCCTATGAAATAACAAACACAATGATAGAAAACAAGAAAAGCTTTTAGGAGTAAGAGGATGTGTCCATTTCTTTTATCAGGAGTAGGCAGTTTTGTTGTTTCGTTTTCTTGTCGGTAAGAAAAGGTACACTTGATCTCATAAAAATCCACTGCTTTGTAACAGGGAAATGTGGTTGGAAGGGGTATCAAGATGCATTGCACTAATGTGTCAGCAACAAAACATTTTTTTTTCATAAATATCTATCTATCTAGGTAGGAGGGCCACTATTTTACATGGCAAAAATATCAGTGTCTACATATATAATTTTGTGCGAGTTAAACGTTCCCTGAACTCAAGTATTAAAATACAAAATAGTTTTACCGATCATCATACACGATGGAATACTGTTTCAGCAGAACCTAAGCAAGTGCATTCAAATTTAATAACTTTGGTTCGCTGATGAGTTTTCAATTTCTAGTCAATAGAGCATCGAGGAAATGTAACTCCCAGTTCATAATGGCTCAAGAAATGTCCCCCTTGAATTTTTAAATAACAATCAAACTAATAACAGCATACAAGCTTTTTGTGTGATTACGTTTTTTACAGAGCTTGCAATTTCTCAATGTTACGAAATGTAATATACAACGCACCGCATTTCTGGAATGTGTCTGGAATCTTTGACAAGTAGAACCAGAAATATTCATGTTTTACCGTGGCTAACAAAGTGGTCTAACCAATTTTAGTTAAGATCTCATATCTGCCGTAAATATACAATCAGAAAAGATGAAACAACCATTCATAGCCATCGAGAAGCTAGAAATACAACGCGTTTCCGAGAGCCTTCTTATACGGTAAAAC
The DNA here is from genome assembly GCA_033964015.1 of Scolanthus callimorphus. Taxonomy (NCBI): domain Eukaryota; kingdom Metazoa; phylum Cnidaria; class Anthozoa; order Actiniaria; family Edwardsiidae; genus Scolanthus; species Scolanthus callimorphus. The sequence continues at coordinate 26,520,263 of CM066918.1, read as the reverse complement.
ATGGCGCTCTTTTAAGAGCTTCACTCTACTTAAGCGAGTCTATTTTGAGTTTACAAGCTAGAAAATGCTTATTCGTCGATAAAAACCACAAAGTTATCGAATGCTTGTGGGGTACAATAAATTCCTTAAAGGGAACAAACCTAGATAGTGATAATGAGAAGGAAATGTCTAAAAATGGAAGGGGATTTGTAGATTTGTCTCCAGCGGCTGTCAAGCGAAACGAAGGGAACTTATTTCGGCATGGTGCAATAAAACTTGGATAGTTCAACGTATCACTTACATTAAACTTCATCAAACGACATGAATACATTGATTTCATGAGAAAAGACACAAAAGAGGAACGAAAAGAACTCCGAAACCATATTTCCTTGCAAAGCAACGCGAGTTAATCAAGGAGCTTCGGTAAACAATTAGACATTTAGCGAAAACACAGAACAACAAGTCCAACACACTCACCTTTCGCTTCTAAATGAAGGCATGTTGTCGCTAACACGAAAATGGTCGATAGTAGGACCTTAAGCGGCAACATAGCTATCGGTGAATGTCAAAAATCCACCATAAAAAGTTTAAAATTCGTAAAAAACCCACTTAGAAATCCGAGCTACGAAACTCGAACTGATGAAAACTTCGATTGCCTTCCTAATGCGCATTAGTTGTGACGTCACGGATCACGTGGGCTCGCCCTGCCCGCAAGAAAAAAGAGGACAAAAAGATGCAAATTTTTCATTTATCAGATTTGTAAACCACCGGAGATTTGGTCGATTAACGATCCTTCCCAAACCTTCACGGCCCGCAATTTCACTTCCCTACAGGCTTTGTGATAATCAGTAACGAATAATTCTGGATTATTATACACCGATTTATGTTTGAGGGATACCGACACTTGCTAAGTGAAAACAAACTTCCAAACTCTGGCATTAGTGAAGTAATGCATTATTTATTGTTTGAATCTAGTGATCCTGAAAATCCTAAGGTTTCCAAATGTTACAGGAAAGAGAAACATCTAAACCAATGAAAACTGATAACTATAATCTAGATTATCAAAATGCGTCGCGGAGATCGAGATTGGTGAGTCATCGCGGCGCACTTTCTGCTATCATGCGCCTACTTTCTGACAAAAAGAACGTCGAGAAATATTTTTATTTCCTTCTTCCCTCTCACCCTGAAAGCACAATATATTGGCCAGGCGGCCAAATCAAGTTGTTGCCATTAAAAGAAACATCTATCAAGCTACGGCTGTGTGCCTAAGGGCCCGATATTTTTTCTGTCGATTTTCTTCGCTTTGACATGTGCTTGGTAACTTCTGACATGGCTATTAGTATACTGTATATTGATCAGTGAAGGTATATGTATATTGATTTGTGAAGGTATGCCGTGGCCCCTGGAAACTCAGTGATTTTGCTAAGTCTAAACTCACACTTCGCTGCATGTAATGTCTACACTTAACAGATTTGCAGAGCAAGTGTGTCGCTCATGAATGACAAAGGCAAATCAAGATGGCATGGCACCTCAACTAAAAAGCCTCACGACCTGTAAGAACTTGTGGCTCGTAATTCACAAGTGACAAAGAAATTCCGCGCGCTGATTGGTCGAGATTTACGCCTTGTTTCAAGCTCGCATACTATCACGAATCCTGCAATCTGATCACAGGTGACCCAGGACAATTGTTTGTGTACTACAACATCGAAGTTTTCTAAAATTGTCGGCCAACGGAGCACTTCGTTTTTACGAAATACATGGCAGTCGAAGATCATGGCATCTGGGCTTCACAACCAGTCAGTCTGGGGCAGAAGTTAGCTTATTAAGTTGTCGATGTTCTTCTTGTAGCGTACTGCTTTGGTCTTTTAATTTGCCTATTCATTTGCTGCTGTTCGCTAACAATCATAACAATGTTTAACACTTCGTGGATATGTACGCCTGCTAGCTTGACACTTCATCGTGTGCTTTGCTATTTTTGTGCCCTGGCTCTAAATCACTAGACTATTAAAAATATTGCTTCATTTTGGCAAAGGGATAAAGTAAAAGCCGTTCTTATCGTGTCAGAGGAAGATTTCGTATTTCGTGCGCCTGTTGCATGTATGACGTAATTTGTTTACTTCTCTCTGATTGGTTGATTTTCGCGCGAAAATCTAAAAATAGCTCAAGCTATAAAACACATGTGAGACCCACCCATTTCGTAGGATGCACGCTCCTACTTATGAGCTTCTGCCAGTACTTAACTTTATTGGATTTATCCATCAGGTTTTCTTGTAATATTATTCGGCGAATAATGTATGTTCAATTGTAATCAAGTTAGCAGTTTTTAACTCGTGGGTTACTATGGTAACCCCGAGTTGTAGTGGGGACCTGATGTCACTCACTCCGGTGTTAGCCCACTTAGTTCCACATTAGCATAATTTATGTTGATTATTTGTTAATTTATCTGTTCATTTTTAGTGCCTCGATACATACGCTTATCCTTCCCTCCCCCTCTCGAGCCTTCTGCGCCGACTTCGCGTGTCTAAAACTCTTGGCATCTCTCTGTTACCTTTATACCTCCGCCAAATAGGTCAAATTGGCACTTAAACTTCTCCATGTGGGGTGCTACCTATTTTTGCCAAAACAACTGGTTTGTTTCAATGGTACTTTTTTAGTCATCTCACAGCCTACACTGTGTAAGGACTTTCATCCGTGCAAAGCCAGGTGTAGGGGGTTACAAAACGTGGGAAAATGAAAAGTACACTACCAATGACGTCATTAGCGCATGCGCAAACCCTAATTGTTTTAAACACGCTACTTTTTAGTTATTTTGAAATCTACACTTAACGAGTAACTTCAACAAGCAAAGCCAAGTTACTGAATACAGGGTTATCAATGCAGGGGGTGTCTAATTCCCATTTCCCAGAAATCCCAGTCCCATTTTAGTGCATAATCGGCCGAAAATAGAAAACCCATTCCCGAGAGGCATCTCAAAGCAAGAAGACAATACATGCGTAATCGTAGGCGGCCGGGATGTGTTTTCCGTGGAACCCAACGTTGAATTTTTTTTAGCAAGCATTCGCCGTTGTCACGCGCCGCCATTTTGTTTCCAGAATGACCCGGCAAAGCAGAAAAAACAGTGAGCCAGTCAACTTTTTGGTTCTTAAACAAATAAGGAGTACTTTTTGGTAGCTTTGTCAACTTTTGTACCCCAAATCCCAGCATCAGACTTCGCTTTCCAACATGAGCAAAACCCGCGCCCTGCTTGGCCTCGTTTCCATGCTGAATAAATCATTCACGCAAAACTTAGCGCGTTTTCGACTCGGTACGAGAAATGCGGGAATTGTTTTCCGGTCGTTAGCCCCCCACCCCTCTGGAAATTCCTAAGCCTTCATGAAAATCATGATGTGAACAAATTGGAATTCCTGAATCCGCCCCGAATTGCGCGTGTATAGTACATTCCATTATTCACATTAGAGTTTTTCTGTATCGGAAAACACATGATATTGTTTAATAGCGTCATTACTATGCGGCTATCACTTACCAGAACAACTTGACTGTTTGCGACATGCTTCCCAAACCACTTATCAGAAATTGTCAATAATTCCCAGCTACCCCTCCCCGATATAATCGTTTATCAGGGGCGGATTTAGGGGGCCACTCCCCCCCCCCTTTTCTAGGGAGATTTTTCCATACATTTACTGTATTTGGTAAAGGAAATACACTCTTTTTTTTATAAGAACCTTTTTTATAAGAACCGTTCAGCCTGAAATTTACCCAAATTTTAAGAACATGCTAAGAACATGCCTGAGCCTCAGATAGGAGCAAAATAGATTTATTTTCAGTGATGCGTTCTAAAATCCAGAATCAAATGTGTTAATAATAACGACCTTCAAAATTGTAATTTGTATGTATCCTTCTATAAGATCTATCATATTTCAGGTTTCGAAGTCACTGAAATGTAAGAACATCCGTAAGAACATTTCCAGCCTCACACTGCTCCAAAAATAAGAACGGCCCAGCCTCAACTGAAAATTAGACGTTCTTATAAAAAAAAGAGTGTATGCAAATTCACCGTCCCAAGCTTTCACCATTGATAAGTTAGACCGATATTTTCATGATTTTGTTTCATATTTGTAGACACTGAGTTTTAGACCAAAGAACAACAAACATAATTTTCACCAACTTTAGCCTTTTTTGCATATTATTATTGAATTGACCTTGGCCTTACTGTTGACCCTGACGTTGGCTGACCTCGAAAGTAGCATCAAACGAATTGAAATATTACAAAATGTATAAAATTCACACTTTATAACGTTTTGATGCGCTCATTCTTTCCCAAATTATGCATTTTCTATATAAAACGGCGGCCATCTTGGATAGAGGAAAAGCGAGATTTTTCAAGGCTGGAAAAAAGGATGTTCCCATCGTTGGATTCGGGTGGAGTTTTATGTGTGTAGTAACATACCAGTAATAAGCATATTTCAAGTGAGAAACCTTTGTTACCATTTTTGTCCAACCTTAAGTAAAAATATTTTTTCATTTACTGGACTATAATGATTTCAACGCTTGGAAGTTTAATTACTTGTTACCCCGGGGGGTGGACTCCCATATTTTTGACCGGGGGTGATCGTCGTATCTTTTAGGGGTTAAAATCACGGGGCCTTGGTCTCTTTTAGGAGTGATCTTAATCTTCAATAAAATTAGGGAGATTGGTATCTTTAGGGCCGAAATATGTGTCCAAATTGTTTTCTCTCATAATGGTGCTTCCAAAAACCGTGTAAGAAAGAGAGATTACTCGATAAGAAGACGATAAAGAAACAAACACGGAAATTTCTTGATGGGTATCTTTTACCTGTTACCTGTCTCCTTCGCGCCTACTTTGCACATAAGGCCTCATCTTTTAGGGTATCTTTTAGGGTAAGAAATTATTTGAGCCACGCCATGGCCCGCCATGTTTGGTATCTTTTAGGGGTGAAACTGAAAATTTCCGACGATCATCCCCGGTCAAAAAATATGGGAGTCCCCCCCCCCCCCCCCCCTCCCCCCCCCCCCCCACCCCCCCGGGCTTGTTACACCAATTAGCTCCATTCAAAATATGTTAATGTGCTCAGTCACTGAATCACAGAGGCCTCTGAAAAACAGAGGATACAGAAAAACTCTATTGGCTTGTTTTGAAGAAGAGTGTGTGAGAGAGGGAACTAGGGGAGCCTAATAATAATAATAATTTAGTTCTTATTCACGATTTTGCAATTTTAAGTGCTGCTGTACTGCGTACTGCTGTTAAGCTGCTGTTATTTAAATAGTCTGAAATGATGCGCGTCATCTCCCATTCATTTCTTCACCATCTGCCCGGTTTTCAGCTTTATTAGCAAACTAGAGGAAATAAATAATTAACTACGATTTTTCGATGACATACACTGGGAGAATCATACAAACTGGATTTTCACTGAGGGTTTTGGGAAAGAAGTCTATAAATTCTTATGGCCGGGAGGCTCTTCGGTACGATCTTCCTCGTCACTTCTGCAGGTTTGTTCCATTGGGTTTTCACTTCTAATTAAGTTTAATGAGAACGCTAATGTTCTGACTCGTTCTAGGGCGGATTAAAACCAATTTTCTTTTTTCGGGAATTTCAATTTACATGTCCAGAAGTGAAGGGCTATAGGACAAGGTTGATAAGCTCACCCTGAAAGATAAGTAGAAGCTAAAAAACATCCACAAGTTTCCGCGAGGTGTTTGGATCTATTTTCTTTTATTGAAAACGGCAAACTACACGTGAAATTAAAAGTCAGAAGTGGGACAGAACAACTTAGATTTGAACTACTCTCAGCTATGTTCTTAACAAATTTCTTTATATAAAAAGATAATTGTTTGGCATTAAATATTCTTTGTGGCTTATTTTCCATAGTTTATTGTATGGAGTTCACCATCATTGCTGCAGCTAATGAAGATGTTAATGGTCAACAGCTTGTGTTTAACTGACAAGGTTGAATTTTATTCAAAGGCAACTTTTCCTAAATGTTATAGCTGTGAGAGATTTTATCGATTGGTTTAATTGTGTTTTTATACTGTTCTCTCGAGAAAAGAATCTATATGGGGGTTTATTCGACAGGGGAAAAATATTGTTGAATATTGGTACATTGCGATATCTCAACATGACAAGAATCAAAATAGAAGACAATACCGTATGCATTGCTATTGCTACGCGGTCTCAAAATTCACTCTTGCGAAAGAAAATTGTAATGTTAATTTTCTTGAACCAGAAAATTAAACATTCTTGACAAGGAAGAAGCCAAAGCATAGCTTAAAACCATTTTGGTCTGAAGTAGCCGAGTCCAGCGTTTCGGTTTGATTGACGGCTAAAAATCGCCAATTATCGCCCATTTTGAGGTCGCGTAGCAATGCATACAGGGGATACAGTGGCAATCAAATTTAACTAGTCATGGAAAAAGTAGGAGTGCTGCCGATTTGTTGTGGAAAAAATAGTATGATATTCGCCTAGAACGTTAAAATACTACGAAAGTTCCTATCGTATGTGAGGGTCAGCGCGATCCTCAAAAAATGTTATTAAATGTTAATTAAATTTTTATTTTCATTCTACTCGCTTGATTTCTCAAGTTTCAGGCGAGCGATGTCGCCATCTGATGATTCTTCCACCAGTAAATGGGAAGGCACTGATCAACCACGTGGCCCACACGTTCAAAGACATTGACACAGATAATTGTCATACCAAGTGCTATGAACATGCCGACAAGTGTATGTCCGTTAATCATGGGACACAATCTGATGGGACACAAGTGTGCGAGCTCAGCATGTCCGACCACATAAGGCACCCTTCTGATTTAGCACCTAGGGACGGATTTCGATATTATGCTACAAAGGTATGTCGCATCATGTCGCATCATCACGGATTATTTCACGAGGTGGTGTGATTTTTTTGTAAGATTTTTTTTACGTCTCTAAGATATTGTAGGATATTTATTTCGTAAAATTAGTTGATGATTATGACAAATATGCTGTGCAGGATATTTTTTTTCAAAATCATCCACCCCCCCCCCCCCCTCAGAAGTCAAATGGTCGGCCCCTAAACAACGGTATTAGAAAACAACCATTTCTTTCCAGTACAATGGACAATTATCTTCGCTTGTGTTTCACACATCACCCTCAAACTTGGCTCTTTTCAGAACGGCTGTTCCAAAGGACCTTGCCGAAACGGCGGGCAATGCATACCGGGAGATTTACCAGATCTGTACAGCTGCGTGTGCCCTAAAGGCATCACGGGACACAACTGTGACCAAGGTATTTCATCAGGGTGTGGATGGGGTTAACTGGCTAACGACAATGGGCATAAAAGTTGCCGACTACCGACAAACTTGGAAAAAAAATTACCGATTAACGACAAAACAATGTTTACCGGCTACCGACATTTTTACAAATATTCCAGCCAGGTCATTAAATAAAAAGTTTGTTTTGAGAAATAGTGAGTGCTTTGGACTTTTCAATGCCTGGGAATTCGCCGTTCCATTGTGACAATAATAATTGACAATAAAGACACTTTCCGAGCTTCAAATTACCAGAGACTTACTGAGTTTTAAAGGTATAACACTCTGGGCATCCTTAGATGATCTTTCAGGGAATGAATGATTGTATGTCAGTCACGGAAAATAAAATTAGATGGAATGGCGTGTGCATTCGCGCATGCGCAAATGGACAACTTAAAAAGAAACTCATTTCCGTGTCATTTTAATGCCTACTATTGGATTATGAGTAAAATACATACTAAACGGCAACTGCGAAAAACGTTTCTGCATTATCGTGAGATAAGCTACTAATTAAAACGAAAACCAACAATGTGTCCCACATGGATCTCTAACACACTCTTCAGGCCTATAAATACGTTGGTGATGCATACTTAAGTAGTTGATTGTTCACTAACGGTACAAGGGGCGTCCTTATGTGGTCTGGTGGCCGGGCGTACTCTCACCCATAGGTATCTAGCTACTGAGCAATTCAACACCAGGATAGCGACTGTCAGGGCCGAAATCTCTGGCGTGGGCGTAAGAACCGCACGGTCACCATACGACGACGCTTCAGCTCTTTGTCTGGAAGTATGGTCCTGTTTTTTTTCCCCTCAAGTCGTAAATGCTGAATTTGCATAATTGGTGTGGTGGACAGGCAGATGATTTATATTACTTGCACGACTCACAAAAGCAGTTCAACATTATTTCCATCATTTTATCACAAATAAAAAAAGGCCTTATCACCGAGTTAACCTGTGAAAAGCTATCCACTCCGTTCCAAAATCCCTCATTGACCATAAAAGACAAACTAGTGTGATTTGACTATATTCGGCCGAATGGGCTATTGACTCAGAGGCCATGAGAGCAAGAGTAATGAGAGGAATACTTGTTAAAATACACCAAGAAATACACCTAATAATTAGAGCGCATTTCAAATCTCTAGCCAATGAAAAGCCTTTCAGAACAAAGCAAAAGAAGCAAAGAAAGGCAGTCTTGCGGTTAGTCATGCGTGTGCACTGGCAGTAAGAATAAATACACATTTTTCAGTGCTAGACCTCATGTTTTCATAGTTGAACTTTACGAGGTGAATTATACACTTAGTTTTACCGCGCGATTACACCGACAAAGACCGCAAATTTTAACCGACTCACCGACAGTTTTCAAGAATTTTAACTAACATCTAGACCGCTGACCCCTCCCCCCCCCCCCCCCCCCCATCCAGATCCTGTTCTGTTTCATGTGGATGCTACAGGTGAAGATTGATTGGGGGGGGGGGGGGGGGGGGAGGGCCGCGGTCTCCCCTTTCTCGGGAGATTTCCCCATACATTTATCAGTGCATTTGCTGAAGGAAATTTGCAAATTCTCGTCTCATAGAATATGTAAATACACTTACTTTACTTTACCACCTGACTTTACTTACGTTTTTTCTTCCCCCTTGCCTGACCAAAAAAAAGACCAAAGCCCTCACCAATAAGGAACGTATGGATCTCATTTGCTGTCGACAGTTATCTTAGTCCGCTTTAAATTCGGAATGAACTGTAAAAGAGTACGTACACAGTGGTACCGAAATGACCAAAAATGAAATGTCTAACTAACTTGGCCATATTTCAATATATATTAGCTCACGATTCCGTATACGAGGAGCAGTTTCTATCACCAAAATCTTAATTCCAAATTTGGAAGAAATTTGAAGAACATGAATTTTAGATATGATTGAACAAAGTTTGCATAATTCCTGATCAAAGTACTTATAATTCTCCCATAAAAGTTTAAAGCCTGATATTTCAAAGACGGATCCATTAGAAAAACATGTTGATATTTTGTTTTTAATCAGTTAACGAATCTCTATGGAAAAAATCAAGCTTATCTGAGTTAACCTGACCTTACTATTTGAAATTTAGTGATCTATTAGATAATTTCCGCGCGCTCTGTCGGGTGTCGATGGTTAAAGTTTTCTGACATGTCTAGGGTAGGGTACGCCTAGAGTAAAACTGTTTTTCTTTACAGATCTAAACGAGTGCTCAAGTGGAAACCACAATTGCTCCGTGAAGGCGAATTGCACAAACACTTACGCCTCTTTTATATGCTCTTGCATAGACGGTTACTATGGAGATGGCGTGACCTGCCGAGGTATGTTGATAAAGGAAAAGGGGAAGTATTTTGTGTAATTGAAGAATTGCTCTCCTCTAAAATTATTGGGACGCAGATAATTTTTCTGTATCACTATTTCAAAAAATGTTGTTGTACAGGATAATTAGATACAGTAGTCATGAGCCACCTTAATCTCTGCTTAAACCTCAAGCTAGTGCATATCACAGTGAGAACGTTCTTTGTTGCGTTTCATACTAGCAGTGAACAGTCAGGTGACTTTTCTTTGTATTTGTGCGTTTTCACTCCTCCCCGTATAGTTAATTTAGCCTAGATTTCAGACGTTTTTCCTTTTTCGTGAAATCAAAAACATAAATTTCTCGTCTGGTGAAAATTTGACGCCTTGATCTAGGTTACTAAAAAGTCGCACCCTTTTCCATCTTCATATACAGTACAATCTATAAGAAAATGCTGTTCCAATATTTAAAATTGACCTGCCTCAGAAGCTTATGATGAGCTTTTGCCTGCCTAAGAACAAGTTTTGGGGAAGGGGACTGAGTGTGCCAGAAAATTTGCGAGAAAGTGCCGGTCTTTTTTTCACTGCTGTCCTCACAAAATTATACCTTTACGCTGATTGTTTTTCTTGATGTAGGGTGCCCGTCTGGATGGTCCTATAACAGGAATACCGGATCATGTTACTATCTCCCCAAGGACAAACTTGATTGGAACAATGCTGCGTTGAGCTGCAAGAATATGAGCGCATGGCTTGTAATAGTCGACGACAAAGCTGAGAATGATTATTTGCATTATAATCTTTCTGTGGGGTCTCGCTGGATTGGAGTAACTGACCAAGAAACGGAAGGAGTTTGGAAGGATTCAAAAGGCCAGCCGTTGCTTTTTTATTATTGGCATAGTCCTAACCAGCCAAACAATTGGAACTCGGCTGATCGACCCACGGGGGCAGATTGTGCGTATACTTATTCCGGTGCGCAGGGCAAGTGGGATGACGCACCGTGTAATGACAATAAAAGATACATCTGCGAAAAAACTGATCAAGTGTAGGAAAGGAGAAACACAAGTGAAGCGTTTATATCACATTTGGCTCGAGAGGGGGTGTGTTACGTCTGGCGCTTGGAAACCTAAAAAAAGGTGACTTTCCCGGAATCCCGGGACATTTTATCACAAAATAGATATTCTAGTGAGGGGGTCTTATACCGTCGGTTTGAAAATGCAATCAGCCATTTAAGAGGCTCTCGAGGCCAAAGTTACAAAATTTCCAATGGTCAATTTAAGCACAGTAGGTACAGTATTGTAATGTATTCATGAACTTGGCCTGTAGATTTGAAAAATCCTGCGTATGCCCTTATAGGCTGTGTCTTAAAATCTTGCGTACGCTCCTGAGCTGTAAAAGTAAGAGTATAGCATTCATAAATAATAATAATAATTGATAATAATAATAATTTAATACACCTTATATCCAAATAAGATACTCGGTATTAAATCACCAAGATAACATTGACAATTAAATTTTTAAAACCACTAACAAATATAATGCAAAATAGTTATAGCTGGTTGTTTGCCCTTGTAAGAACCTCGTAGAGGTTCGTGCTCCGGAGCCGATTACTAAATAAACACTAAGGACCATACTTCCAGGCATAACGGACGCGTCGTATGGCGACCGTATGGGTAAAGTTCTTACAGGTATTACTACCACGGTCAAACCGTGTCAGCCACTCCTTTGTTATTGCTTTGTCGTTCGATTTTAGAAGATGAATTACGTGTAGAAATTTCTAAATGCCCCCCCCCCCCCTAAATCAACATCTAAAATCAAAGTTTCAGATTGATTTACAAAATTCAATCGTGAACATTGCTCTATATTCTCTAAATCAGCCGATGGAAATGGATGCTTTTTCCGACTTGGTATGTTGCTATTCCAACCTTTGGAATTAAACAAGAACCTCAACTGTCAACAGCCTATGAATTGTTAAGAAACTACCCTAAAGAGAACCTGTCCAGCGTGACCGCGAAAATGGTAGGTTCATTTGCAGCTTTTTCGAAGCTTTTACACTGTAGCATGTTTCTTGTTATTCATTTTGTATATAATGTTCAGTGTTGATATGTAAACAAAGAAATTTGTTTTTGTTGTTGTTGTTGTAGCCTACTCAGAAGCCATATGACGTCATTGAAACTCAGATCAATACAACGCCTTAGATACTGAAATTATCTGAAATTATCTTATCTTTCTCCACTTCATCTTACCATGAATCCTCGTTTTACTAATTAGTGATCACGTCAAGCTTTATCGCAGACATGAGTCATTCACAGTACACTCTATTCTTTAACGTGGGTGAACGTGACTGTTTCACTAATATAATTCACGGCGACTATGGCCGCAAAGGACCATAAAATATTTAGAACTGAAAACCCACAACAACGAACGACTTCAAATCACTGGGTAGCGAGCAACCTTTTACAGCAACTCAGGTCGGCGTTTTTTTGTTTTTTTGTTTTTTCTCTTGACGCGCACACTTGAAAGTGGCTTCCCAGGCACGTTCCCTCCCGCGTCCGCCGTGTAATGAACTCTTCCAAGTTCACATTTACAACAATCTAAACAGACAAATGCGGTTTTTTTTCAATCGCAACTTAAAGGACAACTGAGGCAGTTTAGCCATTATATCCTAAATAATGAATGCATATAATATCTCTTAAGAAAAATAAACTCGATTTCTTAATTATGGTTGGCTAAATTTCAACAGGTGCACCGAAAACTAGAAGCCTTTGCATAAGCAATTTTTTGGAAAATATTAGCCTGATGACCTTCAAAGTTGATCCCAAGGGAAAATATTTCCTTACGGACTGAAATTCAACCTTAATTTAAAAAAGGTGGAACGAAATCGAAAAATATTGTGGCTTGCTTGTGCGGGTTGTTTTGACGCGAAGCCGGAAGTGTTTGACAAGGGACGCGGGTTTGACGCGGGGACGTTTTTAGAAACAATGAAAAACGCCCTACCCTCGATTTTGGTCCCTCGCCCCAGGTCTCTACCGGCGTATGTTTATATCGGCTGTCAAAGAATCCGAGACTCGGGGACTCAAGATGGGTTTCACGTTAATCCGAAGTGCATGCGCTTTTGTGCAATTTTATACCGAAATTTGACTCTAAGATGTAATTTTAATTCATCACCCTCTCGGCGATGTCTGCTTGTGGCAACTATGTGGAAAATGTGTGGAGAAAAGGAAAGTGTGCGAACTGCTTTCGTTCTATGAGCGAGCACGCGAACCAGCATAAAGTCAAAGATGGCGGAATTCAGGAAGAAAATTCTAATGGAAATAGAACTACAGCAAATGGAATAAATGGACATTGCGAGGGCGATGGAGACTTTTCTAAGGAGTTGAGTGACAATAAAGGCGATAATTCTATAAGAGCGAAGCGCTCTGACGAAACAAAGGGAGTGAAAACCGAATCGCAAAATTGCACGGCCAGACAATCGCCAAATGAGTCAACTGGGAATTCACGACGGGAAAAGCGCGATCAGGATTTAGATCTAGCTAGAAATACCGGGAGAAAGGAGTCTTCTGATTGTTCTTGTATTCAGGATAAGCCCAAGCCTGTACCGAGACCGAGGGCTAGAGGGTTTTCGCGGAGTTCGTCTTCCTCACAAGAGGACATTTTGAATTTTAGACCTTCGTCAGCTGCTAGTGCGTCAAGCGAATGCAGTCGCTCCTGTTCCACTCCCGATGACTTTGAAGATCGCGAGCAGTTGGATATAAGCTCAGAAGAATCTAAACTCGACAAAGGCCCTTCGGACTGTACAAATAATTTACAGACTCAGGAATCTTTAAATGAATTATATGCGAACTCACAAGCGAGGGAATCCATAGGGGATTTAGAGACAATTGATTCTCAGAAAGGTGTGAATGCTCAGGGAGACGGAAAACAGAATAACGTGAGAAACTCGCCCAGCGAGTTGAAAAATAGTACAGGATCCGGAAGGAAGAATCTAAAAGGCTTAACCACAAAATATATGGATGGAAATCACGAAGGAGACGAATATTATATGCCGATGAAAAATAATGTATGTGAGGTTATTACTGGAGATAACAGAGGGGAACCAACCAGTGATACAAAGCACCCGGCGTGTGATAAAATCTTAAAGCAATCTTTATCAGACAGTTCAGTGGACAGAGACGCTGAACAGCTAAGTGCTAAAGAGACAACTAAGCTTGGAAATTGTACAGGAACTGAGTCAATGGATAGGAAACTCAATGGGAGTGTTGGGGGTAGTGAAGGAGAAATCAAAGGAATGCTAGATATGGGTTGTGAGCCAGCTAGTTATACTTGCATGGATGAAGGCCTGTTGGAGCCTTACTATGAAAACCAACAAAGCGTTGAGGAGGATAGGAAACGTAGCATGTCTAGCAGCTCATCTGTCTCTATGTCAAATGGGCCTCTGGTCAGAAATAGTTGTGTGGATATGGGAAATGGAATGTCATCTATTGATCGACATGTGTCAGTCGAAGAGACGTCTGTATTTCAGGAAATTATACCAGAAACCAGTGGGAGTACAACTGAGTCTAGTTCTAGTTCTGAAAGCTCTTGGGGATCTTCTAATGGTAGTGGGGCTACAGATAGTAAGGTGGTATTAAAACAAACGCCAGTACTTAGTAGTGACATAAAACGAATAACACAACCAGTTATGCCGTTTGACCCTGAACTAGCCAAGAAACGTCAGTCGAACCCCGACATCAAGGCCAAAATAGAAGGCCCTGTGTATATAAATGCTGAAGCTAAACCACTGACGAAACCCTATAAGGTGGTGGATATTAGTGCGGGGGTGCTTTATCGGGAAGAGGGTGGTGAGGAAATATCTGATACCCCACCCCTTCCCCCTAAGGAAAGGGAGCTGAAAGAAATAAGGGAGGATGACACATTTGATCATTATTACTGTGAGCCACCTGAAGACATTGTACCAGACTACAAGAAACTGACTCCACTACAAAACAAAGAACCAGCACCAGAGATAGAAATAAAGAGAAATCCTGGAGCTATCAATGCTTTGCCTATTCCCAGACCAAGGTCACAGTTGCATGTATCTACTTTGCCAAGGCCTGTCCCTAGAGCTAAGGGCGCTAAAGGACTGGAGGTTGGCAATCAAACTGTACGTCCAGCATCTCAAGGTATGGGAATTATACTCTTTTAGAATACCAGTTGTATAGGCAGTGTGGGATTTCCAATAATTGTCTTAGATCCCTATCTGTCTGTTCAGCAGGTTTCAATCTATTATATTAGATACCATAGAAAATGTTCAATTTCAGTTTTCAATTTCAGTTTCTAGTACAATTTACTTTTGGAAACATTATAAACAATGTTACCAAGCAAATAGCAACTAATTTTTAGTTTTGTTGAAGCTAAGTTTGGATTGTATAACCCAAAAACTGCAAATAACACACTAACACAAGTATGGCATAGAATCATTGTTCATTATTATTTTTTAATGATTACTGATTTACTATCATCCTAAGTCCACTCAAAATGTTTATGTTATACTTGATGATGTTATGTTATGTTTTATTTGACTAATATGCAAAATTTAACAGTGAGGCAAAATTTAACAGTTTTGCAACAACAAACATGCCCACACACTCAACCCTGCTTGCCTTTAATGGAACTTCAATCATTGTTTAAAATGCCTGTCTTTGCATGTGCTTTGCTTCAGCATAAAAATGCCAGCATACTAATGCTTGTTATTTTTGCCAATTAATTAATCTTGTTTCTAAATCTTCAACTGAAAAAGAGTCCTTAAAACACCAAGTGGCTCCATAGAAAAACAATTCCATATAACACAGCTAAATGATTATTTTCTTTAGCAATTTTGTTTGTTTAGTGTTAGTAAGTATCAAACAGATTATCTGTTCATAATATATTGTTAAAATATTTTGTTTACATCAATCACCATTCAAATGTTATTCAAAGGTTGACCTTTGAGTGTGTTGTTTATGAGTTCACAACACTGTACTGGTATATGTTTCCAAAGATAATCTGAGGAAGCAGTTTGTCACTATTTTCCCCTAATATGCAGATTTTCCATTTTTAGCAACTGCATTTAATGGGTCTTCCAAAAAGTTCCTTGCAAATTGTGCATTATTATTAATTGATGGAATTTCAATAATGTCAAAGATTGTATATATTATGTGGTATTGACATTAGATGATATTTGACTTCTGGTGATCTTTTTAATATTAATATCTGACAAATGCAGAGACTGAATGTCTAATAGCTTTAGGGTATTTTAAAGGCAAATAGAGTGCTTTTTGAATGAATATTGAAATTCTTGACAATCAAATTCCTAAAAGTTCCATCATTACTATATTAAGATCTGTTATTGCTCCCATCTGCTCGTATTCAGCTTGCCTTATGGACTCCAATTAGCATTGATATGGATCCTCAATTCTAGAACTGTCAAAATGGGTTGTGTTTTTATGACATTATATTGATAAAGCTTTTAATACTCCCGCAAAGGAAAGACACCTGAATAAAGCTGAAACACCAGAGCAGATGAAAAATGCACATCTTCTGTAGATCCTTTTGATTGGGTAGGACAGTCATTTTATAATACATAAGCAAATTCCTTGCGTGTGATGTCATTTCTATACAACTCTCTACTGTGACCTTTAAATCAGCTTATGTTTTCACTCCAGACATTCCCCTATGATGTAGTTCCTTTTCCGAGGTGCACCTACTTAAGCATTTTTTAACTGTATCCATATTTGTATTACTTTTTTTCAATTTGCCAAATTACTTGTGAGAAAAACAGATGATAGCATTCTGTCTCCCAGTTTTTATCTGACTATCCAGACAAAACTGAATCTATAAGGACAAGCAATTACAAACTATTTTATACAATTGCCAGAGATTAATAGTGGAATTATTTACTCATTAAATATTAATCAGTTGAAAACCAAGGCTTAAAATATGTAAAAGAGGGTCAAGAGATCAATTTCATTTGTTTTAATTTAGAGCTATCTGTTTGTGCTGTGAAATATTTTTGATATTCTGTGTTTTGTATAACAAAATTCCCAATGTATTCGACTTTATGTCGACTTGATAGGGGTGCTTATCATATTTTTTAGGGGTCAAAATCAACTCTCATGTATTTTTTAGGGGTATCAGAGATTCATTGTGGCTTTCACTAATAAATGGTATTTTTAGGGGTACGCAAATGAATGAAAGGGTCACAAAATGTTTTCTGGCTTTCTTTATTCATTTATTGCTCTAAAAACGGCACCTACAAAACCTGGATCACGGATCGTCGGATCGGATCGTCGGATCATCGGGTCGGATCGGATCATCGGATCGGATCGTCGGATCGGATCGTCGGATCAAGGGACGGGAAACGTTGTATGACGTCACCAATGACCGTTATTGATGATGTCATATAAACTAGAGTGATTTAATATCTCGACAAGGGAACATTCTAACAAAAGTCCAAACTAGGGAAAGTTGTCTCCAAGCCAAGGGGCTACAAACGCCTGTCACGTGATAATGTCATGTATAACAACCTTAACACAAAAACAACAACAGTGCCTGACATGATATTGGCAAACTTGGGGGAAGTTGTCTCCAAGCCCAAACTAAAATCTCCTCCAATTTTAGATGATCGTTGTCAAGATATTTGATTTTCTAGGTTTTGTCGACGTCATATCACATGATAGGGGGTTGTTCCCCTTGGCTTGGAGACAACTCTCCAAGTTGGAATGTTCCCTTGTGTAGATATTAAATTTTCTAGTTTTAATGACATCATCGATGAAGATGTATTGAATTTTATATTGATTACTACATATAAGTGAAATGATCCGATCCGACGATCCGATCCGACGATCCGATCCGATAATCCGATCCCACAATCCGTGATCCAGGTTTTGTAGGTGCCGCTCTAAAAACAAGATTGTTTCATAAAGCAGTCTGTCATCAGCCATGCCACTGAGTCACACAATGCTCTGTCCCTGCTGCTGAGAAGAAAGGTTTAATTATTGTTGGGTCATTTTGTTTTATAAGGTGTTTTTAGGGGGTGGATTTTTTATGTCCTGGAATTTTTAAGGTATATTTTCCGATGTCCCGACAAACACCCCTATCACTCTTACTTGGGAGAACCCCTGGGGACACCCACCTGATCAAATAGAAAAGCAGTAGATTTTAGCAGAAATACAACAACTATTTGAGAACAGCCCATTATCAAAATGGGGGAGAAATACAGTAAACATATGAAAATTAATGAACAAATTAAATGGGAGATGAGGCAAAAATGTGCAAGTCTTCCGCAAAATGCGGGAGAGTTGCCATCTCTGTTATTTGTAAACTCATGAGTTTTTTTCTTGGTTCTTCAACTACATTTTACATCATGGAAATTCTAGAAGGGTGGGGCTGGGTTGGGTAGGGAAGGGGTCAGCAAATTTTGCCCATGTCTTTCAAGTCACAATATGTTGC
Source organism: Scolanthus callimorphus (assembly GCA_033964015.1). Taxonomy (NCBI): domain Eukaryota; kingdom Metazoa; phylum Cnidaria; class Anthozoa; order Actiniaria; family Edwardsiidae; genus Scolanthus; species Scolanthus callimorphus. The sequence continues at coordinate 26,502,215 of CM066918.1, read as the reverse complement.
ATTTGGAAATTTCAGAGGGAATAACTGTTATTTTTCTGGAAAATTGGTAATGTTAGAAGTGCTTACAGTCAAAAGACATGAAGCATATACAAAATGATAATACAAAATATTGAACAAAAAACTCTTTTTTTAATCCTTCAGCTGTTTGATCCTTTGTGGCACATGAAACTGAAATTTTGAAAACGAAATATTCAAAAGTGACAAGGGAATTTTTATTTTGAGGATAAAATGCAATAATAATATAGTGATAATATCTGTGGTTCCTTGCTTTGTAGTAGTGGCATATATACAAGTAATACAAATTATATAATAAGAGAAATTTAATTAATGCAATCTAGATTATTAAGTGGTAAGACCCTTTGTAGTTGTACAATCAAAATACACTTTAGATAAGCTATATTGTAAGTCTAGCTGGGGTTTGTTTGCTTTATTTGCTGATATTTATTTTGTTAATTTGCTTGCTTTGCACATTTTGTTAAAGTTGTCTTAAGAAGCACTCGTCTCGATGCACCCACACCACCCTCCACCAGTACCATACCCACACGCAAACCCAGTACGGGGATATCATCCCCACCCACCTCCCCCACAGAAACGCGACCAAGGACTCCTGCATCGCCGGAGGGACCTATACATGAAGGGGGTGAGCCGCCAAAGGATAATAAGGACCAGGGACTAAAACCCAGAAGGGTTGCACCTCCACCACCAATGGGTAAGAGTTTTATCAGTCACAACTCATACATAATTGTCATTTCCCAATTTTGTGCTCTTATTATTTTTGCAAGTTTCCTTTGCATTTTGCTCCTTTTATTTATGATAAAATTATTATATACTCTTCTGTACCAGAATTGTTTCATGGCTCAAAATAAAAAGTTGTTTTATCTTTGTGAAACACAATGTTCCGGTATAAAAGGGATAACTCCTCCCATCCCTGGGCTCAAGAACAATCAGTTATCAATCAGCTGTCAAAGAGTGAAACATCTCAATTCGTCTCTGTACCGCGAAATTCAAAATTTAGAATTCAAAATGCGAACAAAAACGCCAACAAATGATTTCATTTTCATTTCTTGCAAAAGAATTTTATTCGAACCTGATTTGGTTCGGATAAAAATGCTTTTGCTTACAGCACAGATATTATTCACTCTTTTGAATACTTATTAGTCTCGCTCTCCACTGAGAATAAAAAAATCGCTTATATTCTGTCCGAAATAGGTTCGAGCAAATTCTTTTGCAATAAATGAAAAGGCATATAAGATTAAAGAGATAGGAAATTAGTTACTTGTACTTTTGCATGCGTTTTGAATTCTAAATTTTGAATTTTGCGGTGCAGAGAGATGAAGTGAGATGTTGACTCTTTGACAGCTGATTGATAACTGATTGTTCTCGAGCCCGGGGGTGGGAGGAGTTATCCCTTTTATACCGGAACCTCGTGTTTAGTGTTAAGTTAAACATGGGTACATGGCAGATTCAGGTGGAGGGAGATTTAAAGACGATGCTAAAACTGGATTTGTTTGCCAAATACAAAGAATGTGGCCATCCTCCCCCTATCTTACTTTGCATATATTTTAGAAATTTTCTTTCTTTTTCTCAACATTAAATGATTCATTTGAGAAACTATATCAAACACTCGGACTGTGTTGTTTCATCAGGGTTCGTAAACACCTCGAGGTCCGTTAAAAACCTTCGGCTTTGCCTCGTTTCAACCCACTTCTCGGTGTTTGGACATCCTGATAAAACATGCTCTCTAGTGTTTGATCTATTACACTCTGTCTCGTGTTTGATATATTACACTCTGTCTAGTGTTTGATATATTACACTCTGTCTCGTGTTTGATATATTACACTCTGTCTAGTGTTTGATATATTACACTCTGTCTCGTGTTTGATATATTTGATATATTACACTCTGTCTCGTGTTTGATATATTACACTCAGTCTAGTGTTTGATATATTACACTCTTTCTCGTATTTGATATATTATACTGTCTCGTGTTTGATATATTACACTCTGTCTCATGTTTGATATATTACACTGTCTCGTGTTTGATATATTACACTCTGTCTCGTGTTTGATATATTACACTGTCTCGTGTTTGACGCCCGTGGTTTGATGCGGGATTTTTTCTGAAATTATGCGCGATTTTTCTGAACTTTATGCGATCTGCAATCGTCGGAAGTAGCCACGTTTCTGTCGTGTAAATGATCCATGAAAAAGCGTAATGTGATGTGATTATGATCAATGTTAACTGCATAAAGTCGATTGTGTTTATCGCGGTTAGCGTCCTCTCCCGCTTTTTCTTTACTTTGCAAGACGCAAACATGTGTTTTATTTCTTGTTGACATCAGTTCCCAGCGCGACGCGTTATAGAACGCTTTGTTATTTTCATTTCTGTCGAATGTTATGACATTTTGAACAGATGATTTCAGAATAAATGTATCACTTTTGTGAGAAACACCAAGTAATGATACCTTTTTTAATGATTTCACAAAATTTTGGGAAATTATGCGCGATTGTGCGGGATTCGGCGGATTATGCGCATTATGCGGAAAAAGCCAAATTATGCGTTTCCGCACCAGCGCATCAAACCACGGGCCCTGCATATTACTTCACAGCTCTGAAACTGTAGCACAAATTGCAGCCTGTCTTCTGGTATTGTTCCTTATTCACAATATTTCATGTTTAACCATAGGTAATCAGCATATATCACCTAGCAAGCCTAAGTCTGCTCCCGAAATTGACAAAGAGCACAATTCACCGTTGTTAAAATCTAAGACATCACCCAAGTCCAAACGAGTGACCTCTGAAACAATTCCAGAACCAGCTACCACGGTGTCAAATACCATGGATCAAGCCCAAGTAAACGTGTCCCCAGTAGCACAGGTACTAAACACTAAAGGCCAAACAGCAGGTACTTTGGCCCAAACTACGGGTAAGTCCTCGCCTAAAATGGGCCTCAAGCGAGCGCTCTGGAAACGGCTAAGTGGTCGTAGAAAAGGAAAGCGAAAGCTGGACATTAGTTCCCCCATACTTGTGAATGAAGAAATCCCAAGTTTTGCTGCTCAGCAAGATACGCTCAGAAAGAGAACATCATTTGACCAACACAGCCAGTCTGTACGAGCATCCGAGAATTGAACAGTGAAGAGAAGAGCTCGCCATTGCAAGAGAAGACAGAGGAGACCACAGCTAATGGTGAGTCTCCTAATGACAAAGGCAAAGATAAACCCAAAGAGGGCACGCCCCGTGCTCTTCCTTTCAGGAAACGGGGCAACTCTTATCAGAACTTCCCTTTCTCAAAATCAGGACCAGTGGAGAAACCACGTAAGCCTGAACGGCCAGGAAAGGCACCTAAACCCGTCCAGGAAGTCAAACCAACCGAGAACAACCCTCCTACCCTACCGAGGACCCCGCCTATCTCGAACCCTGTAAGGACCAGATGACGTTGAAGGTAGAAACCGCGTTAGCCAATCTTAACGATGCTCAGATACTGGCTGAGGCTTTATCTAGGGTAGAGCAGGAAAAGTTAGGGCCTCTTCCGGAGGTACCCAAGTCACGGCATGTTCATTTCAAGTTTAACGCGACCCAGAGTAGCGCTCCAGATAAGAAGGCCGCTAAAGATGGCAAACCATCAATCCCCAAGCGTCCGGTGGTGGCTAAGATGGTAAATGGCGCCCCTGAAAGGCCTAGTCCGCCTAAATACCCGTCAAGACCTCCAAACACAAAGGTAAGAGAATTCAACTTTATACGAAGACACTTGTCCCAAAACAAGGCAGGCGCGGAAACGAATTATGGGAAGAACCGTATCCGCTACAAGGGGGCTTATATTTGGAACTCACTACCAGAGAAACTAAAAAAGCACTGGATGAGTTGCCTCCCTGTTTCTTCGAGTCAAATATCATATGATTATTTCTACATATTGTCTTGTATATCACATTTTTATCACATTTTTTATGTATATCATAATTTTTATTGCACGGCTTCAATGTAAACCAGTCCTTTGGGCTGACGAACCACCGTAAAATTGCTATCTATCTATCTATCTACTATCTATACAGGGGGGGGGGGGGGGGGGGTTCATCGGGTGCAAATGAACCCCCCCCCCTCTCAACGAACCGATTTTTTTGGGATCGGTTTGCTAAATACTTTGTCATTTCAGAGTGGTTCTTTTCTTTTATGTGACCCAATGTATACCAGTATATTAAATTCATGATGTAGCAACCACGATTTCGCCTCGTGAGAGGGCCACGGGCAACAGAGAAGGATTGGTTTACCTCAATTTTTTTGGGGCGTGGTGTCATCAGCAAAAATGAACCCCCTCTTAAAATCCTGGATCCGCCACTGCGCGGGCTATACTAAACATCACTGAGTGAAACACTTGTTGTCATTTTAAGGTGCGCAGAGATTGACTAGTTGTAAACAGCACTGATTGGCTGATTCCTGTGGACGATCTACCCGATAAAGTTTCTAAATAGAAATTTACGACACTCCTATTCTACTGTTTTTCCCTAAGTAATGAGCCTCTGATAAGAAATGTTTCGCTTCGTCCCTATCCTTCTCGGAGGCGGCAGAGAGTGTTTTTGATTCCAGAAGCCTTTCCTTGCTTTATTGCTGCACTAAACCACTTTTCTCGCGTGTCCCAGAAGGCGGCTCAAGCGTGGTATTCGCCTCTGGATGCCATACTACTGAACAACTCTCGCAGTGCTTGAATGGAATGCCTCACAGCAATGTCATAGTAGCACACTAAGTGAACCCTTTTTCTCTCTTCAGATCCCTGAACCATCGCGCGGCAGATCAAAGAGTCTAGGAGCTGTGCAGAATCAGGCCCTCACTGCAGAAACAACTCGAGAACGAAGCTTGTCCATTCAGAACAACTCGATCAAAAACCGCTATACGAGGATCTTAGAGATGCACATCGAGACCCTCCAGGACGTGATCGCCTCCAACAGGGCCACACTACTACCAGGGGACACTGTCGACCTGTCTAGTACCCAGTGGGGTGATTATACGTGTGCGCGGACCCCCTGACTATCAGAGGACGGGTGCGGTACTGTTGCCTGTTCAGTGTCAGAAACTTGAGAAGGAGTTGCCCTGCTTGCACGAGTAAGTTAAGGCGGTCATGTTGCTTAAGAAGACAGACAGAACTTTATTCAGAAACCGTTTACAGAAGTATGTTGGTTACACCTTTGGGTAATCTGTGCCAATTAGAGCTCTACGAGTTTTCTCATTTAGAAATTTTAGTTCGGATCTATCGAGGCAAAAACCTTTCTTTCATTGAATAGAACATTACTTTTTTCCTCGTACATTTTATAGTCAATTAGAAAATGCTTTTCATTTTCGGCCACATGTTTACTCTACGATGTTTTCTCATTTAAAATTTTAGTTCGGATCTATCGAGGCAAAAACCTTTCTTTCATTGAATAGAACATTACTTTTTTCCTCGTACATTTTATAGTCAATTAGAAAATGCTTTTCATTTTCGGCCACATGTTTACTGCAGGACCTGCAGGGGTGTGTTCTTAAAACGTCTGATAGATAACTTTAAGATCGTGGTCTGAATTTAAATAAAACTGAATAAGTGGATACCACAGTCTCTTTCAGTCCCTTCCATAGAACTGTAATATGTTTTCACGGAAACAACGTTTAAAGATGTTCACAGAAAGCTGTTCATTTCTCCTTGACAGGTTAAGTACCCCAAAGCAGTAATCGAGGATATGTCTCAGCGCACGGCGTTTATGCGGGATGTGTCTATCACCGTCTCCCTCCCAACCCATCCTAACATTTCACGCACTCTGACCCACTTCACCGGCACTTTACCGGGACAAATATTCGGTCTCCAAGGAGATGCCGACTGGGAAACACTAGTCACCATAACAGATCAAGTCCCTGTGGAGTCGCTAGCGGAATTCCTGGAACGGACTAAAGAGGAACACGCGGGAATGCCGGAGGAGTACGAGAGAAAAGTTTGCCTCTTAGTCATGCAGGTTTTTTCTGCGCTAGAGCATTTGCACGCGGAGGGCGTGATTCACCGAGACGTAAGTTCGGATAATATCTTCTTGCTCGACCATGGACATCTGATTTTGGCGAACTTTGGACAGGCACTTCAGCAACCAAAAGACACCCGACCTACGCGATTCGTTTTTAACGCAGAGGTTCATTCCTCTGAGATAAGCGACATAACGCGGTTGCCGCCTGAGATCACCAGTGCCTCATCAGAGAGCACTACTTTAGACTTTGAAAAGTGCGATGTATTTTCAGCTGGTTGTCTAATATATGAACTACTACACGAGGATAATCCATTTAAGGCGGATCCATCTCTTCTTAAAAGCGATTATTCAATAGAGCAATTGCCTCAGTTCACAGAGCGTTCGCGGTTCACGTGCGGGCTCGGTGCGTTGGCTTCGGGATTACTAGAGCGGGATCCTTCAGAGCGCATTCTTCCAAGGGAAGCCCTTCAATTGCTGCAGGCGTTTCTATGGGGACCGGAGGAGTTGGACGAAAGCTACTTAGAGTTGTCGGCCACCGATTGGTTGGAGACCGAGCGCGCGTGCGCAGTAGTGATGATAGCTCGAAGCCAATCACAAAAGGGCTCGTCAGGAGAGGAAGGATTTATCGAGAATTATTTAAAGTACCAGTACTTAGTAGAGGTTAGTGAGGAGGAAGTAGTTAACGGGTACAAGGCATTAACACCCGTCGATACTCAGACCGTTACTCTATAAATGCGCATGATCTGAGCTAAGAGATAATTATTGCGTTTTTCATAATTCAACAGTCAAACCGTTAGCCGCCCCACAACCCCCACACCCACGCTCGATTTTTTCGCTCGCCAGGGACCGCGCGCCACTCAAAATCCAAGATGGCCCGGCCCGATCAGCTAACGGAACGGGGTTTTCGCGCGGATGTGTTTTTTGTTCCGCGACAGAAGCCAGTCAACTGCACTGGGCGAAACCAGGCAACAATCTGATTGGCTCAGTTTGAGTAAAATTAAGGCGGAGAACAGACGCCCACAGAGAGCGGAGCAGAGTGCACAGACACACAGGATATTTTCTCGTCGTCAACTCAATTGCGTGACGGATAGGAACTCACGAGCATTTTTTATATGGCGTCTTTTTGTTGTGCGAAGGAGCCAAAAAATATCACTTACAAATTGCCATGTAAAAATTGTTCCTCTAGACAGCTTTGTTTTGTATTATCTAGTCTAGGTATTTGTTTAATAAGTTCAAGAAGATAAAATGTTTATTTTTTAACAAGATATAACCGTAGATATTTTAAAATTAAATTTAAGTTTTAAGAAAAGGAAACTGTCATTTTAATGTTATTCGCCAGCGAAGCAATTGCCAGATAAACAATATTTATTTTCGCCTTTTGGTCCATAAAAGGGTGTAACAAGGGATGGCATAATAACGCTGGGGCCAATTCTTCGTCGTTCAATGTCGTTGACTGATGTTGAAAAACAGGCAACTAAAGCGTTTGCATTTAGAACCGTCAACATTTCTTGAAAGAAAACTCGAAATTAGAAATATTCAAGTACGGTACTCGAGATATGTATTTAAAAAAATAACGTAACGTATATTAGATGAAGCAGAAAAAAAGGGGAAAACAAAGTAGAGTAAGACTAGAAATTTACAGCTCAAGTCGTCGAGTCGTTTCGGGTTTCTCCAGTCATTCCATTCAATGTGTCAAACAATCTGGGCCAATCACATCCTTGTCTTGTTTCGCCTAGTGCAGTCGACTGGCTTACTGTCGCGACGAAAAGCCAGTCGACTGCACTAGGCGAAATAAGGGAATGACCTGATTGGCTTAGATGGTTTTGACACGTTTTGGAAATTCACAGAGCAAAACAACGGTTTTGGCTATTAAGAAAGAGCTAGAAGTTTGTTTGGTAAATCAGTGTTAAGGTATTTTTAAAATGTTTATTCCCGTTACGGTCAGCCCTGTTGCTCATGCCTTGAAAAGAGACTGGAAAAAGAAAACCCGTCCCTGCCCTCATCGACGACGAGCATTGGCATTAGAGCAGATCTCGTACGACTGTGAATTAGTGGCGCGAAACGGTCGCGGTCAGATTGCATTGTCGCGGCACGTAAGTACTTACCGCGCGATCGCGGCAATGCACGGCAATGAAGGACGGCCAATCAAATTGCACGGTCGCGACAGAAAATTTGCCTTGTGTACACTTGCGACATAAGAAAAATATCACGCGAACAAAATTTAGTGGTTTCAAAAAGTGAAGAGGTGGTGAAGTAATCTGATAATGATCCATGGGAAATATTGATTATTTCAATTATTTTCCCTTGCTTTTTTCGTTGCAACATAACGTCCTTCCGTTATGTCGCTCTTTGGTCCGCTAGTGTGCACCGGGTCAGTCGTGGCGCGTCACGGTTGCGGCACGGTCACGGTTGCGGCACGGCACACGGCACTTTTCACAGTCATACGAAATCGCTCTATCATAGGTTATTTATTATGCCTTTGATACAGGCAACAGATAAAGGTATCACAATGTTACATTTGTTGCTCGTTATCGTGTTAAAAGAGTACCAGTAAAAGTTGGAATAAATTTTTCGGTTACATCGCGAGTATCCTGTTGTGGTTGTGTTTGTTTCCTATTGTTTATTTTATTTCTGTTATTTACCGCCTGGGAGACTATACAGCGGATTGCGTTTGAGCGTTTTACCCAACAGTTCGCACGTTACGTTTGAACGTTTGAAAGTTGCGTTGTGAGACAAAAAGTCGGACGTTTCCAAGGGCAACCGCATGTGTATTTTTCACTGACAATCAGAGAGGACAGAACTCTTTGGTTCGCCATAGAAACGTCTCGTTTCATCCTAGAAACACAACTTTTAAACGTTCAAACATAACGTGCAAACTGTTAGGATAAAACGCTCAAACGCAATCGGCTGTATATTTTTTCTTCAAATTTGTCAAAAAAATAGGCACGCGGTTGCCGTGGTAGCTACGCCCCTGCGGATATCCGGTATATAATAAATATGCTAATGTGTTATGATTTATTTGCACTCTCCATAGTTACAACATCTAAACCGCACAAAGACACAGATCATTCCATCCTTTGATAACTTCTATAATTTTCAGCAATGCCTAGCTCAGAATATTACTCCTACGAAGAAGACATCAAACCCAATGCAGAATTACTTTGCTGCTTTCGCCATCGGAATTTCCACTACTTTTCTCGTCCGTTACAGACCCTATCAGAACCAGCGAAAAAACGACTCGGGATAGAAGACGAATGCTTGAATAGACCAAGCAAAAGGTCAGAAATTCGTGGTAAATGGAAAAACATGGCGGCAAATAGTCCGAGGAACCGTGCATGTCAAGACGTGTAGTATTTTTATGCACTGATTTATCTCTTGGAAAAAATTGGAAACAGGTAAATAATGCTGTGGTTTATATTATTGGCCATATTGTCTTCGTGTTAGACTGCGCCCAGTTACCATGGGGGCGACGACGTAGTGAAAAAACACCAACATGGTTACCAGGGCAACAGTAAAAGGACTTGCACCGCAGAATCATGTTCCTAAACCAGTAACTGGTACCAATGGGTGTACGATCGCGCGTGATTGATCCATGTTTCAAAGTATTTAGATTGGTGTAATTTATACTCAGGTGACTACTTTAAACAATTAGACTACTCGATTTCTATGAGTCAATAGATAGAACGGTTTTCATCCGGCTGTGAAACAAAAACTAATAGTCAGTGTTTAATAGTGTCTACTAGTCCTAATTAAAAAGGAGAATACAATAAAAATGACTTTCATAGTGTATAGGGGCAGTATTTTGTTAGTATCTATTTCACAGTCGGATGAAAACCGCTCTAATTAACGAGGCGCGTAGACTAGTATTTGATGAGAACGAGAACGAGTAGTCTAATTGTTTTAGTAGAAACCCACTAGCATAACTTCAGTTGTTGCTAAAACGTATTTATTTTCATGGTTTTAGAACGTTTTGCGCTAGCGTTTTCGCTACTCACTATCTCATTACGTGATAGATAGTGAGTAGCGGAGCCAATCAGATTGCAGGATTCGTGATAGTATGCGAGTGGGTTTCTACTAAAAGAAATTATGTGCACTCAGAGAGTTGTGTATTCTTTCGCTATTTGTTCACTTTGTCGGGCTCAAGCCCTATTGGTCATTTCTTCCATTGTATGCTAATTTTAAGGTTTTTAACAAAACAGATCACAATTCCTCACGTACTGAAAATAAACTTACGGAGATGGTAATAAACTATTTTGTTTACTTCTTCGGGCTCAAGCCCTATTGGCTATTTCTTCGCATAGGAAATTGTATGCTAATTCCAAGAAGGCAATTACTCACGTACTTAAATAAGAAAATAAAGGAGGCCTCATCACGGATCCACCGCGCAACTCTCGCAATTTAAAACTTACATATGGACCGCGAAAACAGGAGCGACGGCGATGCAGAATTCTGGTGCTGCTTCCGCCACAGAAATTTCCAAACGTTCTCAAGCTTGCCAAAGGACTTATCAGAATCAGCGAAAAGGAGGCTTGGGCTAGAGGATGAGGGATGTGCGAGGAAACTTCGGAATGGAAGAACTATTGTGGTAAATGGAAGAGCATGGGCAACGCGGAAGGCTTAGCTGGAATGACGAGTCTGAGGAACATCGTATTTTATATGGTCGATACTGACGTAAAAGTTTAACCTAGGAAATCACTAAAAAAACATTGGAAAAGAATGATTTCTTCGTTCATTATGGGACAACTACTTTCATATCACATGAAACTTGTTTGAGGCCAGATTAAATCTGCTATTCTAGAAAATTGATTCCTGAAAGCACAATTATTCCCGGATTAGTTATTCCAGGAATAAGATAAATAGAGCGGATTTCAGGTGACTGTCAAAGGTAAGCCAGGCTTGCGTTTAGTCAGTGTTTCTATTGGTCGAGAGCAAAGAATTGCGTCTTTCAGCCAATCAAATTGCGAACTAAATCAAAACGCGCCATTACTCACGTCATTACTAAATGCAAGTCCGGCTAACTTCGCCTCCTGATTGGTTTGTGTTGAATATCTTCTACTCCTGATTGTTTGTTGTTGATTATCTTCTACACCTGATTGGTTTGTTGTTGAATATCTTCTACTCCTGATTGGTTTGTTGTTGAATATCTACTCCTGAGTGGTTTTGTATTTGCGTTTAGTTTTCGACATTCATCTGAAATCCCCTCTTGACCGGTTTGATTACTTTTAAAGCGATTTCAAATTTAGATTTGAAATTTAGGCGTGTTAATCCGTGAGGAGACTGGCCCTAAAAAACAAAATGGCGGAGTAGATAAAATTTAGTTTCGCTGTAAAAAACATGATCAAATGGTAAAATCAAATTTATTTACATTTATATTTATACACTTTCTAGATTCGCCCGTTTACGAAATGAAAAACTCACGACCCCTGTTATGAGTAACTTCCGGTATTACCTTGTGACTTCCTGTATTTGCATGGCATATTTGTAATAAAACGTGCTTGTTCAAAATGGCGTCTCGTGCATGTTTGCAGAAAACCGAAATATGGTGTCAGAAATGGGATAATATTAGTTCAATTCATAGTTCCGACCTGTCATTCAAAGCCATAGTTACTGTTGTTATATCCCACAAACAAACCAGGGTTTTCCTTAAAAAAAGTCCAAAAATATTCCGATCCCGCTTAGGATTACCAGATATCCTTATCTTCAGATGATCTCAGTTTATACTGTCATAAAAAGCAAAAAAGTGCTGCACATCGGACTGATTTCGGAAGTCCTGAAATACTGTTTGTGGGACAAGATCAGTTCCCGAGGGAGAATCTTTCCAGCTCTGATTGGTATCTGCAGATAGCGTGGAATGGCTCCATTGTTTCATCGGAACTATGAATTAGTTCACTTCCTGGAAAAAATATTACCTTCCGTTCAACCTATGTAAATACTCCATGTAAATGCACCTTAAAATGTTTTCGTACTAACGAGCCCATAGCATATTTGAAAGAAAGACACGAGTGCTCGACATGGGACGAAGTAAAGCACTAGTGTTAATGTTGTTGCTGTTAGTAGAACCAGGTAGATCCAAAAGAATAGGTATCGAGGAGGGAGGGACAGGATTGACGTCTTGTATTTGCCAGTAGAATCTGCATGATTAACAAGAATGAGGTTTTTTTAAGCAAAAATGAAGACTTGTAAACCAGGAAAACTTACTGCCAAAATCGTTGTTTCGCGCTGGAGGTTTCAAACATGGTTTGATTTCGGGTACCGGCCCTGGGTACCAGAGTCTGCAAGCTTCACTCGTTTACAAACATATTTACTGATCGACGTTTCTAGTAGTTGAACCCTCTTGGCCAATCAGGTCCTACTCATGTTTCGCCTAGAGCAGTCAAATGGCTTTCGTCGCGACGGAAACCAGTCGACTGCACTAGGCGAACCATACAAACAGGGCAAGAACCTGATTGGTCCAAACGGTTTAACTGGCAGAACAGAATTTAAACCCACAATCAAATATTGTTTTAAAAATTCCCAGTGCAAAACAACGATTTTGACTGCAACGAGAAAAGTGAAATGTCTATCTGCGCGCTGGTCCACTACCGTCTTACCTATGACGACAACGCCAAAGCCCATGGCTTTAGTGCCCATGCGATAACTACACGTTGGTATAACGAACTCCCAGAAATCAACTGCCGGCGAGGCGCTCTTGTAGTGATTTCTCTTAGCCTATGAGAACATGAAAGGACAAACGCGTTTAGCGAACGCATATGACTATTAAACTTTGAATGTGCTGAACGTCCTGAACGTCATTGCAGTAACAGAACTTTATGAAGTGCATTCCAACCATAAAAATTTGCAAAGCTATGCCTAAACTATAGAACACATGTAGCACGCAGCATTTGTGTCCTGTATGTTTCCCCGAGTGGCTAAACTAAGACGTTGTACGCGTGTATCTCAGAAACACACTATGTTTCTTGTCTGGCGAAGAAACATTTTTTGTGTCCCGGCTACAAAATTTGTCGCGCGTAACAATGCACAGCGGGCCCAAATGCGCGCCAAAGCGGTAAGTTACAAAGACTTGAGTCGCGGTCAGCGGTTGCATATTTCTGTGATAGTAGCAAGATGGCGCGCGTTCGAACACGGAGCAGTGCAAAGGAAGGATATTTTCTCAATATTTATAATGAGTTTAACCGTCATACCCTGCCCATGATGAGGACTTTTGCAAGAAAAAGCTTCAGGGGATGTTGCTGTCGAGAAACAAAACATTTACTGTACAGATTCTCTTGAATTTCAACAAAATGAGTTGGACTCGTGTTAAAGTTCGCCACCACGTCTCCTATTTATCGTCTTCCTCTGTAAATTCCTTCCCATTCCTTGCAAATTTCAAAGCGTACTTTTCGTGACAAGCGATGATTATGGCTTACCAGAACTGCCTGATGTTTCAGCAGAAGATAACGATTGACATATTTCAAGATTTGAGTATGCTGCTCGGTCATGGAGTGTAACTAAGATACAAGAGTTTGTCAAAAATTGATTTAAAAAACTAACACCACAAAGAACTGCACTGTTGAATGGGGCCTTGATATTTGACTAGGGACATGGTCATGGACACATGGATATTTGTATGCATTCTGCGTTACGGAAACTTGTCAGTCTGGCACATCTAAAGCATGTCAGTCTCAAATGAGATAAAAAGAATACCAGGATTACCAGAGGAAAATTGTTGCTAGTAATGACTGCCTTTGTGTTATAATGCCTAGATTTCAGAACCTGTGAGAGGCTATATCTTAGAGCTTAGACCTTCTATAAAAGCTTTCATTCATACTAGAAGATAGGCCAATAACATTCAAGGTAAAATGATAATAAAAACTACAGTATAAATAAATCAAGGAGTAATTAAAAAATGGACTATAACACCTCGAAGCTCAAGAATGAATGATTGTCTGAACTTGCATACTTTCTAAACTTCACTTGCTTACGTGCATGCTCACAGTTTCTTGGCGTGACATGAGTGAAGCTTGGGATAACTTCAGTACCATCCAGTTTACATATTTCACCCTCACTGTGGCAACTATATCTGTCATGGAAAACATCTCTGCCTTCTTTTTGAGGGGGATATCTGACAGAACAGTATTATAAGCAAGTTGGTTTGTTTGATTTTGACATAAATTCTGTTTGCTTATATTGACTCCTAATGAAATAAGCTAGAAAAATAAAATATTTTATTCTCTGTTTTAACAAATACATCTATTGACAACAAATACCTCATTTTTGCCTTGACTGTTAGCAGATGGAAATGAGCCAGCAGTAAAATGTTTCCAAAGTAGCTGATCAAACTCTGATGACTACCAGCTTTTTGCACTTCTTAGAAATTCTGATATACTTGTACGAGAATATTATATAGAACTGATGAAAAGCAAAGAATGTCAACATTGGTAAAATGGATTGCTTCAGGCTTTACCACTGTATGCATTGCTACGCGACCTCAAAATTCAATGTTGCGATGGGCGATTGGCGATTTTTAGCTGTCAATCAAACCAAAACGCTGGATTCGGCTGCTTTACTGGATCGATATTGATTGCAAAATCAACCAAAATAGTTTTAAGCTATCCTTGGCTTCCCTTGCCTAAAATGTTTAACTCTCTGTTCAAGAAAATTGATTTAAAATTTTCTTGCGTAAAATCGCCCATCGCAACAGTGAATTTTGAAGGTCGCGTAGCAATGCATACAGTGGTAATAAAAACTTTTCAACCCACTTATGGGACAGTTGATTGTCATTTCAGTGCTCTTCTGAACTTATCACTGTTATCAGGGTACTTATTTATTTAACCGGCACTTGCTCTTTCATGGAATTGCCAAAGCATTAATACAATGGTCCTCTATCTGTAAAACTAGTTCCAGGAGAAGTTTACAAATTGCAGTTTTGCCATTCAATTTGAATTAACTCAGTAGAAGCATGTTACCATTTAAAAAGGTGGTGGTTACTAGATCTTGTAAGGTAACATCAGTATTTTTACATCAGTCACTTAATTATTTGTTATATCTGCAGTGCAGATTCCAAAACTGAGACAGCTGACCTTCAGTAGTAGAAAGCTTGTGAAGAATCCATAGTAGCTAAATCATACTTGAAGAAGAAAAAATATCTTGTGTCATTTACTGCTCTCAACCAAGTGAGTAGGTCTGCTATTTCAGTTTAATTCAGTAACATTTTGTTTGACAGAATTGTCTGAATGTTATGAAAATTATATTTATCAACCTGACAAATGAAATATATTAGTCGTAACTGTAATATAGTTTTTGTGTGATTTATGTTGTATTTTCTATCCAATGCTTATTACCTAATTTATATGAAAGTGTCTGACACGCCTTATTTTCTTATCCAGTCCCATTTGAATGCCTGATAATTCTTAATCTTTTATACTTTTGTGTCACTTTTTTTTACAATTCAAATATACAGTGCAGGATTTGATAGTCACTAGTATCACTGAATTTAAGCACAGAAAAAATATGCAGGGGGCAAATTACACAGTAGAAGACTTTGGACTCCTTTGCACTGAAGATCATCCCTTTCAGTTAATGAAATGGCAGTGGGATTAACAAAAGCATCATTGTGTCACTTATTATTATTTTTTCAATTAAAGTATACAGTGCAGGATTCTGTAAGTACAGAAACATTTTGATAGACACAAGTGTCAAGCATTTTATAAGCATAGAAAAATATGCAGGGGAAAAAATGCACATCAAGCTCATAAGTAAGACATTGGCCTCTTTTGTGCTGAAAATCATTCCTTTCAGTTAAATGGAAGCTTCTCCTTTTAGTTACTTTTGAGATAAACAAAAGCATAACTTCCTGTGGAAGTGTAGACCATAAGTTTACTTTCTGAATGATTGGGAAATTGGATTTACACTGATTTTCATTTGTCAAAATGCTTTTCTGGATGCTGTCCAGACTTCTAACTTGAGTTTAGCTTAAAAACATCTACTACTATACATTCTGAATTCTGTGTGGGAAAAAAGATTTATCAAACTGCAGTGGACTATGATTTCAACTTCCTTGAGCTGTAATATTGTAATAGTTCAATTTTGGAGATGCAATTTTGGAGGTGTAGTGTTAGTTTAAGTTTCACAGACGAAACGAAACGCGCGGTAGCCGCTCGGATGTGAATTAAAAAAGCTAACTTTTCTAACAATTTTTACAATCGCTTAAAGGTGGTAAATGGAGAAAAGGAAATTAATTTAAGTACTGCATACTACAAGAAAGATTATTAACTCGAAATATCTTAACTAATCTGTTATAGCGAAGTTCAGTTTATCCACAGAAAGATGTAGGTTTACAACCGATACACGAAAATAAAAACACATGGCTCTGCAGTGAAAAACCCGCGAAAATGACAGAAGAATCAGGAGAAATGTTTTGATTTTCTGTTGTTCAGTTCTTACCTCTTCTAGCCAAGACTCTTCCTTCTGAAGTAAGCCCTAATTGCTTCACATCTACCAGCATTATCTTGCTGAACTGGACGTATACCACTCGCTGCCATGCCCTTCAAAATTCTTCTAAGCTCCGTAAGATTTTCCCATTTCAATTGAACCTGACCAACTGATTCTGAGCGATATGTTCGTCCAAAACACAGATTTCTAAAGAACTAGAAATGGTCTCGCGCAAAATCAAAACGGAAATTCAAAAAACTAAAAACATAGCGTTTTGGTTTGAAGACTCAAGAACGCACTGAACATTAATGCAAAGGGATTAATAACTCCATAGAAAAAGTAAAACAAGGGTCAAAATAGCTGCTGACGACTATGTTCTGTGTTTTTCGAATTTTGCCACTTTCCAGTGGAGCAGAAATCTGCCTTCTGTTTTCCGAAACCCGTCATGTTTGGTATCAGAACAAAGCTTCTTCCTTCGGCCATGGCTTCCCGCCTTCCGATCTTTTCTTCGGTAAACAACGAGTGAGAAACGAGCTGCCGAAGTGGATTGTCGGATGAATCCGCAAATTAGTCACCAGGCTACCAAAAAGGCCTCACGTCCGAGCCCCAAAGCTGCCACGATTCAACTTCCCGCTTTGGCGCGCGTTTAGGCCCGCCGTGATGTTTCTCGCCTGGCTAAAATTCGAAAACATGTGCCCGGCTACAATGCTGCGCGCTACTAATGTGTCCTAGTTTAGCCAGGGCTTAAAATTTCGAATTTTCGTTGCTGTCTCCTGCCTGCATAATTGTCTTTCTATCACCTGTCTGTCTTCTTGCCTGCCTGCCTGTCTGTCATCGGTCTTATCTGTCTGCCTGTCATCTGTTTGTTTGTTTGTCTGTTACCTGCCTGTCTGTCTGCCTGTCTGTCATCTGCCTGCCTGTCTGTCTGTCTGTCATTTGTCTATCTGTCTGTGATCTGTCTGCCTGCCTGCCACCTGCCTGTCCGTGATCTGTCTGTCTTTCTAGTGGCATCTGTCTGCCTATCTGTCTGTCTGTCATCTGCCTGCCTGTCTGTCTGCCATTTGTCTGTCTGTCTGTCTGTCATCCGCCTGTCTGCCTGCCTGCCACCTGCCTGTCCGTGATCTGGCTGTCTTTCTAGTGGCATCTGTCTGCCTATCTGTCTGTCTGTCATCTGCCTGCCTGTCTGTCTGTCATTTGTCTGTCTGTCTGTCTGTCATCCGCCTGTCTGCCTGCCTGCCACCTGCCTGTCCGTGATCTGTCTGTCTTTCTAGTGGCATCTGTCTGCCTATCTGTCTGTCTGTCATCTGCCTGCCTGTCTGTCTGTCATCTGTCTGTCTGTCTGTCTGTCATCCGCCTGTCTGCCTGCCTGCCACCTGCCTGTCCGTGATCTGGCTGTCTTTCTAGTGGCATCTGTCTGCCTATCTGTCTGTCTGTCATCTGCCTGCCTGTCTGTCTGTCTGTCATTTGTCTATCTGTCTGTGATCTGTCTGCCTGCCTGCCACCTGCCTGTCCGTGATCTGTCTGTCTTTCTAGTGGCATCTGTCTGCCTATCTGTCTGTCTGTCATCTGCCTGCCTGTCTGTCTGTCTGTCATTTGTCTATCTGTCTGTGATCTGTCTGCCTGCCTGCCACCTGCCTGTTTGTGATCTGTCTGTTTGTCTTTCTAGTGGCATCTGTCTGTTTGTCTGCCTATCTGTCTGTCATCTGCCTGTCTGTCTGTCATTTGTCTATCTGTCTGTCATCTGCCTGACTGCCACCTGCCAGTCTGTGATCTGTCTGTCTGCCTGTCTTTCTAGTATCATCTGTCTGTTTGTCCGCTGTCATGACATACCTTATGTACATGGCCACTCATTGCAATTGCAGGATTAAGAGAAATCACTGTCTAAAATGTGAAATCGAGGAAGCAAAATATTAGTAATCATTAATAGACCGGATTCGAAATGACCGTCGAAAGAAAAACAGATTAACTTTGTACTTACCGGTACTCCTATAAGTTTTATTAAGAATTGTTGTTTTTACATTTATTGGTTTTACGACAGTCGAGACATATGTTTCAATTTTTCACCCCCCCCCCCCCTATACTACAATTTACAGATAGGGGGGTGGCATTTTTCTTTCGTTCCCAATTTTGATAAACGCATTTCATCAAGCCTCAGAGAAAGTGTAGATGAACATTCCGTTTTTTTATGTATAGTAAACAGATCCTCTAGGGTTTAATAATTCATGCGCGCAATTGCGCGCCGAAATTATCATTCATTTGCGTGAAGCGCGGCCCAAATGACGAATTTCTATGCCTGTAACGTCGAACTCACGCTTACTCTTCTTTCAAACATAGTGACTGCCCGCCAGCCCTATCACTGCAGGGCATTTTTGGTAGAGTTTGTTTTTCCTCGCCAAGATACACTTGTTCTTGTGAACGGTGCGAAAGTAGTGTCTTCGTTGCGCGAGTTGCCAAAGACTTCATTAAATGATATTCTTTATGCGCTAAATTTTTTTGTATTGAGTGAAGTGAAGTAGAAAAATACAAATTATAGAGAAGTTGCTGAAATATAACTTTTTAGAAAATTTCTTGTGATTCCCCCTTTCAGGGCTTCAACTTTTGAGAGATATCCCCTTCCGCTCGCACCAAAATGAAGTGATCTCCCCAAAATCCTCTGCCCCCCCCCCCCCCCCCCCCCCCAGGCGATACATAATGACCGGTTCTTTAGACTACTCTCTTGCATACCTTGCAAAAGGGCTACGCTCTGAATAGTATCATTTTTTCTCACCTTTAGTATTATCCTTGTTTTTTTCTCGGTTTCGGTTTCAAAGTAGAGTCGAGGAGGCGAGAGTCCAGCATGGGTCAGAACAATTAAAGGCAGCTTGGGATTCACTCTGCTGGGGAGGCGACGCACGAAGTCCTGGGTTTCATGGAAAACTTCCCACTCGACTTGGTTGTCTGGCTCTCTCAAAAAGCTCACTGTATTTACCTTAACGCAAGAGGCGATGCAGAGAATGATAAACAACAGCCTGCCCTCCTTCGGAAAGTTTACATAGAGGACTCCCAGAGAACTGTCCATGGAAAATAAGAAAGCTGATTTTCCAATGGTAACCCATACAATCTCGATACAATCAGCTTTCCAATAAATTTCTGCAGAAATTCCCTATGTGGAGGGAGGGACTGGTAGTTATGGACGGGACCCCACTTCAAAGTGTGCTCTTCCGGCGGGCCCGTAGAGTTCTGTTCTTGAAATCGTAAAATAGAGGTTAAGAATTGCGCACTTGTTTTTCGTATTTAACGAATGTACCGCAAAAATAAATCATCGCCTGCTGAACGAAACATTGTTTGTCATAGAAATGAAAACTTTAACCGAATTTCCCCCAAATCCCATTATTAGCTCAAATGCCATATGCGCAATGCGGGCTCCCTGTGCATGTTCATGCCGATGGCCTGGTGGCAGAAACAAGATGGCGAAGTCGATGAAGAGGGGAAAATATCTTTCTGCAAGTTCTCGCTCAAAATTCGTGCACAAAATTCGTGCACATTCATAAAAAAGGTATGTAGAATCAGCTAATACATTGATAAATAGGAGCGACTTCAGAATACCCCCTCGTGTATAGCTATAATACCTTCCAAAACCTTCCAGGAAGGCTTCCTAAAAAAACGCGTCAACTGGCCAACCTGCTCACCGGTCAACGATTTAGGGGGGGGGGGGGGGGGGGGTTCCCTCTCTCTCGGGAGATTTTCCCATACATTTACTGTATTTGATGAAGGAAATTTGCAAATCTTCGTCCCATGTTTTCACTATCCGGCCCCCCTTTCTAAAAATTCCTGGATCCGCCCCTGAACCCATATAACAACACTTGCACTTGTCAACTTGTCAACACGTCCTCACGTCAATTGGTTAACTCCTAAACTTGTCAACATGCCAACTGGTCAACTTGTTCTGAATATGTAAACTTTTCAGCTTGGTCAACTTGTCAATGCGTCAACAGCTTAGTAGGGGTAGCAAATGGTCCCTTAAACTATCAAGAGTCTCACCAAAGAGTCTCAGAATCTTATAATTTTTAATGTGTGTCTCGGATTTTCACCCTCAAACTTCAAAATACAGTAAATATATGAGCTGATTTTTTTCTTCAGGTTCGGGCTCAGATTTTAAACTGCCAGTCTCAGCGTCTCGGCAAGTTTCGGATTTACCATTCGCTACCCCTCTTAGTTAGCACGTTGGCAACATATTTATTTAAGAGTATAGCTATATGTGAGGGAGTATTCTGCAGTCCAGCCGATAAATATTGTCATACTCACCACAATAATTTGGAAATGTTCCACTGTATTAATAATATGATTCAGTGGTCCAAACGCCGCCTTGTGTCTGGATAAGACCCTCCTGGTCATGACGTCACTAGATTCCCCTCCAATGTCGTTATCTCCAGCCATCGTGATACGAGGGATGGGAGTGTTGTAACTGAATATCCAGTCAAATCTTGCCTGAAATTTGTGTAGCCACCAGAACTGAATAACTTTATGCTTAACAGTTTGTGCAGAACAAAAATTTTGTCACTACATGTAACTTAAAGAACCTGTGTCAGCAGCCATTTTGACAGCATAGCAACAAACCAAGTCGGAGAAAGCATCCATTTCCATCGGCTGATTTAGAGAATATAGAGCAATGTTCTCAATTGAATTTGGTAAATTCGAATCTGAAACTTGGTTTTAAGATGTTTATTAAGATATTTCTACGTGTAATTCGCCTTTTAATATCGAACGAAAACAATAACAAAGGAGTGCCTGACACGGGCTCTTTAAGTACAAAAACTACCAGTCTATCTGTAGTTCTCAGCAGTGGATAAAAAAAGAAAAAATACAAAAACAAACAAACAAACAGGGAGTGTCCTCAACACCCCAGTTCCACCAGGACAGCGGCGTAGCCAGGAATTTCTGAAGGGGGGGGGGGGGGGGGGGGGGGGGGAATTGTGAAAACATGGGACGAAAATGCTCAAATTTTCTCCAGCAAATACAGTAAATGTATGGGAAAATTTCCGAGAAAGGGGGGGGCGCCCCCCCTGGCTATGCCCCTGCACCAGGAGATAATACAGTAAATGTATGGCAATCATCTTCTGCTGGGAGACGAAATGAAAAATCTTGAGACTCCTGGCAAAACTGGGAGAGTCCCTGTACAAAGAATTCATGGGAAAACTAATTGCTCAGGTCCCCTTCTAAAACTGCTCTTAAGGTGATTCATTTGAATTGCACTGCACATCTCTTCTGCACAT
Organism: Scolanthus callimorphus; assembly: GCA_033964015.1. NCBI lineage: Eukaryota > Metazoa > Cnidaria > Anthozoa > Actiniaria > Edwardsiidae > Scolanthus > Scolanthus callimorphus. The sequence goes on along the minus strand of CM066918.1, from coordinate 26,480,575 downwards.
GGCCGCGCATGCATTTTGTTCAAAATTACCGTTGAAAAGTGTGAGCGGGAGCAAATTAGGGCCAAACAAACAACATAAAAAGCGCACGATTTATGGGTTTTGTGATATTCAGAAAAACAAGGATAGACAGATAGATAGATAGATAGATAGTTTATTAAATATAATCATTGCAGCCAATAGGCTGAATTATGAAAATATTATTTACAATACTAAAACTATAATAATAATAACAATAATATTTACAAGGAAAATTTAAGATAAAATTACAAAATTTGTTCAAAAATATCGAGGCATTAAAAACAAACGCTTTTTATGTTGTTTGTTTGGCCTTAATTTGCTCCCGCTCGCACTTTTCAACGGTAATTTTGAACAAAATGCACGCACGGCCATGTGCAGAAGGATGGTGACCCCAAATTTTTTCTCAGAATCGACCATTCATACCGCTACAGACAATATATTTGAAAAAAGTTAGGTAGTAGAACGCAAACTTTTTCGTAACTTTTGAACTTGGAGCATAATTCGTCCAACAGTTAAATACCTAATAAATAACGGTCCAACAGCACGAAAACGAGCATGGTGACCCCATCTTTTTATTGCATTGTTTGAATGTCCTATGCATGGGCATCAATTGTGCCAAGTTTGAAAAAAATCTAGGTAGTACATCTTTTCAATGGAATCACCTTTGCGTATGGGCATGTATTTGAAATATAAATACTTAGGTAGATAGATTCTGCAAATACCTGTAGCTTCTTTTAGACATTGGCATTGTCCCTTATAAAGGCAAAACACATTTTTGTTTCCAGAGCCTCTTTTTCATGCTGGAGTGTCATGCAGATGAGGCTCCAGAAGTCATAACCATCACGCAAAAAGGGCCCAGATGATGTGACAAAAATCACCCAAAATTTAGGTTCTAATAATATCTGAATTCGTCTGCATCATGTTTGAGCCATGACTTGATATTTGCATTTTCAAAGTAATGTAATTCTACATAGAAAGAATCAGAAAATAATAAAATGTTCATGATTATCAATTAATAATATGTACATGATTATCAATTCCAATGGCTATGGCAGTTACTTCGTTCACTTTACCTTATATTCTCTAAACTCTTGGTCTTGAGCATCAAAGCCTTCATTTAAAAGATCCCCTAAAACAAGCAATGATTTCTCAAGTTATAAATAGACTCAAGTAAATAGGCAAAACTTCAGGTTTTGTATGGCTACGGTACTTGAAAACCTAAAAAAAAAATGGTACTAGAAAGTCCTGGATATAATTTTTATTGAACTGAATAAACTCACGAAAATAAACTCATAACTGAACTCATTTCATCAATTACAAAGGCCAAGAAATCATTCCAAAGATTCATTTTCAAGTTGGAAACATCCAAATTGGAATGTTTAAAATTAACCTGGAAAACTCCTGCCAAAAGTGTGAAAAAGCTGCTTAAAACTCCAGAAATGTTGTCGGGTTCTGAGCATTCAAACCCTCAAAATGACAATTTAAATTTAAATAGTTTCACCTAAAAATAAGATTAGATCTGGCTTGACATGCTGCATGACAGTGATGAATGACTTGCGAAGGTACATGTCGGCATCCCATCTTATAATAGAACCAAGAATCCCAGGCTTCTCTCCATAGTACCCCTGCAATTATAATATTACACAGTCAATTTTAATGTGCCTTTGAAAAATATTCCTGAAAATTTATATTGTAGACTGCTTGCTAGTCCCTTCTTTGGAGAGTGTTCTGTGAAATGGGTGTGTGGGAGAATGAGTGCCAATGGCTTGAAGTACCGAAGGCACAAGTGAGAGCCTAAAAGCTTTGCCATTTCTCCCCTGCAGCACGCTCTCTTGCCTTCAGCGCATCATGCCATCATCACACCTTTGGCACTCCTGGCTTTTCATGTGCTCTTTTTCACAGATGTTCGCCAAAGAAGGGACTACAAGTAGTCTAATTTATATTGTTGTGTAATTCCATGATAATAATATAATTTATTAGCTTTTACAGCACAGTTTACATGACAACTGGACTTTACAGTCTGTAATAAACATCTAATATTAAGAGAATGATAATCACAATACTTGATGCTGGGATATTATTATTTTAATCTGAATAAAAATTGCAAATTATTTAGAAATAAAATTATGTGATACAAATAGACATTATAAAACTTTAAAGGAAAATGCAATTTTAGAAAGATAAGTCTGAGGATATTTATTAAATTGTTTTAAATAATAAATGATGGTAGAACTTCATGTATGAATGATCACCTAGCATCTTGTAGGATTTAATAACAGAAAAAATCTGACACCCGAAAAAATCTATACCCCACCACAGAGTGCATTGAAAGTTTTTTTATGTACCATGTGATTAGTATTTGTGGCGTTAACTTTGAGAGTTTTTTTATGCATGCCACATTTTTTGGGTTGCTTCCCAAAGAAGTCTATGCCCACAACTATTTATCATAGTGGTAGAAAAGAACTCATCTCTTGTTACATAAAAAGATGATCACGCAATCAATTGAGACAAGCCGCCAGCGAGCAGAAAAAATGAGAACTGTAAGGGGTTTACTGGGCAGAGTAGCAAAATAAGCACAAAGACAGAATATACTTTGGTGATTTATTGTTGAAAAAGTGTTTCTTTCAATTTTTTAATGACCTCTCCCCCCCAAATGTCAAACAAAACCTTCAAAACACTCACAATAACAACAAAAACAGTTTATTGTGTCCTCTGAATATACAAAGTTTCTTTTTTTAAATATTATTTACAAAATAAAATTGTTGGAGAACACAGCCACTCGAAAATAGCAGAGCTAATCGAGTTTAAGTGGCTGGGCCACACGGTACTGGTCAATATTTTGTTGTTAAGCGAAAATACACAAAGAAACACAAAAATGTACAAAATTGAAAAAATAACAATAATAATGAAATAACTACTATCTGAGATAGGTAACAACACAAAACAGATAACAAACAACAAGAACAAGGGGCAAAGGACTACAGTATGTAGTCATTTATAATTTTCATTTACAATAAGGCGGGGTTTGTTTCTTACCAAAACTTGCGGGTCAGCTATGACCAGCATACGAAGAGAATTGTTCCCGAGTGATGTAGGGAGCTGCCATAATGTAGACGCCCGGTAGAAACACCCAAATTCCCCAGCAATTAGAGTCAAGATAAAGACTGCCAGGCAGAGTTTCGTCAGATACCCTAAGGCTCTATGCCATGATCGGATAATCATCTAACATCACTATGTCACTTCTGGAGAGGAAAGAAGAATATTTTACTGAGAAGCTGTTACAGCTGAATTTGTTGTTTCACACTGCATTAAGACATAGTTATCTTTTTTGTAATTTGAGTTTTCCCGCCATTCAAACCCACCGAACCAATCAGGTTCTCGACCTGTTTCGCCTTTTTGGCCGGGAATGATAACGCAAGCGTAGGACGCAAGTGTAAGGCAAGTGTGAATCATAGTGACGCAAGCACAAGCCTAAAATCAACATTGTATAGTTTGCTGAGCTTGTGTTCGCTTGATTCACACGGCATATCATCATTATGCTCTAACTCCATTGTTATTGTATGGGCTATTACTCTTTGACTATTACACTTTGTTTCACGGGATTGTGGAAACCACTCTTAGTATATATTGGAGGTTATTTAGCCGTTATCCTATAACTTAGTGGCTAAATCAGTTGGGCAGTAGTATACATTGAAAGGGTATTTAGCCGTTATCCTAAAAATCCGGAAGATAAGTCCGTGATTTTCCTGGCGCCATCAGGCAGCTCTAACACAGTTAGCTTGCGTGACACGGAGAGCAAACACAAGTCGCCTGGGGACGAAGCTGAAGTCACAAACAGAGAAACAACATTCTTTAGTCTTACTCATCAAAAATAAGTCGGTTATGCCTCGCAAAGGACATTTCGCTCTATTTCCTGGTATTTGATATACAGTACTATATAAATTAATTGCTAGAGAAGCTTCCAGTGTACGCCGATATTGAGCCTCTCATTGCTGCCGAGTGTATTCTATTTTGTATCATTGCAACTGTAGCAATTCCAGAGAAGTTTTTTTGTACTAAATGTTAGTGCGCTACAGTCAGATTTTCCTAAAGCCACCCCTGTTGATGGCTGATATTATATTCAGCTTTCTATCCAAAATTAGACTGTTTTATAGCAGCCACCTCTTCGGCGAATGTCTGTAAATCGAGGGAAATTACTACTGGGCTTGTATAACATACACAAATCACAGTCTCGAAACCATAGTTAGAACTATGTCGAAACCACTGTTTTCTGTTTCAAGACAAAACAGAACAAAGAGGAAGTCACAGTGATGCTTCCCGTATTCTCATAGGCTATATACTTGAGATGTCAGTACATTTCGGATTCCTTTGTCGAAAAGTGCTCCGGCAACACTACACGTGGTAGAAGTTATTTCTTTCCATTTTCTCGGCTTCGATAAAACAGTGCTCAACTAGTGGGGCAATAGATTGTAGTACATTTCGGACTCCTTTATCGAAGATAATGCTCGACACTTCTCGCCTGGACATGATATATATATATATAGTGAGCTATATATGTATAACAAATATTATATATGTTATACACCAGAAGAGAACAAATGTATGTAGTTCGATGCATAAATGATCATTTCACCGAATTGCTTGCGTTAAAGTGTAGAGAAACTAGCAATTCTATACAACCCGAGAGATCAGAGGATTTCGCTTACTCTTATGCAGTTTGGAAGCATGATTTCTCTTACCTTACGAGTGTTGGTATTGGCGATGTGTAATGCTAATGTGCCAACCGTTTGAATAGCGCCCTTAGCACGGGCGATAGGATAGTTTACATTGTTTGGATGAATAGTTCTATTCGATGAGTTTCACGAGTTTCAAATGGTCGCAGACTCTTATGGGGCAAAAATCTATACGAAGCATACCTTTAATTGTGTATCTAGTCCTAAATACAGTTACTTTTTTGCTTACCGGTTTGTGCCATAGGGAATTTCTGTAGAAACCCATCCATGGGAAAAGCGGCAAATCGGGCAAATCCCATAGAAGAATGGGAAGTGTTCGGATTTCCCATGCTATCCTTGTGAATTCCGAACACTTCCCATGCGTGTGCTTTGGGAAATTCATGTTTTCCCATGGTTGGGTTTCTGCAGAAATTCCCTGTGTGCGAGATGTTCCCCCTCAAAACGAAGAGCGGAGGCAGCTTGCAGGCGGTATGGGTGTTTTATCGCGGAAAACGCGCCTCAAAATTCCATGATGGCGCCCGCCGATCATCGAACGGACCGGGTTTTCCGCGATAAAAACACCCAGTACCGCCTGCAAGAAGGCCAAGGCAGTTGTGTACGCTTTCTATTCAAGAGACGCGCCGCTAAGTTAGGTATTCGATTTTAAACCGTCGCGCCTAATCGATAACCAAAACACTTTTTCCCCATATGGCATGGTTATCGATTACACGCGTCCGTTAATCGAATAACTAACTTAGCGGCGCGTCTAACTGGATCCGCTCTTCGTTTTGAGGGGGAACATCTCGAACAAACCGGTAAGCAAAAAATATATATAACTGTATTGAGGACTAGATAAACAAGAAGTAGTTTTTAGCTCTATTTCCATGGTGATTGGTGAAGTTTTGCAACCTGAAATAACGAGCCAATTTGTATACTGATGCAAACTATCCTATCGCCCGTGCCCTGAACTTTTTGGACCAATCGATCTCCGGTTGACAATGGATGACGTCAGTGTGATGTGACGTCATCAAAACGCTACGAATATGCACTTTTGTTGATTATAACTCTACCAAGGAGTCTGCAAATAACATTTCATCACTTTCTGACAAATCATGGGTGAATTTATGTCACGCAACACCAGTCACGCATTTCGGTCGTGCCGTGTTTTGCTCAACTTGTTCAGTGCTTTCAGTTACTGCAAGCCATCATGTCATAATGGTTGAATATCCTACCATTCTTTTAAGATTGATATCGTTACAGTCCGTAGAAATAGCCATTTAGACAACTGGTTATTTGGCCACAATGTTGGTGTCATTCTGCACGAACCAACATGGCGGCCCTATACACAATTACTGAACAAAATGGCGCGCATTCATTCGCTCATATTTAGGCCGGAAAAGACGTGATCGATCTCAAATTTTCCCAAGAAAAACAATTGTTATGTTCTCCTCACGTTTCTGTAGTGTATGTAGTGTCCAAGTGGAAATTTAGGGAGATAATCTTAGTCACGTGACAAGTGAGATGCACCGCAATACGGCTGAATGAAATATAATATATAATATATGAGACTATTCAAATGCAAAGCGTATAGCACTACAATTAGTGCGAACTTCTCTTTTTCATCATCCTTTTTGCAAAGATCTTCAAATATCTTGCGTATATAAAGAAAAAATAACGCAGCACTACAGCTAATCTAGAGAAAACAATCATTTCCTGTTGAGTTAATTAATACATAGAAAATACAGCAAAACTGGCAAAAAAGGACGCGTTCCCACGTTAATTACTATTTGACATAGCTTATCGTGCTCATATAGTTAACTATATGCTGATGTACCATATCAGGTGGACGATATCGAATTCTCTGTGTCGCTTATGCAAATGAAGACAAAAGCACGAACAACAGCTTCTCTAGATGATGTTTCTACTGCCAGATCGAACGAGGTAATTGAAAGCATACACACGACAAGTCTAGAGACCCAGCCTGCGTGGCCAGGTGGCTTCCTCTACGCCGATCCAACATGTTGCGTGACCAATTCAAAAGCCAACTACATATCAACGATAACGACGCCTATAGTTTAGTCCCGCATATATACTGTCAAACTTTTGTTATCAAACAAAGTGCAAGCTTCCACTGTGAGTACTTTGTCGTTCGGTTGACGGATGAACGAGCAAGAAAATGGCGGACTACCAGCTCGCCTCTTCCGAGGATCAACCAGCTTCCAACATAGCAGCGCCTGGGAGAGATATTAAGAGCACTGGTAAACACGGTGGAGTTTATCTGAGCAAACCAAAGCTCGTCATAGTAGGGTTCGTTTTCGTTGTTTTGGTAATACTGCTTCTCGTGTTCGTTATTTTGTATGGAACAACAAAGGCCGCGAGAGGTGAGCTTAGCTTACGATCAACAGGGACGACAACTCTCACGGTTTTGCCGGGAGTCTCAAGATTTTGCGCTTCGTCCCCCGGGAAAAATTCAAGACGACTACCATACATTACTGTATATTCTTCCGGGAGGCTCCCGGGAGAATTTCACCATTTCCTTCAATGTAGTCTCCAGATTTTTGAAGTCCTGAGGTTGACATCCCTGACAAGTCACAAAATCTCTTTTTGGAAGAATCTTATGACCTGTCACGTTCTTAATCGAGCGTTTTTTGTCACAGAGTATAGTTTCTTTCCCACAACATGGTTATTAAGGATTAACTTTTGCCCGGGGGCATCTAATCGGGACCAATCTCTGGGGGTTAGAATATTTTTATATTGTTCTGCATAAATTGAAAAAAATTTATCAGGGGAGTGATTTCGATATGATAGAGATATTCGAGAGTTAAGAAGACATTAAGGCCTAAGATACGAAGGAATCCACTAGTAGTTCGTGTAAGCAGTTGAGAAAATAGATAATTTCCATTGCATTGGAAACGTCTGTAAGACTGTTTTCAATATCTTGTAAAATGAAACCAATTCTAAGGGGCCGACCATTTGACTTTTGAGGGGGGGGGGGGGGGGGTGGATGATTTTTTTTTGCAAGATTTTTTTTACGTCTCTAAGATATTGTAGGATATTTATTTCGTAAAATTAGTTGAGGATTATGTCAAATATGCTGTGCAGGATATTTTTTTTTCAATACACATCGATGTATATGATTACGATATCCGTAATCTGAGGGAAATATGATGCGTTGAGCTCGTAAAAAATACGCAAAAGTAATGTTTTTCAGTTTTTTTTTTGTGCTATCGATGTGCTAAATAATAAAACCATTATCTTTGTAAGGATCGAACTGGAAGTTCAATGCCAAAAGGTGCAAACAGGATGACCTTTTTAAGGGCCCAGAACCTCAGAAAGCATACCCTTTGGGGCGACTGCATCCCTCACCGGCTAAGTTTTAAAACCGTTGTTTCCTTGTGCTGTTACAGAAAAAGGTGGTCCAGATGGCGACTCCTCAAAAATTCAAGGGCAGCCGACAGGATCGCCTCCCCCTACCACCCCCGGGACCGAGGCGTGGTGGAACGTCCGCCTGTCCCGTGACGTCACTCCGTATCATTATAACGTGTTGCTGGATGTTAGCTTAGAGGAGAAGCGCTTTGATGGCTTTGTGGAGATCTTTATTGATGTGGCAAAAACCACAGATACGATTCTAGTGCACGGCAACAAGATGGAGATCACTACTGTCTCTGTCGCTAGATATGGCAGTGGTATGTAACCATGGCAACATTATGCACATGACCATAGAATATTTCGATTATTATGCACGTGACCATAGAGTATTTCGAGTATTCTGCACGTGATCATAGACTATTTCGCATATTATGTACGTTACCATAGATATTTTGAATATTCTGCTTGTGATCATGGAATATCTTTCAAATATTCTGCACGTTACGATTCGAACATTGTGTGATCATGAAATATTTCAAATATTCTGCAAGTGAGCACAGAATATTTCGAATATTATGTACCTTACCATAGAATATTTTGCATTCTGGACGTGACCATAGTAGAACATTTCGCATGTTCTGAACTTTTTATAGAATATTTCGTTGCCATAGAATATTTCGAATAATATTATGGACGTGACTATATCAACGATATTTCTCCCTCCGTTTCCGCTCTCTACTGCAGGCTATCCTTCTAATTAGGCGGGTATCGCTCTACACCCCTTCTCTGTCAATGAAGCAGACCTTTCTGCTTCACTCCCAATACTTTGTTGTATTCAATAAAAACTGTTCTTCTTTGTCTTGCAGGTCAGTTGGAAGTCGCTAGGCGATTTTGGTTTGAGAAAAATCAATTCTACGTGATCATATTAAAAAAGCCCTTCACCCCAGGGAAAGGTGACATCAAGCTCCGATACAAGGCGCGCCTCGCCACTGATCTTATGGGTTTATACTATGGGAGCTATAAAAACCCGAAAGGAGAAACAGTGTAAGGGATCTCGTTATTATTTAACAATTATTCGTCGACCCCGAATGGGCTCTGGATTGTTTTATAGTCAAATAACACTAGTATGTCAATTTATATAGCCAAAAACGTTTTCTGGTCTGGTCATTTGCCATTTTTTGGCTTTCAAATCCGACAGATTTCGCTACTTTATAGTCTACTAGTAGCTCAACCAATCAGAAAGCAGCATTGACAATAGACCACTAGTGCGATTTGATTATAACAATGTAGCTTGGTGTTCGCGAGCGTAAATATTTTTTTTGGCCCGACTCATTAAGCACGAAGTCGACATGATTTTACAACTTTAGGCTCCAATGCCTGAAATGGGCTTAACACGATGTTACCACCGAGATATACCTTATGACAAACAATGAGAATTTAATGTATTAAGAGCTGAACGACACAAGCGATTATATTCACGCGTCGAATGCAATGAGCCGTGCCGTAAGGCAGTTACCGCTTGATTACTTAATTTTCCTCCTACGCCTTTCGGGGTAAGGGTGTTTATTAGGGCAGTGGAGGGCAGCCAAAGGTAATTTTTGCGGAAATCTCTTCCATAGTGTTATATCTTTACTGAAGACGAAGCAGTGGACACGGGTTTAGTGCTGAAAATGCCAAATTTTTTGTGTCCCGGCTACAAAATTTGTTGCGCGCGACAATGTTTCTCGCGTGGCTAAACTGGGAAACATAAAGGAAACATGTGTCCGGCTACAATGTTGCGCGCTACACGTGTCCTAGTTTAGCCAGGACTTTAGACAATTTCATTGTCTATTTTGTTTTATTGTTGTTGTGGTTGTTTTTGAAAGGAGAGACATATTGATTGTTTAAGTCTAAGGCCGATTTACATTGTACGACGTTTGAATAAGTCCGTCAGATGTTTCAAAATCCTACGACTATTTCGTAGTCGCACACTACGATTCGAGTTGTAGGCATACGAGCATTTTGCATCCCTCAGACTTAGGCGAAAATCGTGCAGTGTAAGTCGGCCTTTAGAGAGCAAGAAAGAAAGGGTCTTCTCCTCATTGTGAGGGAGCTCCAAGCGGTCGAAATGCACGACATCTAGACAAGGAGAGGTTGGAGGACTTAACATTAGAGAGAAATTAGCATGATAATACTTTATGCGATGATATTTTCAAAGCCATGTTTCCTTTACTCCTTCTTCAATTGACTTGCAGTGATTACATAGGCTCTCAACTCCAACCCACATCCGCCCGTTCAGTATTCCCGTGTTTCGATGAGCCTGGATTCAAAGCGACATTCAGCGTCTCCATCACGGATGACAGGCCGACTTATAAAACGATCACCAACATGCTGTGAAAACGGCCAGCATCTCCAGCGACAAGAAGCGGCTTGTTTTCCAAAATACTCCCAAGATGTCAACCTATTTATTGGCATTTGCGGTCGGGGATTTTGGGAATACGACGGTGGTAACAGAGAACAAGGTTAAGGTAAGGCTCGGCCAACATTTGTGAATATTTGTTTAAGGAATATATCAAACACGAGACAGTGTGTTTCAGGATTTCCAAACACCGAAGGGGTTAAAAAAATCGAGGCAGAGCCGAGTTGCTTGGAAATCTTGATGAAAAACAAGAGTGTTCGAGATCATTGTCCCATGCAACACGAACAATGGACGATTCCGCTATAAACGCCCGCGCGCTCTTTTCTTTAGAAATGCCTAGGTTTGGAATGGCTGATTGCATTTTTAAACCGCACCGGGGGGGTTGAGGACCTATGGAAATTTTCCAGGGGGGTTGTGTTGGACTCTGGAAATTCCACGGGAGGGGGTGTGTCGGGAGACTGGAAATTCCAAGGGGGAGGGGTGGAAAAGGTGACTTTCCAGGGGCAATTTATCCAAAAATAGATTTTCCAGGGGTATTTTGCCGGAAAAAATGGAAATTCCAGAGGAGGGGGTCCTTTATGAGGTTGGAAATTCCAGGGGAGGGGGTCTGTTTCACGAGTGGAAATTCCAGGGGAGGGGGTCTTTTTAAGGGAGGTCCTCAACCCCCCGGTGCGGTTTAAAAATGCAATCAGCCAATGTAACACAGCTACTAGGATGCAACGCGCGAGTACAAAGCACTTGGTTCGTGAAATGTACCACAGCTACTGACATGCAGCGCGCGCACTCTCATTTTAGCTGGAGTCGTCCATTGCTGGTGTAGACGAGGTGCAAATTCGGTCCTTTTCGCATTGGTTTCAAACGTGTCGAAATATTTTACAACTTGCTACGATTTCTTGTTCTGCCAGTCGAAGTCTCTGAGCCAATCTTGTCCTGTTTCGCTTAGTGCATTACAATGGTTTTCGTTGGAGGGAAAACCAGACAAGCAAGTCGACTGCACCATGAAAACGTGGTCTTATTGAGATGTTTTGACCGGCGGTACAGAAAAATCTAAAGCCATTTGAATGTTGTGAAAACGCGCACTGCGAAACAACGAATGCAACTGTAACAACCTGAGCCGACTAGGTTATGATTAGATTATAGAGGCTTTGCACTAACGCGTAACTTCATAGCAACGGTAACTACGCCGCCATGACACCTGACATGTTATAGGTCGGCTACAGAATCACGTTTGATGCTCGGGTAAATCAATTTTATAAATCAAAGGGTTAAAAACACTCAATTCTTCAATGTTACTCAGTGTTACTCAATTCTTCAATGTTACTCAGCTAATAACTTCATATATACTCACCACAGAGCAACAAGAAAATTACCTCTAGAAAACGGCGGAATTATGCCTTCAATCGCATTCAAATGAGTTGATCGTACTGAGCGCCGAAGAATTTGCTCATCGCGGGTTGGGACTTTCATTTGCCACCAAAGGGTAGTAGTAGTAGTAAACACTTTATTTCAACACGCTTGCCCCGACAACCTCAGCTGATTTCCACAAGGGGCGTGTGGACTAAAAAATGTGCGATCGGGATCGTATGGCTAAGGTTAATCTTATTTGTATTGATCAGTTGACGTTCTACGCCACACCCTTCCAAATGAACGCATTCACCTATGCGACCTATGTCGGTCGTAAAGTCCTCACCTTCTACGAGAAGTACTACGGGATCAATTACCCACTCCCAAAGGCCGGTAAGTCTTTGAATGGAAAATATTACCACCGTATGCTACGCGACCTCAAGATTCACTGTTGCGATTGGCGATTTTACGCAAGAAAACTTAATGTTAATTTTCTTGAACCGGAAAGTTAAACATTTGAGGCAAGGAAGCCAAAGATAGCTTAGAACTATTTTGGTTGATTTGGTAATCAATTTCAAGGCCGAATCCAGCGTTTTGGTTTGATTGACGACTAAAAATCGCCCATCGCAACATTGAATTCTGAGGTCGCGTAGCAATGCCTACAGTGGTAAGAGTAGAAAATGTTATTTGGAACAGCTGAAATCGGCCAGTACCTATCTCGACATTTTCCAGCCATATTTATTGCACAGCTTTCGGCGTCCGCTTGCTTACAATCTTAGACTAAAAGATATGGGGCAACTTACAAAACTCCCATGCCTGAATGTATCGACTACATTACTCCCCGTCCCCCCCCCCCCCCCCCCTCCCTTGAATCGATGTCTTTGATGAAGGGCCTTAACCTGCCGCCCTTTCCTTTGCTTCCGGGAGAGCGAGATGAACGGAGGACATGCATCGGAAAAACGAGCGATTTCCGTAATTTGCCATTTCATGTGAAGATTGTAACTGTCCGTTTTCTAGAGCCCCTATCCATAGAGGCCCGAGATCACCCCGTGGTCAAAGTGACCCTTTGAAAATAACTTAAAACAAATCGTAGATTACGCATTCACTCCTACTAGATATGATCGCCCTGCCAGACTTCATGTTTGGCGCGATGGAGAACTGGGGCCTAATCGCATACCGCGAGTTGGCCCTCCTGTGGACACAGGAATCCTCATCTGCATTTGACAAGCAGATCGTGGGCGAGCTGATTTCACACGAGCTTGCACATCAGGTGAGGTTTGCGGTGATTGGATGTGTTCAGGAGTCTGCCTCGAAATTGCACCCGATCATACAGCCGCAAATGTTTTTTTATATCATACAGCCGCAAATGTTTTTTATTTAGTCGCCCTGTGGCATGCCAGTTAGACTGTTTTTAGTGTAGCTCGGCGACCGTTTTTTTTTTCAGTTTGCGGCCACTTTATGGGAAAAAAAGAAGAAAAACACTTAGACCACAAACATTACTCAGGGTTTTTGACAAAGCTGTTTGATGTTTGATCGAGGGAACGCTTTGAAAACACAATTAAAATTAGTAGGTGCAGAGAAAACCGTAGTAATAATATTTCTCATCATTTCAGTGGTTTGGTAATCTCGTGACGATGAAATGGTGGGATGACTTGTGGTTGAATGAAGGCTTTGCAAGTTACATCTGGTATCTAGGACTCAATAATGTGGAGCCAACATGGCAACTGGTAAATGGACGATTCCAGCTATAAGCGCACTCGCTCTTTATTCAGAGATACCCAAGCCGTGTCCCACAACTACCAGAATGCAGCGTGTGCTTTTTTAACAATTTGTTCGACAAATGTCCCACATCTACAGACATACTGTGCGCGCGTGCGTTATAGCTGGAATCGAAAATTGTTTACTCTATACGCTTGCGGGACGTTTATGTCTTGGTATTTATTTCTCCTCCGAACCTTCTCACGTTCCTTTGCAAACAAAATACGCATTATTTCAGGCTCCATATTTTAAAAGTGTGAGCTCCTGCGTTAAAAGCCGTAGATGCATAGCTACCTGTTCGGCACGACGCTCGTGTGAACCTCTTGGAGCCGTAATAACGTAATATATAGATTTAGCCACTGGCTAAAAGCGGAGCTCCCGGTTACATATTTTTTTGTTAACGGACGCGCAGTATTTTCCCGCCGAAATGAAATACGGTTTTGGGGTTGCCTGTGGTAGGGGCGCGCAGACACGGACGCGCCCCCGATACCCAAGTGGGAATACCGCTGAACCATGAAAAATGAAGTCGATCGTATACTGGAGTTCTATTGTATTCTTCCTGCGATACCTATGGTGCTCCGCTCTGCGGCCTTCGGAGCTCCGCTATTACAATGCCACAGAAATACCTGTCAAAGGAGGACAACTGTAGCAAGTGTTTGAAAACTTTTGGAAAGCACAGGCACTGAGGGTGGTCACTGCCATGCAGAGTTTTTTTTTATTACGTCCTAATTTGTTTCTTTAACGTTCCTCTGCTCGGTTTATTGTCTCATCCGACAGACGTTAAACACAGTGGAACAAAGTTCAAATCACAATATCAACCAGTTTCGACCACGACCCGAACAGGAACAAAAATCCTCTGCCCCGGCTGGGAGTCGATCACAGCGGTGAGAACCAAACGCCGTAAGCAGAGTCAACGATTGCACTTGGTTTTCAGGATCCCAGATGGTCACATAAATACTATGGCATGTTACCACGGTATGCATTGCTACGCGACCTCAAAATTCAATTTTGCGATGGGCGATTGGCGATTTTTAGCCGTCAATCAAACCAAAACACTAGATTCGGCCACTTCAGTGGGTCGATATTGATTGCCATATCAACCAAAGTGGTTTAGCTATCCTTTGTCTGGTTCATGAAAATTCACATTACAATTTTCTTGCGTAAAATCGCCCATCGCAACAGTGAATTTTGAGGTCGCGTAGCAATGCATACGGTGGTAAGTAACGTATTGTTTGTTTGTTTGTTTGATTCAAGTTAGATCAGTTCATTGTAAATACAATGGATGTCGCGATGCAGATGGATGGTTTGGCATCCTCTCATCCTATCAAAGTACCGGTTGCTAACCGAGTCAAATCGGCGAAGTCTTCGATGCCATATCTTACAACAAGGTATGATGACAACATTTCGCGACAGCTAATAAGGGCAAGTGAAAAGTTATTTAAAAATAATTCTATTCACCGAGCATCCTTTTAAATTAAATTATGTGATCGGACGGGAGTTTTTTTTTTCTTTTTGCCTTCTGATCTTCCGCGGATAAAGTGATGCGCGTACCCTACAAAAACTGAGCCTTAGCGAGAAAACCCGGAGTCCCCCCCCCCCCCCCCCCCCCCCCCCCCCCCTTGAGAAAATCCCGAGGACCCTTCGCGTCACAAGGCAAGTTTTAGTAAAGCCGACACCACCAGAAAAAGCTCGAATTGCGGATGTAATCTTGATCCTTTTTGTCAATACATTTCAGGGTGGTTGCATATTAAGAATGCTGGGAGACTTCCTTGGTAGTGACGTCTTTGTCAAGGGAATAAAGGTAGAGAGGAATTACTTCCCGCGCGAGAAATGCCAGACGAGCAAAAATGGAGAGTGGGGAGCGGGAGGAAGGAAGGAAACTCTCTCCGTCCCCCTCACCCTCACCATTTTCGCCCTCGTCCAATGTTTCGCACGGCCAAATCATCGAAAATCTCTTGTACTTTTCGACGTTTCTCTGACCCTCTCCACGGAAACGCTTGCTACGCAGGCTAGAGGGAAATAAAAAATTATCATTCAAATCTCTTGATACAGTACCATTAATCTCCCTAATCCACCGCACGCGCCTCTGTTGTTTATATTTCGTCCTATTGTGTGGTTTGGGCACTCTCACTCCTCTCACCCGCACTAATACCACAGGAATCCCATCTTAATATTTCTTGATCATAATTTTACATTTATTTAGATGTTTGTATAATATAAAATAAATAAACGGACTGGCCCGCGGGTAGTACAAACTAATGGAGGCGGGCCTGTCTTACAGATTTCTCAGAGTAATACCAAATGCGTGCGCATGAGCCTACATCCCACTAATTTATTTGTGACCTAATTTTTTTCAGAGATACCTAGAAAAACACGCTTATAGCAATGCGGAAACAGACGATTTGTGGAAAGCATTGGACGAGGTACGTTACATACGGTGCTTCTTGTCTTCAAATAGGAGGTCTAATGTCCCCGGCTAATGTCATGTATTTCTCATTTTAGGAGAGCTGCTCACGGGGTTCCTGTGCTAATGTAAAGCACGTGATGGACACGTGGACACTTCAGATGGGGTACCCTGTGGTGACTGTGATGAGGATGAACTCCACGCACATGGTGACGAGCCAGAGACGGTTCCTTTTTGACCAAAATGTGAATGCGTCACAATCAAAATACACGTCACCATACAAGTAAGGGGATTGACATATAGAGCAGATTTCGTATGACTGTGAAAAGTGCAGCGAAAGAGTTGTACCGCGCCGCGACCGTGACCGTACCGCGACTACACGATTTCGTTCGGTATCTACAGCAGGCCAGGTTCGGTACCGCCACCGCGACAGTACCGCGCCGTGTCACGGTACTTTTCACAGTCATACGAAATCTGCTCTATAGGATGTAAATCCACCATTGGCATCTCCTAAATAGACCCTTCTACGGTTTCTTGATCTTTTGAAATCGGCTAGTTGACGAAAATCCATTCACACCACCGAAAAGAGCACCTGGAAATCAGTTAAAGGCTGTTAAGGGCGCCTGTCACGCAACTGGGCGGCTGTTTTGCGTATCTCAAATCAGAGAAGTATCGTCAGCCCAGCGTAAGGCCATCGAAGGCTAAAAACCTCTAAAATAATCGTTTATTATCTCGCTATTTCTCGTTCCATCGGACCATTCTTTACATATTCTTAAATATCTGATAGGATGGTGTAGTTAGTTTTACTGATGAATCAGAGTGATCGCTCCTGGAGCATGCACGTATCGTGACAGGCTTCCTTTTAGTTGCCATGGCAGGGTTCGTACAAGTCCTTGAAAACCTGGAAAGTACTTGAATTTGAAAATGTTGAATTCCAGGGCTGGAAAGTCCTGGATTATTTTTCACACTCCTGGAAATGTAACACAAAATCACAAGCAATATATGTAGCAAACCATATAATACTGCCTATACTGTTTTGTGGGGTCTGTCCGAGGACCGCCTTGCCATATCAAGCTGCCTAAAGAAAAAAACTTAGAGAGGACAAAACCTTTACCACCCAAGGCAGTTATCCTGGAAAATGCTCCCAAAAATACTGGAAAAGTCCTTGAAAGTCCTGGATTTACGAACCCTGATGTACGAACCCTGCATGGTTCAGGACTGTGGTAACAACCCGGTAATAACTTTATTCGTGACATATTGTTTTTTATTATATAGACACGAGTGTTTTACTGGGAAATATGCCACTCGTAGATCTCATACGAAGCTACATCCGGTTTTCGTATCCTCACTAGTGAGGATATCGGTCAAAACAAAAGTACTTGGAAATCAATTTAGAATATTTTTTCTGGTTTGTCTATATAATAAAAAGAAAATTACACGGTGGCTTGAAGATATGAGTTTTATTTTCTCGTGTCAAAAACAATATTTTACTCATTCGCTGCGCTCATTCGTAAAATATTGTTCTTGCCACTCGAAAATAAAACTCATATCTTCGCGCCACCGTGTAATATCCTCTATATTTTTGTTTTTTATTGCTCGCGCGAACGAAACATTTAGCAGGGGGCTGTTTCTTCGCCATTTTACAACTTCGCTGTGAAACTTGGCAAATTTACCAACTTTAAGTTGCTCTTTTCAATTATGTGAATGGACTTTCGCCAACATGCTGTTTTTTCGATTAACCATGCTATACGGCAACAAATTTACTTTGGAACGAATATGCACACATATGCAGATCTGCTCGTGTATTTTACGCATTTTTTTCTATAATTGTTTGTTCACAGTTATACATGGGTAATTCCTTTCACGTACATCACGGATAAACATCCAGTCAAACGAACGCTTCTGGACCCAACAGGTACCCTTTTAACCCATGTATAATAGAGCAGATTTCGTACAACTGTGGAAAGTGCCGCGAGACGGTGCGGCGCTGTCGCGGTCGCGGCACGGAACCTGGCCTGCTGTAGATACGGAATGAAATCGGTACGGTCATGGTCGCGGCACGGCACAACTTTATCGCGGCACTTTTTACAGTCATATGAAATCTGCTCTGTACGCACCAAGTGGTGCACGCAGGATTTTGCAAATCCACAGGCCATGCTCATGAATGCAGTATCACGAGCTCACCACGTGATAGTGGATTTACTTTGCTTGTGATTGGCTGACGAGGAAGCCATTCAACAGCAACTTTTTTTCTCGTTCATGATTGGCTAGCTGTATTTGGTCTTACTGCAGTCATCTTAAGTTCGCTCTGTTTCACGTGACTTATTCTTGCCCTTTATAACAGGGTTCATCCCATGGGACGGCAGTGGGTGGTTCAAAGGGAACGTTGGACAGAAAGGCTACTATGTCGTCAACTATGAGGACGTATCCATGTGGGACGCGCTCATTACTCAGCTGAAAACCAACCACAAGGTACGCGAGCATATGCCATGACAGGCCCGTAGAAGGGGGGTTCAGGGGGTTTAAACGAACCCCCTTGGGGCCAAAAACATCTGGTTTTTGGTCACAAGACAGGTGGGAAACAGGACAATATGCTATAAATTTGGCTAATACAGATTTGGTTTCTTTAAAACAGAGTACAGAGAAAACCCCTTCAAGAATGCGAGCTACGGGCCTGCATGAAATCAAGTTTAAGCTTCCCAAAGAGATCTGCCAAAATATTCATTCCAGATTTGAGCTGAATCTCTTTAAACGTCGCGAACAGTGACATCGTTTGAAAGTGTTGAAGTTTGCCCACCGCAAAAACCGCAAATGGTTTTACATGGTTCTACACCTAACGAATTTCCTAGTACATCATGTTGTGTCAGCCTTTATACCAATGTCCATGGGCATTGTAGTGTAATGCATACATACGTCTGATTGTGCGTCTTTTAATATTGCCTTCAGCAACACCACCAAAAGTAAAATGATACATTGAAAATACATCTGAGCGGTTTCATCCCTGAGCCTTGACCTCTGACCCCTTACATTGACCCTGACCCTAGCATACCCTGACCCTAGCATACCCTGACCCTAGAATACCCTGACCCTAGAATACCCTGACCCTAGAATACCCTGACCCTAGCATACCCAGACCCTAGAATACCCCGACCCTAGAATACCCTGACCCTAGCATACCCTGACCCTAGCATACCCAGACCCTAGCATACCGTGGCACTGGTCATCTCTACCATGTTACGATGCTGGTATAATAATAATGACTCAAAACCCATGACAGGTGCTATCTCCAGCTGACCGCGCGGGATTGATTATAGACGTGTTTGTGCTGGCAAGGTAAGGGATAAGCTCCACCACAAATCGCGACTTTCGTGTTTGGTCGTTGACGCGCGGTGTCTTGGCTTAGCGTTTCGGTCATAGAGTGAAGCTTGGAGGTCTGATACCCAGAGTATTGAGGCGCTGAATACAATGTGATGCCGTGCTTGATTGACCACCAAACAATGAAGCTCGACAACCAAAGATCCCCGGGAAAAGGGTGAAGGGGTACTCCACTGATTTTTGGGTAGAGGTGTGCCGCCGAGGTCTCCAAACCCTGACCCTATCAGAGAACAAAAAGCGTTTTTTAAACCCTACCATAGACCTACAGTTAAAATTGTATTCCCTACTGCAGGCTTAAAGTTAGTTACCAGCGTGGTCCAGTTGGTCGCGATCAAAGGGAATTTTTGTTAATCATGGAAAGGTTTTAAAATAAACTCTTTTATCACTAAATGCGCCACAACTGATCGAAATTTGTTTGTAGGGTAGCCATACTGAAATGCATACCCTATCAGACACCAAACATGCGAAAAGCGATACGCTACCGCAGACCTCAGGAGCCCCAAAACAATACCCTCTAATGGGCGGCACATACCCGTATACCATATATGAGGGAGCACCCCTCACGGGAAAAGACCCCCGCGTACCTCTTTTGTGATTTACTCTCATCACTCGTCCCCCTAACACTTCACTCTCTCCCTTGTATTTGCAGGGTTGGATTAGTTGACTACAGCACCGCCTTGTTACTGACTGACTACATGCGAAATGAGCAAGATTATGCCCCTTGGGCAGCCTTATATAAGAGTATCAACTATATAGAGACTAAACTTCCTCCCACAGAACCTGCTTATAACAACTTAAAGGTATGTGTTTAATCTGGATGTGGAATCCAAATTTGTTATGAAGCCTACCAACAAATTACCAGTTCTCTGAAAGGATATTTCTTCCTACTGTATGGACAAAAATCTTATATGAATAGTAGGATTTAAACTTCACGTGAAAACCGAGAATAGGCAAAACGTAGCCTCTGGTTTCCCTACCAGAGGCTAGAATATGTTGATTTTGTATTTCATTTGCCTTATTGCCTATAGAAAGATCACCACTTATGCAACCAGAAATGCCCAAACCATCTCCCACAACTACCAGAATGCAGCGCGCGCTTTTTTAACAGTTCGTTCGACAATGGTTCCAGCGCGCGCGTTCGTTATAACTGGAATCGTCCATTAAAATGTATTTTTTCTTGGTAGAAATATTTGGTTCATCTAACAAAGAACATATACAACACTATAGGATTCAAGGACACAGGATCACACATCAACAAGTAAGTGCATTCCTGATGAAACATTTATTGGAAAGGACTTTTTTTTCATGGCGGCCGCACCTTATTCTCAACGCAGGGGAGTTACCCTTTTATTTCCATATAAATTCAGCTTAAATTTTGAGTAAAGTTTCAAAAATCCTCACTACGTCCCTGATTTCGGGCAAATGTAGTGTTGGACATATAGTCATTGACCTTCATTTTAATTGTTTAAAACCAGTTTTCAGGAGAAGCAGTTACAAATTCTATCATCACGCATTTAAAGTCTATCATCACGCATTTAAAGACCCTGTCACCGATGGGTGTGACATGTAGTTTTGTAGACAATAAAAGTCTATGCTAATGAGGTGACGGCCAAAGTAGTGAACTAAATCTATCTAAATCGTTTGGAATGTCAATCATTCATCATTTCGTCGAAAACTGGTGTAAGCGATATGTACTTAGAACAGCAAACTAATGGTGTTATTTTGAAAGTTTATTCTACTTCTGTGCATATGAGTAGACGTAGTGGAGTAGATTGAGGCTCCTGTTGATGGGCTCCCTGTGCATATATGAGTAGACCTAGTGGAGTAGATGGAGGCTCCTGTTGATGGGCTCCCTGTGCATATGGCTAGACCTAGTGGAGTAGATGGAAGCTCATGTTGATGGGCTCCCTGTGCATATGGCTAGACCTAGTGGAGTAGACAGAGGCTCCTGTTGATGGGCTCCCTGTACATATGGCTAGACCTAGTGGAGTAGATGGAGGCTCATGTTGATGGGCTCCCTGTGCATATGAGTAGACCTAGTGGAGTAGATGAAGGCTCCTGTTGATGGGCTCCCTGTGCATATGGCTAGACCTAGTGGAGTAGATGCACGCTCCTGTTGATGGGCTCCCTGTGCATATGGCTAGACATAGTGGAGTAGATGGAGGCTCCTTCCTGTTGATGGGCTCCCTGTGATTAATGATTTGTGACATATCTCATTTCCTACAGACTGCTAAGAAATGTCATTTTGAAAATCCAATGTGAAGCTCATGTGCAAGCATGTCTGGACCAAGCGAAGACAATGTACGAAAACTGGACCAAGGATCCCGTCAAAAACAGGTACAATTAACATGAATTTGAATACGGAACAGTTTCTGATAGACCAAACGGTGTTTATTAAAGGGGCACTCGCACGCTTGCTTGACAAGCAAACAATTCAAATCGCAATCCATTTCCATCGCCTTGATATTAGATAAAAACACTATAGATTTGTATTGATTTGACAGTTAAAAGGTCATTTAACAAACCTGGTCTGTTATTTTGGTTATTCCCGGTAAACTTAAATTTATTTTTGTGATTAGAAATAGACTTATTTTTTGACAGGCTGTACGAAAATTAAGCGTGCGAGTGCCCCTTTAAGACCAGGATGCAGGTCGTGCGTTCTCCAAGCTACGGTTAACTAGCACACATGTGGCGCGCAACATTTGTGTCCTGCATGTTTCCCCGAGTGGCTAAACTAGGAAACATTGTACGCGTGTGTCTCGGACACATGGAATGTTTCATATCTTGCAAAAGACATCTCTTTATGTCCCGGCAACAAAATTTAGTGCGCGCGACTATGTTTACCGCCCGGCTAAACCGGGAAACAGGTGTCCGGCTACAATGTTGCGCGCTACATGTGTCCTAGTTTTGCTAGAGCTTTACAGTTTCTTCTCCAAATATATCATTTACCGACATGCAGCGCGCGCAAATATTATGGGAATCGTCCATCCGCAAGGCAATGAACAATTCCAAAAATGCCCAAGCCGTGTCCCACAACTACCAGAATGCAGCGCACGCTTTTTTAACAGTTTGTTCGACAAATGTCCCACACATCTACCGACATGCAGTGCGCGCGGGTGTGCGTTATAGCTGGAATCGTCCATTCCACCCTTTCGATAATAGATAAAATGTTCCAAATTCTTACACTTGAAAGGTTATTCTAGATCGAGACTATTATTTTGCTGATCTCTTAGAACTGGACTGCTTTAAAAGCAAACTAAATTACTGCGGTTTTCATAATTCTGAGAACTATGTACCGACTCATTAATCGTGTTTTCAAAGCGTTCCCTGAATCAAACATCTAAGTAACCCGGTAGCTTCTGTAAAACACTCTGAGTGATGTTTGCGGTTGATAAGTGTTAATTGTGCGAGCGAAAGGAAGCTGCTAAATATGGTTTGACTGTTGCTTAAAGGGGCTCTCGCACGCTTGTTGGCCTCTTCTCTGACAAGAACATAGCTCAAATCGCAATCCAATTCCATCCTCTTGATAACAGGTCAAAACAACCTAGAATTACATTTGTCTAACACTTGAAAGGTTTTTCTATTAATCTGGAGGATTATTTTGATTCTACGGGCAAATGTACATGTGTTTTCACGGTTACAATTTTACTTATTTTTTGTCCACGGTGGACAAATATGGAGCGTGCAAGAGCCCCTTTTAAGAGTTCGCAGAATCATGCAGTAACCATGTATGCCAACCAACTCAATCACTCTGGTTTGTATACTTCTAGTTATACGTCCCTGAGGATGATTTCAATATTGAATCGCAAGCAGTAAACCTAAAATGTTTTTTTAGGTTTTGATCATTGATACTGTTCCTCCATCCTTTAGCATTCCTCCCAACTTCCGTTCACTCGTGTACTACCATGGCATAGCGCAAGGCGGCGAGAAGGAATGGGATATGGCATTTAGTCGATTCCGCGAGACCAAGGAAGCAACCGCTAGAAAAGCACTCTTGCAAGGGATGGCGGGTGCAAGGGCGGACTGGATTGTTAGAAGGTAAGGCCTTGTTTAGAAAAATGAGAATGGCACGTGGCGCGCAAGCATGCAGGGATAGGGGTGGTCACGCGCACTGCACTGCGTGCGCAGCGCTATGTGCGTTCAATGCGCAGCGCTATGTGCGTTCAATGCGCAGCGCTATGTGCGTTCAATGCGCAGCGCTTTATGCGTTCAATGCGCAGCGCTATGTGCGTTCAATGCGCAGCGCTATGTGCGTTCAATGCGCAGCGCTTTATGCGTTCAATGCGCAGCGCTATGTGCGTTCAATGCGCAGCGCTATGTGCGTTCAATGCGCAGCGCTATGTGCGTTCAATGCGCAGCGCTATGTGCGTTCAATGCGCAGCGCTATGTGCGTTCAATGCGCAGCGCTATGTGCGTTCAATGCGCAGCGCTATGTGCGTTCAATGCGCAGCGCTATGTGCGTTCAATGCGCAGCGCTATGTGCGTTCAATGCGCAGCGCTATGTGCGTTCAATGCGCAGCGCTATGTGCGTTCAATGCGCAGCGCTATGTGCGTCTAATGCGCAGCGCTATGTGCGTTCAATGCGCAGCGCTATGTGCGTTCAATGCGCAGCGCTATGTGCGTTCAATGCGCAGCGCTATGTGCGTTCAATGCGCAGCGCTATGTGCGTTCAATGCGCAGCGCTATGTGCGTTCAATGCGCAGCGCTATGTGCGTTCAATGCAATCCTTACCGTGTATGTGGTATACCAGAAAAAGTTGAAACGTTGAAAACCAGTTGAAACGTGTAAGAAACATACATTGCTTTAGTACCAAGCTGCGGAATATTCACAGAAAAAACAATTGAACAGATTTTGAAAATAATGTTGTTGCAAGACTCCAAGATGTTAAATGTTAGTATAATATCACTTACCACTGTTGCTCTACTTTATTTGAGCAAAAAATGAAATATGAAAGGAATACCTGCTTGGTAAGCAGGCGAGAGTTCATTTATTGACCAAATATGGTCATAAACTCGTCACGAATATTCCACAGCATGGTTACGCCGTTACATGGGAGATGGACGATCCTGATAATGGGCTCCTGTCCCTAATAAGAGATTCGTAAGTTATTTCCAGTTGGTCCACTCTCAACTCGGTTACACTCCACTTTTGTTGACAAGAGTCACTGCTAAAATGACGCTTTACAAAATGATTGGGAAAACTCTCGGTCTTACGGACTCTTCCAGAAACAAAATGATCCCCGAGGATGTCCGATGTACCACAGGGAGTCGGCTGCCGTGTTCGAAGTTCCCTGATCGAAACAAGAGTTCTTCCTTTCAGGTATCTTGACTATTCCATGAATCCAAGTAAAATCAAAGCGCAAGATACGCTGACAGTTATCAAACAAGTGGTTTATCACAACCCGATGGGACCTCAGCTGGCCTGGGACTTTGTACGGCTGCGCTGGAAAGAGATTACGATTCGGTAAGACTAGCGTGTGCTTGTTTAGCGGCTTATCTGACGCCCGAATAAGTGTGTGTGGATTAATTCTGCGCCAGAAGTAGTCTTTCGTTGCGTAGTCGCGAGACCTTTTCAATTACCATTTTAAAAGTACTTCTGTTGTCGTGCTTCAAAACATTTTAGTCCAAAATCTACTATCCAGTGAACGCAACGCACCATGAATCAAATTAGCTCCCCCACCATTGAGTATTGAAACTCAGTTGGTCCCACCGGTGTCGTGGACGTCGCGGGTTCGATTTCCGTTTGAATCCTGAAATCTACTTTTCAGCTCCTCACATTTATAGCGGTCGGTTTTTAAACCGATCTTTGCACGTCTAGCCTGCTAGTCGGCTTTCCAGTGGGTTAGTTTTCGGATATTTGATTTTTTTTGGTGCGCGGGATTCCTGTGCCTGCTAGCCGGCTCTCCAGTGGGTTAGTTTTCGGATATTTGATTTTTTTGGCGCGCGGGATTCCTGTGCCTGCTAGTCGGCTTTCCAGTGGGTTAGTTTTCGGATATTTGATTTTTTTTGGCGCGCGGGATTCCTGTGCCTGCTAGTCGGCTTTCCAGTGGGTTAGTTTTCGGATATTTGATTTTTTTTGGCGCGCGGGATTCCTGTGCCTGCTAGTCGGCTTTCCAGTGGGTTAGTTTTCGGATATTTGATTTTTTGGCGCGCGGGATTCCTGTCTCCCCCCGCGACACAGAAATCCCGCGCGCCAAAAAAAAAAAAAAAAAAAAGTATCCGAAATATAGGAATATTCTCACAAGCAACCGTTATCTCTGTGTCTTACGTCCCCAGGTTCAGTGATAACAGCATATTTAGCACGGGCGTGCTTATAAAGGCAGTCACCGAACGATTCTCAAACAAGTACCATCTAGACCAGGTAATAATAAATTGTAAATTCAATGGCCTTGCTTATCACATTACCATACAGCTTTTTCAAAAAAACGTTGTAGGAAGTCCTACGCACCCATACTCCTCTAGGAGGCCTTGAATCGGCTCACTGTTTGAGTACGCGAGACATAAAGGAACTACTCGGGACATAAAGGAACTACTCGGGACATCATTAGCTTCCAACAAAGCTCTGTTTTGTAGAATTTAGCAGCCAGACCAGTGAGGTATCATCAAAATTGGATATTTAGTTTCTACCCATACTGCCCTTCGGTTTGCGCGCGTAGGGTCGAGCGCTCACAAGACCGACAACCCTTTTGAAATAGCTGTATGAACCAAGAGTCCACTACCAAGAGAAATAACTTCGTGGCCCATTTTTCGGGTCATCTCCAGTGTAAGAACCATTCCCTGAGGACACCTTTGTGTTTAGTTACTATTTAGTCATGATTAGTTTAACCTACGTTCTACCAAACAAAGAAAGCTTTGTGACGCAGCTGGTGAGTTCTTACACTGGAGATGAGCCCATTTTTCTCGAATTTCACCTCGGTAGATTTACATAAATTGTTGTTCGTTTTATTTCAGCTCATAGAATACGCCACTGAACAAAAGAAGGGAGGTATACAAGTATGGCAACAAGCAATAGAGAACGTGCGAGCGAATATGGAGTGGAGGCGGAACTACGAAACCAAGGTCGCTCATTGGCTTTCACAATACGTCAAGATGAATAACCTGTGACGAGTTGACCCAGAGACGTGGAACGACTAGAGCACATTTCGTATAACTGAAGTGACGCGGCACGGAACCTGGCCTGCTGTAGATACGGAATGAAGTCGCGGCGCGGCACTACATTGTCGCGGCACTTTTCACAATCATACGAAATCTGGTCTGAGTAGCAGAGCGTCGGCCTCTAAAGGGGAGGAAAGTCGAACGGTCGTTTTCGACTCCCTCACGAGCCACAACACAGGCTAGTATTACGGGCCACGAGTGATCGTGTTCGGAAGCTTCAAAAGGGTCAGCACTCTTTCACATTGACCAAACGTCTGTGAAACAATAGAGCGAGGATCATCACAATATATCTATGCCTCGTTCTATTGTTTCACAGACAATAGGACGTCCTTTTGGTCAATGTGAACGAGTGTTAACCCTTCAAAAGAAACATATGAGACAACTGTGTTAATGTTTGTGTTCTTATAAAATTTTAATAAACTTTCATGTCATCTCTTTATAAAATCTTACATCTCTTTCACCAATAAAATTCATTCAATAAAAACTTTGCATGATAATAATCGCCTGTTATGTCATATAATTAGCTACAAAATTAACCATTTAGTAAACGTTTAATTGATATCAACTTGTGAGCAAAAACAGCGAACAAAAACTTGAAAGTTATCGATGTAAATGACAGATGGGTTTGTAGTGTGTATTTCATATATTTCATATATTCGGTTCTCTTAAACTCGACTCTTAAACTCGAGAAACAAAGTTGTTGAGATAAATGGCAAAGAGTTCCTGCCACCGTGAGCTAGTGGGATGCCGCCCCGCCGACCACCCACCCCTGACCGATTAACTTATACTTATCTTTTCACTAAATCGTATCCATGTGGGTCTACAATTCAATGATTTTATACTGGTTATTTTCTGCTCATGCGCGACTATTTGCTGTTCGCCTAACAATTAGCACTTTTCTTTATATATGGAATACATATTACAAACCAGGAGCAACCCGATGGAAAAATCTATATGGCTCCCGTTACCCTCAGTATATATTATAGGAGGGGAACTGACGTATTTAAGGCGATATTATCGAAAACTTATTTATAATGTATCTAAGCTGAAGCATATGGTTTGATTCCCTCTAATTGGTAAACCAAGGGGATGCACACCAAGAGCTAGTGAATGAAAACGAACTTGCAATTTGTACACCTTCTTTAAGTAGGCTGACTGAAATGGTTGACATTCTGGTGTAGAAACGTACCGACTACATAGTTAAGGTGGCTCGGGGGTAAACATTTAAGAAATTTATTCCACAAGGTCGTACTCAGGGCGAATTTATTTTTTACGCCCACTTCAAGATGGCGGCTAGCTAGTATAAATATTCATTATGATTCACATATTCTCGTTCTACGAGTGAATTAAATGGAGGCTGTTGACCTCCGAACTCTCTCGTAGCTCATGTGTAAGATGTTGGGTTATGAATAGGTAATTTGCATAGGGTTGAGGGTTCGCACCATCATGAATACTTTTTCTTTTTTTCTCAATAACTTGCCATGAAGTGGGTGTAAATAAAAAAAAATCGCGTACTCAGGTCCTTTTCAGTAAAAAGCTAAAAACAAATTTGTTTCTTTTTTGCTTACCCCTGTTAACCTGTCTATAAAATGTCAACAAATCGAAGCAACCGTTTTAAGTAGGAGTACACGAGACAGTGGTCTTAAGTAGTTATACGATATAGTTTTGCCCCGTGGAATCTGATACGTGTTTTAGGTTTAACTCAATATTCGCTAGAACATCTTTCCTATTGACTATGGTTCGATTTTATAATAAAGATTATTTTGGTTTTCTTCACTCACCTATCTTTAGTCTCTGCTCTGTTCTGTTGTTCGCTCCGCCAGTTCACGTCACGCGTTTCGGCTCTAGAGAGCCCTTTTCAAACGTACATATCTCTTTCAAACACGAACCGCCAGGTTTTACGTGGCTCTCTTGTCCATGTGGGTTTGACGTCCTTCTGGTCATGCGCACAAAGGGCTCTATAGAGCTGAAACGCGTGACGTGAATGGCGAAGCGAACAACAGAACAGGACAGGACGTGAGACTAAAGATAGGCGAGTGAAAAAAACAAAACGAAAGTGATCTTTAATATGCGAAAGTCCACGGCAGCCTTCGCATATAAAATGTCAAGTAGATTTTATAATTGAAAGTCAGTGAAGCATTTTCACGAGCGAGACAGACATTCTGCAACATGCAACAACAGCTGATTGTTCTATTTTAAGACTTCGACTAGGAGTGGAAATCTATCCAAGCAAACAAACAAACACAGAAAACAATTTAAGAGGAAATCCGCCAATAAATCGAGTAATTTTGTCATGTCCTAATCAGCCAACCAGAGTTCTCATTTTGTACCACGTGCAGTACCTTTAAACCCCAGGAAGATACTGCTAGTGGGACTTGAAAAACTTTTCAAGGTCCAAGGACCCTTGAAATTATGAACGTTTATAATTTCAAGGTCCTCCCCTCGGAAAAGTTTACAAGTCACAGCTCTTTGCGGCGTGCAAAGGCAGACTGTAGGAATCGCTCCGTGAGAATTCTCTCTCGGACAAGTCGATACAAAGGATTCTTGTTCCAGTCTACATGTCTGTGCGCCGCCAACTTCCATGTGGGACAGGCTTTGTGGAAACAATCTTGACCTTTTTACTTCTGCGCATAACTAGTGACGCAATCCAAGTTCATAATTCATAATTTCAAGGTCCTTCCCTTCGAAAAAAGATTTCTACTAGTCGGTCTTTGCACAGTGCAAAGGCAGACGGTAGGAACCGTTTCGTGAGAAGACACAGGTTTCCTCTCTCGGAGAAGTAAATACAAAGATTTTTGTTCCTGATTTTTGTTCCCTATATGCATGTGCACCGCCAACTTCCATGTGGGACAGGCTTTATAGAAACAGTCACTTCTGCGCATGACTAGTGATGTAATCCAACTTTCACAAGTAAAAAATTATGATTATATTGATAAATCCTGTTTGTATAAGGTACAGAGGGGTTTGTGATTGAAGATTATGTCACAGGCATTTAAAAAAATGGAGGTTTCAACAATCGTTTCCCCTGTGTGTTGGCTAATTACGTCATGAATAATTATTAAGTATTTGAAGGAATTCAAAAGCCTCCTATTCGGACTTGACGGAATTTCAATGCCCGCACAGTTAGTTTCACTCCGAGCCGAAGGTGAGCGCGGACAGTCAAGTCCTTATAGTCGGCTTTTAAATATTACAATTTTCAAAGTTGTGAAGTGCTGATGTTCATTTCATTGTGCTGTCAACATATACAAAATGTATGGATGTGGACAAATTTCAGGATTCATTTGTATGGATTTGGACAAATTTCTGGATTCATTTTCGATGTTTGGTGTTATAAGAAATTATTTTTTTAGATCAGATATCAAAAAACAGTACGACAGAAGTCTACACTATCATGTAAATTATTTTGTTCCAATATTTTTTCCAATCGTTACTCGATTTTCAAATGGATTACGTCTTAAATATGTTACTAAAAATAAACACTTCAGACTGGTGGGAGCACAAAGACAAGATCCCTATTCTAAGTAAATATGGAATCTTGATTCCTATGAATCACAGAAACACGTGTCAGATCCAGATTAGAGAAAAATTATAGCTCCTTAAGAAATCTTAATCTATTAAGTTCAGCGCATATTATTTGAAACTAAGGAGAAATAAAATACCAACGTATATAAAAATCTCGAACATCTCGTTTGTTTGTCTCTATGGCATCAATGGGCGATGGTTTGAGTGCTTTACCTGGGAGTGTATTCTCTTTGCATTTACGCCATACCGGAATGACCAATAGAAAATTCCAAGCAACCAGCTTTAGTATCCGCTACTTAAACAAGCTCCCTGCCCGTTATTGTCGTTCCACAGCATCCCATCTCTGACACCAAAAAATGTAGCCAAAGTAGAGCAAATAGCCTATCCCCATCATCAGCCAAGTTGCTGACGCCTTGTCACATTTTAGTCCAATAATTGTGGTGTATGTGGACCACTGATTAGGGAACTTTCTTTTTATATGTCCCGTATTGAACACTGTCCAGTTCTTGATCCCAGCGTATAGCTTAAAGGGACCTGCTGACCGATCTGATCGCCCTTGGGTCCCTCACTACGGCTCGGCTTTCCATGAAAGCGGAAAGATAGCTTTCGCATTATTCAACACCACGTCTCCTCGTCATTATCAAACATGCCGAATATGAAATACGCGCTACGTCCGCTCCGTACCGCCTGAGAGATCTCCTCGTTGATCTGGTTAATAATCTCTTTCGATGTCTGTTCCGCGGGGTTACTCGGTGACGCTCGGCGCGGGTAGAAGTTATTCATAGGCGTTAGGTACTCCGCGATAGGGCTGTTAGCCGCTGATTTTATAACATCCGGGAATGGATCAAGATGCATCACGGGCCTGTCGCTAGGCAACGGATGCGCATGCGCGTTCTCTAGAGCCTGCGGGTCCAGGGTCAGCGGCGCGTGTAGCTCGATTTGCACCATTGGAGGTGAGAGCGGAAACCGGATTTCCCTGGAAGAGTGTGATGGTTGTCGTTCCATGGAACTTGCCATCTCATTCCGAGCATCTTCGAGCGCCTGCCGTCAAGTCAAAAACGAAATGCAATATAAATCTAGTGCTCCATGCAAGAAGCAACGAGTGTATTGCTGACCTTCTAATTTAAATATCTGACGATCCTGATGGATTTTTGTTTTGGCAAAAATTATGTTAATGAATTATCTTGATTGTGTATGAGAACTGTTCAAAAAGTTTACAAGCGAGATCTTGTAGCTCTTTCACTCAACGTTCATAAACTCGTATCTCAAAATGTAAGTCCAGAATCCTACATCCAGAAAAAAAATATGCTAGACGCAAAGCAGCAAACTGAATCATGCCTTGGAGAGAATGATGTTAGAGTTACTAGTATTAAAAAAGGAACATAGATATTAGCAGTTCTAGAGGCCGTCTTCTTTATCGTTAAACTACACTTTATCTGTGAAAGTAGTTTAATGTGATCATCCATTTTAAACGTAGGCTATTTGGGCTCTTAAAGTGTAAGCATGCATGTACAGTTAGTTACTTTAACTTTTCATCATAGGCAATTAACCTGGTTTAACATTTATTCTAAAACTCAGGTCTTGGCTTCACGTAATCACACATAATCTCGTTCCCAGTTGGTTTGTCTTTTCTGCTTTCACGTACGCGCGAGACAGGCCTGGTAAAAACCATTCATTAAAAATTCCGATCGGTTCTTTGAAGCTGCGCGCGCGAGTTCCTAAAGTAATATGAGCAGTGCGCGCTACTCATTTTGTGATAATGAAATTAGAGGATGGATATGAAAATTGAAAACTATTGCATCAAATCCACCTATTCTTCCTCTTATTTCTTGATTGCTCGTGTCATTTTGAAACGTTTCCCCCTACAAATGGTTTTTAAAACTGCAAAGCGGGCCCATACAGGCGAAATATGCTGGAAGTGCAGCTTTTGGTGGATTTGGAGTTGGAATATGGTTTACTCGTTCCGCCATCTGTTTATTCAAGGCACCTTAAATCGTGGCCAGAAATCTGGCACACGGGAAGATGAATTTTACCAGATGTGTCCCAAGCGTGAAGTGCGCGAGGCCACCTGGGAACGAGGTTAAATAATACAATGGAAACTTCCGCTCGAAATCTCATCGCTCTGTTTGAACACGACAATGGGAAAGCATTCCAGAGTAAGCAAGGCCAAGTAAGCCTTACTCGACAGAGAACATTCCCGTAATCACTAGAGAAGGAGAGAGAGTTGTCAGGATGTCTTAGAAATAATGCCAACCAGAATCAATTCACTTACGGGACAAACACGGTATTATTTCACGTTGTTCAATTTCTCCTATTGAACAAAACACATGGAATCAATGCCAATGCATGCGGGTGGGGTGTCACTACGTGGTTTGTGATATTATCATGGGAAAGCGCAAACCCGAAGATCTAAAAAAACGAGAATAAACAGGCAGTTTTGGAGAGAACTGTGGTCGAGATATCCTGCGATTTCTCGTTTTTTAGCAAGAAATCTAGTTTGGCTAGTGTAAAGAAAATAAGCTTCAACAAAAACATTTCCTTAGTTCTTTTATGGGACTAGTTTTTGTCGCATAGGTAAGCTAGTATTGCATGACTTTTTTAGTTATGTCCGAAATAAAACCTCCAGTAAACGTAGATATAAACAAGTATTCGCAGTCTAAACCCTTTTATTTGTCAGCTAAAAGTACTTCGCAGGATATCAAAACCACAGGTATTTTGGGAGTCCGTGAGAACTGGGTGGCAAGCCCGGGTTGTCCACCAAATCCCTTTGAAAGGTCGCTAAATCACCGCAATTCAAATGCACCCATGTGCGCGTGTGGCGCAAAGTCGCAACGGCAAATTTGGTTAGTGCCAATCCAGTTCAATGTGTCTGTTCCTGCCTCTTACTCAGGCGTCTCGAGTGTGTCGGAAAAGAGAGAAACGTCAGCCGAAAACGTGAGGCAGAACCGATATCGCTGTGTGCAGTGCAACCTGTAAAAGGATCAAGGCTTCGAAACGAGGCAGTGTCCATTCAACATTGATGAATATCTGTTCGACGTTTCTTGCTGAACAAGGTTCGACGACCCGATAAAACTTGGTAAATATTTTTCAATGCATGCTCAGCGATGTTCTGTTTGGAACGCTTGGCGATACGACAAAATTGATCATTTTGAGAGTAAGAAAATACAGCTGGTTGTCCGTAATGGCCGGTGAGAAACAAGAGCTCAAATCAATTTGGAACACAATCCTTTCAGCCGTTTTTGTAGCCCATTTAGTGTTTGCAAAAGGAATAATTACGATCAAGTAAAAGGCAAAGAAACAGCGACCGGCCGATGCGACTTTGCACATTAGTCACACATCCGCGTTCAAAATGCAGTTAAGACAACAAATTGGTTTCATGCTGGCACGGTCGAATGTTGGTCAACCCATAAGCAGAAAAACAAATTGAAAAACAAAATAACGCTTGTCTAAGTAGGGTAGTCCTGAGTGTTTAGCAAGCTTTTTAGTTGTCAAATTATGAGCTTTACTTTTAGGTGCAAATTTTAACTTAAAAAAGTAATACATTTTAAGGGGCAGCATCATAGTTTTAGGGTTAATTTGGTCAGCTTAAATGCCATCCAATTCAAAAGAAATACGGAAAATACTCATAAAGGTTTCTTAAAACTTCAATTGTCAGATAAGTGCACATTTGGAGCATTTCCCTCTGTTTTCAAGTTGTTGGAACAGAAACAACACAAAACGTTTGTCGGCGACTAAAAATGAGTTTCACACGAACCCTGACTTGGTATCGCTACTGGTTTGTCACACGATTTGTTATATCATCTCTCAAACTAAATAGGTTAAGGAGGCCATAATGTTAGCAGTTACCCGTTAAAACCCAAAAAGCGTTAGTAGTTAGTCGCACGTGGTTATAGTGGAAAGGCCAAAGAAAAGATCCAGTGTGACACTTGGCGGTCTGGTCTAAAACCGGTCAAACAGGTTCCAAACAGGTTCCAAACAGGTTACACTGCGGTGCTGATGTGTTGAGTTTTACTCAATGTGCAGAAAAATGCCAGCTGACACAGCAGAAAATGTCACGCGAATGGCTAAAATGAAACACAGCTAACTCAGCCCGGATATATAAACAAAATCGCAAAAGGATCAAACCCGAACTAGGGGTATATCGTCTTTTCCTGCCAGGTTATTTTCTGCCATGTCCGCCCCTTAGAGCATGCAAGATTAATTGTCTATAAGAGTGCGGAATATTTACCACAGGGTTTTTATAGCCGAGTTTGGTGGGTTTGCGCTTTCTGTTCGCTGTTTCACCTTGGTCGTCGTCCTCCGTGTCTGTGCTGATGATGGTGGGGTTGATGTCGGTCAGGTCCATCGGCGCGTCCTGAACACAAGCAAAACCCGCGTCGTTACATCACGACCCGCGTTTGTTTTTGGCTTTGCTGTTCCGCCAGTCAAATCTTATGAGCCAATCAGATTCTTGCCCTGTTTCGCCTAGTGCAGTCGCCTGGCTTTCCGTCGCGACGTTGTCTGGTTTTAGTTCAGAGGGAAGCCAGTTCACTGCACTAGGCGAAACAGGGCAAGAGTTTCTTTGGCTCAGATATTTTGATTGGCGGAACAATAAGTCAGAAATCCAAAAATAATTTGATGTTTTTGAAAACGTGGGTGGCAATGCAACGGTTTTAGCTGTAAGACAGATTATCTTAGAGATTCGAGAAGTGCTTGGCCAAAAATATTGTTACTAAATAGTTTGATAGCCATTGTCTTTACTAGGTTGGATTTGGTTGGTACTCATTAAAGAAATAAGCAAAAATAGCTTCTCAAAAATACCACTGACTTTTAGAAGTATTTTTACAATTATTGTAAATAATTTGTACATAACTTTTGTAAAATAAGTATATAGCTAACGCCCCCTGTGGAAATCAGCTGTTGTTGTAAGGGTTTAGCGTTACAAAATACTACTTATACTGCATTACAATAGCAGCAATACCTTGAAATGTACAGCTTTTCTGGCCCTCTGCTCCTCATCTTCACTGTTACTGTCAGTGCGAGCGGCGAACGGGCGACGGAAAAACTTGAGTGATCGATGCATCCTTCGCTTGGTATTTATGGTCGTCTCCGGCTTCTCGTGTATGCTATGGACGACAGCAAAGGGAAGCGGTTAGGAAATCACTGGGAAACGGGCACACACTGAAGGATTGGTATCCAAAAGAAGACGGAAAAGTATCGAAATAATTGGAATTATTTCTTTGTAATTGATGTAACACGTCCCATCAAGCCTCTGTTTTGGTCAGGAAATTGGTCGGACATTCTATTATGATTTGTTATCCAAAATTAAAAAAGATAGGAAAAGGACAAAAAATCGGGCCTTAGATTGACCAGGTTTTGGAGTATTATTTTGGATATATATGTTATTTACCGGCTGGGAGGTCCGGATCGTGAAATACCGTGACCGACAGGTTTTATATATTCCCAAGCCCACATTGAAAAGTATGCATCACAAAACTTTTCACAGCTTGCACCTGAAAGAACAAATTCAGGCCACTCAGGTCTGCCCCGCAACGCTAGACTTTATCATGCCGTGCCTCATCATTTTGATTGGTTAAGGGCCCATATTGCGCCCCATTTTCTCTTGTTTTCAAATGGATCCATCGTTTTTCGGCTGCTTTGATTGACTAATAGCCCGCAAAGGCTGTCGGTTGATAATGCGCCTTTAATCAGTCATTTTGCGCTATACATAATATCTTACAAAGTTGGTAGTGAGGAGAGGGTCTTGGATCTCCGTCTGTGGTTAAGGTACTCTGGTGGGGGCCGGAGTTCGGCGTCCTCGTCTTCTTCCGAGTTAGATGGACCGCTACGTAAAACTCCAAAAAATCGCCGGAACAATGAAGGCCGCCGACCCTGATTAAGGAGAAGGAAGAACACATTAGGATGAAAAGGCTCATTAGCTTGCATTCTCCTACACAGAGCTCCCTCAGCCCGTCGCTTCGCGGAGGAATCTCTTGTAACAGCCACTGAAAAAACGGCTTGATAACGTTTAAAATCAGCCAATCAGCAAAGGCCCTCAAACGGTTGTTATCAGAGCCTTCCGGGTGTGTGTTTTGAATGAGATGCATCAATCCAATAGGGTTAGATCTGCGATAGCTACAACACGACCCAGGATGAACTTGAAGAGCCCGTGTCAGCCACTCATTTTTTATTAGTTTCGTTTAAGAGAGCGGATTTCACATGACTGTCGTGAGTAATTGCAATTACTTTGTAATTACTCCTATAGGTTTTATTCAGAATTGGTGTAATTACTTTGCAATTAGTTTCACTAACAGTCATATGAAACCACTCTATCAGAAGACGACTTTACGTGTAGAAATCCCTTATATAAAGTTTCGGATTTGATTTACCAAATACAATCGAGAACTCCTGCTCTATATTCTCTAAATCAGCCGATGGAAATGGATCTTTTCTCCGACTTGGTATGTTGCTATGCTGTCAAAATGGCGACTGTCACAGGCTCTTTAAACAGAACAAACAAGTTGTCATACGTACCTTCTTACGCTGTTCGAGACGTTTCTTCTTGGCGTGTTTGTAATTTTCATATATTAACTTTGCACAGTATATCTTGCCTATAGTCATCTGCTGTGAGCTTAAAACTAGCCACACAAAAAATAAAGTTTGTTAAAGAATGCAGTGGAGTTTGTGAAGGGGGATATAATTTTTCTATTCTATTCCTTACGAATAACTTTTTCTGCTATAGTGGAAACGTACGTAGGTGGGGGGCGGAGGGGGGGAGGTTAAAGATTAACTGGACATGCACTTTGAAACTACCTATTCTCAAACTCAAGAAAATCATATGCGTGAAGGAAGTTCGGATACGCGGATTTAATTTCTATCGATTTTTGGAGATTTTATTCTTTTTCTCGATGCGTTTAAGGTGACTCATTCGAAATTCAAAATGCACCCAACTGTGTCTAGAGCGCAAATCTGGTTCGTCAAACTAACGGCTATAACTTTTGTGTCTTTTCCTCTATTGTTATAATTATTTTTCAAATCCTACTTTAATGATGTATAAATATGCTACTGGGAACCGATCTTCTTGAAAACATTTTTAGAAGTCACAATCTAAATTTTTGTGAGGCCCTAATTTCATATTCCGGTCGTACTAGAAAAAAAATTGGCCGTTTTTTTTGGCTGAAATTCCAGGTATCGATTCCAGTTGTAGTGATCTCAAATCAAGAGAAGTTACAGAAAATTCGTCGGAACAGAAACGCGGTAATAAAAATACCGTCAGTTATGGTCAACTGTGACCAAAATAGAACGCTGATTCTGCTTGGCTTGAATTGAATTTTAATAGTGCTCCGAAAACTCATTATTTTGGGCTCTTCCCTCGGCACTATGTTGTATAGTAATGTATTAAACTTTATCGAGGGTCCGATTTCAAATACCATGAACTACTAAAATGTTTGAACATTATCTACCGAGGAAGGAAATTGTGAAAGACCAATGAATTTGTTACAAGAATGTCGCATTAAAATGTGCCGTTATGGGTATTATTTCTTGCTAAGATTTATATAGACGAGAAGTTTGTGGCACTGGTAAAACTTAGTAACCAGGTTTGACCATTATATTTGCTTATTTGGCATAGAAGAAAATTACAAAGTTACGACATTCGCCCTCTGGTTTTGCACGCAGATTTGAAGCTCTCTTGTTTATGAATGATAATGAAATCTGAAGTTTTTCCAGGGGGAACTCATTAGGCCAAATCTAATCAATAGCAGTCACGCTCCGAAAATAGCAATTGTCTGTTAAGTCCCTATGGAACAAAAAAAGAGTCGACGATAAACGTTTTCTTTGTTCGATGATTAGAGTTGGCCTACTGTGTTCCCCCTGGCAAAATGCGAGATTTCATTACCATTCATAAACAAGACAGCTTCAAATCTGCGTGCATGACCAGAGGGCGACCGCCGTAACTTTAACAATTTTCTTCTATATCAAATAAGCACGCATGATGTTCAAACTTGCTTACTAAGTATTACCAATGCCTCGAGCTTCTCGTCTATATACATCTTAGCAAGAAATAATACGTAATAACAACACATTTTAACTCGACATTCTTGTAATAAATTCATTGCGCTTTCACAATTTCTTTCCTCGGTAGATAATGTTCGAACATTTTAGTATTTCATGGTATTTACAATCTGACCTTCGGTAAAGTTTAATACATTACTATACAACATAGTGCCGGTGGAAGAGCCCAAAATAATGAGTTTTCGGAGCACTATTAAAATTCAATTCAAGCCAAGCAGAATCAGCGTTCTAATTTGGCAATAGTTGACCATAACTGACGGTATTTTTATTACCGCGTTTCTGTTCCGACGAATTTTCTGTAACTTCTTTTGATTTGAGATCACTACAACTGGAATCGATTCCTGGAATTTCAGCCAAAAAACCGGCAGATTTTTTTCTAGTACGACCGGAATATGAAATTAGGGCCTCACAAAAATTTAGATTGTGACTTCTAAAAATGTTTTCAAGAAGATCGGTTCCCAGTAGCATATTTATACATCATTAAAGTAGGATTTGAAAAAATAATTATAACAATAGAGGAAAAGACACAAAAGTTATAGCCTTGAGTTTGACGACCCAGATTTGCGCTCTAGACACAGTTGGGTGCATTTTGAATTTCGAATGAGTCACCTTAAGGAGCAGCGGAGGCAAATTTGTCTTGCTGGAATGTGAGAAACTGACTCAAATTTGCATGAAAATTACAACTTTTTAAAACTGATTAACTAGTTGTAGAGACTTGAGCGGAACGATAAGCAAAAGGTCCAACTTTGGAATTTTCCTGCGAGACGTTGGAAACGTAAATTTTTTTCTCGCGCGAACATTGCCTTCCTGATAAGTTTAAGTTCTGTGAGTAGGAAGAAAATTCGCCACCAGAATCGCATTGTGAAGCCTTTTTTCGTGTTCAGAAGTGTGGTTTGCGAAATCGCCCCAAAACTTGAAGTTTGCGTTTATGTTTGTCAGGGAAAATCAAAACCACTTGTGGACGTCAAAATTGGTAGAGTTCAAGTTGAATATCTTGGGAATACGTTGGCAGTCAAAAACTTATTAATTTGGTAGAAAAAAGCAAGTATATTCCATGAATACTGGACGACGCGCAAAAAAAGTAGAATTTTACAGTAAAAAAAAGTCGCCTTGAATTATTTGAAATCGGCTTGGTGAATGCCGTCTAAACTTCGTGTAGGGCTAGACAAATGTGTAAGGAGTAAGGCTCAGTGTGTCATTTTAAAAGTTTAAATCGAATAGCGCTTCAGGTGCCTGTCAATCAAAAGTGTGCTCCCCCCTGTAACGTTGCTATGGTAACTCCTATAACAATAAAAAATACATCACTACTAATTTCAATCTTTCTCCAGTAAGTGGTCGAAGTTTGGTTTTAATAGCTTTTTGCATTTCGGAGCTACAATCGCATAAAGTCAAGTGGTCAAGCCCGATAAAAATTGTAGGCAGCCTCCTTAAGAAGCTCTATAAAACACCTCGAGACGTTTTTTTTTTTAAATCAGGATTTCCACCACCTCGAAGTCAGAGTTTCGGGTATCCCGGATGAAACACTCTATCTCGTGTTTGATATATTTCTTTTAAAAAACGAACCAAATCTTGGAAGAGCTGGGAACTCTCTGATCTAGGGTAATTACATACCTGATTGAAGTGGAATCATTTTCTCCAGTGTTTTCTTGCTGGTTTTGGGCCACAACCTTCGGATAGTCCTTCGCAGCTCACTGTCGGCGTACGCCGGGTCTCCGGTACTAAATATCCCAAGTGCCGTCCGTATGAGCGCAAATAGGGTCGAGGTAAACAAAACAGTGTTGTCGCCCATAATCGGCATGTTCATCTTGATCAAGCGCTGGAGTTAAAGAGGAAATACTTGGTTACGGATCGCTTCTTTAGCTAGGAAATCAAGTTATTTACCAAGTTTTACCCCTACATGTATTCATCTGCCGTATGAATGCTGACTTACAATGCAAGTGCGGAAAGCGTGGCATAGTCCCGGGCGGACTTCCTGTGGTGATGAAGGAGAGATGACGTCACCCGAGAGCCTCTACCTGAACGGTTCTGCGAGTCAGCTCGACCCCGCCCTTATACCACAGGAAACCCGCTCAGGATATTCCTATGAATATAGGACCCCTATGAATAAGTGTAGGGCTCTAGTCACAGGACCTTACAGAGAGCCCCCCTCAAAGATTAGTAAAGGTCAAATTTTAGACCGACTTTACGCAAGAAATCGAGGATTAGGACCTGGAGACAAGCGCACAATGCAAACGTTCCTCGCAAAGAAATGCCCCGATGACACTGCAAAACGGGGTTCGCAAAACGGTTTCCGTTTCCTGATGAAACACGCTGTCGATATAATAGGCCATGTTCGAATTACGGTCCAATGCCTACAAACAATAACCTCAAGTCGAGGCTCTCTTCTGAAATTACAGTAAATGTACTAGAACTTGGAGAAAGCTTTGATTTGAAGCTTTTGTCTTCTGAGCATTGGAGCGTAATTCGAACCTGGGCTATTACTCTACAACACACAACTTACAATGGAAAGCGTTTTGATTACGGTTCTGAGCATTCTTTATCACGTAGTGATATTCTTTATTATTTAGAAAATAGTTCCTTACGTAAGCCAAAAGCAACCACACCTAGATTCGCTAAAAAAAAACGTAACGTCAGTCAGGTAGAGCTGTATCAGTTCTAACATTACTTAACAGTCCATCTCTCCCACACTATGCTATTCAGTTTTAGTTTTCTTCCTAAAAAAACTGACGACAAATTTGCAAGTGCAAACTAAGCTAAATAGAACCAGGCTTAGAATCGCTACAATAAACAACATGACGTCAATCAGATAGAGCTGTATGAAGGACAAGTTATCCATTTCCGTACGGAGGTGAAGAGCGCCGTCCGTTTTTATTCCGTACTCGACCCAGTCTGCAGCAAGTTTCACGCAACCTTTTGGCTTCAAACATCCGGGCAATCGCATTCTCTTGGAAACTCTTTTAGCACTTTCTCGGTATGATTTGTCGCTCAATACCTTTTGAATGGCTGTTAATAGTCGATCATGATCGAGATTGTTGTATTTAACAATCTCCGCCATGCCCGCATCTTTAAGATCTTGGGCATTGACGTACTGATCAGCGAACGAGGGAATAGCAACCACAGGTACCCCGTGATAAGCTGCCTCCAGTGCACTATTCATCCCACAATGAGAGACAAAGAGTTTGACCTTGGGATGACCGAGGAGATCATTTTGTGGTATCCATGGAAACATGACAGTGTTATTTCCAAGTCTAGACGGTATTTCACCTTTATGTTTCCAAATAACAACATTCGGAATTCTAGCAAAGACAGCGGCTATCACGTCAAAGTATGCACCCGCGAAATTTGAAAGGACTGTTCCCATAGAAACAACAATGACATCAGATCCCATTGCCATGGCATCCATGAAGTCTTGTGGAAGCGCTTTTGGCTTCTGTGGTAAAATGGCACCGACTATTTTGACAAGAGGGGGGAGGGGGCGGGGGACTGTTAGAGCAAAGTCTGTTTGAACAAGAACCATACCAGTCGACTTCATGTAGGATTCCCAATCCTCATATCGTGAGTATGGTGCGTATTTCTTCTTCAGCTGTTTATATCTAACAATCATAAAAAAATGATATGTGACGTACCCAACCATGTACAAAAATGTGTTTTTGGTGCGATCGAGCAGTGCCATCTTTCTCGGAAAGGGAACCCAAAGTTGCGGTACATAAGCCGGCGATGTTGGAAACTCGTGGAGTAAAGGGAGTAAGGGGTCCGCGATTCCCGCAGTGGTTATATCTATTCGAGTGGCATTAAGCATGTCCGAACCATGCAGCAAAGCGATGCCAAATCACATATCGCAGCATCCACTTTGCCAAGGACATTAAAATAAGCTTCGTTACTCAGTAGATCTTCGCACATTGTTCCCGTCATATGATCATGGGCAGTAAAGTTAAACATTTCGTCCCTAATCATATCCATTGCTAGCTTCTCTAGGTATGATTCTTTGAATTCTGTATGGTATGCCTGGATGATGTAGTTTGGAGTTTCTTTCGAAGGCTTGAAATAGCTCTCCAAGTACGTGGGAATCACTAAAGTATACTTGTGGCCTCGTTGAGCGAGCTCTTTCCCGAGTTTTGCAAGCACTCGGCCGTGGCTTACACCGCCAGCGGGCATCCCAATTATATGAGAGCAAATAACGATGGGTTGAAATTCACTCATTATAAGAATCCAAAGACAAATTCCCTTGTCCAAATTTCCCTTCATTGTCTTGATAATTTTGGAAGTCCCCTCGAACAACTTGTGGTGTAGATACAAGTATTCGTGAAGCATTCGCGAAGACTCCAGCATGTAATTAAATGATTCACAGGGGATTATACTAAGGTTAAGCACCCTGCACGGTTTCGCGTGTTGCGTGACAGCGTGACGGACTGTAAACTGTTGTCGGTGTGGCCTCATTTCATATCATATCATATCATATCATGTTGAATTAAATTTGTTTGTTGATTTTCAAGAAAAAAGGTTTCGTAGAAAAAAGGTTTCGTACGCAACATCACAGCATGGAGGAATACATTCTCGTACCCAGAGCTCCCCGGCTCGCTCCTCGCAGGGGAGGCTCTGGTGACATCCATTTAAGGACCGTTGCTGATTGGTTGATTTTGAACGTTGGTGCATGCGCAAAAAGATCTTTCTCTCAACGGCTCTGTATCAATCTCGCGCATGCGTCAGTGGCCGTTACCAGAGCCTCCCCCGCGAGAAGACGAGCCGAGGAGCTCTGGGTAAGAGAATGGGAGGAATAATGTATAACTAGCTGATGCCCGTGAAAAAATCACGGAGTATATTAAAGAGCCCTTGTCAGCCACTCCTTTGTTATTGTTTTCAGTCGATATCAAACAACGAATCACGTGTAGAAATCTCTTAATAAACATCTAAAAACAATGTTTTACTATTCATTTATCGAATTCAATCGAAAATATTGCACTACATCCCCTAAATCAGCCGATGGAAATGGATGCTTTCTCTGTCTCGGTATGTTGCTAGGCTGACAAAATGGAGGCTGACAGAGGCTCTTTAAGGGGGGAATTTATTTATAGTATTATTATTCTCTTGGGGGGTGGGGGGGGGGGGGGGTGGCGGTGGAAGTTAGAGGAGGAAGCACGAGTTCCTTGAATTTTTTTTTCATAAATTCCTTAGGCTTAGCGCGCGCTCGGCGAAGAAAGCCTGTGTACGTTTGTTCACACTTGAAGGAAATTTGTTTTAAGCTCAAAGCTTTCGAATTGAAATTATCCCTACACATTCCTGTATGTAATCTGTAACAGAAGGTCTGAATGTCTATGGTGCTTTCGGTTGCGCGAACTGAGTTCTTTTTTAGTTTCTGTGGGAGATTTCAACATGGCGGCGATTGGCGGCTTTGTCCCTCGCTAAAGAAATCGCTTGAATTAGAACTTTGCCCAGGGTGAATCGTTTCGAACAAAAACACGCCCACTTTCCAGATTTCCACCTTCTCTTCAGGTTTGTGAACTTCTTTTGGCGGCACGGCTTCAGGGCTAAGCGGAGTCAGTGCGGACACGATTTCTCTTACGGTATCAATAATATACGCATAGTAACTCCATGATCACGCATCATAACTCATGATCACGCATAACAACACCATGATCACGCATAAGAACTCCATGATCACGCAAAATAACTCATAATCACGCATAATAGCTCCAAGATCACGCATAATAAGTCGATAATCATGCATGAATAACTCATGATCACGCATAATAACTCCATAATCACGCATGAATAAAGCATGATCACGCATAATAACTCCATAATCACGCATGAATAACTCATGATCACGCATGAATAACTCATGATCACGCATTATAACTCCATAATCAGGCATGAATAACTCATGATCACGCATAATATCTCCATAATCACGCATAATAACTCCATAATCA
The DNA here is from genome assembly GCA_033964015.1 of Scolanthus callimorphus. Classification (NCBI taxonomy): domain Eukaryota; kingdom Metazoa; phylum Cnidaria; class Anthozoa; order Actiniaria; family Edwardsiidae; genus Scolanthus; species Scolanthus callimorphus. The sequence continues at coordinate 26,436,539 of CM066918.1, read as the reverse complement.
CGCATAATTACTCCATAATCACGCACGATACCTCATGATCACGCATAATAACTCCATAATCACGCATGAATAACTCTTAGTGATCACGCACGATAACTCATGATCAGGGACCGTGGGGCATATTTTTGAGAACTAAGTAAGAGTGCATTATAGGAGACTGGGGAGGTGGAGCCAGGTTGGATACTAAGAATGAATAAATATTTCGGAAACATTGCAGTCAAACAAACACACAGAAAACAATGATATATCGTAATAGACACTAATGATGCTTACAAGATTCTAACTCGTAGTAATGGACTGGTTTCATGTTTGACACACATCTAATTATCAAAGTACTGTAAGCTGTCAACCATTCAACTTAAAGTTATACTTTTTGGGCGTTTTGGTAGTAACAGCGAGAAAAAACGTCGATAAAAAGAAGAAAGAAGGATAAAAGTGAGCAAAGGTTCATTCAGTTTTCATTTTCTTTGTACAAACTCTAAAGAGACATTTGCAAGTGCAAACTAAGCTAAATAGAACCAGGCCTAGAATCGCTACAAGAAACAACATGACGTCAATCAGGTAGAGCTGTATGAAGGACAAGTTATCCATTTCCGTACGGAAGTGAAGAGCGCCGTCCGTTTTTATTCCGTACTCGACCCAGTCTGCAGCAAGTTTGACGCAACCTTCTGGTCCCCTACATCCGGGCAATCGCATTCTCTTGGAAACTCTTTTGGCATTTTCTCGGTATGCTTTATCGTTCAATACCTTTTGAATGGCTGTAAATAGTCGATCATGATCGAGATTGTTGTATTTAACAATCTCTGCCATGCCTGCGTCTTGAAGATCTTGCGCATTGACGTACTGATCAGCGAAAGTGGGAATAGCAACCACAGGTACCCCGTGATAAGCTGCTTCTAGCATACTATTCATTCCACAATGAGAAACAAAGAGTTTGACCTTGGGATGACCGAGGAGATTATTTTGTGGTATCCATGGAAACATGAGAGTGTTATTTCCCAGTCTAGATTGTATTTCACCTTTATGTTTCCATATAACAAGTACCGAAAGTTTAGCAAAGACAGTGGCTAAAACGTCAAAGTAGGAACCCGCGAAATTTGAAATGACCGAAACAATGATGACGTCAGATCCCGTTGCCATGGCATCCAGAAAGTTCTTTCCAAGTGCCTTTGGTTCTTGTGGTAAAATAGCACCGACTATTTTGACATGAGGGGGGAGGGGACGGGGGACTGTTAGTGCAAAGTCAGCTTGAACAAGAACCAGTCCAGTAGACTTCATGTAGGATTCCCAATCCACATATCGTGAATATGGTGCGTATTTCTTCTTCAGCTGTTTATATCTACGAACCAGAGTAGGATAAGCTATAGCAAATCCAGCTGCATAGAAAAATGTGTTCTTGGTCCGCTCAAGCAGTGACATCTTCCTTGGGAACGGGACAAAGAGTTGTGGTACATACGCTGGGGGCGATGAAAAGAAATGCATAATGGAGACCATGGGGTCTGCAAGTTCTAATGTACAAATATCAATTCGCGTCACATTCAGCATTTCTGCCACAACAGTACAGCAAAGTCCTGCAAGATCACATATCACTGCATCCACTTCGCCAAGCGCATTAAAATAAGCTTCGTTACTCAGAAGCTCTTCGCACATCGTTCCAACCAGATGATCATATGTAGTAAAGTCGAACATTTCGTCGCGTATCATATCCATGACTATCGTCTCAAGGTCTGATTCTTTGAATTGTGTAGGATACAACTGGACGTTATAGTTTGGAGAATTCGGTTTGAAGTAGCTTTCGAAGTACGCGGGAATCACTAAAGTGTATGTGTGGCCTCGTTGAGCGAGCTCTTTTCCGAGTTTTGCAAACACTCGGCCGTGACTTACACCGGGTGCGAGCATTCCAACAATATGAGAGCATCTTACGATTGAGTTAAATCCAACACATATAACTATCCAAAGATAAGTACTCTTGTAGTCCATTCTTCTGGTAGATCTAGAAAGGAAATGCGCCAACCAGTTGCTGAAAGTGAGTGACGCTTGTCTTTTTTATCATCAAGCAGCAATGTTGCTGTAACGTATTTATAATAAATATCAATGCAATATAAAACCTAAGTGTTCAGCCAATCAAATCAGTCTATCGGCTAAGGTGATATAAATAGATCTGAGAGCACGAAAACGGCTTTGATATAATGAGCTAAATGCATTTCTAGATTTTCCATTTCACTCTTCTGTTTCACCCAGTGAAAGGGAAAGGTGCACTACATATGACCATATAACATGTGTAAGAAAAATGACCAACTGGTGTCATGAATAAATGCACAGAACATCTGAATTGATGATTCTCGTGACGTTTAACCAATATCAGGGAAGATGCTAGTCAGCACTTGTAATCCCGTTCGATTCGTAATGATTTGTATGCTCCAGGATCAAGCGCTTTGGTGAGCGCTAGTGACGACTTGCGGGATCCTCGTGCATAGACGGTTGTGTCGAGGGACCACTATAACCTACACCACACGAGGTCGCGCACTGCAATTCGTACATTTAGTAGTTCGTACACTGCAATTCGTACTTTTAGTAGTTCGTGCACTGAAATGCGTACGATTAGTAGTTCGTGCACTGAAATGCGTACGATTAGTAGTTCGTGCACTGAGACTCGTACCAGGATGCGGCTAAAAGACAAAAGGCACGAAGCGTGCCACCATAGAGCTGAATATTAGTTTGATTATTGCATTGACGGTTTCATTATTCAGTCCAAGAATGCATGTCAGCATTCCCCCTGTTAAAAGGAGACTTCATTACCTAAATATTCTAGGTTTTTTTTGCGATTTTCTTTTGTATGCAGTCCATCTCTCCCACACTATGCTATTCAGTTTTAATTTTCTTCCTAAAAATACTGAAAACAAATTTGCAAGTGCAAACTGAGCTAAATATTAGTTTCATTATTATTCATTCAACATATTTCCCCGCTTCTGATTGGTCGAGCGCCAGCGGCGAGTTCTTGATGTTTTTTGAAGCCGAGCGACTTATCCCATCGATGACGTCAAAGATTGGATAAGTTGAAAAAATATTGCACGCGTGCCGTCGCGCAGTTCTGGCAGACTGGTAAAACTGCCTGCTCTCTTAAAGAATTAAAGCAAGGAGATACATTTTGAATGAATGATAAAACAATTCAAAGTTTGAATGAATAACAAAACAATTAATTGATCCGGCTTTCGTATGATGGGGGGAATTATTATTATTCAGATCTCAGGGTTGTTATCCACCTCGGCCTTCGTTCTCGATGGATAACGCCCTCTCGATCTGAATAATTCACCAGATCATTCTCAGCAGAATTCATTAATTACTGATCACTGCATTGACGGTTTCATTATTCTGTTAAAAGGAGATCCTATTACCTAAATATTCTAGGATTTTTTTGCGAATTTTCTTTTGTATCCCTCACTATGCTATTCAGTTTTAGTTTTTTTCCCACAAATCTTGAGGAGTAATTTGCAAGTAGCAACTAAGCTAAATAGAACGAGGCCCAGAATCGCTACAATAAACAACATGACGTCAATCAGGTAGAGCTGCATGAAGGACAAGTTATCCATTTCCGTACGGAAGTGAAGAGCGCCGTCCGTTTTTATTCCGTACTCGACCCAGTCTGCAGCAAGTTTGACGCAACCTTTTGGCCCCAAACATCCGGGCAATCGCATTCTCTTGGAAACTCTTTTGGCATTTTCTTGGTATGATGTGTCGCTCAATACCTTTTGAATGGCTGTAAATAGTCGATCATGATCGAGATTGTTGTATTTAACAATCTCTGCCATGCCTGCGTCTTTAAGATTTTGCGCATTGACGTACTGATCACCGCAAGTGGGAATAGCAACCACAGGTACCCCGTGATAAGCTGCTTCCATCATACTATTCATCCCACAATGAGAAACAAAGAGTTTGACTTTGGGATGGCCGAGGAGATCGTTTTGTGGTATCCATGGAAACATGAGAGTGCTATTTGCAAGTCTAGACGGTATTTCACCTTTATGTTTCCAAATAATAACTGCGGGAATTCTAGAAAAGACAGTGGCTAAGATGTCAAAGTAGGAGCCCACGAAATTTGAAATGACCGTTCCCATAGAAACAATGATGACGTCAGATCCCGTTGCTATGGCATCCTGTAAACTCTGTGGTAGCACCTTTGGTTCTTGTGGTAAAATGGCACCGACTATTTTGACAATAGGGGGGAGGGGACGGGGGACTGTAAGTGCGAAGTCAGCTTGAACAAGAACCATACCAGTCGACTTCATGTAGGATTCCCAATCCTCATATCGTGAGTACGGTGCGTATTTCTTCTTCAGCTGTTTATATCTACTGGTCATAATCAAATAATATGTGGCGTACCCAACCATGTACAAAAATGTGTTCTTGGTCCGATCTAGCAGTGTCATCTTTCTCGGGAAAGGAACCCAAAGTTGCGGAACATAAGCGGGCGATGTTGAAAACTGGTGGGCTAAAGAGAGAAAGGGGTCCACAGTACCCGCAGTGGTTATATCAATTCGAGTGGCATTGAGCATGTCTGCCACGACAATACAGCAACCCGATGCAAGATCACATATCACTGCATCCACTTTGCCAAGCGAATTAAAATACGCTTCGTTACTCAGTAGCTCTTCGCACATTGTCCCTGTCATATGATCATGGGCAGTAAAATTATACATTTCATCTCTTATCATATCCATAAACAGTTTCTCCGTATCGGATTCCTTGAACTGTGTGTGATAGACCCAGACGTTATAGTTTGGAGTTTTCGTGGAGACCTTGAAATAGCTCTCCAAGTATGTGGGAATCACTAAAGTATATTTGTAGCCTCGTTGAGCAAGCTCTTTTCCGAGTTTTGCAAGCACTTGGCCGTGGCTTACACCGCCAGCAGGGACCCCAAGTATACGAGAAGACTTAGCAATGGGGTGAAGTGCACTCATTGTAAGTATCCAAACGCAAATTCCCTTGTAGTCCATTGTCTTGATAACCCACGAGGCCCTGTTTCCTATGGTACGTTGTTAACCATCTGCCACATGAAACGTTTGTGAGGGTTTGTGATTAACGGAACTGCCGATCTCAACATGTAGGAATCTTTGACACGGGATACTAGATAAGGTTAATAGCTTGACTTCCGGGATTGATCTTCCACTGACTTTTCTCAGTTTCGCGAGTTGAGTGCCAACCAATTGCTGAGTGAGTAACGTTTGTTTTCTTTATCATCAAGCAGAAAGGTTTTCGTGTAGGGCCCTTTTAAAAAATATCAATGCAATATCAAAGTTATGGGGTCAGCCAATCAAATCAGTCGGCCTGCTAGGGTGATAGATAATAAATCAACAACATACAATAGCATTGTTCAAGAGTGGCGTCAAATGACGCTATTCAATCAACGATTTGTACATTAGCATTAGAATGGCAATGTTGATAAACAGTGTGATAGAAACTATGAAGCGGAAAAAGGGAGTGAGTGAAACCGCGTGTAACGCACGCATAAAAGTTGTCAAAGTTCTCATATTTAAAAGAATTTTAATAGTTTTCAAATTAAAAGGCTTCCGCATCAGTTCTGTCTTCGGCAAAGACGAACTTTGGTTTGACATCATTAAAGCATTTGGGGGCTGAACCATAGACTGTTGTGTGCATCAATATCATTTAATGATTACTACGTCTCGCAGATAAATTATCCAAATGTGACGAATTCAAGAGATCATGAGGTCTTACTTCGTAACTCAGTTAACTCGCTACCTTATGTTTCATGCTGCACGGCAAGTTCGAAGGTCGTCAAGATCGCCTTTGTTTTTGGAAGCCCATATCACATCACAGAAATCAAATAATGGTAAGAATTGGGCCAAACCTATTCAGCTTCTGATGCAACTTCATTCAGCATTTGTTGCATCACCCATGTTGAATAATGTTGAATAGATGTGCCAAACCAATAGCCCATTTCGCGGTTAAAAACACAGTACTTTGAGAAGCCTGTATTTTTCACCAAAGAGAGGCTCAAGCGGGCAATGTTTGTTCAAGCGCGCGTGTTGTTCAAATGGCGGGAAAGTTGAGAAAGTTACATTTTCGCCACTACTGGCAGGTAGATCGAAATGACTTGCTACAGTATTTTGGCAAAGGGAAGTGCCCACAGAGAACATTGCCCGCCTGAGCCTCTCTTTAGTGTATAATACAGGGATTGCAACCGCGAAATGGGCTATTCAACTTTGTTGAACTGCCAATCACCTCGTAATTCAACTGCATTCATCAAGTTCAATTGGTTTGGCAACCCATTCAACATGATTCAACAAATGTTGAATGAAGTTACATTAAATGTTGGAATGGTTTGACCCCAGCCTAACACTAGTGCCTAGCGTAACATGTCTTTGAGTCCTAATGCAAAGCGCCATGTTATTCCGTAACTTGACAGTCCATCCATCCACCACTATGCTATTCAGTTTTAGTTTTCTTCCTACAATTACTGACAACAAATTTGCAAGTGCAAACAAAGCTAAATAGAATCAGGCCTAGAATCGCTACAATAAACAACATGACGTCAATCAGGTAGAGCTGTATGAAGGACAAGTTATCCATTTCCGTACGGAAGTGAAGAGCGCCGTCCGTTTTTATTCCGTACTCGACCCAGTCTGCAGCAAGTTTGACGCAACCTTTTGGCCCCAAACATCCGGGCAATCGCATTCTCTTGGAAACTCTTTTGGCATTTTCTTGGTATGATGTGTCGCTCAATACCTTTTGAATGGCTGTAAATAGTCGATCATGATCGAGATTGTTGTATTTAACAATCTCGGCCATGCCTGCGTCTTGAAGATCTTGGGCATTGACGTACTGATCAGCGAAAGTGGGAATAGCAACCACAGGTACCCCGTGATAAGCTGCTTCTAGCATACTATTCATTCCACAATGAGAGACAAAGAGTTTGACCTTGGGATGGCCGAGGAGATCATTTTGTGGTATCCATGGAAACATGAGAGTGTTATTTCCCAGTCTAGATTGTATTTCACCTTTATGTTTCCATATAACAAGTACCGGAATTTTACCAAAGACAGTGGCTAAGATGTCAATGTAGGAACCCGCGAAGTTCGAAATGACCGTTCCCATAGAAACAATGATGACGTCAGATCTCGTTGCCATGACATCCAGGACGTTCTGTGGTAGCACCTTTGGCTCCTGTGGTAAAATAGCACCGACTATTTTGACATGTGGGGGAGGGGACGGGGGACTGTTAGTGCAAAGTCAGCTTGAACAAGAACCAGTCCAGTCGACTTCACGTAGGATTGCCAATTCTTATAAGGTGAATACGGCGCGTATTGTTGCCTCATCTGTTTATAAGTGTCAAGCATGACGAAATAATAAATGCCATAGCCTGCTAGATAAAACAGGGTGTTCTTGGTTCGGTCTAGGAAAGACATCTTTCTAGGGAAGGGAACAAGCAACTGTGGAACGTACGCCGTGGGCGATGAAAACTCATGACCAATGGCTAGCATGGGGTCTGCAAATCCAACTGTTGAAATATCAATTCGCGTTATATTCAACATTTCAGCCACAATAGCGCAACAAAACGATGAAAAATCACACAATGCTGAATCAGCTTTGGCGAGATCTTTAGAATAAGCATCATTGCTCAGTAAGTCCTCGCACAATGAACCAATCAGATTATTATGCGCCGTAAAATTGTACATCTCGTCGATAATCATGTCCATGAACGTTTTCTCCAAATCCGATTCCTTGAACTTTGACTCGTATACCAATACGTTATAATTTGGAATTTTGCTTGAAAGGAAATAGCTTTCAAGAAACTTGGGAATTACCAGAGTGTAAGTGTACCCTCGGTGAGCTAGTTCCTGCCCGAGCTTCGCTAAGACGCGGACGTGGCTTACTCCACACATTGGTATACCAAGGATATGAGAACAACTAATGATTGGGTTAAATGCAGCCACTAGAAGTATCCTAAGATAAATTCCTTTGTGGTCCATTCTTCTCAGTAGTTCGCGTAATTTTTTAGGCTGCTATTTATGTAGTATTCGCTAGTAGTTTTCGTGACTCTATAATCAGATAATCAGTGGGAACAAAAAACATACGATGAACTAATCCAATCACGCCGTGCACAAGGAGAAAAGTGTAACAAAAATATGTCACTCGAGAGGGCAATAGAGCATGAAAGGGCATGGATATTTTAAGTCAAGTGTCAACTATTCTCATGGAGCTTTTAAGGTGGCGAGTAAGATCGATTTTACTCAAATCATTATCAGACTTTAGAAAATGTATGACCTTGTAGAATGAACTTTTCAATGAGAAACATTACACCGAAAGGTTTATTCAGTTTTAGTTTTCTTTCCACAAATCCCGAGGAGTAATTTGCAAGTAGCAACTAAGCTAAATAGAACGAGGCCCAGAATCGCTACAATAAACAACATGACGTCAATCAGGTAGAGCTGTATGAAGGACAAGTTATCCATTTCCGTACGGAAGTGAAGAGCGCCGTCCGTTTTTATTCCGTACTCGACCCAGTCTGCAGCAAGTTTGACGCAACCTTTTGGCCCCAAACATCCGGGCAATCGCATTCTCTTGGAAACTCTTTTGGCATTTTCTTGGTATGATTTGTCGCTCAATACCTTTTGAATGACTTTAAATAGTCGATGATGATCGAGATTGTTGTATTTAACAATCTCTGCCATGCCTGCGTCTTGAAGATCTTGCGCATTGACGTACTGATCAGCGAAAGTGGGAATAGCAACCACAGGTACCCCGTGATAAGCTGCTTCCATCATACTATTCATTCCACAATGTGAAACAAAGAGTTTGACCTTGGGATGGCCGAGAAGATCATTTTGTGGTATCCATGGAAACACGACAGTATTATTTCCAAGTCTGGACGGTATTTCACCCTTATGTTTCCATACAACAACTGCCGGAAGTCTAGCAAACACAGTGGCAAGGATATCAAAGTATGAACCGGCAAAATTCGAAATGACCGTTCCCATAGAAACAATGATGACGCCAGATCCCGTTGCCATGGCATCCTGTAAACTCTGTGGTAGCACCTTTGGTTCTTGTGGTAAAATGGCACCGATTATTTTGACATGAGGGGGGAGGGGACGCGGGACTGTTAATGCAAAGTCAGCTTGAACAAGAACCAGTCCAGTAGACTTCACGTAGGATTCCCAATCCTTATATGGTGAGTATGGCGCGTATTTGTCCCGCATACGTTTAGGTCTCTCAGTCAAAGCAAGATGATAAGTGATATAGCCCGCAACATACAAAAATGTGTTCTTGGTCCGATCTAGCAGATTCATCTTTTTTGGGAACGGGACAAAGAGTTGTGGAACATACGCTGGGGACGATGAAAACTCGTGAACAATGGCGAGCATGGGGTCTACAAGGCCTGCTGCTGAAATATCAATTCGCGTCACATTCAGCATGTCTGCCACAACGGAGCAGCAGAAATTTGCCATATCACAAATCATAGCATCCAATCGACCAAGCTCTTTAAAATATTGTCCGTTACTAAGCAACTCTTCACACAACGTGCCAACCATCCAATCATGCGCAGTAAAATTGTACATTTCTTGGATAATCATGTCCATAGCAAGTTTTTCTACATCTGACTCTTCGAACTGTGTATTGTAAACCAAGATGTGATAGTTTGGAGTTTTCGTCGAAGGTTTGAAATAGCTCTCCAAGTACGCGGGAATCACTAAAGTGTATTTGTAGCCTCGTTGAGTGAGCTCCTTTCCAAGTTTTGCTAAAACTCGGCCGTGGCTAACTGCACCAACTGGCATTCCAAGTATATGAGAAGAGTTAATAATGGGGCTAAACGTAGTTATTGCAAAGATACAAAAAGAAATCTGCTTGAAGGCCATGATTCTTCTCTCGCAACAGGTCTCTTTGCTGAATCTTTGCAAGTACTATTTTCCCCGAGAATTTCCATAAATGGCGACATTTAGGGTCGTCATGGTACACTAGATATTACTAGATGCGCCCAATTAGGGACTGCATTACAAAGCGCCCCCCCCCACTGTTCGTTTTAATTTCTTGATCTTGGCTTACACCGCCAGCTGGCATACAAGTATACGACACGACATGACATAGCATTCGGACATAACGCAGATGCAAAGAGATATCAGGGCCAAGGGCATAAGCCTAATTTCACGATTAAATCATCAGGTTGAGACTAGATATTACATGATAATCTCAGAAAACCAAAGCATTTCGTGTGCTGAGAGGCGTATTAAAACAGATAGGAACTGGAGCATAACAACCGCAGAGTCAGCCACGTGAAGGTGTTGTTCGCAGACACGCCTGACGCGCTTTCGCGTTTTCATTATTATACATTGTACTCACGACATCGATTCTGATTGGCTAAGCGCGTTTGGAATCACGCAAGTTGAGGGTCTTCAAGAATCAGTTTCATGATTCTAGATACTACGCGCGCAATGCATCATGAGCCTAGAGCACTCGAATGGCTTCGCTATTTAAAAAAGCGCTTGCGTAAAATAAATCGCTTGAATTTGCGAAAGTGTTTTTTACAAAAACAATGTTAGTGAAACAATTATTGAATTCGGTTTTTGTGACATACGGAAAAAAAACAATTTCTTACCTGTTTATTCCGGATATCAAAAATACCTCATCCCGTATAAAAGTTTGTCATTCAGAGATTCAAACCATTTTAAGAAAATTTAATACCAGCAATACGTTTTGTTATTTCTGCTCATAATGTTTACAATTTTCAGAGAAAAGCGAATATTTAAATGTCTGAGATCTCAAGAAAGTCAAGATCCTTTGTTCTGTACTGCGCTTTCTGATTGGCTAACTTCTTACAAAATGGCCGGGTTGACGTAGTCGCACAGTAAAATACTCCCAATCTGTGCTTATCTGGTAGTTTGCTTATTTCTTGTGAACTAATCTTCATTGAGATAACTAGTTTAACCCTAAAATCGTGACAATTAACGAAATAATTTTTCTTACCTTGTAGGCGATAAACTTGGGGCACTTCTTGCCAAAGCCCACAGGAGGAGACATGTCGCACATCAGCTGATAAACCTGTATGTGCTTGATTCTTCCTCTGGGGAACATAAACAATTGCTGTTAAAGAAGCTCAATGCCACAGTTGTTTTAACCGAATTGCTATGACCCACCAGTGCAAATACAGGACAAGCATCCCACATGGATAAAGGTTGCGGTTTGGGTGACCAGTGTTCATGAAATCCTAGAAAATTTCACCGAAGGCGTAGGGTCGGAACCAGAAGTGCACACCAGCACTAGCTCCGATCACGGGTTAGCAAGGGTCATCCTTGTACACCCCTATGAAGTGTCGAAATAGACAATTCATCCGGGGTACGAGATAGACACTCATTTATTAAACATGACGTCACGATTTGTAATTTGCACAAGTTAAAAACCTAAATATCTCTTGCACTTTAGTGCTACGAACATCAAATAAACGCCATTCTTCGCCATTTTGAAATAGCTTTCTTATAAGTATAAAACGATTTAAGTTGACGGTGTTAAGTTGACGGTGTTTAACACTTACGTAGCGCCTGGATCGTACTCAGACCACACGCGGACAAACTCGTCCAAGTGGTGTGGGCCTAGGATGGACTCGTCTCGTGTCAAATACTCAAAGTTATCCATGATGACCGCTACAAACAGGTTGAGCATCTGAAACAGAGAGACATGACAACACATGATTACCGCTACAAACAGGTTGAGCATCTGAAACAGAGAGACATGACAACACATGATGACCGCTACAAACAGGTTGAGCATCTGACACAGAGAGACATGACAACACATGATGACCGCTACAAACAGGTTGAGCATCTGAAACAGAGAGACATGACAACACATGATGACCGCTACAAACAGGTTGAGCATCTGAAACAGAGAGACATGACAACACATGATGACCGCTACAAACAGGTTGAGCATCTGAAACAGAGACATGACAACACATGATGACCGCTACAAACAGGTTGAGCATCTGAAACAGAGAGACATGACAACACATGATGACCGCTACAAACAGGTTGAGCATCTGAAACAGAGAGCGAGAGACATGACAACACATGATGACCGCTACAAACAGGTTGAGCATCTGAAACAGAGAGACATGACAACACATGATGACCGCTACAAACAGGTTGAGCATCTGAAACAGAGAGACATGACAACACATGATGACCGCTACAAACAGGTTGAGCATCTGAAACAGAGAGACATGACAACACATGATTACCGCTACAAACAGGTTGAGCATCTGAAACAGAGAGACATGACAACACATGATGACCGCTACAAACAGGCTGAGCATCTGAAACAGAGAGACATGACAACACATGATGACTGCTACAAACAGGTTGAGCATCTGAAACAGAGAGACATGACAACACATGATGACCGCTACAAACAGGTTGAGCATCTGAAACAGAGAGACATGACAACACATGATGACCGCTACAAACAGGTTGAGCATCTGAAACAGAGAGCGAGAGACATTACAACACATGATGACCGCTACAAACAGGTTGAGCATCTGAAACAGAGAGACATGACAACACATGATGACCGCTACAAACAGGTTGAGCATCTGAAACAGAGACATGACAACACATGATTACGCACCCACACCGCAAAGTTACCCTTGTTTCGGTTGTATCAAGGGGGTCGCGATATTTTTCATGGGTCGCAATTTTTCATGGGTCGCGATTTTTTACAGGTCGCGGTTTTTCATTGGATCGCAATTTTCATGGGTCGCAATTTTTCATGGGCTGTAATTTTTCATGGGTCGCAATCTTTTATGGGTCGCGATTTTTTATGGGTCGCGATTTTTTATGGGTCGCGATTTTTCTTACCAGGAAGGAGCAGAAGAAGTAGAAAGTGATGAAGTAGATAATAGAGGCGGCGGTGTTCCCACAATTCTTCATGTCCTTCTCACAAGGAGCATCGTCGAAACATGCCAACATGACCAGGTGCCAGTTTTCACCCGTAGCGGCCCTGACGGAAGAAATGCAGGAAACGGTTTAGCCTGCCAACCGGGGTTTTGTAATAGAGCGGATTTCACATGACTGTCGTGAAAACAATTGCAATTGAGCAATCACTAGCCAATCAGAATCGAGAGAAATCACCACTTGCTCCTAAATGGCTTTTCTCTCAGCCAATCACAAGCCGAACCAATTACGCAATTGTATTTACTAAAGAATTTGATTGGCTGAGAAAAACGAGTAGCCAATGAGAACGCAAAGCAATCGCAATTACACAACAAGGGTTGACAGTCATGTGAAATCCGCTCTATATAGCTATTTCAAGAAACGTTTTCGGTAAAGCGCTCAAGCATTTACATCCAGAGCACTAGGGAATGTGGGTAAACAACCAACGAAGTAATACAAATATTTTTTTTTCTCGCAAAGCACACCCAAAGCATTCCCATCGGCTGATTTAGGGAATGTATGAAATTCCTATTTTCATATCTTGTGCGTTATCTTATGCATTCCAGCTGTTGGATGACATGAAAGGTGTTTATCTAATTTCAACTTACAAAATACATCAATAACGATCATCCCCATTGTACCATGATGTCACTCACCTGAACAGAACAAGAAGTGCTTGGAAGAAAGACTGGAAATTATTGTGGATGTTGATTTCTTTATTGGGAAGCTTCGCTATTCTGCCAAACAACTGCAAACAAGAAAAACAAAATAAAAAACAAAATTCACCTCCTTATTTATCACGCGCATTTCAGAGTTCCCATTATGGGGTGGATGTCAGTCGGTCGCTCACTCAAGTGTTAGCACTCTATTATCTATTCTAGCACTTTTCCTCTACTAAACGTACCTGCATTCCAATGACAGCATAGACGAAGAAGAGCATGGCTATTAACATGACAACATAGGGTAGAGCCTGAGGAATAAAACAAGTACATGCTTAGCAAACGAACCACCCAAGATATAACAGTAAGCTCATCCGATGGAGGAAAACGCTCAAAGTTACCAGGCTATCACTTGGCAAGAAGAAACTGTTGTTATGGCTGGGTTCTCAAGTTTGAGGGTTAAGCTTCTTAAGGTTAACGAAAAATACCACGAAGGTGTTAAATACATACAGGATATTACACGATGGCGAGAAGATATGGATTTTATTTTCGAGTGGCAAGAACAATATTTTACAAACGAGCGCAGCGAGTGAGTAAAATATTGTTTTTGACACGAGAAAATGAAATCCATATCTTCAAGCCACCGTGTAATCTTTTTATTATATGGATTAGAATTGACATAGCGGCAAAATATTACAAATTGAACAACTCACTTGGTAAAGTCGAAAGTGTTTATTTGTGAAATGCTCCCTCAATCTTTCTGATTCCCCGTGTCGTTAAGAACTAATTTCCCTTTTTGTGTTGCTGTAGCTTTCTCTGCCATAGTTGAAATAAGGTTTTTCTCTTTACAACTAGAACAAAACTTAGTTTTGTGGCTTAAAACTCGTGTGACCGAGCGAGCGAGATTTCACTGCAGACGAAGTCAGGAAAACAACACTGCAAACGCGCACATCCGGGACATTCGGTACATAACGTTTTCATATTTTCACTAGTGAAGATATGGAAAATACGAATGTTTTAGTTAAGCAATAAAAGTACTTTCCGCGTGCTCTCTGCTTTCTTACAAACACGAGGGGGATGTTGGGAGAACTGATCAAAACTTGAAAGACACGAGCCGAAGGCGAGTGTCTTTCAAGTTTTATCAGTTCGACCAACATTCCCCGAGTGTTTGTAAGAAACCAGAGAGCACGCAGAAAGTATTTTTATTGCTTTTAGAAAATGACATACACACGCGCGACAGCGTTGCGTGACAATCGTGTTTCTCAGGTCTCTTACAAACACGCTTTTTAACCAATCAGAATGCGCACATTCACAATACAACATAGGTGTTATTTTCTAATTTCCGGTAAAACACTGGCATCCATATAATAAAAAGTTCTCCATAATCAACACCAACGACGATAGCGGGTCATGTTACCTTAAATGACTGTAGGAAGGTCCAGAGAAGTATTCTTATCGTGTATCCTTGTCGTAACAGTTTCACGAGTCTCGCAGCGCGGAAAAGACGAAAGAAACTTGGGTCGATGCTCATCAGGTTCTTGCCGTCCTGAGGAAAAGGTAGACTTGCCGTTTACAAAATCACTCTACAACTAATCACGGCAATCTTCAGGTTTCCATGCAATAAAGGCGGAAATTTGATAGAACGGATTTCACATGACTGCGATTGCTTTGCGTTCTCATTGGCTACTCGTTTTCTCAGCCAATGAAATTCTGTAGTAAATACAATTGTGTAATTACTTAGTAATTGGTTCGGCTTGCGATTGGCTGCGAAAAAGCCATTTAGGAGCAAGTCTTGATTTCTCTTGATTCTGATTGGCTAGTGATTGCTCAATTGCAATTGTTTTCACGACAGTCATGTGAAAACCGCTCTATTAGCTGTATTTATCATCTGTTTTGTACCGTGGACGTTGTTCTTTTGACATGTGAGTCAAATACGTGTTTTTTTTCTATTATATATATTGCCTGCAATCAAAGACTCACAACCGCATGAGCGGATGTGGTATCCAATGGACGATTCCAGCTACAACGCACGCGCGCGCTGCATGTCGGTAGATGTGGGACATTTGTCGAACAAACTGTTAAAAAAGCGCGTGCTGCATTCTGGTAGTTGGGCATTTCTGAATAAAGAAGAGCGCGCGCTTAGGGCTTAAGAGGAACGTTGTTCACTGGGAGAGATCCTCTTTTCGAATTGGGATTTAGAATACATATATTCGTACTTAAAAAGCTATCTTCATCCTTCGAGATATTGATATGACGGTCTTACTCCACACAATTCATAGATCCGCTGATAGTAGGGAAAGAAGCTAAGAACTGTGGTGCATAGTAACAGATGTCATTAGCTTGATCAAGAAATAAAAGACATGACAATTATTCTCTGTACCTGTGCAAAATCCAGAATAACGCCGACCAGAGTAGTAACCACGATAATGAAGTCAAAGATGTTCCAGTAGTCTCGAAAATAGTTCTGATAAGGAATAAAAGAGAACAAAGCGTCATGAGAGGAACTAAGAAGAACGAAATTCTCGTGTTAATCCAGTACAAAATGTCTTGCGAACGATGTATTGTAGAATCATTTGGCATAAGCAGAGTGGTAAGTATGGCTTCTTATCCTAAAGACCTGTGTCCATGATTCTGTTTTGGTATAGACCCTTTTAATAAGTCCAGTCACGCATGTTTTCCGCGGATGACGTCAAATTTATTCTTTTGAAATGTGTTCAGTAGACCAGAAATTGAAAGAATAAAATTGACGTCATCTGCGGAAAACATGCGTGACTGGACTTATTAAAAGAGTCTACACCTATTCGCTCAACGGTCAGGAATCCATCAAATCGCGCGCTCTGATTGGTTTGGAATCCTCTGATCCGGTCCCCGTGTCCGGATGAATCGCGCGCGCTCTAATTACTGTGAAGTCTTTTGCTGTTTCACTGAGGGCACAAAAAATATATACTATTTACCGGCCTGGAGGTCGGTCCGGATCGTGAAATACCGTGACCTCGGCCTTAAAAAACTGACCTCGAACTCCTGTCTCGGTCAGTATTTTCAAGACCTCGGTCACAATATTTCACGATCCCGACTCCCAGCCGGTAAATAACACAATAACATATAGGTATCAACCAATCTGTTTCTTTTCCTTCCTTTTCAGGGTTCACCCTTGTTTTGTCGTACGATTCTTTTGAGAGGCTATATCAACCTGGGCCCCTGGAAGAGCATAATCGGACGTCACCCCCAAGGTGATTCTTACCAGTTTGAAGGCGACCAACTTCAGGACTGCTTCCAACAGGAAGATGAAAGTGAACGCGATATTCACGTACTCGATAGTTTCGGTGAATTCCTGGCTGGCACCATCATGCTGGGAACATAACACGAAGAAACCAGTGAGTGGACGTCTGGCAAGGAACACCCTTTGGCTTCCGCGGAAGCCAATGTTCTCCTGACGTGGCTGTAACGATGTTGCTTTGTTTGCAGTCTCGTCCTAGCTGAACTACGCAATGACCCGTCTTGGGCAAGATGGAAAGATTTAGGATTTACGAATTCGCTTTTCATGGTCTTCCTGTGGTGGGCGCGCGCACCGAAAAGGGCGGGAAAACATTTGTTCGTTTAAAAAATCGCTTTCGAAGGTGGGATCGCATGCTGCTCGAATAGACCTCTTTGTCTGCGTATGCAAATTGCCCAATTCAAACCACGTGATGTTTCCATGTCTTTCTGAAATTAATTCGGCATTTTCACGTGGATATGAAACCATTTGAAAAGATGAACATATATGAAATGGAAAACTTGGAAGCAAACACGACTCACCGAAATCATTAGGACGGCAGCGTTCAGCACAATCATGGTCATGATAAAGATCTCGAAGGGTTTAGAGTCCACCACCTCCCACACTTTGAAGAAGCACGTGTTTTCATCTTCAGGCATATACCTCTGGCGAGGACGAGCCGTCATCGCGAACTGGATGCAATCACGCTAACAAAATAAATGGAGACATGTTAACACGATAGGAGGATGACAATAAAAACACAAGAAAATAGAGTTGTTTAATATTGGCCGATCGGAAGCCACCAAAATATTCGCTATTACTGAGCAAGGATAACATTTTAATTTAATTTTCTACAGTTCAGGCTTCAATTTGAAGCTGAACAAAACAGATAGAGTGAAAGACAAAAAGCAAAGTGAAATCAAAGAAACGCAAAAACGACCAACAAACAATCAAACAAACATACAAACAAAAAAGCAGGCAAACAAAAAAGCTGGAATACACCGAATTCCAATATGGCGCCCAGGTCGAAAAGCGTCATTCCTAAATGGAGGAATGCTCATCATGAATAATTTAACTATATTTTTGACAATATTACTTCAAATTCACATAAAACATTCAAAATATCTGAACTATCAAGACTACTAGTCAGGATAAGGGTTAACACATCGTTCTAGTATATTTTTATAGTATATGCCTCGTTCTATTAAAGATTAATACTATTAAGGTACGTAATCAATAAAACGAGCTTACCGAACCAGCGAATTCACTCGTTGCGTAGTGGTTAGGGTTAGGGTATAGTAACTGGAAAGTTACAGGTTCGAACGATGATTTTCATAATTCTTTTTTCACTTCTGTAGATGAGCGCTTGTTTAGAAAAAAATTCTAAGTGCCAGTGAGCATTCCTCGATTTAGGCGTGTGTTCGAAAAGCCATCGTTCTGGACTGACTAGCCTCGAAATCACGTGAAAACACAAAAGCGTTTTTGCACGAGCTCGAGGCTGGTCAGTCCAGAACAATGGCTTTTCAAACTGGGCGCCATATTTGAATTCGGTGTATGATTTAATCTAACCTGATTCCTGTCGAGTTCGCATCCAATCATCTCTTTCTCTCCCTGCTCCTGGAACGTGACTATGATGAGCGCCACGAAGATGTTGAGGAAGAAGAAGGAGAAGATGACCACGATACACACCATGTAGATAGACATGTGGATGTTGTTGCCTCGTTGTGGTCCGTCGTCCACACTTGTCGCGTCTACTGTATGGTACATCACGCTACAGGGAGGAAAGAGACAAAGCCCATCGCCTTTGGTGAGAATTGTCCGGCGGACAATTTCCCCCGCTCTCCCCCTATAGCAACATCTAAGACAGTTGACGTGAGTCTGAAGCTTGCCCGAATGGGTACGATGTCTTTTCCAATAGTTTTTGTTACCATGGAGTCGAGGTTTTGAGTTAATACACTGATATGGTCACGTTATGATGCGGTGTGAGCCAATGCTGCGTTGCTAGTGTGAACCACGTTTTTTATGTCGTTATGTTGTTAGTGTGAACCAAACTTTGTTTTTTATGTCGTTATGTCGCTAATGCAAAACAAACTTTATGTTTTTATGTCGTTATGCTGCTAGCGTGAACCAAACTTTGTTTTTATGTCGTTATGTTGCTAGTGTAAACCAAACTTTATGCTTTTTATGTCGTTATGTTGCTAATGCGAACCAGGCTTTACCCTTTGTCACACTAAAGTATGCTTGAATAGCATGATAATCACAGACACTTACGCTGGCCATCCCTCGCCAGTGGAAGCTGCAAACAGTGTTAGCATGGCCTCCGGGACGTCATTGAAGTTGAAATGCCAACTTGTCCAGTTCCTTTCATGAACCTGAAAACAGTCATGCAAATATAAATTCAATAGAACATCAGGCAACACGCGAGAAAAGATTCTAAAAGAGTAAAGAAAAGTAGACATTACCTCAAAATCATCCATACCAACTTTGCCATCCACTATTTTGTACTTGAAGTAATACCCCCTACGGAGAAAGGTTTTGAGAAAGATCACATCAGGTAACACATGCACTAAGTCAGGTAACACATGCACTAAGGTCAGGTAGCATGCACTAAGATAAGGTAACCCATGCACTAAAGTCAGGTAACACATGCACTAAGATAAGGTAACACATGCACTAATATAAGGTAACCCATGCACTAAGGTCAGGTAGCATGCACTAAGATAAGGTAACACATGCACTAAAGTCAGGTAACACATGCACTAAAGTCAGGTAACACATGCACTAAGATAAGGTAACCCATGCACTAAAGTCAGGTAGCACATGCACTAAAGTCAGGTAACATATGCACTAAGATAAGGTAACCCATGCACTAAGGTCAGGTAGCATGCACTAAAATAAGGTAGCACATGCACTAAAGTCAGGTAACACATGCACTAAAGTCAGGTAACACATGCACTAAGGTCAGGTAGCATGCACTAAGATAAGGTAACACATGCACTAAAGTCAGGTAGCACATGCACTAAGATAAGGTAACCCATGCACTAAGATAAGGTAACCCATGCACTAAGGTCAGGTAACATGCACTAAGATAAGGTAACACATGCACTAAAGTCAGGTAACACATGCACTAAAGTTGGGGTCAGAGCAGTTCAACTTGCCCATTTAACGTTTCTTGTGTCTTTCTCGGTGCGAACTCTCAAGCGATTTTCAGTAGATGTTCAACAAATGTCAAATCAGTTAAAAGCGATGGCTATAATTATTGTAAAGCGCTATTGGATTTTTTAGTAGAAATGGCGCTATATCAAAATTTATATTATTATTATTATAAGATAGCACTTAATCATTTTACGCGGCGGTCACCTTAATTTTCACGGTTCTTTTTCGTGAATGTTGAAGTTGCGTTTTCAGCGATTTAGACGTGTTTAAACAACGTTAGACAACATGAATTGAACAACATAAAACATCGCTGAACATGCATTGAAAAATATTTACCAAGTTTCGTGGGGTTGTTATAGTTTGTTCATGAAGAAACGTTAAACGAATATTCACAAATGTTGAATGAATAAGTTGAACTGCTTTTGCCCCAGCCTAACAGCCAGAAATATGAAAAAAGGGGAAAACAGAAACCCCCTAGAACCCCCTTTTTCGTGGGTTTTACTTACTTGCAATCAGCTTCCGACTTTTTTGACATGTCATTACAGTAGAAAAATTTCCCCTGCGAAGAGAGCGTCATGTAGAGTTAGTTTGGTGCCAGATTCCGGATTCCAATAGTAAGATTCCGGATTTGAAAGATCCCAATAAGTTGGATTCCGGATTGCAATAGCTGAGTTCCTGTTTCTAAAGCTCTGAAAAAGTTGGACTCCGCAGCAAAGAAACCGCAGCATACTTACTTTAAAGAGCTGGACCCCAATAACGGCGAATATATAGTAGAATAGAATATTTATGAGGATGATAAACCGGACATTCTTCAGCGAGTAAACCATGCACTGGAATACCGTCTGGAAGAAAGAAGCTATCATCAACGAGACTATGAAAGCAAAACTGTAATGGATTTTTGCTACACATAAGAGAGGGCAATAGAAACTTTACGAGGGAATCGCATCAAGGCTGAAAAGGCCAGTCCTAAAAGATTAGAGATGCATGCGAAGGAGCCTGCAGTGTCGTATATTTAAACAATAGGGATATTACTGCACTGCACTGCACTGCCCTATTAATGCTAAATACATTTTGAGGCACGATATAACAAATAGTCCATGCGCGTACTAACCTTAAGTTTCTTGGATTTGTTAATTGCTTTGACAGGTCTTAAGACTCTCAGAACTCGGAATGATTTAATGGCTTCTTCGACGGAGGTGCTCGTGTTGTTGTTAACAGACGATTTAGCACTGAAAGCAACAACAGAAAGTCAACTTCATAGATTTGATGACTCGCACGGTAGATAATTTCCCGGAACATTTTTCCATACTTGTGTGATGTACTAGCGGGGCCCAAACTCGCTGGCTTTCTATCAATTGAGCTTTGAAGAGCGGAAACCTCGCCATCATAAGACATGGTCAAAAGTGCGCTTTGCATTCTGATGAAATCATTCCTCGATCCCTGTAATCTAAGAGGCGAGCGCGCCAAATAAAGTGACTATTAAAACGGGATCAAGGGATCTAGGTTACGCCCCTTTTCGCGAAGAGGGAACCATAGCCTAGCAACTTATTTATTTTGGTTCCCGTTGCAACATTATTTTTAAATGCCAGGCAAATAAGCGCAACAAGGTATAAGGGGTAACGATGGGTAAATCCGAGACTTGCCGAGACGCCGAGACTGGCAGTTTAAAATCCGAGCCCGAGACTGAGAAAAAATTTCAGCTCGTATATTTACTGTATTAGAAGTTTGAGAGTAAAAATCCGAGATTCCGAGACGCACGTTAAAAAATCCGAGATTCCGAGACTCTGCTAAAATTTGGCGAGACTCTTGATATTTTAGGGACCCATCGCTACCCCTGGTATAGCACGAAACAAAATCCGTTTCCTTAAAACGTCATCTCTTACTTCAGTACTAGTGCTGCGATATTACAAGCGACTACGAATGCGTCTATGACATTCCATCCGTCTCTGAAGTAGGAACCTTTGTGTAGGATGACTCCTAGATCGATCACCTAGAAAAAAACAGATGAGAAAAAGCCGTAAAACGTACCTATCAAAATAAAAACAGACTGATTGTTAAAAGGGCCTTGGTGTGGGGTGGACAGTATGGTTGACTGGGATTGTTACAGTTGTTATGTTCCGTTTACACGCTGCTATTTTAGCTACCATTACTGCTATTTCAGGCGATGCCATACCGCGCTGTGT
The DNA here is from genome assembly GCA_033964015.1 of Scolanthus callimorphus. Lineage (NCBI taxonomy): Eukaryota > Metazoa > Cnidaria > Anthozoa > Actiniaria > Edwardsiidae > Scolanthus > Scolanthus callimorphus. Next base: position 26,414,347 of record CM066918.1, on the reverse strand, counting down.
GAACGGGCGGCGATCATATGGCGATTTGATTTGAGACGTCGCAGGCGTTTTGAACATGTTAAGATTTCGCTGCGATGTGGGCGCCATTTTTTTTTGTCGCCAAACAAATATAGCAGTGCCAAATCCCCGGCTGACCGAACGCCGTAAAAATTGCAGCTAAAATTCGCACCATTGGATAACGGGTTTTTTTATACAGTGGGACACTGAGCAAGTGATGATTTTTTTATGTCGCCAAACAAATATAGCAGTGCCAAATCCTCGGCTGACCGAACGCCGTAAAAATTGCAGCTAAAATTCGCACCATTGGATAACGGGCCTTTTATACAGTGGAATACTGAGCAAGTGATGATTTTTCATGTCGCCAAACAAATATAGCAGTGCCAAATCCTCGGCTGACCGAACGCCGTAAAAATTGCAGCTAAAATTCGCACCATTGGATAACGGGCCTTTTATACAGTGGGATACTGAGCAAAAGCGTCCTCACCTTGAACAACACTTCGCACGCGAAAATAGCAGTGATGACGTAGTCACAATATCCCAGAATCTGAAACAAATGATAAATGATCAGTAATTTCTCGATTCTCAAAGACAAGGTAAAGAGTTTTAGAGTAGGGCACTTGATAGGTGTTCTACGCTAGGTAATGTGGATCAATAAAGTGCCTGATCAGTGAAACTTAAATTTGCAGGATTTTTCTTTGACAATGGTGGAATTTGACCACATCCACGTAACCGTGCGCGAGACGGATATTTTAGTTACGCGTCACTGTACGTTTACGCATAAAGGTGAGCTTGGACTCGTCTCATCTATGTCTAGTGTGTAAGGTCTGTAAGCAACGTACAGCGAATTACTGGTGAGTGGCGTGAACGAAACGCAAAGTAAATACACTTAGCCAATCAGAAACGAAACAAATTCAACAACTAACCAATCAGGGGACGAAGTAAATACACTTAGCCAATGAGAAACGAAACAAATTCAACAACTGACCAATCAGGGGACGAAGTAAATACACTTAGCCAATCACAAACGAAACAAATTCAACAACTGACCAATCAGGGGACGAAGTAAATACACTTAGCCAATCAGAAACGAAACAAATTCAACAACTGACCAATCAGGGGACGAAGTAAATACACTTAGCCAATCACAAACGAAACAATTTCAACAACCGACCAATCAGGGGACGAAGTAAATACACTTAGCCAATCACAAACGAAACAAAGTCAACAACTGACCAATCAGGGGATGAAGTAAGTAAGACTTGCGTTTTGTCGTGGACAAAGGAAACGAGAAACATATAGCAAGTGTAACTTACAGTGTTCTTTTGACTGTCGGTTTCAACAGGATCCTCGAACACGAGCAGAATGCTACTGATGAGTATGATGAAGAGGATGAAGGTGTCGAAATACCGCAGGTTCACCACCCAGTGGCAGAAGCGACGGATCCTAAAAGAAATACAGGTAAGATAGCTATCCCAAGCTCAAAAGTCTTTAGAGTTAGCAGAGTAGAAAAGAAGAAGAAGAGTTGCGCACCGTACTCTTCAGTGGAGGCTGAAAGCCCATTTACACGCTGCGATGTGTCGGCCCGATTGTTTTTTGAGCCGTAAGTTATTTGATTTATCCGACGGAAAATCGGCCCCGACACGAAAAAATCTGATGCGATGCCACAGCTTTTTCAGTGTCGGGCCGACACCGAACGAAGCACAAGAAATCGGACCCGACAAATCGCAGCGTGTAAATGGGCCTTAAAGAGCTACCGTTGGTTGTGGTTTTGGTTGGCAATGAGATGTCATTTCAATAAAGTTTGTCACCCCAAAGACTAAGGCCTACAAGCTGTCGGCGCCAAGCATTGTGGGTCATTCGTGCTTTGAATAACAAATATGCTCCTTGAGTCGAAAATGCCGCGCGCGATGAGCGAAGTCGACCTTAGACTTTAACCTGTTTCCGAATTTCTCAATTTACACAAAAAAGAGATATCATAGGATTCTACAGAATATTCCAGCGGAGTTTCAGTAGTTCGGGTCTCATGCAATCATCTCACAAAATATCCTGCAGTATTTGATTTCCTCCTTGGAAAAGCGTGAAAAGTAAAATGGACAGCTTAATGCTGTACGCAGTACTGTCGTCTACGTTTAAGAATAAAGTTCTTGCGTCCTTTGAGATTTGAAGTGCACTACACATTTAAATCGCGCTGTTCCCAACACGCGCGTAAATTAGCACGTGGGACAACAAATGACTCACAAGGCTTGGCGCCGACAGCTTCTAGGCTTTAGTCTTTTGGGTGACAAACTTTATTGAAACCACGGTGTTATCGTTGTACCTAGGGCACTAGGACCTGTGCTGTAACTTCTGCTAGGGCACTAGGACTCGTGCTAAAAAAATTTGATGAAAGCCCACTAGGTTCGCCTTATTTTCTAGTTTGTTTTGCCGCATCTCATTCTTCTTTTCTGTTTGGGTTATTATCAAGTAAAAGTTGTTCATATTGTGCGCTGAACATAGTTCAGTCTATGGTATGCGGTAACATAGCAAGCGCAAACAAGAAGAAAACAAAGTGACCGAGTGGGTTCACCCTAATTTTCACTAGCATATATCCTAATGCCCCTGGTGTACTCACGGGTTGTCCGGTCCGAATATGAACATGGAGCTCTTGCGGATAATAGGTGCCGTACGGTGAATGTTACGGCGGCGAATGATGCGGCCAGCGCTTCGTAAACTGCTGAGGGCAAGACTTCTACGCGGGGTACGACCAGGTTCTGATAGAAAACAATAATAATTATGTACATAAGACAATAAAATATACAATGAAATATATATGTCGAGGAGAACCATAAAAACATAAGGCTTATACGGGATGGTTCCCCTCATAATTACATGCAATAGTACAGAAGGTTATACCAGAAAGTCGAGGGAAGGGGAGGGGGTTATTACGAAATTGAAAATAGGGGGTGGATAGATCCCTTTTCATCCCCCGGGTCCGCCTCTATAAGGTGGTGATTACATGAGACCGGTACGATCGTGTTTACGTGAGACTCGAAAGTCGTTCGTGTCGGGTCAGCAACCGGAATGAACTCGTGCCGGTCAGCGCACGATAATTTAATATCCGAAAACCAGACAGATTTGACACGATCTCCCGTGCCTCCGTAAACAATTAGCCAAAATCCAGTAAAAGTCTGAAACGTCGGCGCATCTCATAATCTGCTTTTTTCCCGTTACTCTATTAATTATCTGACCTGGTGAGATCACGTCCGAAGGTTCATCAGCGTCTTCTTCTCTATCCGTATTGTTGCCCTCCGTGTCTTGTCGAGATATGCGGCCATTTTGTAGCGCATCAGACGTTGTATCTTCGGTTGATCTCTTCACCTAAAAAGTCGTGAGAACAACCATAACTATCCGTTCACACGCTGCGACTGGGGTACGATTTCTGAGGCGATGCTACATCGCGCGGTGTGAACGGCCGGCGATCTTATGACGATTTAATAACTTGCTTCCCTTATTACATCCGAACGCAAGCGCCCTGACGCAAGCTCAAATGCGTTTTTTGATTAACACCAGAAACATATGACTTAGTTGAAATATGTAACGGCGACCCAAGCTGTGGATTATTCGAGATGAATTTATGACCATATTTGGTCAATAATGAACTCTCGACTGCTAACCCAAACAGGTTTTCTTTTCATAATATTTCATTTTTTTGCTCGAATAAAGAAGAGCAACAGTGGTAAGTGATAATATACTAATATTTAACATCTTGAAGTCTTGCAACAACATTATTTTCAAAACCAGTTCAATTGTTTATTCTGCGAATATTCCGCAGCTTGGTACTAAAGCAATGTATGTGTGTTACACGTTTCAATTCGCTTATATGTCTCTGTTAACACTAGACGCAAGCACAAGCGCAAGGGAACGCGACGTCTCGATTTTCTTGCGCTTGCGTCTGCGCTTGCGTCTGCGCTTGCGTCTGCGCTTGCGTCTGCGCTTGCGTCTGCGCTTGCGTCTGCGCTTGCTTCCGTGTGTAAACCAGCTACGCGCTCTTATATTCTTCGCGTGTGTTTGGGTGTCGAGTTTCTACTCAGGTTTGGCGCATCACGGGTCTGTGGTGCGCAGCGCGTGAATGCGAATGTAAATGTATAGAGATCCACTCTCCAGACTTGCAACCCGTAAGCTGAATTACGCTGGATCTCACAACGCAAATGGCTGCCAAGCGGTGGTAAGCACCTACAGGTATTTCAAAAAACGATGTCGCAAGCCGTACGCGCCCAGATCGCAGAGTTGTCTGGGTAGGAGGTCTTCAATTGGCTCACTACCCGAGACATTACTAGCTTGAAACAAAGCTCCCTTCCGTAGAATTTTGCACTCAGACCGGCGAGATATCATCAAAATAGGATATTTAGTTTCTACCCGTACTGCTTGTCGGTCTGGGCGCGTAGGCTTAGCGCTCACAAGACCGACAACCTTTATTGAAATAGTAATAGTAGTCCTAGTAATTCTATAATATGTCATATATCAACACTGGTCTATTGTGCCAATTCACTTACCCTTAAAGCACTCTTCTTGTTCCATTTTCCGGCGCTCCTATAAAACCAAAAAGATTCAACAAACTAGTTCATAAGAAAAGCGCGAATTTCTGATTACTACAGTAATACCATATACACCTAGCCAATCACAAACAAGACAAAACAACAAGTTGCTGCTGAATGGTTTCCCCGTCAGCCAATCACATGCTTGATGACCCAGCGCCTCTGCGAGAAGTGGTCAAAGGTCAACCCCGAGAGAATGTACTTTTTGGGGGGCGCCGGAAAAAGCAGCGCTGGTATGGATGTTCGAGCATAACCAAGCACAAACTAAGTTAACCACTATCACTCCTTGAACACGTGATAGGCTTCTCTGTAAGCAAGCCATGTAAATTCACCATCACGCGCCGTACACGTGATCACCAAATGCACAGCTGCATTTAGTTGAAAATATGATTGGTTGATAGAAATGACCGACCACTGAGAATGCAAACGCAAACACATTTTCAACACTTATAGTAGGTATCCTAAATGCCAACAACTAAATTACTTTTGCAAAGTACAATCCTCGCTATTACAGGAATCATTTTTTCAAATATTTTACAAAACGTCCGAGCTCCTGATACGTTTTCATAGCGGGTACCACGGTAAAATTTACCTCGGTGAATGTTCCCGCTGGCAGACCCCCACCTCGGGAAACGGGTTGTTTTTGCTGGTGTGGTTGAGCTTGGTGATAGCCATGATCATTGGTAATTGCTTGGCCTTGGCCCAGCCATGACGCTTTTTCTCAAGTCGACGCCTCTTCGCCTGCTCACGTTGCCGCGCTTCTTCCTCCTCGTCACGAGTTAGCGCCTGCGCATTAGCTAAGTTATCCACCGCGATAGCGAGGAACACATTTAGTAGTGTGTCTGGACCAGGGTTAAGGACAACGTGGGGTCGACAATAAGAAATAAACGAACGATGTAACACCGAAAAAAATAGATGTTATTTACCGACTGGGAGGTCCGTATAGGGAAAAACTGTGACCGACGGCTGGAAAATGAGACCGAGGCCGAGGTCAACATTTTCCAGGCCAAGGTCACAGATTTTTCCCTATACGGACAGACCTAAAGCCGATAAACAACTTAATATTTTTTTTTTCCCAACTCTAAAATTTGATTTTTTCGATGAAAACAAGCGCGCGAAAATGGTTACCGAGACCTAGGTCAGAGATAGGAAATATTGCCCCCGCGCGCGCGCTCTGAGAACCAATCAGAACGCAGAAGTCGTTACCGTGCCATATAGGAAAAAAATAAATAAAATACAGTATACAGGTACCCAAAGTTTGTATCCACATGGTGAATACGGATAAGTTTTTGTCCGGCCTGACCTACCGCGGGCTAAAACAGACCGTTGTTACGGTGCAACCTTTTCTAAATTGGTATATAAGGCTCATTTGAATAAGTAAAGGATACAGTCTCCTACAATCACAAGAGCGACAAAATACAGCGAGGCCAAGATCCCAAGAAAAGACTTCGGACCGCCTGCAGCCTCGACTCCATTATACATGACTGTGTTCCAGTCTTCTCCGGTCATTATCTGAATAGAACAGAAAAAAAAACACCATTAGTCACTGGGTTTTATATGAGATAGACTTTCGCAATGTCCTTCGTCGGCATCACGCTCACTTATGTCAGTATCCTATGACCGAAAGGTGACTTGTAACAAATATTAGCATTACACATTATTCAACTTATTTTTTTTAATGAACTGAAAGTGTTCAGAAGAGTTTCGATGCGTACGCCATCTGCACACGATCTACGCGTGTGCGCACAAAACAGGCTTCATGCTTTCGCGTATAACAATGCTGAGCCTGGTTTCGCAAAATATCGTGATTCTGTCAGATAGATAGATGTTTTATTGGGTAAATCATTGCAGCCCCCGGGCTAGCTCAATTAACACTTACTTTACAACTTTAAAATGTCTCAGTGTATCGCAGATGCGATGATTATTTGCCAGTCCCCAAGGTAATCGCAGCGTGTGAATGCACCGTCCGACAATCGGCCCGACAAATCGCAGCGTGTAAATGGGCCTTAAAACCAGTGCTGCGAATTCATTTCAAACTGTGTCTCCTTACCTGGAAAACTGCGAGCATGGCTTTAACAAAATCATCAAAATTTGTGCGGGGGGCATCAAGTGTATGGCTGAATCTGCAATGGAAAAGTGTGACGTCACATCTCCTACCTTAACACAGGAAGCCCGCGCGGCCAGAACGCTCGGACTAGGCTTTCTAAATCCCATAATAGAGGGGCCAAATATGGGTCATTTCTGTTTCTATATACTATTCTAGCACAATCAATGAATGATGTAATAATGTGGACTTACTTTCCGCCGAAGAGCTGCATGCCAAGCAGCGCAAAAATGAAGATAAATAGAAGAAGAAGAAAGATTAAGCTAAGGATAGAGCGCATACTGTTCAGTAATGACGTCACAAGGTTGCGTAGCGACGACCAAAACCTGAAACAAGAAAATTAACAAAATGTTTAAGCTGAAATTTAGAAATATCTGATGACGAATCATCAACGCGAATGGCAAATCTAAATTAATTTATGTCGGATACACGCCCCCAGGGGGTCTTAATGTTCAAAACTTCAAAATGATTGGGATGACCGAAAAAAAAAAAAACAACGACAACAACAACAAAACGAAAGAGACCCCTTAAATAAATTTTTTTCGCGATATTTGGCGAAATAACCCCATAAAGAATACCATTTCTATTGCTTTTACGTGCTTTTGCTTGGATAGAATGACTTGCCAAATGTTAGATGCCAACGCTGTTTGTATCGTTTTTGAATACCGACGTTTTCGCAATGCTGCCTTTTTCAAGGTTAACAAAATTCTCGCGAGTCAAGGTGGTGGTTTTGCCAGGCACGGTCTATCACTAATAGACCATTAGTAGATCAGCCAATCAGAATGCAGGATTTGTAATAGACCATTAGTTGGTTTATACTAAAAATACTATAGAATAGAAATAACCACGAAAAGGGAGCTATAGACTATTCAAATCAGCAGGGTAGAAAAGAAAACGAAAAACTTTTTGATAAATCCATAAAAAATTCAAAACAATGTTCTCGGGCGTTTCGAGAAACGGGCGCCTGGTGACAGCCATTGACGCATACGATTTACAGAGCCGTTGAAAGAAAGACCTTACAGCGCATGCTCCAACGTTCAAAATCAGCCCATCAGCGAAGGCCCTAAAGTGGCCGCCACCAGAGCCTCCCTTGCGAAGTGACGAGCCGGGGAGCTCTGAGGTACGAGAATGAGTGCATGTGATTTGTTAAATGCAACGTGGCAGGGAAACACCGCTTACCTGGTCATCTTAAATAATCTAAGAAGACGAAGACTTCGAAGGACGCTACTTCCAAAACTAATATCTAAGTAATACTGGAGAAAGCTTTCTACCACGCCTGATAACACCACCTGAAAGAAAAAATAAAGAGTGACGCGGCCCGATGATTTACCAGGGAATTTCATTTACATCTTATATATTCAATTATAAAATAATTGAGATAGTTCGCGTGCTCTGATTGGTCGAAAGCTGTGTTTCAAAACTCTATGAAGGTCATAGAAATGACGCCATAACGCGGCAAATCGGCGGCAAATTGCTTGAGAATTTTATAGCGTCTGTCAGGGAAACGTTTGTGATTGGCTGATTTTTTTCCCCGCCACTTTTGGCGCGCGCACAGGAAGCCCGCAACAATTATATAGGCCACGTGTCGACCGAAGTGTGTATCATTATACTCACAACAAAATCAAAGCGATTGAAGGCACATTCGAAGTATGCTTTGGCCCCAAGGCCGTACAGCTTGAGTAGCAACTCTGCTATGAAGATAATCAGGAACACTTTCTCGGCTATAGCTGAGGATAGAGGGAAATGCAAAGATGAAGATGATTTTTAAAAGAAACCTGAACTCTTGGGGATGTTGTTGTATATTTTAGGATGTAAAATTGTAGCCTTGGGTATCTTTAAGCGGTGAATAAGAAATTCTAAGATTTTCCATGACCTTGGTATCTTCAGGGTGCTCTTTGCTATCGCTCATCTAACTTGTAGCTCACGGAATGCAGACGTTTTTCGATAGCTGATCACGCGGAGTGGGAAAACTTCTTACGATGAATTTTTTCTCGACAATTACAAATAAATTGTTGTATTTCAATTTCCTTTAGTGTAGGATATCTTTCAGGGTTCGAATTTAGCCTATACGCCCATAGTGTCTTTTAGGGGTGAAATAATACCTGACCCGCCCAGTTTGGTAATTTTAGGGTTGTTTTTACAAAATTCCCGATTATCCGGGAAAATGTTCCCCATCCGAGAACTCCCTCCCTGGGCCTGAACTCAAAGTAGTCATGGCAACTTTCGCCGAGGCCACCACCGCTGACCTAATTCATTGTTGGCATCTGAAAACAGGCCACTTAAATATGTGTAAATATGTGCGGCACATCTACACGTTGTTGAAAGCCGCAAGGGCCCCCGAAACCACAAAGTTGTCTGAGCAGGAGGTATTGAATCAGTGAACTTACTTTGTGCTCTCTCGAGCCATAAGGGTTGACCATAGTGCTCAAAGGACATAATAACGGTGTTGAGAAAGACACACACAATCACACCCCAGTAGAAGACATGACTTTGGACCATGCTCTTCGCATAATCGTGCACACGCTTTTCCTTCGCCTTGATCTTTACTATGAAACTTGACCTGTAGAAGGAAATAGCATTGTATTTGTGTGTACAATTGTAGCCAGGGCAGGCCAAAATATAGGCGAGGCTTGCGTGGTGGCTACTGCTACGAAGAACTAGAACAGATTTCGCATGACTGTAAAAAGTGCCGCGGCACTGTCGCGGCCGCGGCACGGAACGTTGTCTGGGTAGGAGGCTTTCAATCGACTCATTGTACGCGCGTTCCTAGTGAACTTCTGGGCATTATAAGTTTTAAACAAAGCTCTGTTTTGTTAGGTATCATCAAAATAGGATGCTTTTTTGTCAGCCTGGGCGCATAGGGTTGAACGCTCAGGAACGACAACCTTTATTGAAATAGCTGTATAGGAGGATCCTTTGTTTACATTTTGAGCTCATTAGCATAAGCAATGTTCAGAATCAGACCGTTCGAGGGAGCTATAAAATGAATGCGTTCTGAATATCAATAGAGTACTGTAAATAAAACATAATTGGAAAATTTCAAGCTGATATCTCGAATTCTAAGCGCGTGGTGCAACGTTCAACTTAGAGTCTTAGAGGAAACACGTGAGCTAATTAGCGTTTTGCCCCAATGATTTTCACACAATTTTGAAAATCTTCAACTAGCCTGAAAAATGAAACAGAAAAAAAAGGAAACAGGTCAATACTTTTTTAAGAATAAAAAATAAACTTGTTTTGAGCTTTTCGTTGCATTTTCAAAGCTAGATACGGCGTTACAAAATTTCGTGAATGTAAACAATGACGTCAGCAAGGATCCTCCTATATCGCCACCTAGTTACCTGCCAAGACACGAGCTTGATTGTTGTTCTTTCCTCTTTTTCATTTGCTGTTTGAGGAAGTATTTTTGGTCTTCCAGCAAGTGCATGACGGAATCAGACAAGCTATTTCGCTTCTTCAGTGGATCACGAGGGCCTCCTGAAAAGACAAAAACATTCAACATTCAAACCTCTGAAAAAAAGCCCAGACGTTATCACACAGTGCTATGGCTACTTTATCACATAGAGCAGATTTCGTAAGACTGTGAAAAGTGCCGCAGCACAACTTGTTGTGCCGCGCCGCGACCGTGACCGTGCCGCGACTACGCGATTTCATTCCGCCGTATCTACAGCGATCTGCAGCAGGCCAGGTTCCGTGTCGTCACAGCGACAGTGCCGCGCCACTGCGAGCTACGATGGCTACCGGCTTCCCTTCTCTTCCCTCACGTTTCCTCCTTTCCCCTTCCCTTCTGTCGCTTACCCTCTCCAACTCCATGGCGCTGCATATCTTCCTTCAACATAATATCCTCTGCACGCGCGATCCAGTCCATATACCCCGATAACTGGCGCTGTAACTGCTGCTGATGACGCAACTTAAAGAACCGCCTTCTGTTCTCTACTCTTTCTCTTTCTTTGGCAAATTCCCTGCAAAAATAAAGTTTTACATACAGACGTCTTTTATACAAAACTTTGTTTCTTCGCAATAAGCAATAAGATTTTCTTCCGAAGTGACCCCAAATATTAAGCGCAATTTTTGTAGGCCACAGTATCCAAAACTGTCAAAGGGACAACATGGGCAACTTTAATATTTGTAGCAGTTTTCTTATGAATTACTTTTCCATAAGAAGTAGGTGTTGAGAAAGGACATTGTATTTCATATGGTGTTCTATTGAGTCAATTGAAATATTTGATCAGCTACGATCACATACCAACCTATGAAAACAAAGCGGACATGACTTTTACCTATTTACTTATCCTGTTCCAGATATATAACCTTTTTTAAAAAGCATCTCGGAAAAAACTATAAAAAAACATTTCCTCCTTTGGTGTATGCTTCCCTCCCGCAGTTCCTCTCCGATCAACTCGAGAGAGTTCAAAGGAGGGCAATGGCAATTATCTGGCCTGGCACCAGTTATAATACCACCCTTGATAAAGCGGGTATACCTACCCTCTCTGAGAGGCGTGTATCTTTATGCCATCGCTTTATCTATAATATTTCTCCCGCCAACCCAATCTATCCACTTATCCACCAACGTAAAAGCGTAATTCCATCTACTTATTCGCTTAGATCAGGAACTACCTCTCGCCCCTTGCCTTCCAGGACAGATCGTTTTGCCAATTTTGTAACTGTAAAGTTTCAGCCAATTTAATGTAAATAAGTGTAAATTTGCCATATGTATATAGCCTTAACTTGCGCATTTGTATTTACCTATAATTCAGTGTTTCACTGTAAAAGGAATTAATAAACCATATTATTATATTATAACATTACGGCCCACATAAATAATTCCAACGTCTAACAAGACGTTTTAGAGCTAAAGTCGTGGTTCGCTTTTGCGCAGATTTGGGTTTGGTTTGATTATTTTTGTTCCGCCAAACAAACCATCTAAGCCAATCAGGTCCTTGCCTTGTTTCACCTAGTGCAGTCGAGTGGGTTTCTGTCGCGACGAAAACCCAGTTGACTGCATTATGCGAAACAAGGCAAGAACGTGATTGGCTTATACATGGTGTTGACTGGCGGAACAAAACAAAAAAAGAAATGAAGCCACGTTTTAAAACTCACAGCAGGAAGCACCGCTTTTGGTTATAAAAAACAGCTCGGAGTAAAACATATTGTTGGAAAATTACGCCGAAATTCGTTGTTTTGCGTTTTCAAGACATCGAATGGGCTTTGCGGATTTCTGTTATGCCAGTCAAACAATCTGAATTTAACGGCTTCGCCTTGTTTAGCTGTCGAATGACTTCCACTGCGACGTCTGTCGAGACGAAAGCCACTTTTATAGGTAAATCCATTACCCGACTAAGGAATTCCACACGCGAAAAATCGATATCGCCCGAGTCGCGCAGGGCATCGATTTTTCGTGAGAGATTTAGTGTGGAATTCCTGAGTCGGGTAATGGATTTTCTTTGAATCCCATGCCGGAGGTTTGATTGATTTAATAATTTATAAAAAGGCTTTGCGCGCGCCAAGAAAGCCATTGCCAAACTGTTTCAATTTCAGGAAAATGCAACTTAAATCTTGGCAGCGAAGCGTCTTCGTTGACGAAAAGACGTTTCATACAGTGTTTAACAGAGTTTAAAACTTCAGAAAGTAATTGTTCTCGCTTTCTCGCTTGATAAATTGTAAATTTGTCGTGTTGAAATTTAATTTCGTGAGTGTCCTATGTTTTCAGTGCATGAATTCTACTTTTGCAGCCATGTAATTCCACAAAACCTCCCTTGATTTCAGCCAATCAGCACGCGAGATAGAGTCATAGTTAAAACTGCAAAAGGAGAAACATGAAAAGAACCTGATTGGCTCGATGATTTTGACTGGCGGAACAGAAAAAAAGTCAAGTCGATGCTTTGAATTTACGCAGCGCGAAACCAAGAACTTGACCCCTAACAGAGTTCATAATCTATTTTTATGACTAGGGAGTCGTGTTAATTGTCCAAAGAGAAGAAGACGCAATTACCACAATCTCAAATCAGATAATTCTTTTCGCTTTCTAGCCACAGACACTGATCGTTGTGTTATTTTCAAATTAGTAAAATCAAATATTTGTTATGTCGGTAGTTTGAAAGGATTCATTGATTCAAGATGGAATTAAGTCGACTAACGTTTGGAAACAAATCTTGGAATAAAATAATTTTCATATTTTAAGAAACTTCTCTGTTACTGTTTTCAATAATAAAGTAATTGAAATAGTTGATTTATTACAACACAAAGCCTCGAAAATCAAATCCGAAAATCGTAAAAATCAATACATTTTATATAAGCTCGAGCTAAAAACTCGTTCGGGACTTTTTCAACTTGCCCGAATTTTCAACCAAGAATTTGGAGTGCACGATGATTTTCCCCAGGATATCAGCTTGGACAGAAGTTGTATCCCCCCTCATCACTCTTCTAATGGTTTCTTTTCTAAACGCTATCGGAAAATTGGGTTTCCTGTGGAGTACACGCCACAGGATGCCCGTCACGAAAGACTTACCCACTAAGTACACCAAGCACTAGGTTGAGCATGAAGAAGGAGCCAATGATAATTAGAGAAATGTATATTAATGACGTCACAACACCCTCGTTGTAGTCGCGAGCATCGTAACTCTGAGAATGAGAAAATAACATAGTTAGAGCGGATTTCAGATGACCGTCGTGATTTAATTGCGTTTGCGATTGGCTTTGCGTTCTCATTGGCTGTTTTTTTTTCTATCAACCAATCAAATTGCGAACTTATGAAGGTGACTCCAACAAAACGAAAAGCGTTTTTTGCAGAAATTTTTTAACTCGCTCGCGTCGCGTGAAAAATGGTCGGATAATGGTCGTGCTTTTAACTATTTGTTCGAACTTATTTTTAAGAGCCGCATTTGCTTATGCGAGCCGATATTCTAAAAGTTGTATTTTTACAAAAGTCCGCCTCCTGTGCGAAAAATCTTCGCACGTTTTTTCTGAAACTGATTTGGGGTCATTTGTCCTTTTGTCATTCAAGTTGAAGAAAGTTGTACGAGCTAAAATTGCGGTACAACATAGAGCCAAAAAATGACCATGAAAGTGGAGCAACATCAATGTGCTCTTATTAGACTGCTGATATCAAATCGATTTATACGATTTACGAACTCAGCAATCACTATTCCTCCTGAGTTTAATTGCTTGGTTCTAGAATATGTATCACACTGATATTTCAATGATGCCCGAGTTGAAGAAGACGATTCAGATCTAGCTAGTTGAAAAATACTCTCCTATGCCTGGGCCAAATATACCAGCCGAACCCAGTTTCCCAGTATAAGTATATTTTACCAGTATAAGTTGTCCCCATCAACCCATGACGCATCGCGGGGCAACAACAGACAGTTGTTTCGGTACAACCTTTTTTGAAAGCAAATAGCTTCCCCTACGCTCTGCGTACCTATGTGTTGACATAGAGAAGATTTCGGTACGACTGTGAAAAGTGCCGCGACACGAAACCTGACCTGCTGTAGATACGGAATGAAATCGCATAGTCGCGGCACGGTCACGGTCACGGTCACGGTCACGGTCACGGTCACGGTCACGGTCACGGTCACGGTCGCGGTCACGGTCACGGTCACGGTCGCAGCGCGGCACAACTTTGTCGCGCCTCTTTTCACAGTCATACGAAATCTGCTCTAAGTGTAAACGAAGTCGTACTCACATGGTACATAATATCCGTCCAGCCTTCCATAGTGATGCACTGGAACACCGTCAACATAGAAAGGAAGATATTATCAAAGTTCGTAATGCCCTTATTAGGGCCTCGCCATATTTTGTCCACCTTTTTACACGTGTAACCGGATGGGCAGATTCTCCCATCTCCGCTTGCGTTTGAACATATCTTGGGAAAGAGAAACCCTTGCTCGATGTTATCTGGTGAAAAAAGTACAACAAGCTGGTGAGTATTATTTTACTAACTGGTCGGAAATTAAGTCCTGCACTATATTAACAGGAATTCTATATTAACTTAACTCAATGCAACACTTGCAACACCGAGAAACTACAATGGTAAATTTATAATTTTTCCATATGTAAGTACAGGCAGGGCAAGCCAAATCGCCGGCCGCGTTAACATGACGTCGCCGATCGCCGCCGGCATCGCATCGCCATGTGAACGGGCCATAAACTGTGCATAATGGAATGAAAAGTCCATACTTACCATTTTTATCGTAGCAAGTATTTTGAAACTTGCCCTTGAGAAGCTCCAGGCCGATTATAGCATATATTACAATAACAAAAATAATTAATAATAAAATCTGTAACAAAGGAACCATCGCTCTCCATATTGTCTTCATCACAACTTGTAGGCCTGAAACGACAAAATAGAAATTGGGTTATCGTTTAAAAAGCCTGTGTCAGCCACTCCTTTGTTATTGTTTTCGTTCAATATTACAAGATGAATTGCGTGTAGAAATCTCTAAATCAACATCTAAAAACAAAGTTTCATATTTGATTTACCAAATTCAATCGAGAAAATTCTCTATATCAACCGATGGAAATGGATGCTTTCTCAGACTTGGTATGTTGCTGTGCTGTCAAAATGGCGGCTGACAGATGCTCTTTAAGTTCAATAATGAGCCACGAACAACTTTCGGCGTTGGGGTATAAAGCCCTGGCCAAACTAAACTAAAGTTTACTCAAGTCGACGCAAGTTTTGCTAATTGCATCGACTTGCATACCGTCACCCATTTGCGATGACTTGCGTTTTCTTTTAAAATCGCGAGTGTCGCAGGTTGATGCAAGTTTCCAATTTTCTTTGTTTTCCTAATTGCCGAATTATTAAGACAAAAACAGGCCGTGAAATTGCATATTGTACTTGAGTCTACTTGAGCTATCATTTCGCATTTTTAGCTTTGACATCGCTGTCTCGGAAAATCTCGGATTTACAATTCGGCACTTGAATTCACGCTTGGATTCCAAATATGGTCAATTGTACACCGCCAATAGTTCGCAACATGATTCCGAAGATTCTGGTATACGTTTTGTTTAGCGGAGCTACTTAGCGGTCGAAGGCCGCAGCGCGAAGCACCATAGGTATCGCAGGAAAAATACAATAGCTGAAACTCAGATATACGAGCGACTTCGTTTTTCATGGTTCAGCGGTATTCCCATGAGTACCGTCTTCCTGCCCGATATGCCACAGGCAACCCCAAAACCGTCTCTCATTTTGGCGGGAAAATACTGCGCGACTCTCAAAAAATATGCAACCGGGAGCTCCGCTTTTAGCCAGTGGCTAAATCTATATTTTAATACTTACTAGGAATGCCGGAGACTATTTTCAACGGCCGCAGCACCCTTACAGCCCTCAGTACTTTCAGCGTGTCCTTGTGTTCTTTTAGGCTGGTGTCGATACTTCCATATATGTCCCATACCATACCGACCAGCCTGGAAACAGAGCGAATTAGAACACGATGGAGCAACGCAAAGGAACGAGTCCTCTGGTAACCCTGATGAAACCTGTACAGTAACATTTTTAGGCTGGCCTGAAAACAGGTCTTGAGTACAGCATCGGCATTTTTAGTTTAGGCATTTTATCGTTCATGTATCCTGAGACTATGAATAAGGGGTGGACCATTAGAAATTGTGGGAGGGGGTGGCAATTTTTTTTGCGCATGATTTTTTTTTGCGGGGATCAGGTTGTGCAATCATTTTTTTCGCGACTTTGTATGATGTTTATTTTACTAGCTTGGATCTCTCAGTGCAAGTTTTTTTTTTGGAAGGATTGGCCTTCCTCGAATTTTTTTTGGGAATTGCCAGCCCCCTCCCCCAAGGATTTCTAATGGTTCATACCCCTAAAAGAAGTGAAACCCTTACAGCCCAAATCATTTCAAAACATGGTTTGAATTCGGGTTTTTCTGTCCCGCCAGTTAAGCCAATCAGGATCCCATTGCTCTGTTTCGCCTACGAGCAGTCGCTTGGCTTTCTGTCGCGACGAAAACCCAGTCGACTGCACTAGGCGAAACAGGACAAGGACGTGATTGGTCAAGGTTTGACTAGGCGAAACAGGGCAAGGACGTGATTGGTCAAGGTTTGACTAGGCGAAACAAGGCAAGTACGTGATTGGCAAGATGGTTTGACTGGCAGAACAGAGCGCGAAACCATGATTTTGGCCGCCGTAACAAAAATACTTTTCATTTCACTTTTTGCAACATTCTACTGTATCATTTCAACATTTCCGCCTAACTCATCGATACAGCTCAGCAGTGTATTTCGGATAGTTTTCAAGATGAATACTTTCGCCGCTATGAAAGATATGTTAGAATAGCGTGAAAGATATGTTAGAATAGCTTTATCTAATCTCGGACTCTTAAACAAAGCTGCCCCCTTTCCGCGGTTTCAGTGAAGTACAAATTGACGCAGGTTTAAAAGTATTATTAAAGCGGTACTTCAATAGAGGCGAAGTATTTGGTGACGTCAGTTCTAAAATTAAAAGGCACACAACATAACTTACATGCAAGGATAAACATGTGCGCCGAGAGAAAATATCCCACCTCAAAAGGAAATTTAATTAAAAGATGCTCAGAATACGCAAACCAGTAACGTCAGCTTCTTTTATAATTTATGAATTGGGAAAATAATGAAAATGTTACAGCAAAAAGCTTTGTTTCGCGCTCGGAAATGTTAAAACATGGTTTAATTGCGGGCTTTTCTGTTAATCCGCCATCTGGGCCAATCTGGTTCTTGCCCTGTTTCGCCTAGTGCAGTCAACTTGGCTTTCATACGAAACAGGGAAAGAACATGATTGGCTTAGATGGTTTGACTAGCGGAACAGAAAAACTCCAAACCCCTAACCAAAACCGATGTTTTAAAAATGCGCAGTGCGTAACAGTGGATTTAGCTGTAAAAAAAATTTAGAAAGCTTGTTTTTAAGAATTTTTATTGTGTATCGAATTATATATGCCATTGTACTTTATTCATGTTGTTTGGCTTAAGTATCACTATCATTTTGTGCGGCTGGCTACCTTCGTGCAGCTTACTATTTGCTTGGGACCGTTCGAGGTCTGGATTTACAGGATACTGAATCTGCCGTTCCCCAGAACGCCACGGAAATAATTTATCCAAACAAAAACGTCATACGGATGCTAATAGAAAGGTCTTTGGATTACCATCCATACATCACCGGGATTACGTGAAGTGCGGGAGATTCACGCAATGATAACATTACTACTGAGCTCTCGAAGAGCGCCAAACAGGCGCAAGGCTTATATCACATTGTGTACCTCAAAGTCGAAACCCATACTTGACCAAAAAAAAAAAACTGATCAGACTGATGGATAAGATTATTGTGTACTTTACCTCTGTGAACAAGCCAGGAAAATGCGACAAGTCATTAGTCTTAGCCTTAGTTAGTTGTTGGTCTCATCCTCTTATTTTGTTTCCATTATCAGTGTTATTCTGAGAGAAAACATTTGAATGTTCTTGATCTGATGACATGAGCCATTATGAACATAAAATCTCTCCACAAAACATCAGTTTTTGTTACTTTACTTTATGACGGAATTGTATCGGTGTTGGCAGAGCGACAAGCGTCAATTCACATGAAAAAAAAACAATGCAAAAATTCTAAAATCTTTAAAAGAAGAACCAATCTTTAGTAAATATAGCCTGAATTGCAGCCGTCCCTTTGCGAGTTCACCACGAGATTTCCTCATCCATTATGTAATCACTGGCCCAAAATCGGTCAGTAGAATGTGATTGGTTGTTTCCGTTGATAGCCTTTCTCGGTGGCACGTTTAGGTGAGCGTTTCCATGACAACGCACGCTCCCCTCAAGCAAGAAACAAGCGACAACTTCCGAGCCAGAACCTGGCGTCACACACAGTTGTTAACGACGGCGTACTTGTCTTTGGAAACGTAGTAAAAAAACGACTTTTTGGTTGGCAATGATTTGATTGATTATTACACAATGGTTGGAAAAATATTGGTGAATTCAGACGTTTCCTCTCCGCGTAAAATGAGGTACCACTGAGAGAAAAGGGACGGCTTTGGCCATAAGAAAATAAAACATAGTCGCAAAATGACGACTCTCTTTTTTAAGGCGTGGGCTTCACATTTTAACTAAGAAAGAAAATTGATTTTGGACCCTGTGTGGTTGTGCTTCCGCAACGAAGACATGACACAGATCTAAAGCAAGACACATTTTTCATTATGAAGCGGAAAATGTCACTATTTTAGGGCTAATTTAGTTATTATACCAGAGAATCAATATGGCCTCCTACCTGGACTACCATATTTTTGTCTAACAAGCAATCATCGCCGGATAATAGAGATAGTACAGACGCCCCTTAGAGATAGTACAGACGCCCCTTTACTTATGCAAAGCTTGACTTGAGGTGGACGAGACATGCCCTGATGCACTGCTTATCTATAATGATGAAATCATGAGAATTCACACGAGCACTTTTCTCACGAATGATCTAAGTCTGGCGACAGCGAGTATTGCATTTGAAAGTATAGAGTCTTGTACAATACAAATTTTGGAGAATAATCAGATTAGAGACAGAAATGTACTGGAATTCTGCTTAAATCAAGGGCGTTTGTATTTTGATGTCGGTAAGAATTCTCAGGAATCGATTTTCTACGCGTGTCGCGCGAAAGGGTGTTCGCGACGCATGCGTAATGAGAATTCCCCTGGTTCAAGTAACGTTGCACCGTGAAACCATGTACCCTACAACCATAAATCATAAACGTAATGAAGTCGCAATTTACTAGAATTTGACAAACAGAACCACACTTGTCTTGTATTTACTTGTAACTTTATTTAGAAAATAACACCCATGTTGTATTGTGAATGTGCGCATTCTGATTGGTTAAAAAGCGTGTTTGTAAGAGACCTGAGAAACACGACTGTGACGCGACTCACGCAACGCTGTCGCGTGTGTGTATGTTATTTTCTAAAAGCAATAAAAATACTTTCTGCGTGCTCTCTGCTTTCTTACAAACACTCGGGGAATGTTGGTCGAACTGATAAAACTTGAAAGACACTCGCCTTCGGCTCGTACCTTTCAAGTTTTGTTCAGTTCTCCCAACATCCCCCTCGTGTTTGTAAGAAAGCAGAGAGCACGCGGAAAGTACTTTTATTGCTTTATTATACACGGTTAAGGGGCTGTGTCACGACTGTTTTGACAAAATTTTATAAATAAGACCAGGGGAGCCACATAAACAACGCACGGGAAAACATATAATAACGACTTTCCTTTTTTTTGGCCACAACGTACGGGTAGCAAACGACTTTTTCAGCCGTTCAAACGAGTTTTCGAGGCGTTCAAACGAGTTTTGCAGCCGTTCTTGCATAAACGTTCAAACGGGATTTTTGAACGAGCGAACGGGAATTTCAAACGAGCGAACGGCTCTATAAATGAGTGAACGAATTTACGAAACAAGCCGTACTTACGAACGAGCGCCGAATAATTTACGAAAAGCATCGGATAGAGTACTGCTGAAGCCCGGTCCCCTGAAAACAATCTGCCATACAGCGTGCGATGTAATCTTACGTAATATTCCACAGCTTTCGCTATCATATTTCCAAGTTTGAAAACTGTTCATCCTGGTAAGAAATCAAAAATGTCAATTCGCAATCCAATTCCACACACGAGAATACTTATCTACCTGCTGATGAACAGGTACTTAACAAACATAGACGATTATTTTGCTATTTCCTGTGAATTTGACTGCAAAATAAACCCCAAAATCGTGACACTTATTAGGAAGCATATATGGTTCATGATACATGATTGCGCGGGTAACGTCACATACTCATGTAGCGAAGACGCCCTCACGGACGCGACACTCGTATAATATCGATTCCTGAGATCGCCTGACACTTCTTACGACATTAAAGGGAGCCTTTCACGACACGCGCATGCTCCAGGAGCGATCACTGATTCATCAACAAAACTAATTAGACCATCCAATCAGATATTTAAGAATATTTAAAGTTCAAAAGAATGGTCTGATGAATTGAGAAATAGCGAGATTATAAACGATTTGTTTTCGAGGTTTTTAGCCTTCGCTGGCCATCGTTACGGAACGATACTTCTCTGATTTGAGAGATGCGCAGAAGAGTTGCGCAGTTGCGTGACAGGCCCCCTGTCGCCGTAATTTTTCAAACGACCTTGAATTAAGAAAATTCATC
Organism: Scolanthus callimorphus; assembly: GCA_033964015.1. Lineage (NCBI taxonomy): Eukaryota > Metazoa > Cnidaria > Anthozoa > Actiniaria > Edwardsiidae > Scolanthus > Scolanthus callimorphus. The sequence goes on along the minus strand of CM066918.1, from coordinate 26,393,515 downwards.
AAATTTCTGTCTCTACTCTGATTACTCTCCAGCTCACAAGTATCTAACATTTGGAATGTACTCTATACTTTTACTAATATAAAACGCGCTGTTCGTACTAGAGCCCGTGTCAGCCACTCCTTTGTTATTGTTTTCGTTCGATATTAGAAGACGAATAACGTCGTTAGATGTTTATTAAAATAAACATCTAAAAACAAAGTTTAAGATTTGATTTAGCAAATTCAATCGAGAACATTGCTCTATATTCTCTAAATCAGCCGATGGAAATAGATCCTTTCTCGAACTTGGTCTTTTGCTGTGCTGTCAAAATGGCGGCTGACACAGGCTCTTTGAGATCATTCGCCATCGAATATGTGACATTGCTTTTCCTCCTATTTTTAAGAGAATTATTTTGCTGACTTTACTGATTAGCATATGTTTATTCTTTTTTAATCCGCTTAGCAGCAACTGAATGGCATAGTAATTTGTTTTATTTCAAAACGGATACATTTGACTATGTGGGCCTTAGATTTATACTAAAACGCCCTTTAGCACATCCTTGATAAGATAAATAACCTCGCTAATTTACAACGTCAATTCTACGCCTCGATTTTATGTACTACAATTATGTTTGCTGCCAAATCGTCTACTTTGAATTCGATTTTCTAATTCAACCCCAGGTGCAAATGGATTCGCGCATGCGCACTGGGATAGACTACTGCTCAGCCAGCGAACACAAAATGCAAAACACAGTCGAGGAAAAAGTCGTGAATGCGTAGAAATGTGCGTACTAAAGAAAGGAAATTATAAGCTAGCTGTCACAAGTGTCTAGCCCAATCTGAGTTACAAATAGCAGTTTACTAATGAGTGAATTTATAAAATCTTAACAGTAGAGTGCAATAAAAGCTTTGCAACTCAGTTTTAGCGTTATCTATCTACAAGAGTAGTTATATAACAGGTAGTCAGAAGCTTGAGGGCGATGCGGCTTCCCGGCAGCCTTCACTTGTTTTTGCCATGGCAGGTTTGGATATTGCTGGTCAGAATTCGACTGACAAGTCTGTGAACAGTTTCGTTTAAACACGAGGTCGCGCTATTTTGTTTTTCGTCTTTAAAGAGCCCGTGTCAGCCACTCCTTTGTCATTGTTTTCGCTCGATATTACAAGACGAATTACGTGTAGAAATATCAAAACAGAGTTTCAGATTTGATTTACCAAAGTTAATCGAGAAAATTGCTCTATATTCTCTAAATCAGCCGATGGAAATGGATGCTTTCTCCGACTTGGTATGTTGCTATGCTGTCAAAATGGCGGCTGACACAGGCTCTTTAAGTTTTTCAACATGTTCGAACGAAAACACAATAGTTGACTCAGTATCAGATAATTTAGATACGAACGGGAATTAAATTTGTGATGTGAAGCTGCTCCTTGAATTCTCAGTGACTGGCAAGATGCTCTGACTCCGAAATATGAACAAATTAGGCTATATCGTAAAAGCAATCCCTCATTTACGATAGTCTGTATATAGTGTGCATATACATACACACATGGGATACAGAGTAGACTGTAAATGGGTGTAGTTAAATTCAAAATGTCAGACCAGGGACGTCCCTGGTCAGACTTGTAACGGTCTGGCCGTTTGGCCTTCCTCAGTGGAACTACAAGCTAAAGTGCATGTAATCATCTACACTCTACTCTGTTTACTCAAATCGTAAAGTTAGTCCTGCGAATCCTTTGATCCTCATAGCGTCGTTTTCCGTTGGTTTTGAACCTGGAATTTTTACACTGAACTATATATACGGTCGGGTAGTACCCGTGGCTACCCTTGTTGAGAGAGGGATACATCCCTCTCGAAGATTTTTAGGGCAGTTTTCACGATGTTGCGCACGCAACATAAATGGGATGAGAACAATGCTTGTCTGTTTTGAATAACAAAAGCCGTCTTCGCCAGAACGAGTCGGGACGGCTCAAGTGTATTGTTCTCACAACATCGTGAAAACGGTCAAACTATATATATATTTATTTATTAAATATTTATCTTGAAGACTGTAAGGAGAGTGCTCAATACAATGGAAAACAGTGGACTTTAGTACTTACATACTTAAGTCCACTGTTATATAATATAATAAAGTACATAATATAACATAATATAATATATATAGAGAAGGTTAGGTCCCTTGTCAAAAACAGTGCTCTATACATTGCTACAAAATATATTTATATATACATTTTTTAGTGACGAAGGCCCAAGACCGAAACGTTTTAACTAAGTGAAGAAGTTTTCATGATGAAACTGTGAGGAGATTTGGTTTGTCTTATTTTACAACTATATGATTATACCGTATGCCAAGACAACCAATGTGAATCCGGGAGGATCCTTCTACTATGGAGTCTTCGTTAGCTTATCAAACTACTATTCGTCTCTATCTCTATATATAAATATACATCATATACAGAGAACTGATGTGAATTCATACGTGCTGTCACAAGCATATGTAGTACTTACTCAACTTAACGAGGGGCGCAAACAAAAATTATCTGTTGGCTTCTGGTCTGGTAAGATTTGGAATCTCAAACTAGTGAACGAGGACGGCAGTCACGTTGTACCTTAGAGACACGTTGCAATTTAAGGACAGGAACTTTACGCGGAGATGGCTTCTTTGACCTCTGAAACAACAATGGTCTTTAGGGCACTGGGAAACGATAGGAAAAAATACTAAAATGCTCGTATCGCATAAGTTGGTCTCTTTAAAATGGTCCTGTCATTAGAAATGGGAAATTTTACAAGAATTAAGAGCTAAATAATAAGTTCATTTATCAAAATGTTTAATAGCGTCTGTGTTCGATTTCTACTGACCCCTCGAAATGCATAACTCGTCCGTTCGTAAGTGAAAATACTTCATCAACCGACATCAAGAAGGAAGCAAATGAGCAAGGATTTTTACATTCAAGCGTCAAGGAATATCAACTTTTAAAAGGTTTTTATATATCGAAAATGCGCGAATGAATGAGACAAAACCATCAACGTTCTTTTAGATTTTTAGGCTGTTCGGAAAACACATTCATTCAAAGGATTACATTGCTAAACAGGTTGTATTGAATTCAAATATTGGAAAAACAACAGCGTTGTTTTGTTTCAAGCTCATAAAACACGTGATTTGGAATACGCACTGCTTCTATATTAGTGATTTCCCCAACGCGTCAAATAAATCTTTTTGTCCGTGAACTCAGACTTAAGCACCTTGTCGCAGCTTCGCACCATCTCACTGGCTTTATATACGAATTAACTTCGTTACCGATAAACGAACTCACGCCATGGTTTGTGCCTTATACTAAAACCAGAGAAGTTACTCTGTTTTCGAATACAGTTGCCAAGCATATTCAATTTTAGCTTATATTGTTGTCAAAAACCCTGCTTAATGTCACCCTAGGGTTATCTGGATAAAGGAATATAAGAACTCTTTTTCCTTTGCGAATAACCTTTGTCTTTTGAAATCCTTTCGAATACGTCTTTTCCTCTTAACAACAATACGCACTTTGTTTCTTTAAAGTAATTTGTCCAAGTTACTTGGCCAGCTCTTTTGTAAGGCGAAATATCCGGGAGGCTTAGTATTACGTTCGGTCACCTCGCATTCGCATCCTGTCGTCAACATAAAATAATTCATTTGTATATCACCCCAAAAAGGCGCTCAACAAACGATAATGGATTTTATTGAACAATAACGCGAGACTTACCCAACAACCACTACAGCAAAATCTAAAATATTCCATCCATTTCTCAGATAGGAGTTCTCGTGACAGACGAACCCAAGAGCTATGATTTTTAAAATGGCTTCCACACAGTAAATGACAACAAATACATGCTCGGCCTCTTCCTAGAGAATAAAAATAAAGAGAGAAATTAAGCTTTTGTCGGGAATTCAAATGGGGGGCTAAAAATGATAAAATATCAAACTGAACCTGGCGATCAGGGGTGAAGAGCTGTGAAACTGTATTGCCGCACTGTGAAACACGTAAAAGGGCAATCGAATATGATGGCAGATCATCGCCGACTTGCCGCTCGAAATATACAAACTTAACTAGACGACTTACCAGTTCTAGGTTGCGTTCAGTTGTGTCGCCTTGTGGCAATGGAGTATCCAACATTAATACAATACAATTTACAGCAATAGTTATAAGAATAAAGTGATCAAAGACCGTGAAAAACAGTTAAGGGAAATATCGAATGTTTAGATGATATTTAGTAACCGTCAGAAGAAATGTAACGTCTCCAAAAGTTCACGATTCGAGTAGTAATAAGTGGAATATATTGTAGAAGAAATCGTGAAAAATCAGATTGAATTTAAAGAGGAAATCCTTGCTGGAGCTAAGGCAAGAGAGCAAATAGACAACAACCACAAACCAATAAACTTATTTTGATCAAATAACACAATGAATAATTTCCCAAGCAGTTCGGTTTGAAGGTTAAGAACCGTGCTTTCTTGTGGTGGCCTTTTAGAAAGTCTTTTTTTCTCGTTTGGCGATCTAATCGCGAAAGAGTTTCTTCATCTTCACAGCTTGTTGAAAAAAAATAAAAATATTATAAAATACCGCTTCTGAAGAAGCCGTTGATGGTATCTAAAACTAAAATCAAATCAGCTCGAAAGAAAGGATATTTAGAGTCCACAATTCTCTTGCAGCATTTTCGTAGTATGTTACTCTCTGGCAAGCAGAATAGAGCTCTATTTCTTTTGCGCTGTGGCGTTGTGTCGGCTGTGGAAACTGATTTATATTTCCGCTGGAAAAACTCAGTTGCTGCTTGCAGTTTGCTTTCTGCTGAGCGATTGGGAAGGTTCGAGCTGTCCGCCATCGAGTCATTTGGATGTCGGGTTCACTTTGGCTTTCTTCGTGAAGTTTTATATAGAAATCGCACAATCCACAACGATGCTTCCATACTCAGTCAACTAAAGCTTCAATTTTATATCAAGATACTCCGATGTCAGCGCTGAGAAAAAAAATTATTATTCCGGTATTAGAATGCAAAAGTGATGGGCGATTTGCATAGCAAGCGACCAATAGCACAGCAGTTCGTTTATTAATGAATGGAACTCCAATGCCCGATGTAATTGGTGTATAAAATAGTATAGGCAACACAAAATATTAAACCCGTGAGCTAATTCTAGGTTACAGCTGTTGGCGAAATCAACTGAGTTAAACTCGAGCTTTTTCTGTGATAGTTTTTTCCTCTTCCACGGTTCATGAACACAGAATTCTTCGCGCGTAATTTTCTTGTTTAAACATTTACAAGGAGACGTGTTAGTTCTATGTAGTATTTTTGTTTTAGCAAATTAGTCGTAGTCATGATTATACGTGCTCTGTAGACCTCAGTCGCGTTTGAAAGGTCTTTTTGGGTCGATGATATCAGACGTTGAAAGAGTCATGCACGTTCATTTTTCCCACTCTATTATCCCTTTTTTAAACGGCTTATTATACTGTGGTTACTATACAAGTAATTTTAATTCAGGAGTATGTATAACAGTTATCCACGGTCATACACTAATTTACTATACAGGAACAGTTGACTTCACGGTTAGTTTTTAAAACAGATATTCATCTTCATTTCCTTCAAAAGGCGCGATTTCAAAAGCACGACAAAATGAGCTAAATGCACTAATTTCAATTTGACGGGGTCATTTTTAACTGTCACATAAAAGTATCCGAAACGAAACGCCTAAATTAATTCAAACCCCACGATTATAATAAATTGAACTGCTTTGTCTATATAGTAGGATCGCTTCGCACCTCTCCTTTGAAACAATGCCTAGTATCTTTCTAGGTATAATTTTAAGAATAATTTATTGGGTGTTTTGCTTTACTCGACATTGCAGCCAATTTAAAACGGCCTAAATTAACAATATTTTAATTAATATCTGGGATAAGAGCATTTCTTGAGCAGTGGTCTGTAATCGAGAAATTATTTTTCGCGCAGTTAAGTGACCGCGATCCTCTCTAAGAAACCACACAATCAAGATACGTCTAAACTAGAGTCGCGCGCAAGCACTGTTTCAAAATAAAAGAAAGAAAATTTGTCGCAATTGTGCGGCGTTGATTAATGTCACTGGCTGTATTATTAAAAACACAAACATGTGAACAGCTGGTTGGAGCAGTCAACTAGATTAGTGACAATGCGAGCCCGCTAGATATTGGTGCAGCGGTCTTAATTGCTTGAATGCGCACTTAGCTTTGAATGGCGGCATCATTTATGAAAACAGATCATAACAGAAAGCAATACGAATTGAAAATACGGAAATAAAAAAAACAATTTATTTTAGAGATGTGATCCATCACGTCATTTTAGAGATGTGATCCATGACCAAAAATTGTCAAAGAAACTCGTATCTGTATCAAGAGTCCAGTACTAAGACTAAGAATCTTGTATTTTAGTGTTGTTCCAATCAGCAGCAGAAATGTCTATTTTTAGTAACAAAATTTCGTTGTTTTCAGTGTGAATGACGGCATCATTTATTTTAATAAATTTATTTAAAAAAAGAAGATCATAACAGAACGCAATACGAGTTTAAAATACGGCGTTCCTTTTGGGAAAAATATTTTAATGGTCGAAGAAAAACGTACCTTGTCAAGAGTACATTACTACCAAGAGTAAAAAACTTGTATGAATGTTGTTTCCCCATCAGTTTACGAAAAGGTCCTACTTTTAGTAACATATTTTCGTTAAAATTTTCAGTGTATTTGTTTACCTGGGAAGTTTCCCATTAACCTTGAAATAGAACTACCATTTCAGAGCTGTTGTTGTACTTGCAGTCATATGACTTGCAGGGGCCGGTTCCTAGAAGGTCAGTTAAGAGTTATATGTAGATAAACGCTTATCCAACGGATAAATCCGGAACAAATCCTATACAACTTTTATCGATGGATTACTTTATCCAACCTTTCAGGAACCGGCCCCAGGTGTTCAAGTGTCGCCTAAAGCTCGCCATATACAAATAATAAATCTCACGAAATATTCGCCGGTATTTCATGGAAAACCATTAAACAAGAAGTAAATGTCCCACGGTATACCTCGGAATATCCCACAGTATTCCTCGGAATATCTAGCGCCATACCTCGGGATATCTCACACCAAACCTCGGGATATCCCACAGCATACCTCGGAATATCTAACGCAATAGCTCAGAATATCTCACGCCATACCTCGGGATATCTCACGCCATACTCGGGATATCTCACGCCATACCTCGGAATATCTCACGCCATACCTCGGAATATCTCACGCCATACCTCGGAATATCTCACGCCATACTCGGGATATCTCACGCCATACCTAGAAATATCTAACCCATTAGCTCGAAATATCTCACGCCATACCTCAGGATATCTCACGCCATACCTCGGGATATCTCACGCCATACCTAGGAATATCTAACCCAATAGCTCGAAATATCTCACGCCATACCTCGGGAAATCTCACGCCATACCGCGGGATATCTCACCTCGGAATATCTCACGCCATACCTCGGAATATCTCACGCCATACCGCGGGATATCTCACGCCATACCTAGAAATATCTAACCCATTAGCTCGAAATATCTCACGCCATACCTCAGGATATCTCACGCCATACCTCGGGATATCTCACGCCATACCTAGGAATATCTAACCCAATAGCTCGAAATATCTCACGCCATACCTCGGGAAATCTCACGCCATACCGCGGGATATCTCACCTCGGAATATCTCACGCCATACCTCGGAATATCTCACGCCATACCGCGGGATATCTCGCGCCATACCTCGGAATATCTCACGCCATACTCGGAAAATCTCACGCCATACCTCGGGATATCTCACGCCATACTCGGAAAATCTCACGCCATACCATCTTTTGCACACGCAACAGAAAAGGCAAGTGAGAAGTTGCGAAAATGGTCGAAGGCAACTATGTCAAATTAGTCAAATCACACTAGTGGTATATTGTCAATGCTGCGTTCTGATTGGCTGAGCTACTAGTAGGCCATAAGTTGAAATTTATGCCGAAATTTATGGGCAGGGGTATGGTAATGTGGTCCCCTCCCCCTTGAAAAAACACCTAAGGACGCCCCTGCTAGTTATACGAAAGGGAAACGGGTTTAAAATATCATCTCGACTTAAAACTGGATCGCACTTTCGACTAACTGGTGCGCCAATTCAAGAACTGGTTGGGGACGTGCCTAAAAACACCCAATCATTCTCGAGTTAGACAATTATAATATATTAAATCAAACGTTGTCCTAGAACATCCTATTTAACTGTTTAACGTCTCAAAAGTGTTTCTCAAATTTATTTCATAAAGCAGTTCCTCCATTATTTTTTTCTCCAGTTTTTTAGGGTGATCTAAACATTAGCCATAATTCTGATGGGGCAAAAAAAAAATTCGGCCCGAGAATTCTCGTGTGTTTCTCGGCCAGTTTCTGGAGAGACGTTTCTATCTCATATCGCTAAGAAAGGTTTTAAAATCTATACTTCACAGCTTTCCAAAACGATTAAAGATTAAAAGATTAAAGAAAACCAAACCAGATTCCTCATTTCACTCGTGTTTTATTTCACAGTGGTTTACTTTAATAATTGATTTATTTATACATTTATCGTGGTTTATTTTAGGAACTTCAAAAATAATACATCAAGCCCGAACTGAATCCTCTGAATGAATCTAAGTAATTAAGAATATACAAAGTCATAATCGCGATTAAATTATTAAACATAATCTTTAAATTCAGTTAAGTTACTGCTTTATTTCTGTGTATCTATCTTTTAACTTTTATACTGTCTCTATAGTTTACGTTTTATCATACAGTTTTATCATTTAGCATCTTTTTAAATCCCTATTATTGAAATTAGAGAACCTTACTATTATTTTATAATACAACTTTAGCTTCCAGTTCCATAGTAAAATTCTCACGCCCCAAATTCCGAACTCACTGGTTAAGCATAGTTCACACTGCCATCGTAATCGCATTCATAATCATAAGTGCAGTTAAAACCATTGAGCGCCACTGGGCTACCTGTGTTAGGACCTAGACCCAGGCCGACTCTCTTTCTCTGGTCGGCCATTTTGCCGTTGGATCATACTCTGTTGGTTTTCCTTAAAGAGCCTCTGTCAGCCTCCATTTTGTCAGCCTAGCAACATACCGAGACAGAGAAAGCATCCATTTCCATCGGCTGATTTAGGGGATGTAGTGCAATATTTTCGATTGAATTCGATAAATGAATAATAAAACTTTCTTTTTAGAAGACTATTTCAAGATTTCTACACGTAATTCGTTGTGTGATATCGACTGAAAACAATAACAAAGGAGTGGCTGACAAGGGCTCTTTAAATAGATTCGTTGTGTTAGAGCTTCCTACTGTTATTTATTGGCGGAGAATCAAAAATCGTAGTCATATACCAGTTGACTCCTTGCTCTCAAATTAGCCAACTAGAACGACTTTTGTTGCATCGCAAGCGATCCAAACAGATTCTAAACAAATATTGCAATTGAGCACAAAAACTTTTCCATCTCCTCAGAAAATCTTGCCTGATGTAAACGGTTTGTCGTTTTCCTTACACTTACGATTAGGACTAAGTCGCTTACGTGTGATCCAGGGGCGTAGCCAGGAGGGGGGGGGGGGGGGGGGGGGGGTTCCAGGGGTTCCGGAACTCCCCCTCTCCCGCAGCGGAACCCCCCCTCGCCTCGTTTCTGGACCGATTTACTACTAAAATTGTAAATATTTAATAGACAACAAATAAAAGCTCCAATAAAATGTAGCACATTTCTTCAAACGCTAGTTTTTCCCCGAGATCAATATTTTGGCTGGGTTTCCTGTGGCGAGAACGCAAAAAACACGTCCGATCTATGTGGAGTTTTTATTTTTTGAATTTTAGAACCCCCCTCTCATAAGTGCTGGCTACGCCCCTGTGATCTAATCAATCGCAATTGTAAGCGCTATCGCAAGCGATGAAGCAATCAAGTTACTCGTTTCTAGTCTTCGCTCAAGCAAATAGAAAGCCCGCGAACAAACATGAGAGCGAGACGTAAGCTGTTTATGTCGCTGTTACGTCGTATTCATTCACACTAAGTCTTAAACAAGACCTTTACGATTGCGCTTACAATTACCATTACGCCGCTTAACTTACAAAGTATGATCCACTAACAAACAGCCACTTCGTGACGCAGGTGTAAGAAATCTCTAACATCCTACCTCAACACAAAGGAATGTCTGGTGGCGGTATCCTTGCTGCATATCTAAGAGTGAGAAATAAACCTGCTGTGAATAAATGATAAAGCTTCTCCACCCAAGGACACTGTACGCGAGAACCCCTAAAGGTTGATATTTAGTTTGCGGAAAAGTCAGTCAGTGAAAAGAAAACTAAGCTGGGTTCAAATTGCATTAAATATTGCGCGTCTGGCATACCGCGGCAACGCAACAAAATGTTGCAAGTTGCAGAAAAAGTAGATTTGATTTCTACTTTTCGCAACATTGCGAGCAACATTGCTGCGTGTGACATGTCTCTGCACCTCGCGAGGCAGTTTTCTTCTTATTAGCCAATCAGCGCACACCATTAATTTCTCGCGGGTTGTTTACTTGGATAAGCCGCTGTACGTTATAAACGTATTGCAAAAATATGTTGCGATATGTTCCAAAAAATGTTGCGAGAGTGTGACACCCCGCACTGTTTTCTAATTGACGTCATCGTTGCGTTGCGAGTTGCAAGAAAAATTGTCTCGTGTGGCATGGCCTTAAAGAGCCTCTGTCAGCCTCCATTTTGTCAGCCTAGCAACATACCGAGACAGAGAAAGCATCCATTACCATCGGCTGATTTAGGGAATGCAATGCAATAATTGCGATTGAATTCGATAAATGAATAATAAAATTTTGTTTTTAGAAGACTATTTCAAGATTTCTACACGTAATGCGTGGTCTGATATCGACTGAAAACAATAACAAAGGAGTGGCTGACAAGGGCTCTTTAAGGCGGGTGAGCAACTAACCTTTAGTCTTTGAGCTCACTCAGTATGCTTGCTATACTACTTTTGGGTCGGGACCACTTCACCACAGAATCCTTCTTCAAAAGTATTTTCCCATCACCATAGTTACTTCCCAAAATAGCTAATTTTGTGAGTCGAATAGAACCTGAAGCATAACAAATAATATTAATTTAAGTATTTCGCACACATTCATTTGTAGAATCAAACCGAAATCTCCAAGGTTCAAAATTGTTTCAGTATTCAGCGGAATTCAAGGGTTTTCCTGAGCATCAAATTTAAAGGCCCATTTCTGGCACACAAGAGTAAAACGCAGTTGAAAATAGACCGATCCCTATTTTGACGATGGCTCCGCCCACTCATAGCAAACAATAGGAAGTTTTCCCTACGGAATTCAAAATGTCCGAGCAACAAACTTGAATATCTAAGATTTTTCAATAATTATTCAGCTTTTCAAGATAAAAATATAAACTCCAAATTGCATGCAACAACTTCTAACGTCCTCCCTGCAATCGGTGTCTTTTCCGCGCTCTATGCCAAAGACAAAATTTGGCTTGTCCGACGTAGCAACAGTAACTAGGGGTATAACGATTAATGCGGGATCGGTGAATTCGTTGCAAATGTACAGCATGAACTTGTGAAAATCGAAAAACAGTACAATAGTAACCCTTTTGGGACCCATCAGCCAATCACAGCGGTTGAATGACAAAGTTCTCAAACTCATTAATAATTCATTAAGCTATACATTACATCCAATTCAAAAGAATGCGAAAAGGCTCCCGGTTGGCTACGGGCCTTTAAAGGGAACCCCGGTTGTTTAGCCTTTTCAAGCTCTTAGGAAACTTATACAACTAAAAAACATTCGACAAAAGTTTATAACTGGAAAGAAACCTAATTAGGCTGACGCAACTCATTTCGCTTTGACGAGATTCTAATTTGAATTTCGTGGCCGCCGCCATCTTGAAACATGACGTCACTATTGTGCTATAAATTATGCAGTTGGTAATGAGGACAGCGTATACAGCTTATCCTAAATTGATTTTCTTCTTTTTACCCTCTCAACATAGAAATTGTTTTCTTGGTGCTTTTACTCTGGTTTTAAGTGTAGCGAGCAAAGCCTATTTCAGCGCATTCATGGAATGCATAATTTATAGCACCAAAGTGACGTCATGTTTCAAGATGGCGGCGCCCACGAAATTCAAATTAGAATCTCGTCAAAGCGAAATGAGTCGCGTCAGCCTAATTGGGTTTCTTTTCAGTTATAAACTTTTGTCGAATGTTTTTAGTTGTTTAAGTTTCCTCTGAGCTTCAAAAGGCTAAACAGCCGGGATTCCCTTTAAGGGAAAAACAACTGAATTCGAGCTAGGCTTTATGGTTTTCCTGGGAACTCAAAAAAGCTGTCCTAAATTAGGACTCCAGTTGCGTAAAAGTCTCCAAAGTCTCCCCTTACCTGACGTCACTTTTAAGGTGAACATTTCCTCGATATCTGAACCGCTGCCCGTATACGAGCCCTCAATCAAACCCGATGCGGTGGGAGTGAAGAACGGAAGTTCAAATGGAATGTCAAACTTAGGCCAAAATGTCAGCGTTCTCTCCAGGGCAGAATACTGCTGGCCACTGAGAGCGAACGGGATATGCCACATGACCAGATGAGAGTTGTAATGTGACGTTGCCCATGGCAACCCGTCTTGGCCGTAACCATTTGATGAGATAAGTCCGTGGATGTTCCACTGGTCTTTTAAAGTGCTTCGCCAGTGATCCAGCGCTTTCTCTGCCTGCTTCAGGCACAGTTCTGGGTTGACTCCTGTTGTACAGAAAATGTAAACTGGAATGACACTCAAACTAATCGCCCACGTCACGATTTGAGGGTTAATTTAGGTAGCAGCAGCAGCAACAACAACAACAGCAGCAGCAACAACAACAACAGCAGCAACAACAGCAGCAACAGCAACAACACCAATCTTTATTTCTACTAAAAACCAGTGACACTTTACAAGACTCAAATTCACAAGAAACCAAACCCATCCTTTTCGAAAACCTCAGAAGTAGTGCAGACGATACAGAAGACGGCGTCCACAATTCGCAGATGCTTTTAGACGTTTTATCCTGGTTGGCCTCCCATCAACACTTCAAGGCACCGATTGATTAAACTTATGAGGTTCCCTAGTCAGTGTAGTGGTTTAGTAAGTTGTGAGACCTACACTGAGGATGAAGGGTGTTCTACCAGCTGACGGTAAGGGGTTTCGAAATCGCTGTCAGCGTGACCAAAGAAGGGACGCGTATCTTTTCGAAAACAGAGGTTTCAAAAATCGGAGGTTTCCGAGAAGGAATGAGTGTGCACTTCTGAACTATTCTCGTCCCTCAATGAACTCCTAGATGGAATGAGTGTGCACTTCTGAACTATTCACGAACATCAATGAACTCTCGTACAGTTCTTTTAAAACGTTCCCTATGAAACTTCATAATCTTTTTGTTATTATAAGTAAGCAGTCACCCGCAGTATTGGTTCAAAAATGGCATTCAGATATTAATTGCCCGGTTACATTCTTCAATGGCATATACGATTGTCTAGCAACCATCCTTTTAGCTTATTGCCGCTAGATTTTAATAAGTACTTTGTCTGGTTTTAGAATAATATACATAATAATAATAATAATTGTAATAATAATAATAGAAATTGTTTGTATCAACACGTGGAAGGTTCTCACGACCGCGTGCTCGATTAATATCTCTGTATTATCATTTTTACTAGATTAAAGTATTTCGTTATTTTCTTTTTTGCGATTTCAAAATGGGTAATTTTTGCAATGGATACTTTAGTGTCCACCTTGAATAGACGAGACCTCGGTTAAATGTCTCACCCGAAAAAGCCTAATAACTGCGTATGCCAACCAGACGACACGCACCTGAATTTAAAAAAATCCAGGATGAGTCGGATTTTTTTTTTAAATTCAGGTGAGTGTCCTCTGGTTGGCATACGTAGTTATAAGTCCCCGAAATTACTGATGAACCTGTCTTGATTACGACTCGAACAGAAAGAAAATTTCTTCTGCCTCAGCAGGGCATCGATCCTGAACCACAGCTGCGAGAGACCCAGCGCCTTAACACAGAAACAACCATGATTCATAACGGCGCGCACACAGCACAAACGGTGCGGAAACTTCTCAAGTCATATACAATGTGTGCTTACCCAAGTTGAGCGACAGTGAGGCCCAATTCGCATTTGCCCCCATCCACACCGAGTTATGCTTTGTGATGTTCTCCAGTGAGCTACATCCGGGAAGCTTACTGCTCAGCACTAATGCGGTATCCTCTATCGACATGACGGGGTCATCCGTACTAATAACGCGTAACCCATAAGGGGAGTCGTTGTGCTTGATCTCGTTTTCCAGATGCATCTGCATCTTCTGATTGGGCAGGAGCTCACCAAGTCCTAGTGTGTAGGCCCAAACCTGTACAAAGTGATGCAAAACACCGGTTTGACTTTTCCTTCAGTAAATCTTATCTTCTCGTGCTTAAATATATCATAAGTAATATATGAAACACGAGAAAGAGTGTTTGATCAGGATGGGAAATCATGTACAAAGTGATGAAAACACCGGTTTGACTTTTCCTTCGGCAAATTTTATCTTCTCGTGCTATCATCAGGATAAGCCAGGAAAACAAAATAGGACAAACAAATTTGACATCTTGCGCCAGTGAAATATTTCTGGGGTGCTTACCATTTGTCAAAAAATGCCGGAAATTTCAGTTGGGGTGAAATGATACAGTCGATTTTTTTTAGACCCCGTCCACCCTACACCGTTTTCAAACGAAAACGGATACATTTTGCTCCAGATACGGCTATCGTCCACACTACAACGCCGAAAACGATCACCGAAAAACGATCACCGAAAACGGCGAAAACAATACGAAAACGATAAGTGTGGACGCAAATCTTTTTGAAAACGGAGCCAAAGTATCCGTTTTTGTTTGAAAACGGTGTAGTGTGGACGGGGTCTTAACCTCTTATTACGGACGTTCCCCAAGCAAGGGACTGCAAGCAGTCTAGGGCGGTCCCGATTGGAACGAACCGATCAGAATGGTTTGTACCATTGGTACTCAGACCGGTTTTATGACCAAGGTAAACGATCACCATTCCACTCGGGCGCCATGTTTTGTTCCATTGGACGATGATCAAAGGAACCGGTTTTCCTTGGCCAATGGTAAACTCCCCTGGTCATTCGCTTTCCTCGTACCTGTCCATATAAGGAGTCCGACATGAGCCAATCAGACGCGCCATACTCTGCATCCCACCACGCCCTGTAATACTGTCTACGCTCATCCCATAATTCCCTGGTCACGTGCCAACGTGCACGGGCTTGCGCGGCAGTAACAGTTGCATTGAGTGTCTTGTCTTTCATTTTGATTGCAAGATGCTGTGCTACGCGGAGTGCTAACAGGTAAATCACGCTCTCGTATATGTCGTGATCATACTTGTCCAGACCTGCCAGGTCGTACGCGGTGGCCTTCCTAAAAGGTAGACCAGTACCTGCAACATCCAAACGACCAAAAATCATTATAGCATTATAACATAGGCCGTGTTCAAACTGGAAACAAATAATCTGATGATTTGTTCGTGTAATGTGGGCTTGAGATGGCAGGATATCACAAAATGTTCCATTAAGTCATCATTCTTTTGCTAGTTCCACTTCCCCGTGTTAAAGGAAATAGAGACCTTAAGCTACCACAACGGCAATGAGGACGACGACGTATCACCTAATTTCCTCTACTCGTTTGTTCATATTTCTCCATATTTTGCAACAGTTTGAAATTCACCTTTGCATTTAAACTTTGATAGGAGCAAACTCACATCACTATCTGCAATCATATCAGGCAAGATTATGACAAAATCGCCAGCCCCGTTCACGTTCTCGTCAGACCGTAACACTTAGCAGTTTCACGTCCTAGTTCAGGAGAAAACGTTTGAAATACATTTCATTTCATACATTTGCACGTGCGCGCATTGTGTTCTGTAATCAAGTGTATTGTCCTCGTTGCCATGGTCGCAGCTTAAGGTCTCTAATTAAAAATGTGTTCGTTTATTCGTGTAGGTCGAACTTTGCATGGTCCGGACGGACAAATCGTCTTCGAAAAAATCGTCTTCAAAGACTATAGACGGCCAAAGAGACGGACAAATTTGTTCGTCCCGTTTTCACATCAGACGATTTGTTTGTCTTGAGACGATTTGTTCGTCTCTAGTGTGAAAACGGTCATAGACACGATGCAACACGCACTGATTGGCCAATTTTGGAGGTTTTGGAATATCCCAAAGAGATTGTTCATGGAATATTGAGTCATCTCTAGGAGTGAACGAAAGGAGGCAAAATCAACACCCGAGATTTAAACCGAGCTCTGGAAAATGAAGCGCAAGTGAAGGGAGCCTGACGAGGATGGATTTGTGTCGTTTGGGAACTCCGATAACTGATTAATAGGATTAATTTTGCAAATTGATGGTTAGCTAAATTTTGATAGAGTACCTATTTCCAGGTTTCATTTAATCCCCGTTAACTTCTAAAAGCAAAGAAAGGTTACTTTCACAATCTTCGAAGCGTATCTTGCAAACATCAAACTTTGACAGCTAAGACAAAGAAATTTGAAACCACGCTTGACTGGAAATAGAAAAACAAGGCCGTCAGACCAGAGGCTCCTCGCACGTGCAGTATCGTACCAAGACGCTTTCCGTTTTTTTTTAGGGCGCGCAAAGATTTGTGGGATAGTTTTAGCAGAGCGCGCAGGGAGTTGTGGGATATGCGGAAAAAAAATTCGGAAGCGTCTGGTAACAAATCTCCAGAATCTTGCAAGAACAGCGAAAAAGTTGCAAGCGACCACATTTTGTTGGAATTTCTGTAAGTTTTCTATCCTCAGTCACCAAAAGAGCCTATCAAACCTTTCCACCTCCAAATAAATAATTTTCTGATTTAGATCGAATTTCGAAGCGAAACTCGCCGAACTATTAGTTCAACTAAAATAATATGCACGAAAGGAATTCATATTCCAAGAACATCATATTAAACATTCAAAATATATTTGATTTGAACCGTTCCGATCGATTCCAGGCATCTCAGCGTTTCCTCTGAGTTTTTCCCCTCAGCACAACTCTAGCCTTCGCTAAATCCCGACTGCTCGATGGTCTTTTATGAACTACTCTGTAGTGGTTGTCCAAATTGTCGCTCGTGTACATTGCAATTTTACCTCTGCATCTCTCGTTGGAGAATACAATCACCAGGGATATAAATGCCCGATGAAAAGGCTTTTCTTTATTGATTTGTAAACCTACTACTACAACATCCACCACATGTTGATCTGGTTTGTTGCCAGACGTTAATTTTTTAGCGAATATCCCAAAGCTCATTGCGCGCCGTGTGATACTCATTCCCGGTCCCTACGCCTCCAAAACAATGATTATAACAGAGAAAATCACCGCAAGAGACGCAAAAAAAATAACGTCTGGGAACGAGACTGTCGCACGTGCGTTATAGCTGGAATCGTCAGTTTGTTTTGGATTTATTACGAATATTCGAATTTCGTTGTCAAGAAGAGTTTGTTTAGCATGCTCCTATGGCAACCAACCTAATGCGTCAAGCATGAAGAATGTGTTTAGCATGCTCCTATGGCAACCAACCTAATTCGTAAAGCATGAAGAGTTTGTTTAGCATGTTCCTATGGCAACCAACCTAATGCGTAAAGCATGAAGAGTTTGTTTAGCATGTTCCTATGGCAACCAACCTAATGCGTCAAGCATGAAGAGTTTATTTAGCATGTTCCTATGGCAACCAACCTAATGCGTCAAGCATGAAGAATGTGTTTAGCATGCTCCTATGGCAACCAACCTAATGCGTAAAGCATGAAGAGTTTGTTTAGCATGTTCCTATGGCAACCAACCTAATGCGTCAAGCATGAAGAATTTGTTTAGCATGCTCCTACGACAACCAACCTAATGCGTCAAGCATGAAGAATTTGTTTAGCATGTTCCTATGGCAACCAACCTAATGCGTCAAGCATGAAGAGTTTGTTTAGCATGCTCCTATGGCAACCAACCTAATGCGTAAAGCATGAAGAGTTTGTTTAGCATGATCCTATGGCAACCAACCTAATGCGTCAAGCATGAAGAATGTGTTTAGCATGCTCCTATGGCAACCAATCTAATGCGTAAAGCATGAAGAGTTTGTTTAGCATTTTCCTATGGCAACCAACCTAATGCGCCAAGCATGAAGAATTTGTTTAGCATGCTCCTATGGCAACCAACCTAATGCGTCCAGCATGAAGAATTTGTTTAGCATGCTCTAATGGCAACCAACCTAATGCGTCAAGCATGAAGAGTTTGTTTAGCATGCTCCTATTGCAACCAAACTAATGCATCATCATCATCAACATGAGACGATATGTCATGATCTGATTATTGCGTTATTAACAATAATCAGAAACATTTAAGTTATATGTAGTCTTTTCTTTTGCGGGTTTTCTTTTGCGTCGTCTTTTCTATTATTGCAGAAACATATAATGTTATATAATAATACAATGCGTCAAGCATGGAGTTTGTTTTGGCAGCTCCAATGTTGCTCCAATGTGACGGGTTGCTTTGCCCGTCAAAGGAAGTGAGGTGGTGCGTCATGGAATTTTGATTAACGTTTCTATGGCAACCGATATTGATATTACGATGACTTATGCGAGGACAGTCTAGTATTGGCTGGAGATAATTCTAGTTCGTGTCACTGCGATGTCTTGCTTTGGAAGCTTTCTAGCAAGAAAATCAGGTCGGGTTGTTGAACCAGTGTCCATTCCGGTAGAAAAACATAAAAAGCGAACACAAGCAGACCAGAGATACACACAAGATGCACCTGAAATTGTCATAACCGAATATATCGATGAAGACCAATACAGCGTGGCTGAACTTCGGCACCAAGTCACTGAAACAAGGCGTTCAGTACAAACCTCCTTCAGGGAAAAACAAAACCCAAACCCATGGGACGAAACGATAAATGACCGTACGACGAGGAAGGTGGGACTCGAGGAGGAATCTACATTGAATCCACTGGAACTACAACTAGAAATGCAGCACGCGCATTCACAAAAGATAAACAGAAAAACAACCTCAGAAGGAGATCGAGGCCCTGCCAGCGGGGCGAGTAAGAACACTGGGAATGTCAGTGGAACAAGTCTCAAACAAAATTCATTCACGGAGACACAAGGTCAAAAGCCAGTTGACCAAGCAAAGGAACGAAGCCCAACGAGGAAAAAAGTGAGATTCAAGGAGGAATCTGAATGGAATGATTCTGAACGACAGCCAGAAGTGAAACAACAGCCACTTCGACAAGAGGTAGGAGGAGCTGGAATGACCCGCCATGGAGCGGGTCCTGCCAACGAGGTTAACAAGAAAATTCGAAATTTCAGTGATCTGTATGAAGAATTGGAACGGAGAGAACTCGAAAGGCGCGAAGCAGCACTGTTGCAGTGCTCTTGCAAGCGCGTACAACGGGGACGGGATGGCTGGAATGCAAGGACCTCGGATTGTGAGGAGAACCGTGGATGCAGGAGAAGATTCAAGAGCATTGACGAATTCTATGAAGAGATAGAACGACGAGAACAAGAACAGCGCACAGAACGCAATGGAAATGCTCGGTAGGTGGCACAAAGATAGCATTACTTCTAAATACTATTTTTCTATTCTGTGTCGAATGATCAATGAAGAGTATGTTTATGAAAGAAAGATATTTATGTTTATTCATCTCCATTGTAGTCATGGAATCCGCCATTACAAATTTACTTTTCATTTGCTTTATAAATAAACGCTTTTGCCTGGCGTGAACACCAGGGTCGTGGGATATAAAAAAAAAGAGTCGTGGGATCGTATCCCACTGATCCCACTAGATAGAGTCACATAATATATATCTTCTACTCCTTCTTGCGAATAGATAATTTTAATAACATTACAAATTTGAATTTCCTTTGGTTTATAAATAACGCTTTTCTCTGTCCCAATAGCTCAATGAGTGCATGGAGTTATTATGTGGGTCTTAGGGAGAGTGAAGGCATAAAAGTAAAAGAATGAGAGCCGGATTTCGACTTGCTTTCAGAAAATATGGCAATAAAAAATCTCTAGACCAATCAGATTAAAGAAGAACGAAGGAGGGAGAATCACCATATTACGCTAGGCCCACATACAAAGTCTTTAAAAATTGCATATGCTGTGAGTACCACATGTGTGTATGTCTCCCTAAAATCCTCAGAAAAGCTCCTCTAGCATAGAAATTTTCCTTTTTTTTGTGTCTAAGCCAATTAAATTGCCCATATTTTTTAAATAATTGCATTCCAACATGCTTGCCGTTGCTTGCCTAGTTCTGATACGGACCATTACTTACTAAAGCTTATTAAAATGACTGGTGATTTTTCAGAAATGTAAAACATCAAAAGCTAATATATATATTTTTATTTATAGAACTATATCAGATAATATCGTAGATAATCTTAACGTTCATTTAATATGTTTCTTATAAGTATCATTATCATGACATTGTATTGTTAATAAAAACTATTTGATTGTATTGTATTCGTAACCCTGAAGTCTATCACTTCTCCTTAAAACAAGTGTTATGCATGTCTAAACATTTCTGTAAATAATGGACCTTAGGGGGTACACTGTTTAAATAATCCCTACTCCATTCATTCTATTCTAAGGAACACCTAGTTTACCTCTTAAACGATTATCCTATCGCCCTTGGTCAAGTATGAAATTGGAGCGAGCGAGCGACATCACACTCCATCACAATAACTCGTTTCTATACTTCGTATATTCACGAGTTAAAAAGTCTTTAGAGGATTGTATCGCCCTTGGTTTAGTTTATGAAATAAGAGTGAGTGAGTGATCTCACGCAACATCGCGATACCTCGTTGCTATGCTTTCACCTGTTAAAAATCATTACCTTTGGTGTTTTCTCCAATGAGCCACGTTACAGCACGCTTAGTGTGTGGCCAGAGCTTGTGCAGTAGCGACTCGTCCCCAGTCCACGTGTAGTAATGGTACACCTCGACCACGAAAAGAGCTGTAGAGTCCGCCATTACGCGACCCCCCGCGTAGTCTGGAATCAAGTAAAGTTCAGGAGTCAACTATAAGGAGTCTACACCCACCGTATTAGATCAGTGGCGTAACAGTTCCTCGCTTTGAATTATTTTTAGATTCATGGACATCTTATGTACAGAACAATGGCATTGATCAGACGTGTTAGCCTCTAAGGATACGGTACACAACGGTGCAGTGGATGATCGAAAAGTTGGTCAAAACTGTACAGTTTCAGCGGCGGCTCACGTGGAAATACTCGCAAGCGCGCGCTTCTCATCCGTTTGTTTGTGTAATATATCAAATGTAAAAGAATGAAGTATCTGGTCTAATATTCACTTTTCACGATTAATTTGAAAAAGTATAGAAAAAAAACTGAAAAAACAGTGGGGTATATTCAAGAAATCTTATGCCATAGTTCCCTGCAAAATGAATCAAATTAATCATCACATAATGAGCAAAACACGGTGTACTTACCTAGTTTGCCCGTTTGTCCAAGGCATCCCTCCGTTAGTGCCTCCTGTAGACGGCCACTCGAAAACTGATTAGAGGCCCACGATAGAAGGAGATGACGAACTACCTCTAAAAACAGAAATTATGTGAATTCTGTGCAGCATTGCTATCTCTTTTCGATCAACATTTTAAAGCGTCTTTCAAAACCAAAACACAACACGGCGCGCGATGCATTATAAAAAGGTGGCATGGGCCTTCAAGAGATATTAAAGGGAGGCTGTCGCGATACGCGATACGCGCATGCTCCAGGAACGAACACTGAGCAAAACTATTTAGACTAGCCGATCAAAAAACTATTGAAGAATATGTAAAACGTAAACATTTGGTCGGATGGATCGAGAAATAGCGAGATTTTCAGCCTTCGCTGACGATCGTTACGGGACGATACTTCTTTGTTTTGAGATGCGCAAAAGAGCTGCGCAGTTGCCTGACAGCCTCTTTTTTAACAAACGTTCAATGGGATTTGTACAACGTCAAACGTCACTGAGCATGCATGGAAAACCATAAGTTTCGTTGAGTTCTCGAAGCTTTAGACGGATTGCGTTCACTGCTTTGACCGCTACCTCATAAGCATAGACTTTGAGGAGCTACGAAACTTCATGTCGAAACTTCATTTTGTTCTTTGTTAATGTAAATAAAGTTGAATTGAATTGAATGTCACGCTCATCGCACACAGTATCTTTAAAGTAGCTATATATTTTAGGGGCGTCACCTATCATTACCTGGATAAAACAGGATATAAGGCATGATCCTCTGCATGTCGCTTTGTATGGTGTTGATATCATTACAGTCGTAAGCCTCCCACTGTCTAAACCGACCATCTTCCGTCCAGAAAGCCGACCGCCAAAAGCTGACACTATTAGCAAGCATATCCTGGAGCCAAACGGGAAGCCTGTTGATTTTGGATAACGAATGGGTTGTCTTGTCTTCAAGGGAGATAGAAGGTGAAGTCAGTAACGGTGCTTGCCACTCGTGTACGCTCTCTACGGCATGGAGAAGGTCCTTGCGCATAATGGCGGCACCTCCACGACTGGACTTGAGGAAATTGCTGTAGAAATTGCCGATACGCACCTAAAGCAAATCGGAAAAATTAAAATATCGACTTTTTAGCATATTTTGCATTCTCACGTGTTTTTATGAGTGTTAGTGGTTTTACTTGGCTTGTGATTAGCTGACATCCACCCATTTAACTGTAACTTCTTTTCATACAATCAGTCTGATCATACAAACCTTAGCCTGGTCGCGGTTGGGATAAAACCAAGAAAGGATTATTGTCAGCGTCTTTTTCTGCCCTGGAGCTAGAGTGCTGCTGACACTAGCGGCACCATGAAGTCCACGTAAGCTAGTGTTGGGTTGACCAGCCAAGCCTGAAAATAAAAATGTTATTTTATTTATTACAGCCGAATGGACGATTCAAGTTATAAGCGCGCGCGTTCTTCTTTATTCAGAAATGCCCAAGTCGAGTCCCACAACTACCAGAATGCAGCGCGCGCTTTTTTAACAGTTCGTTCGACAAATGAGTCCCACATCTACCGACATGCAGCGCGCGCGTGCATTATAGCTGGCTATAACTTTTGCTATTGGGAATTTTTTAGAAAACCTCTTCTGAATCGGCCTCCTTTGCAGGTAACAAAATGGATTCCATGTATTATTTCAGGACACAGAACAGTATGGCTCATTGTAATCAGAACTGCGTTGAGATACATGTAAGGAGACTCCCTGGCCTCTGATCTTTTGTAACCTTGCCCAAGAAGGGACGAAAATAACACAGAACAATAACGCGGAGACGTATGCGAACCAAGCTACAGTAGGTCTAACAGATCGCGCATCTAATAATCTACTTGACTCACCTTTCTCAGTAAAATTTTTCCAAATCTCCTCAAACTCATACGCTACACCAAATGAAACGTCCCTGTCCGCTCCCCCCACGGGATGAAATGTGGTGCTACCACTCTGCGGGTAGAAACCAGGCCTCTCAAGCGTCAGCATGTCACGTGATTTGTCAAGTGACCAATGACCTTTGACCCCAGAAGCAATCCCATGCGCCCACGCGTGGAGTGGCATTTTATTCTTCAGTAGGCAAGAGGACGGACCATTAGTAGTCCAAGCCATGCATCTAGGCATGCGATCACACGAGCGGGAACAATCAGATGGGCCGATCTTCCTGTTGAAGAAACAGGTGCAGATTCCAGCTGCTTATTCGGTATCTAATTATACACGAATGATACTTGAATCCATTTTGTCAACATCCTTTTCCATCGGTTGATGGAATGAAGTGCTATATTTTCGATTGGATTCGGTCAAGAATCGGTCTTGATTCGGTGCATCAAGCATAAAACTATCGAATGTTTGACTTTGTGGCGCAGCGTCCTAGTGCGCCGGTGTGCTATGCGAAAGGAAACTGAGTTCGAACCCGAACGAACCAACCGTATCGACTTTCCTCTGCTCCGAGTTGCTTGCATATAGCATTGAATTCCCTTAATCAGGAGCTCTGGCGGAGAAAGGTGGTAAAGGGGCGCACCTTCGAACGCTTAAACACGAGCTTCTGGCTGGGAACAATAGACCTTTTCGGCTTGGACGTAATGTTTTCCCATTTCAGATGACGTGGCATTCATTTTAATAATCTTTCTTTGTCTGGGATGCTTCCATATTCAGACATCCTTCGGTGCGTAGCAGAGAAAGAAAGAAAGAATACTCATGGTAACTCCACGTGGTCTGAAATATGAAACATTACGCCCAAGCCGAGAAGGATTGGATAATCAGTTCCAGCGATTTCGAAGTAAAATAAACTTCCTCTACCTTCATTTACGACTGACAATTGACAGCCTGTACCGACAAAGCTAGATTGTGGCCTTACCGTGTGAACACGACCTCCCCGTAGTTGTCGCCCACGCGAAGGGTATCCTCCTGAAATCCCAAGGGGATATTTAACAGGAATGATGCGTTGACTGGTTCTTTACCCTTGTTCTCTAGAGCAAGCGTGAACGCTACCGCTGGTACCGCTGATTTGTATGGATCCCGCGGGTGAAATGCGGGATACGCGTACAAATCCATCCCTACATCTTCTGTGATCTCATCATCTGGAAAAGAGAAAAACGATGGCAATGAAAAGTCGTGTTGTGAAAGTAAATAGGGAGTTTAAGCTGTGGCGAAGGCAATGGGGAACGACGTCGTATCACGGAACTTCGTGTACACGTTTGTTCGTATTTCCCAAAACATTCCGTTTGGAATTCCTCCCCCTCCCTCCCCCCCCCCCCCCCCCAATATCTTCATCCACCCTCCTCGCCATGTTAAATGAACGCAATTATAAATTTTACTCATTTCTAGCGCTCTTTCTAATCGTGTCGATAGATTTTAGATAACCGGTTTGTTACAAGCTTCATCACTTTACGACGAGGTAAACTCTATTTTCGTATTTCTGATTTTTTATCTATTGTCGCAAAACTTGTCAGGATCACAAATTCTAGGGAGGGCCTTCCAGTGGTAGTGATGGATTATCGCTAGCGTGCCCGCGTGCAAAGTTCACGATTTTGTGACGTCACGATGCGCAAATAGCTTCCCGTACGCTCTGCGTACCTATGCTTCATCTATTGTCTCAAAACTTGTCAGGGTCACACATTCTACGTCGTGCTTTTCAGTGGTAGTGACGGGCTTTCGCTAGCTTGCCCACGTGCGAACTTGAAGATTTTGTGACGTCACGATGTGTCACTGCCTACATTTTGTGATAGAAAACTCTTCGAAATTAGAAACTGGTAGATAGACACCGTGTTCACTGGCAAAAGGGGTTAAGAGAAAGTGCATATACTACAGCGCAACCTACCGACTGTTAGTTTGCTAACGGGATAGGAGCCAGAGTAGTGTAAAGCCTTCACTCCCCTGTAACCCTGAGGAGCGTGCGTCCTTAGCAACACGGCAGCGCTCTGGTTGCCCCTGGCAACCCTCACACCCAGCACGGCTAGATCCAGCGCTCCTTTGTTGAGTTTGGCCGAACCACCGGGGGACTGGTTCTCAATAGTCCACTCGTGAAATGTCCCGTCAGCGCGTAGTTCGAAGGACCCGGTGGCTAAGCCCCCGAGGGGGACACTAGACCGCATGCCAATGGGAGGGTCTCGAGAGTTTTCTCGTTCGACTATGCCGGAAGTCACGTTAGACACACCAGGTGAAAGAGTCGGGATTGCACTCTTGAGCCAGCAACAGAAGGAACCTACAACAGAATGACAAATGATATGAATATTCAAGCACTGCCCAAGTGACATATATAGCCTTCGGGGTGACATGGTTGAACAGAGGAACAGCAAGACCCAAAAGAATTAAGGCTTTGATCTGTAATCTGAGAATTCGTTTGGGCCCAAGAAGAACGATGATGTCAAAGAAAAGGCTTTAGGTAACTGTTGAACAATGTGCTAACAGAAGCATCCTAAGGGGTCTAGAGGTCTAGAGGGAACATGATGATGATGATGATGAAGATATGATTAGGGTCATGATGATGATGATTTAACTTTTTATTGATGTGCTTTCTTTTTATAATGATATTTCAGAGAAAAATTAAAACTATCACGCAACACCTGAAACCCCCCTACCTTTATTGCAGTTTTTAGTTGGCGCTTGTTGTAGCCGTAGCGTCCAGGCGCGGCACCTCGGCTCCTTACAGCAGTACGTGGCACACACGCGTGCGTTATTGTACATTGTGTTACCCATTATGCTTTTCACCTGGAAGCTAAGGAACACGCTACCACGCATGTCCGTGTGATTGAGCCACGCCTCGGTCTTACACTGAGAGTAGTGTTCGGGCATCTCATACAAGTACGAGTACGGCTCGAACACGTGGGTATTCCAAGACCCCGCGGTCTGCAAAGGGGCAACAGATCATAAACAATAGGTTCTTTGCAACTGAACTGTCATGTGGTTGTTATTACGTTACTAAACTATTTGTAGTCGTCTAGATTCCCAGAGCCTCCCCAACGAGGTGCCTCTGCTATTCTTGGGTTGCGCAAAAGCGCGGCGGCCACCATGTTGGTGTACAGAATAAAATCAGCAAATGAACTTTATTTTGTTCCTGTACACCAAACATGGCTGCCAATGACGTCACATGCAAGCCAAGAATACTTAGCCGATGAGGGACGCAGTTCCTAACCGACGATAGTGCGGCTTTCTTATAACTGCTGGAGTAATGACGTAATGGATGAGAAATTCTAGTGGTGAATTCAGACGTCTCCTCTCGCAAAGTGAGGTACGCTCGAGAGTGAAGAGACGGCTGAAAATCAGGCTATGATGAAAGCGGGGATGAGGTTACTCTCCTACTTACCCTCGTAACATTGTACTCTTCCACATACAAGCCACACTGCTGGAGGTAATCGAAGCGACTCGAGTTCCTTACTGTCGACGGTTTGTTACCGAAACGTATCTTGGACAAAGCCTGGTAGAGAGGGTCGGGTTTGTATGTTGATGCCGCTGTAGAACCAATGCAGATCACATTAGAACGTAAATTACTGACAAAGAACGATTGATCAAATCACTTGTGCAGGAAAGTGCAAAAGAAGAAAAACAGTTGGTAGGTTAGGTAGCAAGGCCACGTGGTGTAACGTCATCAAAGTTTAAGCAAATTTTATGTCTCAAGAAGGGTTTACTACAAGGCAGCCAAACTTTGGCAAAAGCTGTTAATGTAGCAAACAAACCCGGGGTTACGTTCGACAACGTGATCAGTTTAAAAAATGTTGCTCATTTGGAGCTCCGCTTTTAGGCATTGGCTAAATCTAAGTATCAAAATTACCATTGCTGCTATGATCCTTGAAGAAACCCTGCGGAGCCATCAATTGCAGCCGATCCGCAAGAGGCATCTTAGCCACACCCGTCAGAGATGCCTGCGCTCTGCCCAATACTTGGTTGTCCTGAGCCATTGCATTGTAACGCGCTTGGGGGCTCATCATCTGAGCTGCTTTCTCAATTAATTTGAGTTCATTAGCTCGAGTAATAGCGGGGTTTTCACCATGTCGAGTTCTGTGACTGTCCATGTAGATCTTGTTTACCTGGTCTACGAAAGATGACAGCCTCTTGAGATCCTTTTGGCTCAAGGCATGCTTTAGATGTTCACGTGCTGCTTTATTGGAGCTTTCTTCTTTAGTAAAGTTTCCCCCTGGTTGGGGAGATGAACTCTCCGGTTTAACTTGTTTTGACAAGTGTCCTGGTTGGGGCGATGCGCTCTCCGGTTTAACAAGATTAACCTGC
Source organism: Scolanthus callimorphus (assembly GCA_033964015.1). Classification (NCBI taxonomy): domain Eukaryota; kingdom Metazoa; phylum Cnidaria; class Anthozoa; order Actiniaria; family Edwardsiidae; genus Scolanthus; species Scolanthus callimorphus. The sequence goes on along the minus strand of CM066918.1, from coordinate 26,365,705 downwards.
TTTGTCAAATGTTTTGGTTGGGGAGATGAACTCTCCGGTTTAACTTGTTTTGACAAATGTCCTGGTTGGGGCGATACACTATCCGGTTTAACAAGATTAACTTGTTTTGTCAAATGTTTTGGTTGGGGAGATGAACTCTCCGGTTTAACCTTTTTGACAAATGTCCTGGTTTGGGCAATGCACTCTCCGGTTTAACAAGATTAACTTGTTTTGTCAAATGTTTTGGTTGGGGAGATGAACTCTCCAGTTTAACGGGTTTTGCTTGTTTTGACAAATGGCCATGCTGAGGCGCATTAACTTGTTTTGGCATATGGGTAGCTCTTTGTCTTGTTCGACTCAACAAACCGAACCTTGCGGAAGAACTCTGCAGTTTTACGTTGCTGACTTTGCCATTTTCAACTTTGCTATTTTGAACTTTACGTGGCATCTCAGCTCCGCTTGTCCTAGCGCCTGGGCCTGCCAGAGAAGTTGTATTTCCGCTACTTTTTTCTAGCTGTTTCTGTTTGTAACGTTGGGATTTAAGAGTTTCATTTGTTTTTATATGTGTGATTAGTTGCGCACTTCGATTAGTGTTATCGTTCCCGCTTTCAAACTGTATTTTGAGCTCCGAATGGCGTGGATGTCCATAACGATAAACCTTCATCGCTAACTGATTTAACCACGTATCTTCCGTCTTCACACCTGCTTTCCTAAGAGACTCTAGAGGGACCCAAGCCGAAGCGTCTTCAGGACTCTCTTTAGTAACTTTCTCTTTAGTCTTGACCTGCGGATGATTCTGGGTTTTTAGTTTTTGACTTCCATCTTCATTCTCTCCTTGAACTTCAAAGGGTCCCGCACCCCGAGGCTCACCCTTACCATTGCCGCTATGATAAACACGTAAACCAGACACAGCATTGTTGACACTTCCGGTAGTACCATGGGCGGTACTACTACCAACATTCGTGACGTCACTTCCTGTGTCACTTGCAACTGTTTCCACATCTTTACTTCGGATTCCACCCTGCAGTGTGAGACCAGAGGAAGCACTGGTGACGCTGCTACTTACGGCATCTTCGAAAGAACCACTGCTGCTACTTTCTCCTAGATCTTTGTCAGCTTCAAGCATCAATGACGGCTCAGAAGCTGAGCCGGAAGTGAAGTCACTATCACCGCTCAGGAATCCCCAGTGAGCCACTTCAAGTTCAGCAGCATTTTTGCCTTCATCACCCTCGCTTACTAGGGTAGCTCCAGTTTTCTTGGTTCTTGCTGTATTCTTCGGAACGTTTTGGAGGTTGTACGCAGCGGCATTACTTTTCTGACTCCCAACTGATCGACGAACTCTTGTAGAAGGCTCTGAGTGAGGGGAAGGAAGACTTCGGCGATGTCCTGTAAAAACGAAGGTCACACTGTGAAAAACGTTCGGGCCTCGGTTTACAAATCGATTGTAGGCCTCCATTATCGGATTAGAACATCTCAAGAAGCCTGGGTTAGACTATGTAAAAGTTATAGTCGAATACATATTTGCACTAATGGAATAATAATAATTCATTTTTGGGGCCAATAAAGGAGACCTGAGGCATTCCGTTCTCATGGAAGAAGCCATCCATAAAAAGTCGATACTTGAACAAAACACGTTTTTTTTCTTCATATAGTCCCCCCAAAAAAACTAAGATAAAATTCACTCTGTCCAGGGATTATTTAGAATTACGATAGAACGCCCGCTCTAACTGACCAAGAGCTGTGGTTTACTATTAATACAATGTGATAAACAAACGTGGGATCTTGGAAGAAAAGTAAAATAAACTTGAAACTAAAGCTCTCAAGCTTTCCCTCGTGTTCTTCCAATATGTGTTCGTGGACGTCTGCTTGCGTTTATCACATTATAATCCATAGAAGTCTGTAGTTATTTCTCAAACATTAGTCTTTCTTCCTGCCAACTGACCTTCCTTTCTGGACACAATGTAGAGCAGTGTGGCACCCCGTTCGGTTGCTCGGAGTTGCTCGGGTCGACATTGTTCCTCGCTATAGCATGTCACGCCATAGCAGTGATCACCAATCCAGGCCAGCAAGTCGCATGTCACGCTCTCACAGCAGCGCTCAATGCACAGCTCGTTCTTCGCACTTGGAGCGAGTTGAGTGAAGGTGCCTGCCTTGAGACCGTCACGCAATCTCGCATTTGCGACAGTAAGGGTATTCGGGCACCTGTACTTAACATCTGCGTGAGAAAGGGTGCTGCGACAGAGGGAAACTGCAGCAGAAATTGCATAGGATTAGTTAGTGGAGGGGGTTTCCTGAGACTGTAAGAAAGGCAAGAGGTGGCGTTACTTGCCCTGACCATATATAGCGCTATTAACTGTTTGTAAACATTGCCATTCTAATGTGCCAACCGTAGATTGAATAGCGCCCTTTGTTCTGTGAACCAATCGATCTCTCGTTGGCACATTAATAACAATGGATGACGTCAGCGTGAACAGCGCTATAAGGGAGCTTAATGAGCCTCGGCCAGCCGCCATTTTGTCAGCCTAGTGACATACCGAGTCAGAAAAAATCTAGAGTCTAGAGCAATATTGTCGATTGAATTCAGTAGATAGATATTTCGAGATTTCTATACTAATCCGTCTTCTAGTTTTGATTCAAAGCAATAGCAAAGGAGTGGTTCACTGGGACTCATAAAGCGAAGGCGCCTTATGAACAACGGACGGAAACCGGAAGTTCGACCTTTTCGTTCTTGGTAAGGTTGTACTCTCATCTCCTTTATCACGCGGGCTTACTTCAGAAACGTCTTCTAGGGAAGATTCTCTGGGAAAAACAACAGCTCAACTTCCGGTTGCCGCAGGTCGTCTAGATTGCCAAGACCGCGCAAGATGGCCCGAGGCAATTAATTCGTGCTTTTTAAACTCAATTGAAATGTGTAATGGGATGCACAGTAATAAAATTTCTTCCCAGCAACAAAAAACAATGAAATTTCGCGAAGAACTATCCAGCAGTAAACAATGCAGAGATAAGGTTGTGTATGGCTTTTATACAATTGATAACCCACCAATTAACTCTCGACACTAATTTTTTTATGACCAGACCTTTAACAATTGACAATCGACATCAAGCACAATGGTGGTGTTAAAATCGAAAGAAATAGGCAAGTAATATAAACGGTACGTTCAACTTACCAGTAGAAAACAACAACAGCACAATCCAACGCTCGCAAAGATCCATTTGTTTTTCTCGAAATAAGTTACCTCGTTCTGATAAGACTCTTGGTTTGAAAGTTTTCTGTTATCATCTAATGATGAGATTTAACGATAAAGGAGGCATCTAAGCATTAGCTGGAGTATAACAAGCAGCTACCGAGAGATCAAAGATGATTCTAAACAAGTAATTAACTTCTCTGAGCAGTGTCTTCCCTCGAAAACATTATGGTGAAAAATAATTACGCCGGCACCGGATTACAGGTCGGTAAACGCACTAAAATTAAATTCCAGTTTCCAAAAAGCAAAGCTTTAAAAATCGAAAAATTCGAAAGCCGCTGTTGAATTCCGCGTTACAGGTGGCTGCGCTACGGGCAGTTGACCAGCGGCAGGTGCTACGGGTTGGTGACTAGCGGTTGCTATGGAAACTATGCTGGCTCAGGTAGATTTCAAAACATGCAAAACAATAACATTCCAAGAATATTTTGTAAAAGTAAACGTTTGTATAAGTGTACAACAGAAGAACAGGGTACGAAATAAATGTCATTTTAAATTCATTTTATTTCAAAATTAGAAAACATAGAATTGATATTTATTTTTATATATTATGTATTTTGTAAAAATTTCTATTTTTTCTATTTTGATTGGTGATTGGCTAGATTGTTTTTAAAATATAAGTTCATTTTGCGACAATATCATTTGTATTGTTTAGTTACGTGACATGAAGTACTTGAAGCTCGCATCAACCTATCACATATTATTTCCTTCACTAAAATCATTAAAATTGTTGATTAACAATAAAATCATTGATTAATGTCTATTAAAATCTATTCACATTGATGCTATAAAAACGAGCTACCACATGATCACTAGCAGGTCACGGGTCAGGAACATTAACATAAACACAACAATGTTCATTAGTTGGTACGAGTGTCGCAGTCCATGTGGGATCTATAAATTTTCAATCGTCGTCTTCATCGTGTTCGAATGGTTCCCTGTAAACGAAAAAAGATATATCAATCATTTATACCATACGCATTGAACGAAAAACGCAATTTTCATAGTGTTATCATCCTAATAATACACATGAAAACATTTCTGTATTCTGATTGGCTGAGAGCAGTGCAGTTTTTAGGTAACAAAGTGCCAAAAAAGGCAACAAAGTGCAAAAATGGTTAAGAAAGTGCAAAATTTCTTTTGTTCATGCTCAAATTCCCTCAGGATTTCAGTCCAGATTTCAATCAAGGAAAAATGCGTGCGGCTTGTTCAGTTTGTAAGCAGATTTGTAAATGACTCCTTAGAAATATTTCATGTGTATTATTAAAAGGAAATCATACGACTTTTCTCGTTCAATTTGGAATTTATTTATTTTGATACTTTTTGAAAAACCCACTCGTGCAAATCAATTCCCAATTAAACTCGAAGTCGTTTGATTTCCTATACTAACAGCGAAAGTGGATGTCTCACGCGGCGCATTTTCAAAACGCCTTGCTCAATTTCGCTCAGAGCAGTCGACTGGCTTTCTGCCGCGACGAAAACCCAGTTGATTACACAAGGTCAAAAAGGGCACGGACGTGATTGGCTTAGATGGTTTGACTGCCGTAACAGAATAGACACAATCAAACTATGCGTATTTTTAGAACATCGATTCTGATTTTGAAGTCTGTGCACTAGTTTGGCTTCCATCTGTCTTTCTAGTGCACTCATGTGGCTTCCTTACGCACTCATCTGGCTTTCTAAGTGCACTGGTCATCGCGACGAAAGCCAGTCGAGTGTGCTTGGAGAAAACAGCACATAGTTTGACTGATGGGAAAGCAAAACCCAACTCAAAGGCAAACTCGATGTCTTGAAAATCCGCAACGCTAAAGAACAAACACTAAACGAACGCCAAAGAACGAATTCAGAAAACCAAGCAAAAAAGCAAAAATACCTTGGATGATTAGTTCCCGCCATGTTTACCCCTACGTTTTCCTCCATGACCCCCACCGGGTCTGCCTCCAGGTCTGCCTCCAGGTCTTCCACCGGGTCTACCACCAGGTCCTCCACCGGGTCTACCACCAGGGGGCTTCCCCCGTCCTCCGGTACCCCTCATTCCCATACAATCTTTACCACAACCAGTCACGCAACACTTCCAGTCTCCACGGCAGTCGCTGTCAGACTCGCAGTAATTCACATGTTTCATTACCGCACTTGGGCACAGCTCGATTGGTGGGCAGACACCCGGTTTTTTGGCTGTAAGTCAAAACGTCACGATACCGTTTTACACGATAGAAGAGAAATTATTGTGCTCATGAATTTAGACGTCTCCATTCGCAAAGTGGGAAAGTGAACGGACGGCGGGAATTCAGGCTACGTGTTATGTTTAGTGTATAGCTATTACCACAAGGAAATGGGCTGAAAAAGAAGTACAGTCACTCACCATAGGGTCACTATACAATTGTTACTACGTGGAGAACGAGTTATCAAGGAGCTTTGTAAAGACTAGACTTTCACTCAACAAAACACGGGCTGGCATTGGTTGATTTGAGTGTGACGTGGCCTTGAACAATATACACTAAAGCCGGCTTTTCACTAGTGAAATAACCGGAGACGGATAAGGAGACGGAGACGTAAGAGCTTACGTTTGTGTGAAAATCGTTGTGACAGTAGCGACGTAAGCGTAGACGTAAGAAAAAGGAAATCTTCCGTTCTGCTTATCCACCATTACGCCTCCTTCTCCGTCTCCGTTCTTTGATTTTCACACAATACAAGCGTCCTCACGTATTCGTCTACGCTTACTTCACTAGAGGAAAGTCGGCTTTAATGATCACGTTATATTCCTAGACTTTCGCTCCAACAGTGAAACGCAAGGCTTTAAGTGCGTTTCCGGAAATAGTTAAAAAATCCCTCACACGGTCGAGACTGACGACGTGCTTGTCTAATAACTGTGATAGAGTTTGAACTGACCGCATTGGCCGACGCTGGCGACGTGAACGTCCTTGCCGTTTTTGCACGCCTCTACCCTCATCAAGCACTCATTAGCATAAGTCTTGCCGTCTGACCCGCACACTTGGTTCAGATTCGCCGTGCATTTAGTCGGGCACTCGCATGCAGGAATGTTATTACGTAGAACACAGTGCTGGAAGGGTTTGGCGCAGAGGGTAATGGAGCAAGGGTGGACTAAGGGAGAGATCACAGGTTGGAAGAGAAAATGTTTGGTTTAATATAATATTCGCGTTTGTATTCGTCGTGCATTTAGTCGGGCGCTCGCATGCAGGGACGTTAATACGAAGAATACAGTGCTGGAAGGGTGCACAGAGAGTAACGGAGCAAGGATGGACTAAGAGGGAGACCACAGGTTAGAAGGGAAACTGTTGGGTTAATATTCGCCATGCATTTAGTCGGGCGCTCGCATGCAGGGACGTTATTACGAAGAATACAGTGCTGGAAGGGTGCACAGAGAGTAACGGAGCAAGGATGGACTAAGAGGGAGACCACAGGTTAGAAGGGAAACTGTTGGGTTAATATTCGCCATGCATTTAGTCGGGCGCTCGCATGCAGGGACGTTATTACGAAGAATACAGTGCTGGAAGGGTGCACAGAGAGTAACGGAGCAAGGATGGACTAAGAGGGAGACCACAGGTTAGAAGGGAAACTGTTGGGTTAATATTCGCCATGCATTTAGTCGGGCGCTCGCATGCAGGGACGTTATTACGAAGAATACAGTGCTGGAAGGGTGCACAGAGAGTAACGGAGCAAGGATGGACTAAGAGGGAGACCACAGGTTAGAAGGGAAACTGTTGGGTTAATATTCGCCATGCATTTAGTCGGGCGCTCGCATGCAGGGACGTTATTACGAAGAATACAGTGCTGGAAGGGTGCACAGAGAGTAACGGAGCAAGGATGGACTAAGAGGGAGACCACAGGTTAGAAGGGAAACTGTTGGGTTAATATTCGCCATGCATTTATTCGGGCGCTCGCATGCAGGGACGTTAATACGAAGAATACAGTCATGGAAGGGTGCACAGAGAGTAGCGGAGCAAGAATGGACTAAGAGGGAGACCACAGGTTAGAAGGGAAACTGTTAGATTCATATTCGCCGTACATTTAGTCAGGCACTCGCATACAGGTGTAAATGCATAGGACACAAAAGAAGAAGCATTTTGGCGCAGAGAATAACAAAGCATGGGGATATGGACTACAGATCACAGGTTAGAAGGGAAAATGTTAAGAGTTCAAATTCGCCATGCATTAAGGATGAGAAATACGAGAAATAAAATCCACTAACTTGTCGCATAACGATTTCACGTGATTGCAGCGTTGCAAGATTTTGATCGACGCTGCAGTTTTTCACCCTAGCCGCAAACCTGCCTGTTCATCCCAACAAGATTTCAAAAACTCGGATTTGCAATCCGTTTCCATCCGCTCTGTAATAGGTCCATGAATCCTACTATCATGATCCCTTTGTAGTTTAAGAGCTATTCAACAAATCTTGATTAGTATTTTGGCTATCCATCAGTTATTTGGATGTTTTTACATCACCAAAAGTGTGCTAAAATCGTGACACTGCTCCTTTAACAGAGCAGGGATGAGCTACAGGGCAGAGCCCAGCTTATAGATACCTGTGCAATTGAACCCGTCGCCAACGAAGCCTTTGTTGCACACGCACGTTCGTCTGTTACACTTGGCGTTGGCACCGCATTTCTTGGGGCAAGCAAGGACTTGTGCTGGAGAATTGATGAAAAGTATATCAGAAATACAACGACAAAAGCATTTCGATAATGTTCCGTTAATCGAACAGTGCAATAACTCAAAGCTGTAAGGGCTTCGGATTTAACATGCAGCGTTCACAGTTTTTGTTGAATTGCACTGGCGGGCAAGAAATGCTTTCGTAAAGCGCTGTTCACGCTGAAGTCATCCATGGTCGACTGTTTCACAAGATAAAGGGCTCTATTCAATTTACGGTTGGCAAATTAGCATCAGAATGATAACGTTGATAAACAGTGAATAGTCTATACTTGGGAGTTCGAGGATAGATCGAGGAGCTTCTGTAGAAAAAGCTGGGCGACAACAAACTGAGAAAATAAGTCCATTACAAGGCCGTAGCTAGACATTTTTGTCTGGGAAGGGGGGGGCAAGCCTTGGTCATCCTTTGTTTTTGCTAGGGGGCAAGCAGGTTTTTCCCCACATGTTGACACTAAAAAATTTACTTCGCTGGGGGAGCAACTGCCCCCTCTGCCCCTACGCTAGCTACGGCACTGCATTAGCAACTTACGTCTAGGTATAGACGGTAGCGGCATCATACAGCGCTTGTTACAGCCATCATGACAGCAGATCTTAGGTGGGGAACACCCTCGGTTGGTGCGGCAACCACCGGTAAGAGAGCCAGGGGCGCCTGGAGAGGCTCTGCGACCACCTGGAGCGCCGGGTCCACGGCACGGGTGGGGGTCGGTTGGGGGGCATTTTCCAGGTATGCCGGGTCTCGAAGGTGGTCCAACCGATAACCCTGCAAATTAGGAAGTAATAGATCAAACACTAGAGAGCGTGTTTCATCAGGAGTTCCAAACACTGAGAAGTGGGTTGAAATGACGAGACAAAGCCCAGTTTTTTAACCGACTTCGAAAAAAGCTATATCGAGTGTTTGATATAGCTTCTCAAACAAATGATTTAATGTCGAGAAAAAGAAGGAATAAAATCTCAAAATTCTATGCAAATTAAAATCAGGTATCAAACCTCCTCCACGGTTGTGATGTTCTTTGTTCAAACTTGATGAATTATTAATGAGTTTGAGAAGGGAGTCGGTTGTATGGTTATCACTAGGTGCCATTGGCGCCTAAATGAAACATTCTAGTCGCCAAACAGTGAAGTTTGTCGTCGCCATATTAGAAATATTGTCGCATTTTTTTAATGCCGTTGATAGCTAACTTTGAGAAGGCATTTTTTAAACCTGCAGACTGAAACGAAAAGTCACCATTTGGCGACTAGGTTGAAATGTTTACTCGACAAACCCTAAATTGCAATGTAGGGCCCTGCATTGCGGTAACTTTGCTAAATATCAAATTTATGCAGTTAACTGCTTCAGCAGGAGAAGATATCAAGATTTACCTTTCTAGTCTGTAGGTTTCTAATATACCCTTCTCAAAGCTAACTGTCAACGGCACCGAGGTCCCGTCTCGTCTTTCTACCCTACCCAGTTCAAGGGGGACGTTAAAGAACCACTGGGGACGTAATAAACCCTCTGGCAGTGACCACCCTCAGTGTCTGTGCTTAAGACCGCTTGGCAGCCAGTGGCGCCCTTGGACCCAACGCAATTCAGCTTACGAGCTGCGAGTTTGGGGAGTCGGTCGCACATACGTTTACATTAATTCGGGAGAAAAAGATGGCGACAATCTTCACTATTTGGCGACTAGACTTTGTTATTAGGCACCAATGGCATCTCTCGAAAAGGCACATGTCGGGCCCTGCATGTGTTCTGCATTCTTGTTATCACTGGTTAGACTATTATATTGATGCGTGGCTTAAGACCACACAGTAAAAATTTCGGAAACGTGGAATATTCGGACGGTTTTAGTTTGGACACTATTTTTGTCCGAAATCAAACTTGTTCGAAATTAAGCTCCGTAATTAACCCTTGAGGTCACTTAAGCCTGGAAATAAAACGTTGGTCGCCAAAAATAAAAAAGTTGACACAATGGCAACTGCATTCGTCGCAATTTCGGGGTGGCGTGACATGCTAAGAGCTGGAGCGTGACACGAAAGAAAAGCATCACACTTACCTCCACACTTAGCCATACAGGCCCTGTGGGTTCGGAAACGGTTGGCGTTACCTAGGCAACCACCATAGTTGAACGATTGACACCTGCCACTCGTGTAATTGTAGAAGAACGAAGGGATGCGAGCATAACAGGGACCAACTGTCTTGGGGAGACGGCACACGTCTCGCGCTACAAGAAAGAATAGAGGGATTTGTCGATCTTTGTCTTAAAAACGACAAGCACAACTTGTGTAATTTAACTACGTCAACAAACTAGTCAACCATTGATTGTACTTTTTACGATCCATTAGCCTGACACACAAGCACCATCTTAAAATTTTCAGCCGATTTATTCAGCATGGAAACGAGGCCAAGCAGGGCGCGGATTTTGCTCATAGTGGAAAGCGAAGCCTGGTGCTGGGATTTATGGTATAAAAGTTGACAAAGATACCAAAAATTACTCCTTATTTGTTTTTAGAACCAAAAGTTGATTGGCCTTTTTTCTGCTTTTCCGCATCGTTCTGGAAACAAAATGGCGGCACGTTACAAAGGCGAATGGTTATAAGAACAACATATTCTGTAAAGTCGAGACCACTACCAGGTTCATTGTAATCACATTTATTTCTACCCCGGTAGTGTTATAAATGAGTTCAAAATGCCATAATCATCATGAGACCTAAGCCAGCCGTACCCATATCTAGGGCCCGACATTGCGACCATATGGTCGCCAATGGCGACTAAATTTGGGGGTTTGGCGACCAAAAGTTTAATTCTAGTCACCAAGTGGCACCCCATCTTTCTGAGTTCAGCTGAGATCCACGCTTTCGTGGCGACTAAATATTGCTATTTGGCAACTAAATTTTATTGAATTGGTCGTCAATGGTACCTAGCGAAAAACGTTAATGTCGGGGACTGTCTAGGCTAAGTGACAGACATACAAACGTGTCTACATGACAGGGCGGAAATGACCTGCTAAAATTTTTTTTAGGAAATAAGCTAGCTTTTTTCAATCATATCTCAAATTCATATTCTTCAAACTTCTTTAAATTTGGATTACGCTTTTGGTCATAGAAACTGCTCTTATTCGGAATCTTGAGCTTATATATTGAAATATGGCGAAGTTAGACATTTTATTTTTGGTCATTTCTTTGACTACACACAGACTGCGTGACATTATTTCTCACCTTTGCAAACTCCAAGCTTGAAAGTCATTCTTTTTCTGCCGCAGTTCTTGGACATCATGACGCACACTGACGCGTACGTCTTGCCGTCGCTACCACATACGGGACGCCACTCACGTGTGCATACGGTAGGGCACACACATTCTGCCCGCCCCTGTCTTACTTCACATTTGGTAGGGAACTTACACAAGGTGTAGGCGCACGGATTATGGTCACGAGGTGGGCCGCTGATGGCATCTGAGAAAGATAATAGGTAAAATGATGACTTGTGATTAATAGCCCAGGATCGAATTACGCTCCAATGCTCACAAGACAAAAGCTTCAAATCGAGGGTTTCTCAAAATTCTAATACATTTACGGTAATTTCAGAAGAAAGCCTCGACTTGAGGTTATTGTTTGTAGGCATTGGAGCGTAATTCGAACATGGCCTATTGGGATGTTATGGATTGACCTATACCCCATTCACACCGGCGCTTAAACTAGTTTAAAGGTGGTTTAATTAAACTGGTTAAAATCCTTATCTCCCAAGAGAAGACTGTTTCAAGGACAAAACTGAATAGACTGTAATTTACATGTTGTAATTTACAAGTGATCATTTAGCTAGTAAGAGTTTATCGCAGTAAGAAACTTGTCATGTTATCAGGCGAAGAAAAGCCTTGTTTAACTAAACATGGTTGTGGTGTGAATGCGGTACTAGAGTGTGCTGCAGTTTGGAAGCACGGATTTGTGAAGCGCTAATAGAATGAGAAGTGGGCAAAATTCGAGTTACGAGTTGCACGAGCCATTGCAGGGTTAACACCACCTGAAGTCACCTACCAATCTTAGGAGGAAGCTTGAGGGGTGGAGTGCAGACATTCAGGCAGCCGTCATTACAGCAGATCATATCTCCTGGACACTCTTCGTTATCAGCACACGTGATCGGGTTTATTTTCATTTCGCATTTAATGGGTCGACTGGTGGGCACCTTCCTTGTTTTGCTGAAAATAGTCCAGTCAGAAAGTGTCTGAAATCGTGAGACCCAAACAAGGCGCGTAGGCGAAAGAAAGCGTGCGCGCGAAGGAAAGACTTAATTAACTCTTGCATTTACGCACGTTCACCAAATAGGGACTACAGTGTATAATTTAGCAAGGATAAATGCTTTTAATTGCGCCGGACTGTGGCATTTTAACAGGAGTGAACACAATCCGTTAAAATCTCATGGAACTTCCATGTATGCTTTGGCCTAAAACTGGTTGAAGCGATGTTGATGTAGATGTAGTCGCAGAGCAGCACCGTAAGGTTATTTTGAACGGTTCTTACCGTATTAGACCAACACAGCAAACAGTTCATAACATTGTCACACCCATCGGACACATTATCTGTAACTAAGATAGAAGCTTGCAAGAACCAACGACAGAGTGGCTTACTTACGTTTACACGAGCCTTTGTAAGAGAAGAATAGCTCATTCATGTTTGCGGGTGTACACGCCGCCACCTCCAGCTCACACATGTTGCTGTACGTCTTGCGGTCGGAGCCGCATACGGGCTCTAGCTCCCTCGTGCAGGCCGTGGGACACTTACACACGGCGGCACCGTTCTCTACTAGGCATCGGCTACGGGGGAAACTGCACAGCGGCATGTCACACGGATCGGCTGAGGCGTTCCTTGCTTCTTAGGTGCGTAGGGAGGAAAGAAAAACACCGATAATAAATTGCTAGGCTCGCGCTAATTTAGAAGGGAATGGTTCGGACAACGCTTTATACAGCGGGAACACGGCATAAGGGCAAGTTGTCCCACACGACCAACTTTCAGGAAAGATTTCTTACCAGCGCGAACAGTCTTGGCCAGGTTTCTAGGAAAGGTTTTTTTCTACACCACTAATGGTCGTTTGCCCCATTCACACCGATTTTCATTAGGTGTCTGTCGCCCGAGAATCTTTGAAACATCTTTGAAACTACAATTTTTCGAGTCGAGCACAAAACAAATAAGCTGTGACTCAGAAACAATCCCCCCAAATCGCCACGTGTTTATCAGTTTACGTTACCTGGCAACATAGTTTAAAGAGAGCCAGTCATGATACGCGCATGCTCATGGAGCGATCACTGAATTATCAACAAAACTAGAGCAGATTTCGTATGACTGTGAAAAGTGTCGCGGTACGGCGCGGTACTGTCGCGGTGGCGGTACGGAACCTGGCCTGCTGTAGATGGAAAGAAATCGCCAATGAAATCGCGTAGTCGCGGTACGGTCACGGTCGCGGCGCGGAACAACTTTGTGGCGGTACTTTTCACAGTCAACGAATCTGCTCTATCTAAGGATGTGTAATGCTAAAAAGCATGGTCGGATAGATTGAGAAGTAGCGAGATTATATAGGATTTGTTTTCGAGGTTTTTTAGCTTTCGCTGGTCATCGTTACGGGACGATATTTCTTTGATTTGTGAGATGCGCAGAAGAGTTGCGCAGTGGCGTGACAGGCTCCCTTGAAACGTTCACGTTACCTGGCTGATCCTTGCATTCGCCGAAATGCGCAAGTCTGAGCTTTCCCAAGTTTTCGGCCTTGCACGCCTTGACCTCTAGCGGGCAAATGTTGCCGTAAGTCTTGCCGTCTGAGCCGCACACAGGCTCGTATTGCTCCGTACAGGCAGTTGGACACTCGCAGGTCGCGGTACCGTTTACTTCCACACACTGGCTGTGCGGGAAGCTACATAGCGAGATATCGCATATGGAGTGTGGAGGGGTAACGAAGTCGCTACCAGCTACAGTGAATGAAAAAAAGCGCCGTGAATGAATGTGTAATCACTTGACATTTATCGCTTGTCTGGAAAAGAGAAGGTCAAAATAAATATATGCTTTGAAAATGCGGGTCACGATTCAACGATTTTAGCTGTAATGGAGAGGAGATTTAAATAACGCGCGTGCTCCAAAAACAGCATTTATTTCACCACACAAGATGCACCGAAAGTCTAATCGCGCTATAATAACGCACGCGCTCTCGGACGTCTACCTTCTAGCCAACAGAGCATTTACACTTGTTTCCAGTCTCGAGAAATGTCTCATAGGGTTGACATACGAGTCAAAATCATACTCACATGAGCATGGTCCATCATGCGCAAGTTCCGGTTTTCCAAGATGATCTGGTTTGCATGCCTCTACCGCAAGAACACACGGGTTAGGGTAGTATTTCCATCCGTGCCGCATACCTCGTACAGTTCAAGCGTGCATGCCTTGGGACACTCGCACGTGGCGTTACCATCAACAACGACGCAACGAGTGTGAGGGAAGCTACATAGGGATATGTCGCACGGGTTGCTTGCATTCGTCGCTAAATAGGGAAAAACAGTTTCCGATTATTATAGAGCAGATTTCGTGACACGGCGCGGCACTGTCGCGGCACGGATCCTGGCCTGCAATAGATACTTGCAAATGCTTGCAAACTGAAACGATTCCATGACAACGCACATTCTTTTACACTTTGGCACCCGTATGTTTGTGGTCTTACAATTCTGCACGCCTTTTGCCCGAAAAGGGTGCGCGTTGTAATGGAATCATAGACAAAAAAAAACGATTTTTCCATTTGCAAGCATTTTTCTTGTAAGTGTCAACTGCGCGTTTTACTGAAACGGCTATAAACGTTTCGTGTCTCTGGTGTGGCGTTTAGAAGTCAAAACAAAACATTTGATTGTACAATTTAAATCACTTAGGAGAGTAACGAGTGAACAGCTCTGGGTGATTTCACGCAGGCTTTGAGAGGTTTTCTGAACTAATGAGGACTAACTAGACTCCAAAACAAATTTTCCACAAATGCAAACGAAACTTTGGTTTGACGGACGGAAGCCAAAACGCAGTTTGGCGTTCGGAAATGTAAAGCACGAGTTCGCAGATTTATGGAAATCGCAGTTAATGGAATACTTACGCGGACAAGGCCCAAAATGGGACAACTGCAAAGAGTCGTTTTTCTTGTCACACGCCACCTTTGCTAGAGCGCAGTCATTGGGGTAGGTCTTCCCGTCAGACGCACACACTGGTTTATAGTCCAGAGTGCAAACCTTGGGACACTCGCAAATCGCCGTTTCGTTCTTCGCTATGCAATTTATATGTGGAAACTTGCAGAGGGTTATGTCACAGATGTCCCTCATCTTCCCTACTTCGGGTTTAGCTGTCAAAGGAGATGGTTTAGTTAGAATATTACTCGCACGGGCAAACAGTCAGTCGGCCTTGGTCCGACACCGCCTTAGTCCGACATTTATTTCTTCTCCTAGTGAAGATCTTAGAAACTTGGCAAATCCAAATGACACACGCTAAGTCATTTGGTTTGACCAGTTGTAGATCTCAATTCTAAGTAGAAATATAAATGACCAAGGCAGTGTATCGTACCAAGGCGGACTGACTGTATTCAAAATGATGTAAAACCCTTGGAAATCAGGCAAAACCCATGGAATACACGTGGAACCCATAGAACAATATGGAACCCATGAAAATGACAGGAACCCATGAAAAACAATGTGGAAACCATGGAAACAATGCGGGTCCCATGAAGCCTATGAAAATCATGTTTAAAATACATGTGGAAACCTTGATACAATGAACTGTGATATTTATGATCCTATGAAACTAGCCTTCTGGAATAGTAAGGCAAATCTTCTAACAAGACCACAATGTGATGAAGAGATCTAATAAATCACATACTGGACATAATCATTGCAACATGCAAGTTATAAAGTGGGCTACTGCCCATATTTGTGCATATATGAGAAAAATACTCAGAAAAATTTCTCAGAAAAATTTCTGAGTTCCCACGACCTGCTCGACACAGAGCTCTCAGCAAGCTCAGTTCGTAGAACATCCGGGTAGTAACTGGAAGGTCGTGGGTTCAAGTCCCATCTGGGAACTCAGAATCTTTTCTGAGTATTTTTCTCACCACAATGTGATACTCACGTGGACATGGACCGTCATGCCAAAGTTCCAATTTTCCCAAGTTCTCTGGTTTGCATGCCTCTACCTCAAGATTACACGGATTGGAGTAGGTATTCCCGTCAGTCCCGCATACCTCGAACAGTTCACGCGTGCACGCGGCAGGGCACTCACAAGTGGCTGTGTTGTTCACTTCTACACAGACGGTATGGGGAAAGCTACACAAGGCGATATCGCACGGTTTGACCTTAACCTCGCTGACAACTGGAAATAAGATTACATAAAAGGGCAGTGACTCATAGGTACGAGCCGCCTAGGAAATTCTCACCTGAGGAATTTCCGTTTATTGGCCAACACGAGGTGGTTTTCCGTTTTGATGATAGGTTGCGATATTTTCTCTCAACGGGGCGCGTTCAAATTTCACTTTGAAAGACGCAAAAACACTACACAAGATAGCGAGGGAAAACGCGATTCCAGGATCAAATGTTAGAGACGATTGGATGTGTAAACTGGATTCAGGGTCAATTAAAAGGGTCATTCAGAACTGAAAGTTCCTCACCGGACGGTAACGCGCTACTATTCATCTGGCTCTCACGTCATTCTCAAACCCAGAGCTCCGCGGCTTGTCTCCTCGCGGGGGAGGCTCTGGTGACAGCCATTGACGCATGCGCGATATTTGATAGAGTCATACAGAGCCGTTGAGAGATACAACTTTCTGCGACAGCCCTAACGTTCAAAATCAGTCAATCGGCCCTCAAATGGAAGTCCCCAGAGCCTCCCCTGCGAGCAGTCGAGCCTGGGAGCTCTGATTACGAGAATGGTCTCAGGTCGGATGCTTCCCAGGCACCCACGACTCAGGTTCCTCGATCCTTGCCATCTTTTCAGGTTACTAGAGCAGATTTCGTATGACTGTGAAAAGTGCCGCGAAAGAGTTGTGCCGCGCCGCGATCGTACCGCGACTAAGCGATTTCATTTGGTATCTACAGCAGGCCAGGTTCCGTACCGCCACCGCGACAGCACTGCGCCGTGTCATGGTACTTTTCACAGTCAAACGAAATCTGCTTTATTGTAGAGCTGGAATATAGTACTCACCTGGCGGACAAGGCCCTTCATGGAGCAGCATCAGATTGTCTACGTTTTCAGGTTTACAGGCCTCGAGCTCGAGCTGACACATGTTATCGTACGTCCTGTTATCAGTGCCACATACCGGCATCATCTCCAGGGTGCAGACGGTAGGGCATTCACATCGGGCCGTGCCATTTACGGGAGTACAGATCGAGTGGGGGAAACTACATAACAACATATCGCAAGGGTCCTCTGGGATGGTGTCCTCTGCATGGGAGAAATGAATAGGATTGCTCATCAATAAACCGATTCAACATGTGACAATATATATATTCTTTTATTCAAGTGTTACATCTTGGGGTCAGAGAATTCTTCTGTGATCAGCCAGGAGCCTATCAACGGGATCCTCCATCTACTCCACTAGGTCTAGCCATATGCACAGGGAGCCCATCAACAGGAGCCTCCATCTACTACACTAGGTCTAGCCATATGCACAGAAAGCACATCAACAGAAGCCTCCATCTACTCCACTAGGTCTAGCCATATGCACAGGGAGCAAATCAACAGGAGCCCCCATCTACTCCACTAGACCTAGCCATATGCACAGGAAAGCCCATTAACTGGAGCCCCCATCTACTCCACTAGACCTAGCCATATGCACAGGGAGCCCATCGAAGGGAGCCCCCGTCTACTCCACTAGGTCTAGCCATATGCACAGGGAGCACATCAAAAGGAGCCTCCATCTACTCCACTAGGTCTAGCCATATGCACAGGGAGCAAATCAACAGAAGCCTCCATCTACTCCACTAGGTCTAGTCATATGCACAGGGAGCCCATCAACAGGAGCCTCCATCTACTCCACTAGGTCTAGCCATATCTACAGGGAGCACATCAACAGAAGCCCCCATCTACTCCACTAGGTCTATCCATATGCATAGGGAGCACATCAACAGAAGCCTCCATCTACTCACAGGTCTATCCATATGCACAGGTAGCACATCAAAAGAAGCCTCCAACTACTCCACTAACTAGGTCTAGCCATATGCACATATATTTGACTGTGGATTTTGAATTTAAACGGGAAAAGGGCACGTTCTTGCTCCCTTTTATTCTTCGTAATAATCTTTCATCTTTTTGCTCACGTTTCAGCAGCCAACTTAAAAACAGCCTCTGCTCCTACTATAGTTCGCTGCAAAAGTATGCCCGCATAACGGTGTTTTCTTACCTACGCAGCTTGTTCCGTTGCCAAGGTAACCGTCATCGCAAACGCACTTACGTCCTCCCACTGCCAGCTCCACGCAATGCGCAAACGGGTGACATTGTTCGGGGCAACTCAGATCTAACAACACAAGCACAAAGTACTACTAGATTATTTCTCAGGACAAATTACTACGAGTAGAGACTTATGCCTGCGACAACGGCAACGAGCGTCTCAGACTAATTCAGTAACTTAGTCAAGTTTCCGAGAGTAATCTAACTGTAACGGTATGTTAATGGTCAGGCAAGCTTGTGGCCGCGTACTGACAATGATAGTCAGCTGGTGGAGCATGGGACGTACAATTCTGATCGTGGTTTCGAATCCCTCTCGGGTCCAGACGTTTTCTCTCTTTCACCGGGCATTAGGCTAACGCTCAGAAGCACATACATTAACTTTCTTCGAGAGGCGCAGTTGACGCCTAAATAAATAAAACATTTTAGTATAAACCAACTAATGGTCTATTACAAATCCTGCATTCTGATTGGCTGAGCTACTAATGGTCTATTAGTGATAGACCGTGCCTGGCTAAATCGCCACCTTTATTTGCAAGAAAACGTGATTTTTTCAACATAAAATAATGGAATTCATTGCCAAAACCGACCAACTAGTTGGTTTATACTAAAACAATGAGACCTCTCGTCCTCATGTGCTATGATATCAATAGACCATTCGGCCTTGAGGTCTAATTGTTAAATAGTCGCCAAATAGTGAAGTTTGGTCGCCATAAAGAAAACGTATAGAAAAAGGTCGCCATCTTTTTCTTTGGAATTAATGCTGTTCACAGCTTATTTTGGGAAGGACATCTTTTAAAAACCTACAGGCTTAAAAAATTAGTCGTCAATGCCAACTAGGTTGAATATTTTGGTCGCCAAAAATTTGTACTTTAACATACATACACATACGAATATACATAAGGTTAGTTTATTTCCACACTTAAAGGGAAAGACGAGAAACTCAAACAGCGACGTCTCTGGATCCAATAGGATACAATGTCCGCAGAAATATAAGTAAATAAGGTAAAAAGCAGACAAAACAGGAGCCGAGAGATGCCAACGTTTCGGATTTTACTTTCAATCCTTCATCAGGGCGGCTCTCGGCTCCTGTTTTGTCTGCTTTTTACCTTATTTACTTTTATTTCCACACTTGCAACGGTGAGTCTGGATGCTTACCACAGATGCCTTTCCTGATGACAGATACCTCCGAATTATTCATGCAGTTCATCACCTCAAGAGTGCAAGGGTTTGGATAAACTTTTCCGTCGGAACCGCAGACTGGGTCGTAATTTTTCGTACACGATTTGTCGCACACACAACGGGGTTGACCTCCCTTCACGATGCACTTATGGCGGCGGTGTTCGCATAGAGAGATCTCGCATGGGTCGAACAACCCTGAAATTACAAAAGAAAAACAATTATAAAATCACACAGGACTAAGTTTGATTTCACATGGGCCAGCTCGACTGGTGTTAAACACAAATAATAACAACAATAAACAACAAGGATGGATAATATACTGTCCATCGACACTTAGGGGAACAGTTATTTTAGATTTGTTGTTTTAGTTTTAGTATTCACCTTATCACTTGGATGAGATATGAAATTCTTGTCAATGTTACCTAGAAACGTCTGCGATTGACACCGAAGCTCGCACGCGACGCAAAACAGTGAATATCCTCGGATATTTCGAGTTTCAGGAGCCAATCAGGGTGTGCAGAATTGTATATCCAACCTTACTCAGTCATGCTTCCATTGCAGGTTGCTGCATATGGTCAAATATAATCAACTCTTTTCACTATTAACACAGATAAACGAGGGTTTTTGTTTTAAGTTGTGTGATTTATGCTGGAGTTTCCTTTCGATGGCAAACTGTCCTGAAGAGGTCTGCGTTACTACTATTACAAAAAACATCGTCTACGACATCAACAAGGTCATCAACAACAGCATCAAAGGAATCAACAACAGCATCAAAAACAACAGGAGAGAACTCTGTTGCCCCCTTCCCTTCAAGGAACTTACGGTTGCATTCTCCCAAGTGTAGGACGCGGAGCACGACATTATGGAGGCAGCCCTCCACCTCCATTGCTCGCCTGTTGGGGTAACTCTGGCCGTCTGATGCGCACACCGGGTTGTAGTCGGCAGTCACAATCATGGGACACTTGCACACAGCTTCACCGTTGACTACCTTGCACTTCTGTAACGGGTGACTGCATGGGGAGAGGCTGCACGCATCTTTCACACCTAAAAACATTTTGTATGTTCAATGCATGCAGAGGTGAGATTTGCCACTAACCATGCTGGTCTTTCCATTGTTGTTGTTACCTCCAGACAGAGGATCCAACCACAGGGCACCAGCAATTAGTTCACAATGGAAGCATAAAATACAGGAATTTTAAGATAACAATCTTATTTTCAACTCAGTGAGTCGCAGCCGCGTGTACGCATGTGTATGCCTATTTTTAACGACACACAACTCAACTTACACCGTCCTTGATTGAAGACCGTCAGGACCATATCCTTCTTACAGCCCGCATTCTCCATGCTCATGCGGTTGGGATATGTTTGCCCGTCAGACGCACACACGAACTGGTATGCCAATATGGTCGTGTCTCGGCACTGACACACCGCTGTGTTATTGACGTTTCTGCAGCGGTGCTGAGGATGACTACACACAGTCAAATCACATGGGTTGGAAGGGATCGCTGTGGAATAAGTGAAAAAAAGGTTTTGATCTCGGTGTGTGAAATGTTGAGGGGAGAAGTCCCCGGAGAAATTTGCAATGCATTGTACACACAGTCAAATCACATGGGTTGGAAGGGATCGCTGTGAAATAAGTAAAAAAAAAAAAGGTCACGGATGGTACTGGGTGTTTTTATAGCGGAAAACCCGGTCCGTTCGCTGATTGGGCGCCATCTTGGATTTCTCAGGCGCGCGAACCCGGAGGAGAGCGCAAAAATCGACCCAGTACCGCCTGCGAGCAGGCAATGTAGCTCGGTCAGAATAGTCCCAGTTGCAGGATACACGCAAACAAAACAAAAACTAACTTACGCATGTCCGAGGGGCAAGCTCCGGCTTGTTGGATCTTGATATCCTTTCCTTCCCTACAGTTGGTAGTCTCCATGACGCAGTCGTTAGGGTACGTCTGTCCGTCCGAACCGCAAACCACGGTAGAGTTGGACGAGCACTCGATGAACGGACACTCACAGCTCGGTTTGCCATCAATCACCACACACTGCTGAAGACGGTGCGCGCACTTGATACCCTTGCAAGGATTCTTGGGTTCTATGTAATAGCAAGTACAGTCAACCCTCGACTGGCGTACACCTCGCTATTGCGGACAACAGCATAAAGAATGACTGATAAACAATCTCGTTACTACAGACACCTCGCTATTACGGACGCAGATTCGTCCCCCGAGAGTGTCCGCTATTGGAGAGTCGACTGTAACAACATGGTCTCGAACTTAAAATGAGGATTATCATCAGTTGTTAAATGGCCTTAAAATGAGGATTATCACAATGTGTATAAATGAACATGATCCAAAACAGTCCGAACCAGCGCTCAATATATGTGTACTACTTCAACCTACAGCCATGTGGGACGCTTGCGCATGTCAAATAACCATGTAATTAATTAATTGATAATGATCAACATTGTAAGTTCGATATCATGTTGACTGTAAACCTAGTTCACTACGTTAGAGTGGAATTCAGTTAAATAAATCACGAAACTTCTTATTGATTTAGGTCTTCCAAACGGAATGCGCACTAAAAACAAACAGACCGTGACACTTGTCAGCTTGGGTAACGACTTGACTTTTCCTGATTTAGATTGTTGCTTTTAAAATTAAAATGGTTTTCGTTACATTTTGCATGAGTGTATCTACATTGCGTTTAGATTCAAAGCTCTGAATTCAGACGGAATTTCTTCAAGAATATTAGGAGTTGCTAAAAAGAATGCCGAGATTGCCGGGACACTAATAGACGGACATTCACTAAAAATAGGCAAACATATAAAATTATAGAGCAGATTTCAGAGGAGTGTCGAATACTGAACGCAAATACAAACCCACTAGCCAATCAGGAGTGGAAGCCATTTAACAACAAACCAATCAGGAGGCGAAAAGTCAGACTCGCGTTTAGTCATGACGTGAACAATGGTGCGAAAGTAAGACGAAAGACTTTTCTCTCGACCAATAGAAACACTGACTAAACGCAAGTTTGGCTTACTTTCGGCGGTTATCTGAAATCTGCTCAATGTGATTTATTTTATTTACTTACGCGGCTTGGGACAGGTCCCGTTCTTAACAACCTTGAGGTTCATACTCTTGTTACACCCGGCCATATCCATAGAGCACACGTTAGGATAAGTCTTTCCGTCAGAAGCGCACACGGGTCGGTAATCCAAAGTACAAGGGCGTGGCTGACATACACATTCGGCGTTACCCCCGTTGTCCACGCAGGTCTGTAACCGATGACTACATGCATTACGCGCACAAGGATTTCTGGGCCCTGCGAAAGAGAAGAGGATACATTAGGCATGCCCTCAATTTAGCTGTAAGGTTTAATCGTTTCTGACGGAGTGGTTGTTCATAAGGACTGCTTTGAAAACCCGATATTATTTTTTCTTTAACACATCTAAATTTATTGCGAACTGGAGACAGTTAACGCTTGGATAGAATGTCCGACTTACTGCATGATTCTTTGCCAGCGATGACGATCATTTTCTTCGTCTCACAAGATATTTTCCTCAGTTCACAGTGACTCTTGTAGATCTTTCCGTCCGAGCCACAGACAGGATAGGGGGAGGGTTTACAGAACTTTGGGCAAGAACATACAGCTTTGCCGGCCCTGCTGACCCTACACTCCGAGTTCGGACCACAATCTACGCGGTTACAGGGGTTTTCTGGAAGAAAACGAAATCCATGAATATCAATATCAAAGGCACGTGGCTTTTTTACCGTTTTTTTTTTTGCCGTAATTCTGCGGTACAGTGGTTATTTTGCAGCTTATTCGACAGGGCGGAAATGAGCTTTCTATTAGTTTCTCAGTTTATGAATGTTGTAATCAAGTTGTCTTTATATCTAATAACAAAAATCCCAAATATTGATTAAATTTGAATATGATCTTCTATGGTAAGCTCGTGGATACATTTAGCGGCAACCCGAGGTGTATATATATTTTGGCAAAGGTACAAGGGTAACAGGGAGATAACCTGATTAAGTCCCGCAGGCGGCTATCGGGCGTCCCGAGGGATTAGATGGATTACTTCGGCATAAATTATGCAAAATCACGGAAACACGCTTTTATCTTCAAAATTTCATAAAATGGTAGCCAAACGAAGGGAAACTGGTCGCCAAGCTACAGGGGACGAACATGACTAGCAGTAAAATAATTCGTGCGGATGGTCGCACTTTAGCGACTAAATCTTAAATTCTATCGTAGTGGTGAATTTTTTCTGTGTTACTCTAATTGTAGTGCTCGAAATTGCGACAAATGTTTTCACGACTTAAAATATCCTTGAGTCACAGAATTGGGGAAACATAGAAAATGATTCCCGAAAAAAGGGCGACGCAACATGTGCCCTGGATTAGACTCCTACCTGCCCTGGATTAAACCCTACCTTTACACTGCTTGCCCACTTGCACCGAGCCCGGCTTGCAGATGCACCGACGCTCACCATTGATGAACTCCACGCAGTGAGCACGTGGCCCGCAAGGCTTGGGACACTTCAGACCATCTACATAGAAAAGGTAAAGTAACGTGATGACTTGAATTAAGGTGGCACGATGCTAATTACCAACACGACACGCGAACGAAGACGCGATCGCATCGAAGCGGCAGTATCATAGTCGGGGTACGACATTAACGTTTTTCGAGGTGCCATTTGCGCCTTAATACAAATTATAGTCGCCAAATAGTGAAGTTCGGTCGCCACTCTAGAAATCTCGACCCCATCTTTTTTCTCCCGAATTAATGCTATTGACAGCTAGTCTTAAGAAAGGCATTTTTCAAACCCTAAATATAGTCGCCATTGGCGACCGTATTGGTTCAGTGTCGGGCCCGGATGGCGACCGTATTGGTTCAGTGTCGGGCCCGGATGGCGACCGTATTGGTTCAGTGTCGGGCCCGGATGGCGACCGTATTGGTTCAGTGTCGGGCCCGGATAGTGCGCGAGTTTGCAGAGGGAAAACTACCCTGCGAGCAGTTGCACGTAAAGTAAAGTAACGTAATATAACAATATGTCATCACAAGATTAAGTCAGGAGCTACTCGCGCCTCCAAAGGCCCAGCCTAAAAGTACTTTGATAAGGAGTACTTAAAGAGCCCTTGTCAGCCACTCCTTTGTTATTGTTTTCAGTCGATATCAGACAATGAATTACGTGTAGAAATCTTGAAATAGTCTTCTAAAAACAAAGTTTTATTATTTATTTATCGAATTCAATCGCAGATATTGCACTGCATTCCCTAAATCAGCCGATGGAAATGGATGCTTTCTCTGTCTCGGTATGCTGCTAGGCTGACAAAATGGAGGCTGACAGAGGCTCTTTAAAGTCTCAAGTGTTTCATGCACATACCTCGTAACAGAACGCAGTCCTTCTGACAGCCGTTAAAGCAACACTTCAACTTTCCTCGACATTGGTTGTCCCTCTCGCACATGCTACCGCGGCGGTCACACAGCGGGCCTTTCCAAGGGCGTGGGCACTTGCCTTGCTTTTCTGAAAGTACATCAATTATAGTAACAACTGGTCAATTACAGGAGTAGAAGCAGCAATAAGGAGGTCCCCCTGGCAATAATTGTCACACAGTAACAAATGTTACTATTAAAACTAGTTTTGGCATTTACTTTACACTCATTGTAAAGGCCGTTGTTTTATTTGCAGTATTGAAAGACGCCTGTCAGGCACAATGCAAGGCGACATTACTATCGAGTTTCGAATGATACGAAATTCATCTCACTCTAAACTGAAACTTTGTGGTGTACGTTTTCTTTGTCTGACAATTCTCGCTAAACGTTCGTGCGTTGCATTCATGCAAATTGTTATAACTATAACTCTAAGCAGTAAACAAGCGAGGACTCCGATCGATTTTATACCACAACGCGCGCGTTTCTCGAGTTCTGATTGGCTCTCAACCATGGGTACATAGAAGTTTATACCACAACGCGCGCGTTTCTCGAATTCTGATTGGTTCTCAGGCGTGGGTACATAAGAGGACATACCACGGAACGCGCCATCATAAGCGCGCGCGCTAAAAAGAACCAACGAAACCACCGTTTGGCTGCGCGCGCGCTTCTTTTGCCTTTTTATTTTTGCCTTTTTGTTGTGGTATAAAACAAAAATCAGAGGACATTTGTTAAATATACTATGGAACGCACCATCATCAGCGCGCGCGCTAAAACGAACCAATGAAAACACCGTTTGGCCGCGAGCGAGCGCTGTTTTTGTTTTTATGTTTGCCTTTTTGTTGTGGAATAAAACAAACGTCATTCCGTGGTATATAAGAGGACATACCACGGGAAATCAGGGGTCATTTGTTAATTGTACAGTGGAAAAAAAAAACATATCTGATACATACCGCAGGGTCTTCGCTTGACTACTGTCAGTTTGACTCCTTTTTTGCACGCAGCACTTTTCATGTGACACTTGTTGGAGTAAGTCTTCCCGTCAGATGCACACACTGGTGCATATTGTCTCGTGCACGCCATGCGGCACTGACACGTGGCCGAGTCATTCACCATCACACAAACCTTGCCCCTATCACATATGGCTATTGCGCATGGGTCGGACACGTTCTCGCGACCTGAGAATATCGAATAATCATTGTTAGCAGGAGACCACCAACGAACGACTCCATCGCCTACAATGCAGAATGTAGTTGATAGACCAGTGAGGTATCATCGAAATTTTGTTTCTACGCATACTGCCTTTGGGTCTGGGCGCGTAGAGTTGGGCCATTCCATTTATCATCCGCACCCCCTACGGAAGAGGTCATTTTGACTTCTAACCCCCTCAGACATTTCACCTGGCACTCCCCCAGGAACACCTACGGAAGAGTACATTTCAGTCCTGACCCGCTGAAGAGTGTCTTTCTGTTCTGACTGTCTCGGAATTAGTCAACTACCTCTTCTTCCTTGGTTACTATAAGGTTAGAACCCCTTGGAAACAGGGTTAGCCTACCTCGGATAAAAAATGGAATGGCCCATTAATCGCTCAAAGGGCCGACAACCTTAATTAAAATACTTGTATACTTACAAGGGCCATGGTGTACAATGCGGAAGATCATGTCCTTTGCACATCCCGCGTTCTCCATCGTCATGATATTAGGATACGTTTTGCCGTCACTAGCACATACAGGTCTGTAATCCGCCGTGGTGATGGTACGGCACTCGCACACCGCCGTGTTGTTTCTGTTCTTACACTCATGTTGTGGGTGACTGCAAAGTGACATAGCGCATGGGTTTTGGAGGGCAGCTGAAAAAAAATAATAACATAAGGGATAGTAAAAGCGTTTTCTAAAAGAATACATTGGCAATGACTTTTCCTGCTAAATGCAACATTTCTCTGAGCTTTGAATTTTATTTTCTCAGGTTCGCATGAGAATTGTTTGGCGGAACGATCACAGCTTATCACTTGTATTCATGCCTTTCAAAAAATACCAAAACCAAATCAAACGGTTTTTTTTTTACTTTTGAGTAACAAGATTTTTGACCGCTTCTTGTTCATATTGCTCGAAGCTCTCAACAATCTGTCATAAACTACAGAAATATCTTGAAGAATAATGCGCATTAAAAATAAAAGGCAATGACAGGAACCCGTCATCATATCACTTATAGGTGGGCGTCCGAAGCATAGGAGTACATGAATCTATTTTAGAGTGTAGATTTTGAATCCTACGGCAGTTAGTTGTCGTGGTTAGCTATCATGGATGGAAAGAACCATGAGCTGAAAGCAGCGCCACCATTGCCCTGCACACGTTGAACCCAACATTCTCACCCTCAAAGTACCGACTTTCCGTTTAAATTTAAAATTCACGGTCTAAAAATAGACTCTTCTACTCCTTGTGCACATGGCTAGAACTGTATAGTAGATGGAGACTCCTGTTATTGGGCTCTTTGCAAAAACTGGCGAAAACAGACAGGATCCTGTTCACAGCCTAAAAATAGACTCTTCTACTCCAGTGCATATGGCTAGACTAGCAGAGTGGATGGAGACTCCGGTTGATGGGCTCTTGGTAATAACTGACTAAAAACAGGCAGGATCTGCTGCTGCGCAAACCTACCGAATTCAGCAGGACACGGTCCCTCACTCTTCGCCGTCACATTCTCCTTGCCCATCCTACAGGTCTTAGTCCTCATGACACATCTATTAGGGTACGTCACCCCATCCGAGCCACATACTTGAGGGGCGTCACCCCGGCATTTAAACATGGGACACTCGCAACTTGGCGCGCCATCTAGAATAACGCACTGTTGTAGGGGATGGGTACAGATTATTGAGGAGCACGGGTTCTTGGGCTCTGCAAAAACAATAACACGACGCATTTAACAGGGCTAGGGTCCGGTTTTAGGGTTAGTTTAGTAAGCTGAAACGCATTCTGATTCCAAAAAGATATGCAAAACTATCGTCTAGGTTTGTTAAACAATCTTTCAACTGTCAGGTAAGTACAAACTTGGAGTATTTTCGTACCTTATCGAGGTATCGAAGTTAGACGGTGTACTTGGTATTAAACCACAACGCGCGCGTTTCTCGAATTCTGATTGGCTCTCAGCCATGGCTACATAAAAGTATGTACCACGGAACGCGCCATCATCAGCGCGCACGCTAAAAAGAACCAATCAAAACTTACTGCATTTAGAAGGATAAGAGGGTGTTATCATCTTCCTCAGCCTACACGACGCGTCTCTCATCACACACTCATTGCTGTAGACGATCCCGTCAGACCCACACACGGGACGATAGTGCCTTGGGCAGATACCGGGGCACACACACTTCGCTGTGCCGTTAATTGCTTTACACTGCCCGTAAAAACCACACTTGACAGAACTACACGGATCTGGGGAGAATGACGCAACAGCGATGATGTATTTAGAAGAGTAAAATGTCTCTTTCACTACAGACTGGTACTCGATCGCTGTACTGACTAGCCTGCGAAAGCCGACACCACTTCGCGCTTGCCGAAAGAGACTCCCGAAAAGAGGCACTTGCGCGCTGAAGCCAAACATCCATACTGATGACGTATTTGACCCAAATCTGATCAAAAGAATAACGTGGCCAAACTTTGTTGCATCTTTTTTCGTCTTATAATACTTTACAAGTGTTATAAAAATAACATATCAAATAGGCCACGTAATACTTTCGACCAGATCTGGGACAAAATACGTCATCAGTATGGAATGTTTATTAGATTTGCCCGAGGGCCGGGAAATCCTCACAGAGCGAGGCTCCAATTACGAGGTTCCCTTGTCAGTGTGGTGGGTTAGTAAATTGTAAGCCCTGCACTGAGGATGGGCAACTTCCGACGTCCCCGTAGTTCTTTAACGTCCCCCTGGTTCAGGTAGTGTAGTGCATGTGAGAGACGGGACCTACGGTTTAACGTCCTTATCCGAGAAGACGCAATGTTGGCTTGACGCCTCTTTGCGAGTCTCTTTTCACGAGCGCTAAGTGATATCGGCTTAAGCAGGCTATGTACTGACGCGCAATGAATTGCGGGGCGACAAACGAGTCACGAAAAGGTTTGTGGTCTTCCCATAATCGCTCCCGCCAAGTAACGCAAAAACACAAAGAAAAACAAGAAACGCCTGAGTACGACTTTCGTTTCACCTGGAGAGAAGTAACCTAGGAAATCGTTACCTACAAATGTGCCAATCTTTGAACCACAAATTGATCGTTAATATGTGGGCCGCGTCACGCAAAAATGGCGAAGGCGCGAGCAAAGAAACCATCGCGACATTTATTACCTTTACTCTCGCATTCCCCATGATAAGCAACCTTGATAAATTTTCTTTGCACACAGATAGCAGCTCTGAACTGGCACTTGTTACCATATGTCTTCCCGTCCGTACCGCATAACGGCATGTACTCTAGCGTGCAGGCTATGGGGCACTTGCAACTGGTGTTACCACTATCGTCCACATGGCACCGACCGTAGAAATCACACTTCACATTTTTGCATGGGTCTGAAGAAACAAAAAGAGCAAAGAGAATTCATTTGATGGCACGCAAACCAGACTTATTTTAATCCCAAACCTTGGTGACCGTCCATAAATGCAACGAGCGCTTTGCTACTTTCTTCACTACGAGCGCTTTTGTTCGACCACACCGTGTTTATGTGTCGAGTTTATACTCCTCGACGAAACGCGGGAAAGAAATGACACGTAAATTAACATACTGATGTGATCAAATGAGGCTTACAGTTGTGAGATGCCTGATCTCTGAGAAAGGAATGCAATTTCATACTGCAGTTCACAACCGTGAACAGACAATTCCAGCTATAACGCACGAGCGCGCTGCATTTCGGTAGATGTGTGACATTTGTCGAACAAACTGTTAAAAAAGCGCGCACTGCATTCTGGTAGTTGTGGGACACGGCTTGGGTATTTCTGAATAAAGAAGAGCGCGCGCGCTTATAGCCGGAATCGTCCATTGGATTATATATCATAGTGTAATAAGTTCTGTCGTAAGTTTAACAGGTTAGGTGTAGTGGAATAAGAGAAAGGACCTCGGTTTATTGTCTCGTCCGAAAGACGTGGAACAAAGGAGAAAGGACTGGTCCAGCTGTTTCCCTGAGTTGCAAGTCCATATCTCTTTCTGCCCTGATTCTTCGTGATGAACTTAGTGCGCAAACTCTTTTGTTTACTTGCCGAATCAGGACCTGATCACGTTCTACCCCCTTACCGCTTCCCTTGCATTTGGGGTCTCCTCTGACTCGTGAACCAAACAACTCGGCGCCGTGCTCATCCACGCACCAGCAGTGCCCAGTAGACGGATGACACTGTTTCTCGTTATAGCTGCCGTCTCGATTACACTTCGGCAAGAACCGGCCGATTGGAGGGAAGACAAGGTTGTCGCGGAAGTGCTGTTGGCATTTAGACAGACCTGCAAATGAAACGTGCAATTGGAGATAATCAGACTTGGATGTAATGTGTTATAGGCAGGACAAGGCCATTCTACAAATATTTTGGAATATGGTCCGCATGAAAACTTGGCAAGCCAACGGCAAAGCATGTCGGAATGCAATTAATTTCTATTGGAAATATAGGGTTTGGACACAAAATCGGTAAAATTACTCTGCTAGCCATTGATAAACTCCACGCAGTGAGCACGTGGCCCGCAAGGCTTGGGACACTTTAGACCCTCTACATAGAAAAGGTAAAGTAACGCGATGACATGAATTAAGTGGCACGATACTAATTACCAACGAGACACACGAACGAAGACATTAGTGTGCCGAGGCGGCAGTATCATAGATTTTTAGGAAGATAAGCACATGTTGTTCTGCTCTGCCAGCAACGCAGCAAATTGCGTTGTTAGTTGCAGAAACAGTAGATCCTGCGCGTGACATCTATCTGCAACTTGTAACGCAATGGTTTCCGAAATAAGCCAATCAGGTACTAGCCTACGAATACGCAAACGAGTTGTAGCTTACCGGACACGGTGCAGTCACGTCGTCCTCTCTGCCTTGTGCCAAGAACCTCCTCGCCATTTGCCGTGTTCACACACCAGCAGTAACCAGTTGAGCCGTGACACTGTACCTCCTCAAACCGACCGTTTGACTTACATAGCGGCACATATCGTCCAGGCGGGGCAACGAGAGAATCTCCTAAAGCGACCTCTCTCCGCATCTGACACACGGTCTTGTTTGCACCTGGAAAACATGATTGGACGGTCCGTTTACATCACGATTGGTTCAGTGTTTCGGCGCTGTGGTCCGGGATTGATTCCCGGCTGAGACCAGTCGCGACCGATTGTGGGATGAATTAGTAAACCTAGGTCCCGTCTGCTTTCCCTTCAAGCCCTGTACAAGGTGGACGCTAAAGAACCCATTGCACTTCGCAAGAGGGGGAAATGATCTACCAGAGCAATGGCCTTGCTTCCGGACCTAATAGCCCTCGTGATTGCATTTTTTCCCTACCCTAATGCAGCCAGTCAAGCCCTCCCATCTCTCTATGTCTAGCGGTCCGCTTCGAGTTCCCGCACAAGAAGAAGACCTTTTTCCATGACGCCTTCCTTACCAATGACAAAACTGCTTACACACGGCATGGCACAATATCGTTACGGAGAGGACATGGCACAGAACGCGCCATAATTTTTGGGGTCAAACGAAATCTGCTCTAGTCTACACTGCACGTGCACTGCACTGCGGGCTTGTGTCCTACCTGGCTTGACGCAGTCCTTCTGGCAGCCGTTAAAGCAGCACTTCTTTGGCGAAGGGCAGTCATGGTCGACAGCACACATGTCACCTCGATAGTCACACGCGCCGCTGTGTCCCTTCCATGGCTTGGGGCACATTCCCTTGCGTGGTCCAGGGACTACAAACACATGCACAGTTCAATACTAAGCATATAATGTCGACAGCAAGTACAAGCGAGCGGAGTAAAAACGTTTTATTTTACATTTAGTCATTGCCAAAAGTTCTTCCCAAGACTTCTATCACCGGAGTTTACCATTGATACTGACTCTAAGTACATGGCCAGACTACATGTGCAGCGTATGTGTGTCTATAACGAGGCATAGCCTTTTAAGGTCGTACAATTCAGTTGCCCTCCTCACTGCAGACACTATACATGCCAAAGTGAAGGTCGTTACTACTAGCTAAGCTACATACCATGTACGGTACAGTTCAATTGCCCTCCTCTGTACAGACCCTATACATGCCAACGTGAGGGTCATTACTACTAGCTAAGCTACATACCATGTACGGTACAGTTCAACTGCCCTCCTCTCTGTCGTGAGCCCAGCAGTTCAACGCCCTCCATATCCACACACCAGCAGTACCCAGTAGATGGATGACACTGTATCTCCTCATAGCTACCGTCTTGTTTACAAGTCGGCAAGAATCTCCCGATGCGAGGGTAGATGAGGTTGTCGCGGTAGTGCTTCTGGCACTTGGTCATGCCTTAAAAATACAATTAACGTTTACCTTAAATCTAGTGATTTTAACCTAAAGTTCGGAGCAGGTAGTCCGGTAGATTACATTTTCGAGGAAATTGCGCATTTTATGCTGAAGTCCCAATATTTTGCCTGGTGATAGTTTTCAATGTATTATTACATCTTAGATATAGAGCCATGCTAGAATTCATTCCTTGCGAAAGCTAGAGAAGTTTTAGAGTGAACTATTTAATTTTTTTGCTCACCCTGTCTGTAGTGCATTGCTTTGTTTTTGTTCACATGATTTATTACCATCAGAAACTCTGACTTGATGCTAAGGAATTCTACCAGTACGAGTTTTCTTGCGCTTGTACAGTTAAACGCTCTGACCTGAACACTTTTTGTCGAGTCTCTGATATCGAAAAAGGCGGCGAAACAGTGCATTATGGGCAGGGAGAGACGGATCATTTAACTATTTTCACTAAGTGCCATTGATCAATTCAAAAACGTTTAGTCGCCAAAAAGCAATATTTAGTCGCCACATAAACGTGGATCTCGGCCGAACTTAGAGAGGTGGGGTATCATTTGGCGACAAATTCTAAACTTTTGGTCGCCAAACCCCCAAATTAAGTCGCCATATGTCGCAATGTCAGGCCCTGCAAAATATGGCGATTTAGTCGTAAGAAAAGCAGACTGCTCTGTTCCTCGCGACTACGGTTACGACGCTCTTACGACTTTGATTTTTGACTCTCGCCTGTTTTTTTTTTTTACGATTGGGACTACAGTTAAGGGTGATTCCCTTGAATTGCACCGCGCATCTCTTCTGCGCACTGCCACACGTGCATTTCGTTCGAAATAACCGTTGAAAGGTACGCGCGAGAGCAAACTAAGGCCAAACAAACAACATAAAAAGCAGGCGACAAAATGACGTAACAATCGTATAATAATGGTCCTTACGACAACGGTTGAGACTCTTTGATTTTTTATTCTCAGCTGTTTTTTACGATACCATGCTTTACCGCTCCCTCCCACAAGTCCTTCCCGTTTACCTTTGTCGGAGCAGTCAGGCTTTCCTCTCAACTTCGTCCCCTTGACTTCTTGACCATTCTCAGGGTGGACACACCAGCAATACCCGGTGGAACGGGAGCACTGCCTCTCCTCAAACCGGCCATCAGCCTGACAACGCGGGATAAACCGACCAGGAGGTGGAATGCCGTTTGGACCCATGGCTACTTCAAGCTTCTCCTGGCACATTGTCTTATTGTGCGCTGAAGAAACAAAAAGAGTGATCTTACAAGCTTAACAATATCAACAACAACAACATCTTTATTTACATATCAAACACTGAACATTGCATACAAATGAGAAACATAAAAACATGCGATTTATATGCGAGGAGAGATTGTTAGTCTTTTGTGTAGTGTATAAACATCGACCAGTGGGACTTTATTGGGTGATACAGACACGAGGCGCAGCCCGAGTGTCTATATATCGATAATATATAGATTTAGCCACTGGCTAAAAGCGGAGCTCCTGGTTATAAAATTTTCTGCACAGCCCGAGTGTCTATATATCGATAAAATACGACTGCGATTTTTGTATTACTTGAAAAACGTTGACAAAACCTGTACTTCTAAAACGCAAACAGTCGCGGAAACAAACGTCCCGCGAAAAAAACGAAAATGATGGTAATGCGCAGTAGATAAAGGGAGTCTGTCATGATACGCGCATGCTCCAGGAGCGATCACTGAATTATCAGCTAAAGTAATAAGACCATCCTATCAGATAACTATTTAAGAATATGTCAAGCTAAAAAGCATGGTCGGATGAATTGCGAAGTAGCGAGATTATATACGATTTGCTTTCGAGGCTTTTAGACTTCGCTGGTCATCGTTACGATACTTCTTTGATTTGAGATGCGCAGAACAGCTGCGCAGTTGCGTGACAGGCTTCCTTTAATAACTTTGTTATGTCTAGTCATACAAACCTGGTGGTGTGACGCTATCGGCCGAGCAGTTCAATCCCCCTCTTGCGCGGGTTCCTGGTAGTTCTAATCCATTCTCGTCCACGCACCAACATTCTCCTAAGGACTCGTGGCACTGCATGGGTTCATAACCACCATCAGGGGCACATCGTGGTACCAACAGCCCTACGGGAGGGGTCTCTGATGCAAGCTCGTCTTGCGCTTTTTGCTTCTCTAGCTGACAAGTGGTGAGATTCACTGAGTAAAATAAACGAAACCGGGTCAAAGTATGCAATGAATGTAATTCCTAACGTGGCTGACATGCTGGAACCTCCTCAATATAAAAGAAGGTTCTTGAATAGACGCAGCTGTCGGTGCTTCTTTGAAAACAAATCGTCAGAGACAACTATCGAACTTGAAATAAACAGCAGTTTAATAATACACATGTAAAAATTTCTAAGGAGTAATTCACAATTTATCTGCTTACAAACTGCACGCATTTTTCCTTGATTGAAATCTGGACCAAAACCTGACAGAATTTGAGCATGAACAAAATAAAATATTTGCGCGCGAATAGGACTTTTATGCTCTCGCTCCCATGTATTTAATATGTACACCAAAGTACACGTGATGTAGACATTAACTGGTAGGAGGGTTGGGTGTCACATGGTGGGATAGAATTACAAGCACAACAGAGTCGGTCATTCGAGCCCTCCAACGCGGTCGAGCAGCATCTTGTGTTTTCTTCAACTCCCTTTTACAGCTTTTTCCCGCCACCAACCCCAGTACTCCTCCCTGTACTTTGCAATTATGTTTTGTTGCCCTCACCTGCACTGGGAACTCAGAATGAAGTAGTAATTTATCTAATGTAATATCACATTTTCATGATTTAATAAAGGGGATATAGGCTCAGGTTGCCTATAGCCATTTAATCTCAAATAAGTCGTGGCGTATTAGTTCCCAGGGAACAGAGCTCAGGCTAGCCGCAGCATTCGTTCAATAATGGGGGCAAAGGCATAAATATAGCTCTATGTTATCAAAATCTTTTGTAAACCTATTAGCATTTCGTTAACCATTTTTGCATTTTGTTACTTTTTTTGGCACTTTGTTATCTAAAAACTGCACTGCTCTCAGCCAATCAGAATTCAGAAACTTTTCATGTGTATTATTAATCGTAAAATAGAGTCAACTCGGCCCTAAAAGACACAGTTAATCCCAAATAAGTCGTGGTGTATTAGTTCCCAGGGAACAGAGCTCAGGCTAGCCGCAGCATTCGTTCAATAATGGGGGCAAAGGCATAAATATAGCTCTATGTTATCAAAATCTTTTGTAAACCTATTAGCATTTCGTTAACCATTTTGCATTTTGTTACTTTTTTTGGCACTTTGTTATCTAAAAACTGCACTGCTCTCAGCCAATCAGAATCCAGAAACTTTTCATGTGTATTATTAATCGTAAAATAGAGTCAACTCGGCCCTAAAAGACACAGGTTCTACGCTTGATGTTTTTTTGTTGTTGACGTTTTTTTTGTTGTTGACGTTTTTTGTTGTTGTTGTTGACGTTTTTTTTACTTGTTGTTGTTGACATTTTTGTTGTTGTTGATGTTTTTGTTGACGTTCACGTTTTTGTTGACGCTCATGTTTTTGTTGTTGACGTGTTGTTGTTGTTGACATTTTTGTTGTTGTCGACGTCGTTGTCGACGTCGTTGTCGACGTCGTTGTTGTTGTAGCGTTTTCATGAGACATCAGTCACGGTCGCATCACCTTACCCGGTTTGACGCAGTCATTTTGACACCCAGTAAAGCAACATTTGAAGTTCCCAAAGCAATCCTTATCGGTGTCACACAAGTCTCCCATACGGTCACAAAATCTGCTGTCCTTCCATGGCTTAGGGCATCTCCCCGCTACTGGCTTGACCGGTACGACTGGTTTTACTGGTCCCTTCTTGCCTACGCATTCCATTTGGCATCCGTTAAAACAGCACCTCTCGTTGCTGGGACACCCGGTGTTGTTCTGACACATGTCGGGGAGGAGATTACAGATGCCATTCTTGCCTTTCCAAGGCGCCGGGCACACCACAGGCTTACCACCGACTCCCGCTCCCTTATCAGGCCCCGCGCACTCTCTTTGACACCCATTAAAACAGCATTTATGATCACCACGGCAGTCATTGTCTTCCCCGCACTTATCTCCCTTGCGGTCGCAGATACCATTGAGTCCCTTCCACTCGACTGGGCACGTACCGGGTTTGTCTTTACCCTTAGGTTTGATTGTAGTAGGTTTGATGCAATCCTTCTGGCACCCGTTAAAGCAGCATTTCCATTTATTAGGGCACTCCACATCCTTGTCGCACATATCACCGCGCCGATCACAGATGCCGTCTAGACCTTTCCAGGGCTTTGGGCACTTGCCGGGCCTGGCCTCCTGACCTAGACATAAACAAACAAACAAAACAAAACACATTGAAAACATGCCCCGCATTTAACTGCATTTGAAAGAACAGCAAAAACCAGGGGTGTAACCAGGCCTTTCGTTTTTGTAAGCCAACCCCCGAAACTAAACTATAGCAATAAGTTAAGCTTTTATACCCAACCGGGTACTTGATTACGTGATCTCCATTAGGTGGCAACAAGACATAAACACCATACATGTAAGCCGATTTTCCGTTTTCTATTGACAACTATCGCAGTTAAATCCGAGGGACCTCGCCGATCTGAATGTCGTCGGCAATCGCCGCATGTCCATTTGGCGACTAAAATTCCCGGTCCCGTTCGCACGTTCAAAGAAACGGTTCGCCATGCTCTTGAGGGTCGGAGTTCTTTGCGCTCGCCCGCCAAAGAGCACTTCCTTGGCCGCGAACTAAATAACGGCTGGATCCTCAAGCATGGCGGGTCCATAGAACCTGATTCCTTTCTTGGAGCGCACGCAGTTACCAGTTCTGAATACCAAATATTCCATAACCTACCAGGAGGGGTGAGGCACTCCATTTTGCAGCCAGAGAAACAGCACTTAGCCGCCCCGGGACACTGCGAGTCGATCTGACAATCGTCTCTCCTATCATCACAAAGCTCGGGGTCGATATAATCTTGTATCGGACACTGTCCCGGCTTGGGTTTACTCCCTGGGGTTAGCAGACACTCCATGATGCAGCCAGTGAAGCAGCATTTGCGACGCCCAAAACAGTCAGTATCGGTCTTGCATTCATCTCTGTGGACTTCACATAGCTCAGGGTCGATGTAATCCTATGAGAAAATATCACATGGAAATGGATGTCTTGTTTTTCTTTGCCTCGCTAGATATTTTCTGGGAGGAAATGTACGCGGAAAGAGGTATTATGGAATGAAATATTTCCTAAAGCTAAGCATTAGAGCACAACTTTCAATTGATCGGCAAAATAGAACACGCGTGAAGTTGCAAGACACGAAAATGCTGTAAAATCACGAGCCGCAGGCGAGGCTTTTAACATATAGCGGGGGAGAAACATAAGTTTATCGGTGAAATAGAATACATTTGGACCAATCAGAGCGCGCGGTATATGGTAGCTATATTATAAATACCTGTATCGGACATATTCCAGGTTTGGGTCGTGCCGGGGGCAGCTTCTCAGGGACAAGGCATTCCTTGTTGCAACCATTATCACAGCACTTCCGCTTGCCTGGGCAGTCTGAATCTCTCTCGCACATATCCACTGTGAAACGGTGGTGACAGGCCTGCAAAACACACGCGGAGACATTATAAAAACCCTGTGTTCGATGGGTGTGACAATCCGATGATCTGTTTGTGTTGATCTTAGTACAACACATGCTATTCAACAGCATACACCTTACCTTCCACTGAACATTGGTTTAGGACACTGACCAAGTCGGGCCTTGTGCTTTTTCTTGTGCTTCTTTCTCATTGGTTTCCTGCACGTCATGTGACAGCCATCAAAACAGCACTTCCGGTTGCCACGGCAATCTTCGTCAGCAGAGCACAGATCTCCATTGCTTGACTCACAGCTGTTTTGGTCGATTGCAGGAGGGCACATGCCATACTTTTCTGATAGAACAACAACATTGAAATGAGACATGATTTTGTCTATCCGTTTAACATTTTTGAACTAAGCCACGTTCATGCCCGTTGAATCCACGCAAATTCAACATCGTCCAACAAAAGTTGAATCAAATGCTGAATTGGTTTGGAAGCAGGCTTGGGAAATTTTCCCCATATTTGCTCACCATATGCTGATATATAAGGTTCTTTGTTATTATCGATTATATTTAGATAACTAGAATCATGTTCAGATGTAATCTTACTTCCTGAAAATTTGCTTCCTCTTGATCCTAAAGTAAGACAAAAACAGAATTGGTATTAGGTAAGAACTACGAGGCCCGGATCGTGAAGTACTGTGACAGAGGTCTTGAAAATTCTGACCAAGACAAGCTTCGATGTCATGATATTTCACGATCTGGACCTACCCCAAACCGATAAATATTTTTATTAATTTATTATTATCATATTTATTTACTTATTTATTTCTGCTGATGCTTAAACAGCATAGAACTTCACAGAACTTAGCGCGCGCTAGATGAGTCTAAGTCCTCAACCAATATTCAGTCTTTTAAACAAACCCTGAAGTGAAAAGTTAGTTTTGATTAGCAACCTATTAGCAGATTGATAGTAACTTATTAGATTGTAAATAAGAATTGTAGTTTTCCTATTTGATTGGAATTATTACAGTTAATTAACTGGAAGAGCAATGTTGTTCTACATTGAATGTGATGCCGTTAATGTTATATTAATAAAGCATATTATTGATTGAACGCTTAGTATTCCAAATCGCCAAAAAAACGAAAATGCCGTGACGCAAAACAAGAGGTTCAGAGGTAATGTATCAGTCAATTCCAGCGGTGACCATCCCCCCCCCCCCCCCCCCCCTCCTCTCCCCGGGACACAGTGGGGCATTTGCACACCCTGACCAGTTACAACTATCAATTGGCAATTACGATGTCCCAGTTACAGAAAATTACGTCACACAAAATAAATGCCGAGCATGGCTCGTATACACCACTCTAGTTTTGAGATTGAGAGATGCCAGGGACGACAAATGAATGGAATTTTGGCTACAACCGCTAATGGCCGAGAGAAATTAGTGAAGACTTTTCAAGGTATGTCACTACGATATTGTAATACCTTAGTAGAAGAAGAAATTCAATTACAATTTGAGACTGACAGATTTGTTTCACTTGTTTACTTATATTTTGTCTCGCTTTCAGTGAAATGAGAACTTGTTCAGAGATGAGAAAACTAAAGTACAGTAAACGAATTATAAATGCTCGGACAGAATAATGAATAAATGGAGTCGAAGGTCTGAGCGGAAATATTTTGTTGTGAAGCTTTGTAACGCAGTGTCGATGGAATGTTTGTCTTTTTCTGGTCCCGGGAGAGGGGCATTTGTCCATTTTTTGTCCTCCCCGCCGTGGGGTATTTTGCATCTCTTCCAGCCCCCAGGGCGGGGAATTTTTACTTTTAATTTTAGAAATGACCAAAATCCTGGGGGTCACCCCTGGAATTGACTGATACATAAATGTAA
The DNA here is from genome assembly GCA_033964015.1 of Scolanthus callimorphus. Taxonomy (NCBI): domain Eukaryota; kingdom Metazoa; phylum Cnidaria; class Anthozoa; order Actiniaria; family Edwardsiidae; genus Scolanthus; species Scolanthus callimorphus. Next base: position 26,325,796 of record CM066918.1, on the reverse strand, counting down.
CTTATTCTAAAGATGCGGTAAATAAAGGGCTCTACCCCGGTGTAAGAACCTGTGTATTGTTCACTAGTTGCGTCACAAAGCTTCTTTTGTTTAGTAGAACGAATCATGATGAAATAAAACTAAACACAAAAGGGGTCCTCTGGAAATGGTTCTTACACCGAGGTAAACCCAAATAAAGTTGTTGTTGTTTGTTATTTTACCGGGTGTGCACTTCCTCTTGCACTTTCGCATGGTGGGGAAACGGTTTGAGTTTCCTTCGCAACCAGAATAGTAGAACTTCTCGCACTTGCTGGACGTAGAGTTGTAGAAATATCTGGGTACATGACCATCGCAAGATCCAGCCGTAACTGGAAGACTGCAAATGTGTTTTGCTGCAAAATATATAATATATATATATATATACCGTTTCCGGGATACGTTGTCACTGGAAAAGGCGACAAAGCTTGGTGCGCTAGGGAGTATAGGCAAAGATTTATTTGAATTTCTGTAAGATATTAGAAACAAATATGCTTAGAAATGTGCTGAAATTTAATAATTTTAGCTGTGTTAACTATTTGAATTCAGATCAAACAGTAACAGTTTAGGTGCCCCAAGCTTATAGGCTTTTTGGGTGACAACGTTTCCCGGAAACGGTATATATTTAGACCGCTGTGTCACTCTCTGAGTACAACCCAATCACTTATCAAAATATATTTTATTATATAAACACCAATGAAATACCAGGTGATCTCCCGCGCGAAAACTTGATATCTTCACACGTGAAAATATCATGTTATTTTCACATGTGAAAATATCACACTTGCCTTTGCTGAATGCTCGATTTTTAAGCTTAACTCAAATAAAATTTGAATTTGGTATTTCATTGATGTTTATATAATAAACAGAACATTACATGACCGCTTGGAGATACGAATTTTATCGTCTCGTGTTAAAAATTTATCTCACTCGTTCGCTGCGCTCACTCGTGAGATAAATTTTCAACACTCGAAGATAAAATTCGTATCTCCGCGCGGCCATGTAATATCCTCTATATATCTTAATATTGTTTTTTGTGTGTAATACGGGCGGACAATTACAAGTTCAGGACTTCACAGTCGTATATAAAATTACATGTGGCCCAGTGCATTTCATAGAATTGACTGTGATAATAAAAGTATGCGTTGTCTGCACATGAAGTTTCAAAGTGGATGAAGAAATCTACCGGTACAAAAAAAGCTTCCAAATGAAATCATATTTTTTAAGCTGGTAGCCTATTAGGATTTGATCCAATTTCTTTGCCAAATTAGAGGTTATATATAATTTCAATGTTAACCCCTTCATGTGTGAAGTTTGACGCCATTTGCAAGAGGAAAAGTTCCGTGGAAGGTTGGAAGTGCTTTTGTTTGCTGCAGATTGCACAGCAATCCTTTGGTCAAATTTTAACAAATAACTTCTCTAGAACGACTGTAAGCACTAGCAGGGATACAGTGTGTTTGTTCCTTTTTACCTGAGCATTTCTTTTCACAAGCATCTTTGCTCTCAAAGTTGTTAGCATTTCCTAGGCAACCCCCATAGGTAAACATCTTGCACTTGCTGGTCCTCATGTCATGGTACCATCGGATGAATCTAGCCATACATGGGCCTGCATGCTTTGGCAGGCTGCAGATCTCTGACGCTATTGGAAAAAGCATGAAACTTATCTTTAAATTCAATGCACTAAAAAGTGTACAGATGTACTGTACTAGCAAATAGGATAGTGAACTAAGATTAAAATTCAGACAATGCTGAACCTTCATAGATTTACAGCTAAATCATCAGACTAGTAATGATCTCATCTTGTGAGTTGGCACAAAGTAAGTTGAAATAGACGGTTCCCACCAAGCGAAAAGGCCGGACTATTCACAATTTCATACTTTTGAGAAAAATGCAAGAGAAGTTTCGCATTTTCATATAATCTCTAATAAATCTCTACTTTAACACACAAAAACACCAAACTCACATACGACAATGTACAATTAAAATGGTTATCTAAAACGTTTCAAAATATAAATTTGACAAAATACCATTATAAAAGCCAGTTTACACTTGCAATTTGTGCTTGATTTTGTCGCGCGAGTCGCGGCGATTTTTCGCTTACGTACGCGTCAACTCAAAATCATAAATGTAAACTAGGCACAACATGCCGCAACATGTCAGTGATGCCGCAGAGATTTTTAACATGTTCGAAACTCTTTGCAACTTGATGAAGAAAAGAGAGCACAGAAATCACACCGGATTTACATCTCGTTTACACAAGAAAATTGGAATTGCAACTTGCGCGAGAAAAATCGCCGTGACAATTGCAACAAAAATCGCAAGTGCAAACCAATCTTAAAGGGAGCCTGTCATGCCACTGCGCAGCTGTTCAGCGCATCTCTAAACAAAGAAGTAGCGTTCCGTAACGATTGCCAACATAGGCTAAAAAACCTTGAATACAATTGTTTACAATCTCGTCAGTTCTCAATCCATCGGGACCATTCCTTTTAACTTTACATATTCTTAAATAGTTATCTAGTTGTCTAATTAGTTTTGCTGATGAATCTAATCGTGACAGGTTTCACTCGGTAGTGCCCAAATGAGAACAATAGTTAAAGTAAATTCACTACTTACCTGTATGCATGCAAGCCCTTGCACAGCTTTCTTTGCTGTCAAAGTTGTTCTTGTTTCCCCCACTTCCACTAAACACAAATGGTTCGCAGACCCGCTTGGCAGAGTTGTAGAAATATTTTACTGTGAACATGAAGCCTGTTCCAATTAAGGAAGGCTGGAGGCACACACTTCTGGGCCTAATGGATTTGAACTTCACTTGCTTGGGCACTTTAAGAAAAGCATACTGGATTTAATATATACAATGTATACACCTTTTTCCAAAATGGCTGACCTAGATTCTCAAAGTCCAGCATTTTCCTGGTTTTCCAGGACCCTGTGTCACATTTTGCTTTATTTACACAGACAGGGCTTGAAATCAAGTGATATTTTTACGGACATTAGCTTTTAAAAGGGCTAATATTCAGCCTGAAGAGTTTGACCTTGTAAGGGAGAGTTTAAATCCTGAATCTTTTCTTTGCAAAATACAGTCTATGAATCGCAACATGACTTACGAGTGAAATATAGTCTTCAAATAAACCACAGCAGAATCCAAGCATTAAGAAGCCACAAATAATGCATGTGAAACGGCGGTGGCTTCAACCCTACCCGGTAGGGTGCCCCTATCCCCTAGGGTCAACCTTTTTCCATGTGAACAGGGCCTTAACACCTGTGTTGGGTGCAATTTCAAGCCCTGGCACACTCCCTCCCCTTGACAATGTAGCTTCACCCACTTGACCTTTATAGTCCAGTCAATCTACGGTTTGACCAGGAACTAATTGCAACAAAAGCTTTTTCGACGGTTTTGTGCTACATTTAGTCCCCAAATGAACATACTAAAAGTCCCAAAAATCGGAGTTCAGGAACACGCCGAAAACGGCAATTGAAAAATCCCATACAAAGCTTGTATGAAAAACCACAGCCCAAATCTCGAAAAATGCATAGCGAGAGCCCTCCCCAGAAAAGCCCCTCTCCTGAAGCCATCGGGTCTCCAGAAAATGATGAAAAATGTAAGAAGTAAACATGGCGAGCACATAGCGCGAGCCGAAAAAAAAATGAATCCCTTTTTTAATTAGCCATTTATGGCCTCTCAGGAAATGGTCAAAATTGATATAATGGAAGAGGGAGAGCGCTAAGCAAATCAGGGTCCTTCTTCTAACAGCAAAAAATATTATAAGAAAAGATGGAGAGCGCATAGCGCGAGCCGAAAAATTCTGAAAAAAAGTTCCCTCAGAGTGGTCAGTTAGATTGTCAGCGTAAAAAACTCATTTACTGACATCAAACTAAGCAATTAAAAAAAATCCTGTAACATTCAAGGAGCTTTTGTGGTTTTCAAGGATTTTTGCCCAATTTCCAGGAGTCTCAAGTGCCCTTGAAATTGCTTTTCAAAATCAAGCACTTTTCAAGGAGTTCAAGGACCTGCACGAACCCTGTTTATTTCTCTACTTATCCTCTTGCCCGTGGTCCAATTCAACACACAAAACTTTGACCGGCACAAATAATTGGAATATCAGCAGCTTTTTGCGTTATTAATCCAATATTTTCACTGAGCCATGCAGCTTCATCCTAAAATCTGTTTTTTTTTTGTGAGATTTGCTTTGTTATCCTCTCGTCCATGGTTCATCCACCGAGCCGTAACAAACACGCTTTTCAAAGAAGCTTTGAACGTTACTTGGACTGTAATTTTCACTGAGTCAGCTGCCTTGACCTCAAATCACTGTCTTTGTGTGAAATTTGCTGTTATAAGACTGGAATTGTTCACTTGAATATCAGCAGCTTTTGACATTATTGAGCTAATATTTTACTGAGCTAGCTTCTATAACCTTAAATCTTACTTTTGCTTATTTAGAGATCCAGACTTTTCTCCGGAAAATTTACAGTCAAATCAAGTCAAATCGCTTTCAAATCATAAATGGCGGCCAGCCAGAGTCTAGCAGAACATGATGGAACTGAACTTCTGATCACGTGATCACTTCTGATCAGTAGTCATGTGACTGACGAGAGCCAATCGCAGCCTCTGGGGAGCCTCAAATCGTGACAATGGATTTTTGACGACAGAAAAAAGAAAAACGCTACCGAATTTAATACCTCCAGCGCTGCTGCATGTGCAGGAGGTAATAAGAACCTGTTTTAGGCTAAAATTTTAGGTTCTTATACGCTGGTTTTTACTGCATTGTACAAAAGCATTCCTTCTTCATAGGCTTACAGGTTGGGATAACAAATAGCAAACCTGAGATTTGCCAAGACAAGCATTTTAAAATCTGAGCCTGGGATATCCACCCCACCTTTAAGACACAGTAGGGTTGCCAAATGTTTGTTTGGAAAATAAAGAATCTCACCAAATTCAAATGCACTTTTGTACCTTTGACAGTGACATTAATATTTGCAGTTACTGCAGTGCTGCCATCAAATGCGCTGCACATGTACTGCCCTGCATCTTCAGCTTTAACTTTCTTGATCACCAATGTATCTCTGTCCGGAACCATGCGCCGAGGGGGGAGTTGCTCCATACCAACTTTATCCCAGATTATCTGAACTGGATTGCCTTTAAATTGACAAATGAGCTTTCCCTTTTGCCTGCAGTCAAGACTTGTTCTCTCTGATGGGATACACTGACTTTCACTTGTATTTCTCCTAAAAAAATCAAGAACCGGTAGGTGGTACATTTTGTAATCAACAATGATCTGTGGAAAATGCCATTGTAGCTGGCCCCTAAATAACAAATTCTAGTTGCCAAATAGTGATGTTTGGTCACCATAATAGAAATTTGGTCACCAGCTTTTTCATTCAAAATAAATACTGTTCACAGTATTTAAATTTTGAGAAGGGCATTTTAATTTCAGACTGGTAAGGTACCGGCAGGTTTTCATTGGCAACTAGGTTAAAATTGTGGGTCACCAAACCCTAAATCCAGTTGCCCTTGGCAACCATATGGTTGCAAAGTTGGGCCCTTGGAAGAGGCATGTTATGAATACAATACATATATCTTATTAGACATTTTGATGTGCAATATTGCTGGATATTTTTTCGAGTCTGGAGTATACAAAGATGAGAAAAAATGTTCATAGATATATTGTACATTAAAATGTCTAATACGTAATGTTTATTATCCGACATTCTATTTTCAGCTGTTTTGAAGTGAGAGTGGACAACTTAGTGAAATATTTTGGAAGTGTACAATATTTACTAAATAAACCCCTTCTGGCGGCTGTAATATCGGCGGATAATGTCCAAGGATGAAAAATGGTACGAAAAATGAACAGTTGGCCGAGAAGCGAAACTTCGAGGGCAACTGTGAAATTTTGAGGACCATTTTTCATCCGAGGACATTATCCGCCAATATTACAGCAAGCCAAGAAGGGGTTTATTTATTTTATATCCCAGCGACTTCACTGAAAAACTCGAGAGAGAAAAAAAACATTGCGAACGTGAGAAAACCACTAAACTACAGTATGGCGCGAAAAGGCAAATCGTAAGCGATGATTGGCTAAGATATTTTTATTCAAGCTGTGATTGGTTGACACAAAAACTGTCAATCAAACCCTAACGTGGGGCTAGAAGAAACCAGAGCGAATTCACAAAACAAATCTACAACGCACAAGTTCTAGTGCTTTCCTGAGTGTTTTTCTACAGAAATCTATCCCAGATTTCGGGTTTTCAGGTCTAATTCCTTGCCAGACTGTTAATTAATTGTTCTGCTGTGAACTGAAGTTTAAATTACAGCCGTGAAATGCAGAGTTGGAAAAATTTAGCGCTGTTGATCGAACTTGGAAGTCAGCTTGCTGGACTACTCTCGAAGTGGTTGAATTTTTGCTGAGCTGATTGCAAGTTGTTTTTCTATTTGCCAAGCTACGACAAAATGGTAAGTTTAAAAACAATTCTTTTATCGTCATTTTGCTCTTTTTTGTTTAGTTCTTTCATTTTTTTCGCGAATGTCAAACCGAATTAACTTGGATTGAAACAACAACAAAAAACTAACAACTTTGTAAACCATTCAAACATTCACGGCCTGTTTAGTTGACTTTTTTGTGTTTTCCCGTGTCGCCTCAGCCACCAATTTCCGTATTTCATCAACATTCTTAGACAAAAACCTTATTTGCTTGCTTTTCATTATTTTTTAAACAGAAAATATCCAGTTTTTGCTTAAAACATTTCTCCCAGGACGGATATCACTTCCGACGGACAATATCGTCTGATATCATGTCCTGTGAAATGCACTACGTGATACGTTTCGACCAATGAGCGTGCGTTAAAATGATCACTGGGATATAACACAGGACATTTGTTCTCACCCCAGTCTCACTACTGCGATAATTTGTTCTTCTCTCGTTGCAGTTGGATAATAAAATTATTACATGCACAGAGCTGTCAGAATGTTTTGAAGTAGGCAGCTGCTCAAAAAAAGTAAGCAGGCTGCAAAAGGCTGACGGTCTACCGGGCGGTACATGCAAATTTTGTAGCTTCAAAGCAACAAAGTTAGTTTCCTTGCCAAGCTAATTCTGACACAGGCATGGAGCTGGGAGATTTTTAAGAGGAACTACAATTTAAGGATTCCTCCAGTTTTTATTTTATTTTCTCAAACAATGAGACGAGCTTCAGGCTGCACTTGTGGTTCGAGCTTTTTTGTCTCGCATTCAGCAAAACGTAGCTGCCGATTAAACGTGAAGTACCCGCTAGAACTCCGGCAGTCACAGGCTTGTTCTGACAGGCCTGCATGCATATAAAAAATGCATACATGTACAGTACTTGCAGACAACTAAACGTTATATTCCCATACATTGTAGTAAACCTAGTATGGTTTACTTACCAACTCTGCAAGATCCATTGTACTCTACAGCAATGCGATCGCCAAGAACACAAGCTGTGAGGTTCATCTCACAGGCGCTAGGATATGATATTCCATCTGAACCACACACTGTGTCATTCTCTCCCGGCGGCGAACAACTCTCTGGGCAGACACATCTAACACGATTGTATTTGTCCATCTCACATTTTTGCCCCTGTAAAGGGCACCTTTTACGAGAACAAAGATCTGGAAAAGAATGTTATTGTACACTGTAATGTAAGCAACACATACTGTAAAGTGGCTATTAGATAAAATGGAAATGACTTTACAGCTTTTAGAAAATGCAAATAGAATTTGAATATCCCTGATACTACTCAGGTACAAGATTTTTGCCCACCAAAGCCTGAAATTACTCAATCTCCAAATGGATTTCCTCTCACATTTTCTATGGTCAATACATTTGAAAAACCAACAAGCCAGGAGAGATTGTAGCAGAATCGACCATATTGTAGTTGACAGACCACATTAGATCACCCTGCTACCTTACACTGCAGTTTCGTGTTGTATATTAAATTTATCAAGCTGCAAGGAGGCATGTAGCTATTGTACCTTTTTCACAATCCTGTACTGACTTCAGCACTGATGGGTTTGGATTACAGGTACTTAGGGAAAAACAGCATCTGAGAAATGAATGAAAGAAAAATATCATGGTTACCAAATATTTTTCTTTTGGAAACCTTTTACAAGAAGCTGTCCTTACCTCTTGCAATTGTTTTTGTAGCAATATTTTGTTTTCTTTCCATTGCATTTAGAATTGTCTAAATTAAACTGCACAACAGCTTTATCTTCTGGGCATGGTTCTGAAAGAAAAATATTATACTCAGTATGCATTTCTTGTGTATATGGCCTATCTTATGGTCTTTGAAGACAAAAAAGGCATTGTACAAAATCCATGCATGCTGTAGTGGAAATAAAATTTTCCCACTTTGCATACAAGTGGACCTTTTCTCTATGATGTATAATAAGAACATTTTTAAAACTTTTTCTTATACAGATTGCCTGTGATTTGAAATATCACTGACAGGCCAAAAGATATGTATGGCATCCAAGCGTACAATGCCTGTAAGTGTTGGTGAATTTTACTGGGGATTTTTTGCTAAGCTACAAGGAAAAATACTTACAGACCTCACAACCAGGGTATGGCAGACTTTTCAAAGGAAGCAAAAATCACCAGATGTTGTCAATTTTATCTACCTTACCATCTAACCCCCCTCCCAAGTGGTTATAAACCCATCCAAAAATTCATACCATACCAGATGTTGGCAATATCTACCTTACCATCTAACCCCCCTCCCAAGTGGTTATAAACCCATCCAAAAATTCATACAATTATAAGCCCAAGGCTTATAATTGTGATTCTGCTGTTATGCAGTAACATCTGCCATCAGCCATGGTTTCTAATTAAGAAATGGAGGAGCCTGGCCAATGGCTCAGATATGGTATACTGTTGTTGATGGCCACCCAGCAATACCGATGCTCATGACTTACTATGCTTTGGTCTTTTTGGCAGAATTGCTGGTTTGCACTTATAGCCACCACACCCATCACTACAACATTTGTCTGTGCCGTTACAGTCAATATCCATGAAACAGGACTGGATTAGCAGGAATGGATCAACATTGTTGCAATCCTTCCTTCCAACGCGGGGGCATCTGCCTTCCTTGGCAGACCCGTAACCTAAGATAATCAGTGTAAGTAAGGACAATGTGCACTCACAATGCGTGGTTCCAGAAACCATCAATATTTTGTGGTATTGTTGTCTAACATTTAATTAGTAAACAGTAATGCAATTCTTTCAAAATTTCTTAAGAAATCTAGAGAAACAGTACCTGATGAAAATCCATCCACATCACTGAAAAGGGCACCTGACAATTAGTAAATTTGCCAAGGGGACAAAATGATGTCAATTGGTTGAGAGTCCCGTGAATTTGTGAAATTTAATGTTGTTTTGTTTGTGTGAAGCAAAAGTTTGTCCCCTCCCACTCGAACGAAATGGCAACTTCTATGAGCTGTTTCTTCACCATTTTACAACTTTTTCGCAATACCACTTGGCAAATTTACTCATTTTCTGGGCTCTTTTCAGTGATGTCAATGGATTTTTCTCAACTTGCTGATTTTAAAAGATCAAGAAACTGTGGAAGGGCAGGCCCATAGCCATTTTTTTTTTGTGTGTAGGTTGCCTTTTAATTTGTTCTATGTGGAATTTGTATGTTGATATTGATAGATATTGCTAATAAAAAAAATGTTTAAATAAAAAAAAAGGCCCATAGCCAGGGATTTTTTTTTGTGTGTGTGGGGGGGGGGGGGGGGGGGCAGGGGGGTGCTAATCTAGAAAAAGCGGACCAATGTGGTATGAATTTGTTTTTTATTGAGAAACCGCTAGTCAAAATTCGCTAGAAAAAGCAAGTATAATATAAGTGCTTGATTTACTGTGTACAAATTTGGACCTTTTTGTCGTGTGGGGTGCTTGCACACCCCTGGAACCCCCCCTGGCTACGGGCCTGAAGGGTCTATTTGGGTTGGTCAATTTTGGCAGTCATCCATACCAGTGGAATATATGAACCCCTCCCCTTCCGCTGCAATATGGGTTCAGTATTATTATTTTAGAGCTCAGACATCTTGCCCCTTGCTGTGAAATTTCAATCAATGATCTCACAATAATATTGATCACTTAACTATTATTTTTATCTGTGATCAAAAGGCATACCATCCAGTATATAATGAATAACAGGAGCATATAAGCATAAAGTAACTAGAGAATAATATGTTATTTTTGATTTAACCAATTTACTGATCAATTGGAAATAGCAGCTGTAGTATTTGCAAACATTAACCCATGATCAAGGATATAAAATTGTGGCAAAAAAGATCCTATTAATCTTGTAATAAATATTACAGCTTGAGGGAAAATAAATAATATATGACAGCAGAGAGAATAAAATATGCATCTGTCGTTGAGTCTTTTGAATTCATTCATCAAATCGAAGTGTTGAAAAAATCATTCTTGCCAGGACTCTGCAAAGCACTTCTTGAATTTCTGATTCTTATCAAAGCATCTTGTGTGCTGATACAAGTTATCAGGTAACAGTTGATTTCTATTTTGATAGTGGCTTTTATGTCAGAAAATCCTGAAAATAAACAGTCAATAAGTGCTAAAAAGAAATTCCCAAATCACCCAGCTGGAGAGTAGAAAATCAATGATCAACAATCAAGGAAGAATGTGCGTTATCATTAAAATATGAAGTAAGATTGGGAAATACCTGTGCGGAAGTCGCAGTCATTTAGCAAATAATTTATTATTAATTATGCTTAACTTTAAGCTTATATCAGATACCCCATAGCTTACATAACTGTAGGTTTTTATCCTCTTTTAAAACATTTTGCAAGATTTAAGCACTGAGAATTTTTACCCTCGTAGTTGAATCAGCTTGAAAATTAATCAAAATAGAACAAGAAATAGATTACTTAACTTACTGAAATAATTTATTCATGTATCACACGGCACGAGCGGTTCTGTAAAGGTTTGTCGCTAAAGAATCTCGCACCTCTGAATTTGCATAATGCAGCATTTACCTCAATGATTTTTGCTTTCCCTACTAATAAATATCTGGTTTTGTCTAACTGTAAAATTAGCCTTGTAACGAGAAGTGTGCTGAGGAAATACTCTAGCTATAGTAGTCTAAACAGGACAAAAGCAAAATATCTTAAACGTTCTAGAGAAAATTACTAAAATTCTTGAGTCGCCTCGGACTGGTTATACTTGAATTAAAGCTACCACTGTAATAAGCAAATGTTCAATATCGTATTAAAAGACAAGATAATCGGAAATTTAAATCAAAACTTAATTCAACTTAAGTTACTGCCAAAATGGCGCGATATTTTCGAGACTGTTTTGACAAGCACAACTAAACATGAGCTATGAATGATCCCATAAACTTGAATCGAAGAAACGTTCTATTACTTGAGCAGTAATCATTTTCCTAAAATTTTCAGTTCAATTCTAAAGAAATAGCTTATAATCACGACAGGCAACTGTTTTATTCCAGAAAAGAGCTGGAGTTCTCGACCCTGACTGAAAATTCTCTCAGCGCGTTTGCAACGTGCGAACTCACACAGAAACATTCCATCGCACATGATGAGTTCTTGTTGTCTAATAACGAATTACGAGCAATAAAACGCTTCTAAACGTATTGAAAATAGCACTAATTACCTGATACCGCTGCTAGAAGAGCTCCTAAAGAGAGGAGAAGAAAGAAAAACCTCATTTTGGAAGGTCCCCTTTGCAAGCGGGTGAGCGGTGAGCCGTCCCGTATTTATGTGACCCGCGAGCTCGGCCTTGTCAATCATCCAAGTGGGCGCACCGTGCTGAAAGGAATACTGGAAGCTAAGCTCTGATTGGCCAGAAAACTATATTAGGGCCAAACGAAAGTCATTAGCGAGTTGTCAGAGTTCCAGCTCTGCCACAATCGGAAAAAAGTTTCAAGCCAATTTATTTTTCACTTTGAGATTCAATAGGAATAAAGGAAATCTAAAAAAAGTTATACAAGTTAGAAACTTTTTGATGGATATACAAACCAAGGAAGGAAGTTGCTCAAGCTCCTTTCCTCTGGTACTCTTGTTCCACCGGATGCAACGGTTGTGAAAGACAAGGCCAAGCCCACAAACTAAACCACCCTCGCAAAACCCACGCATTCCAGCCATAGAAGTTTCAACGGGGAGAGGTGAGCGCTAGGGCCTATATACTCCTTGTGACATGCAACGGTACTAAGCACTAGCTGGTTTACTAACTCCTTGCCCGGGGGGTGTAGGGTACTCCCTATATTGGACGATACGGGGATGCTTAATTTAATAGTCCAGTCCCTGAACCGGGCCCTGAACTCTCTTTCGGCGACCACAGGCAACAACGGAGCCGCGAAGGAGAGTTCAGGGACTGGACTAGGGGAGCTCGGCCCGAAAGGGGTAGGGTTTTCAGGCTCGATGTAAGAAAGGGGTAGGGTTTTCAGGCTGGGTACAAGAAAGGGGTAGGGTTTTCAGGCTGGACTGGGTGTAAAGAAGGGAGGAAAATCAAAGCCGATTCAAAGTCAAAGTGATTAATTAGGGGGTACCTTTTTCAGGTTTGGTATAACTATAAGAAAGGGGCCACAGTTTTTCGGCTTTGGTATAAGAAAGGGGTACCTTTTCTGATCTAAAATTGGTATAAAGAAAGGTAAAGGGTCCAGAATCTGGGCCGAGCATCCCCGTACAAACGTTTTGGGAGTACCCCCCCCCCCCCCCCCCCCCCGGGACTCCTTGTCGCCCATAGACGGCCCCAATTCAGTGTGACGGTCCGTGAGTCTGCCAGTGGCCGTTCCCCAACCAACGTTCTGGCCATTTTCACACCAGCAGGCAGAAATAACAGATTTGCGCTTCGCCCAGTGTTCGCATGATTTTTTCGCTGATACAAAGGGTCAGTGGCTGACACGTGCAGCCGTTAGCCGTTAGGGAGCAGTATACAGTTAGGCATATAAAACATACCCCGTACGAAAGGTCACTAGAAGAAAATCCGCTCACGCCCCCTCCGGTTGTCTCTTATGATTTCCCCAAAAATCACGCAATATTTTTGCAATTTGCCAATTTTACGCCAAGTAATACGAAATATCAAAAACGTACCAGCATACGGAATATAGAATATACATCTTCACTCTCTAAAGTTGTGATAGTTTGAACCTCAAAGTCGCTTGTTTCCTGCGGAGAATTTGCAATTGTTTCCGATCGCTTGTGACAGCATTTACAAGGCGTTCATCGTTCTAGGCATAGGCTGGGATAGACTGGGTTTTTATAAGCTAGCAAAAGGACCAATCAAAAACCAGCAACCGTATTCGAATAGTCTATTGAATTTCACGGATTTTGATGCATAATATGCTCTCGTTCGGTGCGATTTAGCGCGGAGAAAATGGCAGCGGAAAACTTGTATGTGCTCAAATTACCGTTCTCGTGACCTTCTCGTCGAGCGCTAGGCGATCAAAGCGCTAGGCGATCAAAGCACTGGAAATACTGGATCGAAAGGCATTGAATACCCATCGTTTAATCACGAATTAACAAGTAAGTTCAGTTTTATTAACTCGAGGTTTTATTTCGATTGATCGCTCTATTTTTTAGTGATAAAGTTCTTCATGAAATAGTATTGATCGTTTCTGGCATGGTATCCGAAGATGGAATTGTAATTCGCTCACAACAAGGTAAATAAATTAAAGTTTGGCTTCATCGTACTACTTCGCCGAATCCAATTCAACATAATGGTTTTCAGTGTCGCTTGCTCATTGTTTTTGAACTTTCTATCTTTCTATTTTTTTCTTTTCTTAGCAGATAGATTTGAGGTAATTTGTATTTCGTGTTGAAGCTTTAGTCTGACGCTTCGGCATGTGAATTATTTAATATTTGAGTCAATTACGCATGCGTAGAGCATCAAAATAACGTCCGCGCTGGCCTGGACCCCAAATTAGCAAATGTTCACGCTTGTATATGAGCAACGCAACATGCAGCAGACCCCCTGGGGTCGAGATAGCGTTGTCGTTTTCTGTGAATACACGCGGGCTACCTGTGTTTTGCCCCAGGCCCTTTGGCGGAGACAAAAACAACATGGCGGCCATGAGTACGAAGTTTCTCGAATACCTGCAAGTTTTGGCACAGCCTCCCCAGGATCATTGAGCGAACTCCAGAGTTGATAGTTTGCAGTTTTCTTGTGTCACTGTGTGAAGTTTGACTGAGTTCGATGAGCGCTAAAATGAAAGTACCTACGAAAAATAAAAAAATTGAAAAACGCCCTTATCTGTAGTCCTTTATGTATCAGTCAATTCCAGCGCTGCCGGGCAGCCCCCGGGATTTTGGTCATTTCTAAAAATAAAACTGAAAATTCCCCGCCCCCGGGCTAGCAAAAATGCAAAATACCCCACGGTGTTTTCATTACCTGAAGAACTTGCATCATTTGTGAAACAAAAACTGGATTATCTTGTAACAGCTCGGCCTACTGCTGTTAACATGGCAGATACTGCTAGTAAGCTGTCTGTATTTGTATCAAGTATCTGTTGTGATTGTAAAGAATCTGTGGAGGAAATAAAAGAGAACGTGCTGGAGAAAATTGAAGCTATGTTATCTGAGGACATATCAGCAAATAAAGCTATTGGGAAATATGGAGCAGAGGACATTTTACAGCATTCTGAAGGTTGCCCAAAATTGCATGTCCTCACACACTGTAACACTGGTTCATTGGCAACAGCTGGTTATGGAACTGCATTAGGTGTCATCCGAGCACTGCATGAAATGAACAAGCTTGATCATGTATTTTGCACTGAGACTAAGCGGAAAAACGGCCCCACCCCCCGGGGACGAGAAAAAGACGGTAAGACTCCATCGACTCTGCGTGACAAAGCTTCACAACAAAAACTTCAACTCCATTTATACTGTCCGAGCATTTATAATTCGTTTCAGTAAATGTACTTTAGTTTTCTCGTATTTGAACGAGTGTCTCATTTCACTTAAAGTGAGACAAAATGTAAATAAAGAAGTGAAACTAAGGTATTAGTACAATATCGGTAGACATTCCTAGGTCATTGGCCGTTTGTAGCCATTTCCGCAAATTGTCTCCGGAATCTCTCAATGCGAAATTTACCTTTATTCTATTTGCAGAGCAACTATTTCACAGTTATGTTACTTGACTTTTTGCCGAAATTGGTACTCTTTTATAGTTCAATTCATTTTTATGTTTTTCCACTGAGACGAAATTGCGAAATCTGTTTCTTCTCCTATAGTTAACCATTATCCTGCGAGATTGCGCAGAATATCGTCTGATACTTAGCCGACGAGGGACGAAGTCCCGAGTTGGCTAAAATCAGACCATATTCTGCAAAATCGAGTAGGATAATGGTTTTATTATTCAGCACAAAAACCCTTGAAAAAAATGACTTTTGTGTATTATTTACGAGCTCATGAAAACATCATATTTTCCTCAGAGACGGATATCGCAGGATAGCTGTCATGTACAGAAGACAGCTATTGGCGTTCCAATGACCATATTTGGGCAGTGCATCGATGTGCTGAATAATAAAAGACGTTAACTGCGAAATGTGCAAATGTGTCTTCCCCAAACGTGGTGTATACGGGCCATGCTCTGCATTATATTTTATGTGGCGTTATTTTCTGTAACTGGGACTTTGTAACTGCCAAACGATAGTTATTGTAACTGGTGTTGTAGTTCGCAAAACCCGACGCGCTTGAGATGAGAAAACCAAAATTCCCCATCCCCCTCCCCCGGGGAAAAACAATTCCCGACCTGGGGCCAGCAAAATTTTCAAAATTCTCCAGCCCAGGGAAGGCAGTGGTGCGTGAATGCCCCACGGTGTCCCGGGGGGGGGGGGGGGGGTCACCGCTGGAATTGACTGATACATTCGGTACCTAAATAAACCACTACTAGCATTTATTTGGTCAGAAATGCACTTTTAAGCGATTTTTAGCCAATTTATTGTCACCTCTTACTCTTACTATATGTTCTGGAAGGCTGCAAACTGCAAAATTCCGAACACTCGGCGATCCAAAACTATCCCGCGATTTTTTCCCTAAAATCATGGTCGCTTGCTCAAACAAACCTCACAGAATTAAAGTACAGCTATTAAGCTATCTTGTTTACCTTTTTCGTGGATAACAACCCTCTCTGAATGATATAAATGCGGATTCTACCTCGTCGATTCGGCCTGAAATCCACGGCAGGGACGTGCCCCGACTCCGTGGAAAAAACAAACCGTTGTGACGTTTTTGCTCCGTCTACCACTTGTCCTTCTAGTCTGCGACAATGTCTGGCCCACCCCTAGACGGGAGCAAAAACGTCACAACGGTTTGTTGGTGGATTTCTCTGCTTTTTTCGCTAAAATATGAGGGAAAATACTTACAGACCTTCCAAATAAGGTAAGGGGGAATTCCTAATAAGGAAAGCGGCAAGTCGACAAGGTTAGGCTGCAAACGTCTTGATATGCCTACTGCTGACTCCCCATCAACATATGAAAAAGTCGCCGGGGAGGACAAATTTTAGTGACCGGGGCTGTCTTATTTATACATTTTTTTTTTACTTCTTCTGCTGGTGGCATGCATTTGCTGCCACGAGGGACCCTCTGATCACATCCCCGCGCGGTGATCCCCGGTACTTTCTCACTAAGATTTGTCACGTACTCATCCGTCACGGTCACGTTCTTTTGGCAACCGGCTGAGTCACATGACCGTTTCGAAACAAAGGACAAACCTCGTTCCAATGTTTTCAATAAAGCGTGGTTACCAAGTCTGCAAGCAGAGTTTGCTAGTAAGTTTCAAAAGGAAACACTTACGGACTTACGAAAATGTCGTTGTTAGCCATCAAATATGAGAGAGGACACCTTAAGATTCTAAACCAGTTATTATTACCGGAGATATCAGTATATGAGGAGATCTTTAACACACAAGATGGCTGGAATGCTATCAAGGAAATGAAGGTAGTATTATTTTGCATTGCAACACATTCCGCGTGTCTCAAGTTTTGGCATGTTTTGAAAGTTAACGGAATGGATAAGTAAGCTTAATTATCAGTAATTAGGTAGGAGGTCCAGTTTCTGAAATTGAAATCCTGAGGCATTTGATAGACAAACAGACAGACAGAAGATAGACTTTGATACTATAAGTATGGATGATTCTGGGATATCACATTTAACTTTACCATGTTTTAGAATCCGAATGTAAACTTTTGTACAGTGAATCTGGCTGGGCCTGGAATTAAACAATCAGCGCCATAGTATAATATGGCTAGGTTAGAATTGTTGCTGAGCACCCTTAACATTGTATCCTCCAGCGGTCACGTGACCAAAGACCGCCATGATGGATTAAACTGTGGTGAATGTAAACCTGACTCTTTGTCTTCTTAACCTAATGGCGCAGAATGGGAAAATATTCATTTTCCTTGTATTATTTTTAGGTTCGTGGGGCCCCAGCTATTGCAATCGTAGGTGCACTGAGTTTGGCTGTAGAACTACTTCCCAAGGTGTTTTCATTACCTGAAGAACTTGCATCATTTGTGAAACAAAAACTGGATTATCTTGTAACAGCTCGGCCTACTGCTGTTAACATGGCAGATACTGCTAGTAAGCTGTCTGTATTTGTATCAAGTATCTGTTGTGATTGTAAAGAATCTGTGGAGGAAATAAAAGAGAAAGTGCTGGAGAAAATTGAAGCTATGTTATCTGAGGACATATCAGCAAATAAAGCTATTGGGAAATATGGAGCAGAGGACATTTTACAGCATTCTGAGGGTTGCCCAAAATTGCATGTCCTCACACACTGTAACACTGGTTCATTGGCAACAGCTGGTTATGGAACTGCATTAGGTGTCATCCGAGCACTGCATGAAATGAACAAGCTTGATCATGTATTTTGCACTGAGACTAGGCCTTATAACCAGGGTTCACGGCTCACTGCCTTTGAGCTAGTGCATGATAAAATCCCAGCAACGCTTATTGCAGATTCTGCTGTTTCCATGGCAATGAAGACCAAGGGGATCAGTGCAGTGGTTGTTGGTGCCGACAGAGTGGCAGCTAGTGGCGACACTGCTAATAAGATTGGCACTTATCAATTAGCACTAGCTGGTAAGTACTAACTCTAGTTTTCTGAATTTGTAGTGCTTACTTGCTTACATAGTGATACTGGCTACTCATTGGACAGTTCCAGAAGCATGCATGCTGTTCTTTATTCAGAAATGACCAATCCATGTCCCACGACTACCAAAATGCAGCGCCTGCTTTTTAACAGTTTATTCAACAAATGTCCCTCATTTACCAACATGCAGCATGTGCATGCATTATAGCTGGAATCTTCATTGTTCACAAAGTTGGTTGTTAGTGCATGGTGCTGTTCCCCTTTACTTTAAAATCAAAGCCTTTGGGAAACATGAAACTGAAAGTTATCAAGTGGATGGAAGATTCTTTAAATATTTATGAAAATGGAGAGAAATGACTGTTTTTATGAGTAACAACTCACAAAAGAAATAGGAATTTCTGGTTTGGGATCTGGTTGTGGACCCTCTCACTAGCAATAATTTTATCAATTTTATTGTCTGCAATTAAAACTGTTCATTACAATTCATTCACTCTTTTTCTTCTAGCTAAACATCACAGCATTCCATTTTATGTAGCAGCTCCCACAACTTCTGTTGACCTGAGCCTGTCCAGTGGAGATGAATAGTGATAGAAGAGAGGTCACCACAGGAGCTCACGTGTGTCAAGGGATACCCATTGCAGCCCCAGGGATTGACTGCTGGAATCCTGCATTTGATGTAACTCCTGCTGAGCTAATCACAGCCATTATCACAGAATATGGGCATTCAAACCTCATGACCTTAAAAGCAAACTAACTGAGATATTACTGTAGCACATCCAATAAAGAGCATATCAAGGTTAGTGCTCCTATTGTGAAATCTAGGTGTTTCTGCTTAAAATCTTTATCTTTTCTTAAACAGGAATATTCAATTGCAAATAATTATGCTACTTACACGTACACAGGGAATTTCTGCAGAAACCCATTCAGGGGCTGGTCCAGGAAGGGGGAGAGGGGGGGGGACATGGGACAAAAAAAAAATCTCCTCCCCTATCCTAAATCTGCCCCCTGCGTGCCTGCAAAAACACAAGAATGGGAAGTGTATGGCACCCCCCATGGAAATTCAACCAGGACGGGTGGTCAAAATAGAGCTTGGAATTCCAGGGTGGGTAAGCACAAATACCAGGGTGGTCATGATAAAAATCACTGGAATTCCAGGGCTGGTGGTTTGAATTAAAAAATTCCATGGTGGGTGGTCCAAATAAAAAAAAGCAGGGTGGGTAGTTGTGACTGGGGTCCTCAACAGGGGGGTACAATTTTTTTGCCACTTCCCAATGCACCTTAACTGTAACGCATAATACACACAAATTTCTATCCATAAGCAAACAGGCAATAATGTGTCAGTGTACATTTTTAGATAAGTAGCTTGCAGTGTTTGTATAAATTTGTGAACAATTATTTAGGCAGGTAATAATATGCAGGGCGGAATTAGTGGGGAGGGGGCGATGGCCCCCCTTTCTCAGGAGATATTCCCATACATTTACTGTATTTGCTAGAGGAAATTAAAACAGTTAATGTATCACTAACCCCCCCCCCCCCCCCCTATTTCGGACACCCTCCCCAATTTCGGAGATTCCTGGATCCGCCCCTGATATGAAACTGTCAAGTGTCAAGGTGATGTTGAAGATAGATAGATAGATAGATTTTTTATTGGACCGTGTAAAAATATTTACATAAGCATAACTCCAATAAATTTAAAAAAGAAAATACATTAGTATTTTGTCTAAATTTGATTGTTTCAAGTTTACTTTTATTTGAATGAATTCACAATCAACTTTCAAAAAAATTCTCAATGTATAATCGAGTTTTAAAACATTAGTCAGTAAAATAATAATTTTTATTTAAATTACTTGGTGTAATTTTGGTCTTGTTACTCGACTACACTCTTCTTCTACAAGAACCACATTTCTAAGAAAGCTAAAGCTGAAATTTCCCCAAAAATAAGAACGTTCCAGTTTCAGTTTATTTTTACCAGGATTCAGAAAAAAGATAAGAAATAATATAAAATACAGTGAGAGTTCCCATAAATTAAACCCAGGTTGTGTGAAGTTCTTGTAAAAAACAAATTAGTGTGTTCCTCCTAGTGCTTCGCGTTTAACTTAGCACCGTAATATTCATCTCAAAATAAACGATACCTGTTCTTCTGTACTTCAACTTGTCATTCGTGTGGTATCTATGGTCAACTATAGGTGTCACTGTACATGTTTCAAGTGGACAGCCAAATGGCAGTAAAACAAACACAGGCTCCAACAAATACTTCCCAGCTCAGCAGTACTTGAAAAAGCTGTGCGTTGTAAAAGACGCGACGGAATAAATCTCTTGGTAACTAGACTTCCATTGAGAAGAACTCTTTCCAGTGGGAACAATGAAGGACTTCAAAGTGTGCCCTTTCATTTTGTTCTGCTCGATTTATTTGTATGGGAGGGCGTGTGCTCACGGTGAGTTGAAAAATGCGACACAGTATTCTTTATATCGCCGTATTGGATATCATTTTTAGACAATCCGAAACCAATTTTTTCCAAATGACCCATGTGATGACCATTCATGGGTGGGATAACATTTATACCATGTTTGTTGAACCAGTTTCCCTAAATGGGAATTACAGTTTAATTTTTGCAATCGAAACTCTCTAACATGGGAAACCAAGCATTACATATATGGTACTGTGAATAGGTTTCGGATTTGCTGTGTTGAAATGGGTTCGGGCTAGAATTCTTTTATTTCATACGGTACCCATGTTTTTCGCCCCTAGTTCTTTCTAACAGAGGGAGTCGCGCGTCGCTAGTTTAAGGGTAAATTTGATTATTTATGTATTTATATTGCTTCGTTGAAAACGATCCAGAGTATCGAACGTGCATATCGAAATTAGTGGCCAGGGTATTAGTAGTCGAACTTCTCGCCGCTTTCTCCTCTGTTTCTCTGTGTTTCTTTTCCCAGAAAACACACGGGAACGCTTGCTACGCAGTCAGTAATAGAGCAGATTTCGTGTGACTGTGAAAAGTTGTGCCGGACCGTGACCGTGCTGCGACTACACGATCTCATTAGCCGTATTCACACTAGAGACGGCAAACCCCACACTTGCTTGTTATCTGTCTAAACTTTCTCCTTCAAAAAATTGTTTTCACGTGATCACAGAAGAATAGGGAACCATATTCAAGGCGAGAAACTCGTCTCAGACGGGAAACTTGTCTCTAGTGTGAAAACAGCTATTATCTACAGCAGGCTTCCCTGCCGCGACCGCGACAGTGCCGCGCCGTTTCGCGCACTTTTCACAGTCATACGAAATCTGCTCTATCGCGCCTGTATTGACTGTCTTGTTAAAAACAGACGACGTTGACCTCGTATTTCCCGACCCGCCATCGCCTTCGAACTTCGTCAAGCTGAACATTCATCAAGCGTTCTCCGATATCTCGATATGCCTGTGGTTCAAGAACAGCTTTGGTAGAGGCAGCGACATCCAAGGCTTGCTGTCTTATAACAACAGGTTTCAATCCTACAAATTAGCCCTGACGGGGAAGGGCCTGTGGGTGAACATTGTACCTTTTATAGGTGTCGGAGGCTTGGACTTTCCCAAAGTGTGAGTACCTCATGAATAGCCACTTCCTCGCCCCATATAAGGGAATCCGGAATACAACTTTTTGTGAGCTTTGGAATCCGGAATCCAGCTACTGGAATCCGGTCTCAGGAATCCAATCCAATCGTTTCTCTTCTACCGACTACTTTAATCGGAATTCTAGGACGGTTTTGAATCCGAAATCCATGGGGACTGGAATCTTTGTAGACGAACTTCGTGTGCAAATCTCGAAACAACAATCTACGAACAAAATTCATACTTGATCGAAGTATTTTGCACTAAAATTGATAAGTGAATTTTATTTTTCGATATTTTCTCTGACTCGGTTGTTGCTAGACTTACAAAATGGTGGCTAACCGAGCTTCTGGATTATTGTATTGTGTGTATCGTAAGGAGACAATGCATCCTCGCTCAATCGGTCATGGCTAAAAGGGATGACTCAGAAGGACCTGATTAATAATTCATAGGCTTCACGGTAGAACGAAGCTACATATGCCATGTTATGCAATGTAGCTTCGTTCTATTGTTTGTCCTATGAATTATTAATCAGGTCCTTCTGAGTTATCCCTTTTAGCCATGACCCGCTCAATCGCCCCATTTTTTACCATGACCACCATAGCAACGCGGATAAACTATGACTTCAGTCTTGATTTTGATGGCTGGTCATGTTACACCTTTTTTCCTCTCACCCTTTGCAGGGGCGGACCCAGGGGTGGCAAAGGTGACTTTGCACCACCCTTTTCATTGAGCAAATTTCTCATAATCCTTTATAAAATGCATCGCATTTTTCTCGTATGTCTGCTTTAAGTATAGGTAATCGCATGGGGCCGAGTAAATTAGGGATTAATTGCACGAGTGTTTTCAAATTTGAAAAATTAAAAACACAAGTGAAATTATCTCTAATTTTACGAGGAGCCCATGGTGATTACATGTTTCTGATATAAATAAGCAAAATTCAGCGCGCGTGTTGACTTCTCGTATTCAGACGTATGCAAAGTAATTTTGCCCTCAAAAAATGCCCTCGCTCTTAGCCAATCAGCATCGAGTAATTTTGCCCTGTATATTAAAAGCTTTGTAATAGTCGCCCCCTTGTGAAATTATTGGATCCGTGCCTGCCCTTCCCATCCCATGCCATCCGGTCCAAGAAGCGCGAGGGTACGAGGCAGACATTGTTTCTCTTTCTAAACAGGAAAACCAACACGTCGGTTCGTGATGGGGCGTGGCACGAGGCATGCACCGTGTGGAATCATGAAGGATGGCTTCACATGTTCATTGATGGCGTGGAAGATACGATGGGAATATTCAATGCCTGGGCATCATGTAAGAGTACTTCTGATTGGCTGGGTTGGAGTAAGAGTGATAAGAGGGTTTGGTCAATCTTAGGACCCTGGTGGTGATCCTTGTGTGATTTGTGCCACCTTCTCCTACTGACTAACTTCCCATTGCCAAATCCGATACAACTCCCTACATGCTAATCTTTGCAGTGGCAGACCCCCGCCCTACCAGGAGGTCAACCTTAGGGCCGACCATTTGACTTTTGAGGGGGGGATGATTTTTTTTACGTCTCTAAGATGTTGTAGGATATTTATTTCATAAAATTAGCTGAGGATTATGACAAAAATGCTGTGCAGGAAATTTTTTTTCGAAATCATCCACCCCCCCCCCCCCCCTCACAAGTCAAATGGTCGGCCCCTTACGTCATTGTGTTTGCTCGTTTGTTTGCGATGGTTGGATTAGTTTTGGCATTGACACAAGGTAGCCTGACTTCACTATGGAAGGCACATTCCTAAGCCCAAAAATGAGATTTTTTAGTGAAACGAAATGCAAAGTGATGCCAATTCTGAAAAAAAGCACAAGATTTTTAAAAGGTTGCTGGCCTCGGCCGGACGCAGACAGTGGCGGATTTAGGGGATTGCACATTAGGTGCACGTACACTCCCTTTTGAATGAAACTGATGAAACGTCTTAATTTCCCCCTCCCCCCACCCCTCCATCTCCCTTGCAAAGTCTGGATCCGCCACTGGTTGGATTTTGGAAATCTAAAGGCCAAGCTCATGAATGCAATTGCAGTACCTTGTACCAAAGTCCCCCTAAAACTGTGCAGGCTTACGCGCGCTGCGTACGCCACTGCGCTCTAATGACAAAATTGTGTGTGCGTGTGTGAGCAAGTACCTTGCATACGAGTTGTACGCCACTGTACTCATTGTACTTTCTGCTTCCAGCTCAGGTTATTGCAGATGATGGGTGTCTCGTAATTGCCAGCTAAGTGTTCAGACGACTTGCAAGAATGTCGCCGGGTTTCAGGAACAATATCGCACTTGAACATCTGGAGTAGATGCCTAACACGTGGTGAGGTGCACCGCATGCACGCCGAGTGCAGCGACAAGAACATTTTGGGCGTCAGATTACTGACCTGGACAAGGGATTCTATCATGCTTGGCATCAACGGGTCCGTGGATATTATCAGGAGCTCGCTTGAGAGGTGCTCTAGGACTGGTAAGTTACGGCATAACCTTATAGATATAATCTTACAGACTCAAGAGGCAGGGGCGTAGTCCAGGTGGGCTAAATCTCGCCCATGATGCGTCAGTGGCTGTCACCAGAGCCTCCCCCGCGAGGTTACGAGCCGGGAGCTCTGTGTTCGAGAATAAGTTGTAGCGAACGAACAAACGCAAGCGCCTGCACAGTGATATCAAACTCATGCATTCCCTTATGTGTTTACACTAGAACGCAAGCGCAGACGCAAGCGCAGACGCTAGCCCAAGAAAATCGAGACGTTGCTTTCCATTGCGCTTGCGTCTAGTGCAAATCAAGCGATCGCAAGCGCAAACAAACTAATTAATGTTGATTTCACGCTTGGTCGCTGTGATTTACACGTGCCTTTGAGCTTGCATCCTGCGCTTGCGTTTGCGTGTAAACCAGCCCTTATAAGAAGATAGCTTGTATAAATAAGAAATTTGTTATCCACTAAAATTTCCTTTTTTTCACTAGGTGCTATAGTTATTTCCAACACATCCCGGAATCCGTCTGCGCGGAAAAGTCGTCCAGCGTACCGAGCTAAACACGTTCTGACATGCGCACACGAGTGCTTGAAAAGTCACGCCTGCTTGTCATTCAACCTTCTCAAGCTCTTTCCTGATAAACTGGTCTGCGAGCTACTGATGGACAGTAAGGAGAGCAGACCAAATATGCTGGAACTCACGCACACTTCGGATCATTATGCCACCACCTTTGGATGACGTGGCCGATCCACGAATCTGTTGCCTCATCACTCGACACTCATCGCTATGTTGACTGGGAAAATCTACAATGCGGGACAACATTGTGTCGCCTATGTAGAACATCTTCAGTATACAGCAATTATTTACAACACCCGTATCCATCCTCCCCACCCACCCCCTGTGCAATGTTCAGTGGCCGATCCAGGATTCTTCAAAGGGGGTTTCATATGAAGACCGTGCGTCTTCATATGGAGCTCCCCAGCTCGTCACTTCGCAATTCAATTCAATTTATTTTTTCACACAATAAATATTTACAAGATATATACATAAACAAAACAGTAAAACATGAAGAATGAAGAAATAAAGGAGGAGAGAACTTACTGATAATTTTTTTTTTGTATGTGTGAGCAGTGCCCAAAGGAACGTATTGCTTTCGAGTTGAGCACTGGGGAGGCTCTGGTGGCGGCCATTTGAGGTCCTTCGCTGATTGGCTGATTTTGAACGTTGGAGCATGCGCTGAGAGGTCTTTCTCTCAACGGCTCTGTCATTCTCGTACCCAGAGCTCGCAGGGGAGGCTCTGGGGACATCCATTTGAGGGCCGTCGGTGATTGCTGATTTTGAGCGTTGGAGCATGCGCTGAAAGGTCTTTCTCTCAGCGGCTCTGTATTAAATCTCGCGCATGCGTCAGTGGCTGTCACCAGAGCCTCCCCCGCGAGGTAACGAGCCGGGGAGCTCTGGGTTCGAGAATGTAGCCTCCCGCGCGAGGTTAAATTTGTTTTTTAATGTTTCGTGATTTTTTTTAGTGTTATTGCAACAGATGTCGTAGAAGAAAATGTGTCCATCAATATAACTTCAAAACTGAGTCGAGAATGAGCAACCATGCTTTCGCGGTACGTAGTCTTTTTCAAACCTTTTAATTTGCTGTGTTTGCCTATTGAAGAGTAAATGTCATTAACCAAAGTCAGATTCATGTCCATAGAACAGCTGTGTGTGCCCACATTGAAATTAATTTAAATTAAAACTACGAGATATGCTGTTTGAAAAGGTGCGCATCACTGCAAAAGGAGCAATCATTGCAACTGTAAAGGGAGTGGGACTTTTGTCAGAATTTAGCAATGATTACAACTTCTAAGTCGCCCTTGAACAGGGAGCTCCAAGTTTCCTCTTAAATCGACAAAAGGTACGTGTCGATGTGTCTAGCGGCATACTTGCTGGATTATCCATGAAATATAATACTTTTTATGGACGGGCGAGGTCGAAAAATAGGAAACGTTTGCTCAGACAAGCAACGTATTTTGGAAATAGATATCATTTCACTTCATAACAAAAATATTTTCTATAGAAAATATTCGACATTTGCCTATGATATTACATGTCATCACATATTTAAAAAAAGTTTCCTTAAAGTTTATTCCACATGAAAACGTGTCAACTGCTAGATTTCAAAACGGGATTAAAATGATTATGAGAAATGAGAAAAGAATGACCTAGAACGAGACGAATTAATAGGAGAAAGATTATGCTTTTATCTGTCCTGCTAAAGTGAGATTTTGGTGAGACTTTTTTCGTGATTGTTCGCCCTAAAAGTGGTCAACTGAAAAATCCATTCGCGTTATAAAATAACGTTTCCAGGCATTGCAAAGCATCGAAAGCAGTACTAATTACCTATCAATGTCACTTTATCATGACACTATATAGGACTAACTCAAACACACGCGCATCACTGCGTTATTAAGTCTTTCCGCTACGTTACCAAGGCAACACACAGAGTAAACTAAATATGGGAATGTATGTAAATGAATAAAAGGAAAGCGAACGAACGAGGGAATTCAAGGGCCCTTCAAATGTGAGCGTGTATGTCATGTGTCGTCATGAGCCTTGGGCTCGGAAAATCTAGTTAGAACCCCTCCCTGCGTTATCGACGAAAAATAAACGTTGTCAGGAGCGTAGCTAGCCCCCCCCCCCCCCCCCCCTTTCTCGTGAGATTTTTCCATACATGTACTGTATTTGCTGGAGGAAATTTGAACATTTTCGTCCCATGCATGTTTTCACTATCCGACCCCCCCCCCCCCCCCCCCCCCCCCCCCCCCCCCCCCCTCCTAGCTACGCCGCTGGTTGTTATGACGTGTTAAGTCCGCACGCGGTCTCTATCGCAGTGCCTGTACTCCTGGCAATCCTTGGTTCTTATATTGGTACACACCATCAAATGCTAATGCAAAAGACTCAGCAGCAAAGATGGCCTCGTGGTGCACAACTGTGTTGTTTACGATACTACTGGCGTTGATGAAAGAAAAAAGTATTGCAACAGTTACCATACAGCAGCCCGACACAAGAAACCCAGGTCAGAAACTAGACACTGGCCAAACGAAACGCAAGTTCACGCAAGTCGACGCAAGTTGTGACTTGCACTGACTTGCGTTGAGGTGGCCAAACGAGATGCAAGTTTTGATGCAAGTTCACAGGCGATCCAAGCTCTAGTCATGTGGGGTACTGTGAAAGAAACATGCAACGTTGTCGCTGTAAAAATTATACGTAAATGTAAATATTGAAATAAAATCATGTGACATCTCCTTGGAATGTTGTAGTTGTCAAATAAAGTGCTCCCGGAGCGATTTTATTGCATTTTGGGTGTTTTTTGTGCCTTTTTCTTAATACCCCTACCGTATGTTATAATAGATTGACGATTTTTAACGAAACAAATCGAGCTGGAAAAAGGTGTTTTGAATGCATGCTCGTTTCGTACCTTGTCAATCTTTCACAGTACCCCACATGACTAGAGTTTGGATCGCCTGTGGCAAGTTGAGTGTTTTGGTGCTTTGCGCACGCTATGACGACATGATCACGCCACTTTTGAACACAGAGCGCGCGCTCAAGCTGGGGTTTTTCTTGTTAAAAAAGACGAAGGAAATGAACAAATCTCACCCACTTTCTTGTAAATAACAGCTAGAAATATAAGTTACAATTTAATGACTTGTTTTGGTCATATTTCGTTATTTTGGAAAACGAAGAAAATTGGACACTTGCATCAACTTGCGTACACTTGCGACGTGGTGGCCAAACGAGACGCAAGTTGTCGCAAGTTGCACAAAAATTTGAACATGTTCAAAGTGGACGCAAGTGAACACAAGTCATCGCAAGTCCACGCAAGTATCGCAAGTTGGTGGCCAAACGAGCGCAAGTCGACGCAAGTAGCAAAACTTGCATCGACTTGCGTGAACTTGCGTTTCGTTTGGCCATGGCTTATTAAGGGGATACTTGAAAGGCACTCTTGGAAATAAATAAGTAGCTTTACTTCATATTTTGGGGGCATGGTCCCCAATTAAAGAAAATTTATTAAATTTTAGAACTCGAGACGGCGCAGAGGAAAAGCATCAAACTTTTTGGTGCAGGGATGGGGCTTACATCTCGGAAAAAGTATAGTAGTACTAGCTTCCTTCCTAGAGAGTAGGGGGGCATGGTCCCCCATTTTCGCCCTCGAGACAGCCGGAAATGCAACAAACCTTGGTACTCATTACCCACATTTTGGCTCAAATCTCATCGTAGAAAAAAAAAGACGGAGATAGAAAAGGTGATGTGAAACGGCAAAACGATCCAGCATAATTGATCATTTTGGGAGCCATCAATATCATTAAGGGAGGGGAGGCAACCGTCAATATCGTGCCACCCTCTCACCGCCCCCAGCCCCCTCTCCCTCCGCCCATGTAATACTAGCGTTAAAACTGACAGGAACATTTTGTTGCAGCAAATTTTGATGCCACTTTTACTGGCGCCCTCCCGAACTACTTGCGTTACACGGATGTTCCAGCCATCGGCTCCTTTACCATTTGTTGGTGGATGAAGCAAGATTTTGGCGGCATGTCGTTTTTTATTCAAAATCTGCTCACACTATCAACACGAGACAACGCCATCGAAATCACCTCCAGGGGAGCGACCTTTGGCAATACAGGCGGAATCGTACTAAGCATCGCTAGTGCACAAGCTGGGTAAGACAAATAGCTCGTGACAAGAGCAGATTTCGTATGACACTGTGAAAAGTGCCGCGACAAAGTTATGCCGTGACCTAGCCTGCTTGCAGGCGGTACTGCGGTCCGTTCGATGATCGGACGCCATCTTGGAATTTTGAGGCGCGCGGTCCCGGGGGCGAGCGCAAAAATCGGGCGAAGGGGAGGGGGGAGGAGGACAGGAGAGACGGACCGAGTACCGCCTGCAAGCAGGCTAGCCGCGACCGTGCCGCGACTATGCGATTTCATTCCTCATTCCATATCTACAGCAGGCCAGGTTCCGTGCCACGACTGCAACCGTGCCGCGCCACTTTTCACAGTTAAACGAAATATTCTCTATCTCAAATACTTCAGTTTCAAGCAGGGTGTATAAACCTCTTTTAGAGGCAAATTTCGTATGACTGTGAAAGACAAGAAACCATATTTGAAATTATGCTTGTAGCAGCGGCTTCCCCCAAGGGGTGACCCCCGGGGAATGAGGGGGATTTGTTGAGATTTGTAAGCAAAACTTGCCCGAGGGGGTAGGGATTTTTGCGACTTTTGTACATATCGCCTATTACCCACGGGCCAACCCCCGGGATTTGTTTGGAAAGAAGATCAAGGCAAAAGAGATCGACAAGTTTGTGTGCTTTTTCTGTAATGCAAAATAATGTTAAGGTAGAGCATACCCTACATATATTAAATCCGGATAGTCAATTTATTATACACACGAGTCATGAGATTTGTATATCGCCTCGCCTGTATATTGCACGCGAAAGTCATGTATTAGCAATGGATAATTATTGTGAATCAAGTCACAATCAATCAGAATCAATCTGGAGAAAGTCTGGTGCAAGAGTTTAATGAGGCACGGATCCAGACCTATTTACTCTCGTTCACAGAAACAGGTCAAATTTTCGGTATTTTTTTTAAATTATTATTATTATTTTCATCTTTACTTAAAAAATACTCAGTCGCATTTAGAGAGAGAGAAGCCTTTATTTAACATTAAAAATTTAAACACCCAGGGTTGTCCATTCAGGTGGCCACAAGGGCCATCCTGCTATCAATAGGAGCCCTGGGGATATGAAGTTTTCAATAAGCAGTAATGCATGCAATACACACGAGACGTTCGTGATTATTTCAAGAAAATGTTCGCCAACATGAAGTGTTCAAGAAAAACGCACAAAGTTCGTTAAATTAAAGTGTTCCTACCCTACTTGATAAGAAGAATAACAAGCTGTCACCCCCAGAACTTCCATGCGAAATTCCATGCGAAAAAGCTGACCGTAAATAGGTCAGATTTTTTCTGGATGCGCACCTGTTAATGATGGTACATCACACTAATGTTCTGGGGGTGACAGCTTGTTATTCTTCTTATCAAGCAGGGTAGGAACACTTTAATTTGACGAACTTTGTGCGTTTTTCTTGAACACTTCATGTTGGCGAACATTTTCTTGAAAAAAATCACGAACGTCTGGTGTATTCAAGCATTACTGCTTATTGAAAACTTCATATCCCCAGGGGTAGGGATTTGTCACTATTTTATTGCCCCATACCCAGGGGGATTTTAAGCTTTTGGTTGGACCTTATGACAAATCCCCCTGGGTCCCCGGGGGTCGCCCCCTGGGGGAAGCCGCTGATACAAGCATTATTTACCTTGAAGTATGGCAGAAGATTCTCGTTTTGATTGGAATTTCGTCCAAAGTAGCAAGAAAACCGTGAGATTTTCAATAAACTTGCAGAGACTTTCCACCATTGATTTTGGCTTGGTAACCAGGCCAGATAACCCACACAGCTAGCCGGCCGACGCAAGGCTCGACGCAGAGCTCCGAAGACGACCCTGATTCATTGTTATTGAACATGTGGAACACGGCAGGGTTTTCACTTTTCACCCCCTTTTTGAGAGAACTTTTCATATATCTTAAAAAGTCACCGCATCTGCTTACACTGCTTTAAGCTTTGTATCCCTCGAGATAAGCAAATTGCTAAATTACCTTCATAGCTACACAGGGTTTAACATCAAAGATAACCAGTTCCATCATGTCTGCCTCGAGTGGGACAACCAAAAGAGAGAGATGGCGGGATTTGTGGACGGATCGATAAAAGCGTCCACAACGACAACGGAAATACCCCAAGGTATGGTTGCGTTACTCCTCTATGGTACATGCATTTAACAATTAGTCCCCTCAGGTTGTCAATTATAGTTCTATTAGTGATCTACGAGATATATGGCGCGGCGGGGCTACGCGAATCAATCACACTGATATATTTCCACGATGTTCGACTGATTACCCTAGCACTGGCGCCATCGCAAAAGAAAATCTCTATAATAAATGCCAGATTGAGTAATCGAATAACAAATATTCCTAGTCGTCCTATAGCCGGACGATGCATTATTTCGTCAATTCAGACTCGTTTTTACGGCTACGGGCCAAATAGCTATTGACCCGTGTGGCCCTTAAGGGCGAGAGGTCTAGTTGTTTTTAGTATCACCCAACTAGTTGGACAGAAAAAGTGAAAAATTGTGTTAAAAATCACCAGAAACCTCGACAAAAAGAGAAGCGGTCGCCATTGTTTTCATGTTCAAAATCGGCCTGTGATCATTATTATATAGTCCCCTAGTAGCGTCGCCAATCAGAATGCAGCATTGGCAATAGTCCACTAGTTGGGTGATACTAATTCGTTTTAGTCGAATCAAACAGTGTTCTATTACAAATGCTGCATTCTGATTAGTTGAGCTACTAGTAGGATATAAGTTATAGCCTACTCAGCGAAAAGTGTCGGATTTGAAAGCCAGAAAATGGCCATTTTGGCTATATTGACCTACTAGTGTGATTTCAGTAAAACAATTATTCCTCTCGCCCTCATGGCCTTTTGAGTGACTGATTCAGAGCCGGGAATAATTGTTAATTAGTATTTTCGAAAACTGCAAATAAGAAACGTTTTCCCGCCCTTTTTGGTTTTGGCACCGCGCACCCACACAGGGAACCCGCCACCTAGCAACAACGACACGTAGCAACAAACGTCGACATTAAAAAGTGTTTCTTGTTCTTGCATCAGGTCTAGTTATTGTCAAAGGCGGATGCTTGGTAGCGGGGTGGGGACAGAGCGCTTATTGTGGCGCTTTAGGCGGCTCGCCATACACAGGGATCCTGAGCCAGCTAAATATCTGGTCACGGGGCATAACCACCGCCGAGGTGAAAGACCTTTACCGCGGGTGTACGACGCACCATGGTGACCTATTCAAATGGAACTGGCCTCTCCTGGAAAACTCATTCAATGGAACACAAATAATGTCACCGACAAGGACTTGTCAAGACGACTGTAAGTAAAGTGGAGCTTAGGTTCGGCCATACCACGCGCGCTCTATTTCGCCGAAGTTGTTCTTTGCTAGCAGAGGTCACTTCTATCTTGTTCTGTGTTTTGAAGTGGCTACTTCTGTGTAGTTGAAAAATTCACAAGAAAACACTAAAAGTAAATGCAGTGAGATCAAAAGTAATCTCTGCTCGCAGGGAAAGGAAGTTGTACCCTAAAGCTTAAATAAGGGTAAACACCATTCCACTTGGGAATTCATCCCGGAACTGGAATGTTTTGTACCTTGGGACGCCGATTAAACCGACCGGTTTTCCTTGACAAAATGGTAAGCACCCCTGCAGTCCCCTCTTGGGCACGAATAAATAACTTTTTCTGACGCATTTCCAGATAATTATAGAGCGGATTTCAGATGACCGCCGAAAGTAAGTCAGACTTGCATTCAGTCAGTGTCGGGGGTGGAAGCTGAATAATGAATTATGAATGACGGGTCTTACGAACACATGAATAATGAATAATTGCGTCGAAAAGTCGAGGAAATGAATAAGAAGTTGCTACATTAAATGAATAATGGTTGTGTGAATAATGAATAACGCCTAAATAATGAAAAGGACTAATGAATAGTTGAAGAAAAATGTCAAAGAATAAGGAATAATCGAGGTCCACTTATTCAGCTTCCACCCCCGAAGTCAGTGTTTCTATTAGTAGCAAAGTCACTCGTCTTTTAGCCAATCAAATTGCGAACTAAATTAAAACGCGCCAATGCTCACGTCATGACTAAACGCAAGTCTGACATGTTCCGCCACCTGATTGGTTTGTTGTTGAATGGCTTCCACTTCTGATTGGCTAGTTTCTCGAGCATGGTAGAAATTTTGAAATAAATTGAAATATCTTCATTTATCAAATTGAACCGAAAATATTGCTCTACATTCCCTAAATCAGCCGATGAAAATGGATGCCAAACTCGGTATGTTGCTTGGCTGTCAAAATGGCGGCTGACACAGGCTCTTTAACTGTCTTGTATTTTCAGATGCTTCAGGTATATTCCTAACCTACCCTCAAAAGACCCTGAAGAATCATGTGATTGCAAGTCGCCTAGTGCCTGATGTCACCAGTTGTACCAGCATTTGCTTGCGCTATGGCAACTGCCAATCATTTAACATACTTAAGAGTTCTGGACTCTATATCTGTCAATTGAACAGTTACCATGGTGACATAGATGATGCCGAGCTAGTGTATGATGAAGACTCTGTGTATTACTATAGAAGCCAATACTGGAACGGGTAGCCTGTGGTACTTGATTTTCAGAGACCAATGCAAGGCTAGAGCCCCAGAGCCCTGACCCCGGACATATTTTGGGCTTTGATTCCCGAGCCAACACACCAGCCTGTAAAATAGCATTACTCTTTTCTACTCCCATTGGAGGAAACTAGCAACTGATATTTTTTTTTGCCAACGTCTCACTTTTAAATAAAATTTGCTAATTTTTTTTTTCCAACTTGGCACTTTTAGCAAATAAAATTAGCCAAACAAAACAGTGGCAGCTCTAGGAGGTAATAAGGTGGGTGGGTGGATGGTGTAAATATAGGGATGAAAAATTGCACATTTCCTTCAGCAAATACATTAAGTGTATGGGAAAATTTCCTGAAAAAGGGAATGGCCTGCAAAATTTGTCAATTTCCCACTTTTGTCAATTTTTATTTGCCAACTTCACACTATTCAGAACTTATAAAACACAGTTTTTAAGCCTCTTTATTCTAGTAAAATAACATAGCTTAGCTTCACAATAATATATATACCTAATAATAACCTAAATAATGTTAAAATGTTTTTATTCTGGACATTTTTCTAAATTCTAAATCCAGACAATCATTTATACTGTGTGAATCCAGAAAAATTCATACCCCCCTGGAATTCCCTTCTGTGGATGAGGAATGGATTTTTTTCTGGAATCTAACATTAGACCAAACAAAGGCCATTTGCAAAACCATGATGGTGAATTGCCAGCCAGAAAACTAGCACAGCACTATTCATCCTTTTGGCAGATAATCGTATGGGCACAGAATTGACTGTTTTATTTGTGCCAAGTGCTAGCTAAATTCTATACAACCTATAAAATAAAGTCTAATGATGAAGCTGCACCTACTGTAAATTAGCATCAGTTGGTATTGATGATGTCATCTTTGTTAGTGAGATTTCATCTTTATTAGTTCTTCCAAAAGTTTGGGTCATTCGCTAGTTTTCTCTCAAAGTTGGCATACCAATTTTGAACTACACTTACAGGAATAAAGCTTTCATTGGGATTTGGAGCCATCTGTGCTTGTGTTATTGCAAATGAAGTTGCGTAATTCACAAAGTTTTGAAGCATTTTCTGTGTGTACTGTACAAATGAGTTCAAGGTTGAAGGCTGTGCACTTGCTGCTGGTGTCTGCTGAGCCAGTTGAGTAAGAGGCTCGATAGAGATCCCAATCTGGGCCACTGTGTGGTCTTGAGCTTGGTGCATAGCAAAGGGATTTTGTATTGCATCTTCTGGTTTTATCTTCAAATGCACAATCATTGCAAAACACAAAAAATAATACTCAGGCATGTCTTTTATTCAATCAGAAAATATGTCTACTTACAAGTGATGGTGGGTGTTTGATTACACTTACCTTGGCAACTTTAAATATTGCACTTGGTTTGGCATTAGAGAGAAACCCAGTAGCTGCCAAGCAGGACCCTCCGGGCTGGGATAACAATAAAACACAGCCCCACCCATCCCATCTGGGAATGGTACAGACCCTGTAAGGAACACTACTATGTGGTGGATGGTCTCGGCATCTGTCAAGTTGAATACTACTTGAGTCGGACCAACCTGTTGAGCATCAGTTTGCACCTAAAAATAACAAGGTTTAAAGGGAACCTTCAGTCAAATAAATGTCCAATGCAAACAGAAGCCCATTAACAGGAGCCTCCATCACCCTAGTGGGGTGTGTGCAGGAGTAGATGAATCTATTTTTTGATTGAAGAATTTGAATCACGCGAGAATATGTTGTCATGGTTACAAACTATGTCCCCTCTCTCAAAAGTAAGATCACAGTGCTAGTTGAACTAAATTCTCACACTCAAAATATAAATTTCCCTTTGAAATTTAAAATCTCCAATCTAAAAATAGATTCTTCTACTCCTGGGCATATGGCTAGGCATAGTGGAGTAGACGAAGGCTCCTGCTTATGGGCTCCCTGTGCATATGGCTTCATATAGGGGAGTAAATGGTCGGGCTCCTATTGATTGGCTCTCTATGCATATGGCTAGAGATAGTGGAGTAGATCATGGAGGCTCCTGCTTTTATGGGCTCCCTGTGTATATAGCTAGACATAGTGGAGTAGATGGAGACTCCTGTTGATGAGTCGTGCAATTAATTGATTTGGAAGGTTTGACTTGGGTCATGTTGAACAAACCCCTCTGAGGCCAAAAAAAATCAAACATAATAAAATGTTATAAAAGTTTTGTTTATCATATATTTATTT
The DNA here is from genome assembly GCA_033964015.1 of Scolanthus callimorphus. Taxonomy (NCBI): domain Eukaryota; kingdom Metazoa; phylum Cnidaria; class Anthozoa; order Actiniaria; family Edwardsiidae; genus Scolanthus; species Scolanthus callimorphus. The sequence continues at coordinate 26,290,104 of CM066918.1, read as the reverse complement.
GTGAAAAACTGAGGACAATGAACCCTCTCCAAGGATCCAAGCTACAGACCTGGTGACATTAACCCCAAAAGTCTTGAGATTTCTCCCCGCACCCTGGGGACTGTACTCCCATGGGAAGGGAAACTCCCTAGTTCAAAAATCAATGTTTTGCTGCATTATTTGATCAAAAAATGTTGCAAAAAAATACTGCTACATAGGTGGTTACACTTATATCCAATTGCACTGCTAAGACAGGATCTGCAGCTTCAGAATCAGATGTAAACAATGTCGGAGATTCCAATATTCTAAACCAATCATCAAGTTGCTTGTTATGGGAAGTTGCCGAGCTGGTTTCTTATAATACTAAACAAAAAGCGGCATTTCCCCTAGGCAAAAGGGAAGATAAGCGCGTCTATAGTTAAAGAAGCGAAAGGATTTTAAGCTTATTAGTTGACAGAATGATCGCTGTCACTGTCAGAATCAAATCGCAGCCGTAAATATTCAACTGCATTACACATTGCAAATGAAATAGCAGCAAATATTTTGTAAAACAGATAGAGAAATTTAAGATCTACTGCTCGATATCTTAACTTTAGTACTGAAAGTATAAATATGTTCATAGACATCGAGCTTACCAATCGTCCTGAAACCACACAACCAAACATGGGCGACGCCATTTTGTCTTATATTTACTGACCCTCGTGCACAAGAAAAGCGCAGTGTTGAAGACTCCTTGGAGCCGTACAATTCAAAACTTCTTCATAAAAATAGAAATACGAAGTATATAATGCACTTCGATAGCACAGTTTCCTAAATAATAAGAGGTATAGTGAAACTACCGTCCTTGGTGAAACAGAATTCACAACACCTTTTTCCCTTTGGTATCCAACTATGAGCCCGCGAGAACAATAACAACAGGCCAGCGGCGTACTCTTGGTCCCAGTTTTCAAACTGAACTCGAAGCACAGGCATACCATCAGAATAGCTTACATAAATGTACAGCAAATATACTGGATTCTACTGGTTTTGATTGCGTTCTCTTCAATGTTATTTGAATAATTACAATTTCTCATCAGAAAATATTTCCCTCTTGATAGGGCTGACAACCTAGTCTCAAACAGGCCTAAGCAAATAAATAAACTATGCCAAAAAAAAGCTTACATGTGATCATACACGCCCAAACTCCCCCAACTGGGGCCGTTTTAGCACAGGTTGGGCTTGTGACTTCCACCTTCCACTTTTTCCTTTATTTTTGCATTGTATTGTCTTTATGGCGAACTAAATAATAAAATATTAAATACAAACCACTGACTCTGTTGTAAATATTATAGAAATCAAATAAAATGTTGTTGTTGTTGTTGTTCTGACACGGGTATTTTCGATGCTTGGCCACGAAAAAATTGTAAGCTAGTGCTTCACAGAAAATTTGCAGAAACCCATCCATGGGAAAAGCTGAATTTCTCATGGTAGAAGAATGGGAAGTGTGAATTTCCCATGGCTATCAACGTGAATTCCGATTGACTTCCCATGCGTGTCTTTGGAAGTTGGGAAATTCATCCTTTCTCACGGATGGTGGGTTTCTGCAGAAATTTGGCTCAACTAGAAGGCAGATGCGCCCCTATAAGTACGGCTAAGACCTCCTTTCAAACTCACTCGGACACTCCGCTAGTCAAAATCGTATGACCTCAGGTCCTCTTCCTTTCAGGCCCGGCCCCGAACTCCTGTCTGATCATGATGACGTCCGAGCGTAAAAACGCTTCTTTCAAGCGCGCGTTCCATTGATAAGATTCATAGTGTAATTATTGATTATTTATTGATTGTAATTATTGATTATTATCTTACTTTTTACTGTTAATCTTTTTAACTCATGGTAGTTTTTAAAATTTTTTATGCATTACAGTTATGACGTCTGCCAACAAACTCAAACTTAACAAGGGATAAGTCCGAATTTTTATTTCTTCACTCTCGGTTTCGTGGTCCATCATTGACACCTCCAACATATTGGCAAATAAATCATTTAATCCCAGATGCACAATCTAGGGTATCAACCGTTTTGATGACACAATGTCTTTTTGCCCCATATGGATAATAGTTAAGTAAAAAATACTATAGAAATCAAAATATCTTCTACTTTCGAAGATAGATAAATGTTTAACTGCTCGCGCCAAATTGAAGGCAATCGTACAAATCCTTGTTTGTGAGAATTTCACAGGAGTTTTCCCGGGGTCGGGAGGGGGTGGGGGTGCTCCCTCATGTCGTACAAAATGTTTTAAGTACCCGTCCTCCCCCATTTCGCACAAGTGGCTAAGCTTCACGCGCTCACGACAACACTCTGCGACAACACTCTGCTTTGGAAGCTCGCGGTAAGTTTTGAATACAAAAGGAACAGCGAAACTCCAGAAGCGTTAGAAAACGTGCGAAACCACCTTAATCTCGAAAACTACTCGGATTTTACCGATGGCTGGCGAAGTGACTCGGGATTGTTGTTTTTCAATACCGGATATTACACACTTAACTGTTGGGGGTAGAGATGGGTTATTGTGGTCACATGCAATCGAGGCAAAAGTGCAGTCGATCCAAACTGGGCAACACAGGCATCCTGAATAGTGACACTCTTTGTCGAACTGGGGTTGCGGCAGCTAACTCGATGTAACGCAATACAGGGGATTTACTTGAATTTCTTATTTTTCTTCGCCGAGGTATAAGATTTAATTTTTTTTTAATACTGAAGTTCTTATCCTCATTTATCGTTTAGGCTAAAACCCAAAAAATGGTCAAAATGACACCCACGAAGGTCTTACGGTATCGTTAACGCATTGCGGGCTCGCTGTGTGCCCGTGGCGAATTTCCCAGGAGTGGAGTCTCAGTTGGCAGTTCGTTGTTCTAGGATACGGATACCTGGAATATATATTAGCGTATTAAATCAGCTTAAATCTGTAGATCGAGCGGACTTCTTTGAAATTGACCTCATGCAGACCTTAACGCCGCCATGCTGACCCGCACAAAGCTCTCCCCAAGCGATTGGCCAACTTAATAGAGATCTGTCCCACCCAGTTTTATTAGCTTTCGGCTGACTGACAGCAAATGGTACAACGTCACTGACTCTTTGCTTAGTTCATGCACTTGTTATCGCTGAGATCCCCTGTTTATTCAGTCTGCAGTAGCAGTGGTCTACTCAGCAACGCAATTTGAGTAACACAGACTATTTACCGACGTCTTCAGTCTTTTTGCTAGATGGCAGTACCACTAAAGGTAGGCTTGAAAATACAAGTATGACTTTGCAACCCAACGAAAACTGCGGGTAAAAGTGTTGAGGTTATAATACCCTTGCACGTCTTTATGATCTTAATTGCCATTTTTGCAAGATACCTTTCCACGGTTTCTTGATTTGAAATCAGCAACTAAACTTGGCGAAAATCCATCCACAGCGCAAGATTTGGCAAGATCATGATTTATCAAGTTTCAGGGTAGTCTTGTAAATTGGTCAAGATAAGGCCTGTGAATTTGTGAGTTATAGGGTTTTTTCGTTGGTGCGAGGAAAACGTTTACCCCCCAAGTTTGATTTGGCAAACGTTTGCTCGCGCAAACAAAACAAAATTAACAACATAAAATTTCGCGACTTCTTATTAGGGCCATTTCTTCGTGTTTCTTCGCCTTTTACAAGTACAGTGGCTGTGAAATTTGGCAAATTTACTAGTTTGCCGGTGCTCTTTTCAGGGAGTGGAAGGGTCTTTTTGCAAAATCCACTCAATCGAAACGAGTGTAGTTCCGCTAGGTGATGAAAGTACAAAGGAGTTGTTATTAGAAAAATTGATATAACTTGAAAATGCGACCGTGAATTGTTTTATTACCAGCTAAAAACGCATCCATTGTAATCAAGGTTTACTTAGACAGATGCCTCGGCCAGCTTTTTATGTTGCAAACGATGTTATAATTTTAACCTCTTAAGGTGACTCCGCGAAAAGCCCAAGCGGATTTGCTGTAAATATAAATTCATATCGTTTGTAATACGGTGTGAAGGAATCAAACTTGGAGAAAAGTAGGAGGTGTCATTTAGAAATAGATTTAACACATTTCGATCTTTATTTGCGTTAATAGTTTTAATAATATCCCAGCTACAGTTGACCCCTTGTTCTTTAGGCATTTCTAAAACAAAATTGTTGCACGAAATTTCAATATTGATGTTAAATTTAATTGCTTCACATATTTAGAAAGTTTTAGCCAATTCGGAAAGTTTTAGCCAATTCGGTACCCTGGGTACCAGAGTCTCCAAACTTCACTCGTTTACAAAACGCATATTTACTGTACCAATTCGGCAAATAAATAGTAAATTTCGTGCAAAAATGATAGCTAAATTTTGTTTTAGAAATGTCTTAAGAAGAACAAGGGGTCAACTGTAGCTGGGATATAATTAAAAATATTAACGCAAATAAAGATCGAAATGTGGTACTTTATTGCTAAATGACACCTCCTACTCTCCAAGCTCCAAGTACACGAATATTGGAAAGGTTATGACCGAATTTATATTTACAGAAAATCCGCTTGGACTTTTCCTGTCTAATTGCGCTTTTGTTTAGTGTGCCGAGCTCAGGGGGAGCTCTCAGACATAATAACGGCTGGTGTTCGTTCTTACTAACTCTAAAGAGAAGTGATGCATTTCACAAACAAATGACAAATGAGATCAATAACGTCCAGAATGTGCCATATTGTATAATAGTCCGAGTTCGAATACGCAGAATATGCTAAATTGTATGATTTGTTTTGCGAGTCTCTTTTTGTGAGAGTGGAGGTAGACAGCAGCCAAGATCCAAGAGTCAGTGTTTCGTCCCTCCAACACAAACGCCATGAAACCCCATATGTTCACGTGCGTAATTTCTGCTCCGATAGCATTGAAGCATCTAAACGGATCGCTCGTGTATAATGGAAAACAAATACAAAAAATATTTTTAGCCTAAAGTGCCGATGCGCCAGAGGAAATAAACCACAGAGCCCTGGCGCGCGGACTCTAATATTAATAACCAGTCGTTAATTCCAAGGCTGTTGATCTTATCAGCGTGTGAGATACCCGGCGTAATCAATCGAACGTTCGGTAATCGAACTCAATCGACTTCCAATCGTTCGATTGATTTTCGACTTGTTCGGCAATCGAACACAATCGAACTCACAGCAAAATCTTCACAATCGAACAAAATCGAACGTTCGGAAATCGAACGTTAAACATCCTTAGATTTGTCTCCCTAAAGGTACCAAATTGGGAGTGGTTTTAGCTGATTTTGACTCCTAAAAATTACCAACAAGTCCGAATATAGTGTAGATTTGTAACACACCTGAACTACTAGAGGTTTTAAGCTACAATGTTAAGGCAATAAACCAAATGTCGACAAATGTTTCACGCCAAAATATGCTTCCTGATGTTTTAAGACGGAAATAATGTGGTAAACAAATGCCTTTCCTTTTTTTTTTACCTCCAAAAGGTAAAAAGAGTCGATTTTAACCCCTAAAAATAACATGGACGGCAAGCATCCCCATCCCAAAGGTTTTGGAGTCCCCTCTTTCCCCTAATTGCTGTTAACTAGACTTATCTTCCCTGTCACACATTATTCATAACTTAACACCGAACAAAATCGAACAATCCAATCTGTTCGATTGATGGTGTTCGATTTTGTTCGAAAATCGAACTCACAGCAAAGCTCGAGTTCGATTGTGTTCGATCGCCGAACAAATCGAACGATTGGTGTTCGATTGAGTTCGATTGATTTTTTGTTCGGATTTGTTCGATTGGCTAGGCCGGGGAGATATTAAAACTTTATCAATTGTAATTGTTTACATTGTTTGAATGATAATAGCTGAAGGACGTCGTGGCAACATTTTGAGATCGAAATTGTTATAATGTACATTCAATAGAGACTGAGAAAGAGAAATACAGATACAGAGAGAGGGGCAACAAAGAAAGATTGGTCTTAATACTTCTATATGTCCAAAATCAGTCAATCTCTCAGAGTAGCGCCGGCCGCGGAGCGCTGCAAAGGGTCCAAAGGGTGCAAAGCCCCAAAACAAAATCAAATCTGAAAATTGATTACAGGAAATCGGAATTGCAGATGGCAATATTTACTCAAACGCTGTCTAGTTGCATAACACGATGAAGCTTTAATCCAGGGTCATAATAGCCGATATCGACCTGGATTAAACTGTCTGCAGGTCTGATACGTCTGGTATTAGTTATGATAAGGGTACAGTTTTGTAAGGGGTGGACCATTTTACTTTTTGAGTGGGGGTGGAGGGGGGGGGGGAGTGGAAGAATTGGTCGGAATTGTTTTTAATTGATCACGATATGGAGTATGATATTTATTTCGCCAAAATAAATATCTTTTTTTTTGGTCCTTCGCCGGCCGTGTATAAAGAACGTTTTTTTTTATCAACAATCGTCCTACATACATACACACACACTTTATTTAGACACGGTAAAAACTATCAGTAGTACACGAATACAAGACTAAAAAATAAAAAATGCATTCCAGTACTCCACATTTTTTTTACATGTTTGCCGTGTGTGAGTCTGACTTCCCAAAGTGGAAAATATATAAAACACTGGTTGCTTGTTTGCTGTGCAAGTGTAAACTTTTGGATCCCAGGAACCTTCTTTTCAACTTTTTTTTTACCGAAGAGGACCTTTTCATGGGATCATGTTTTTCGCTCCTCAGGGGCGTAGCCTGGATTTTTTTTGGGGGGGGGGGACGGATAGTGAAAACATGGGACGCACATTTTCAAATTTTCTCCAGCAAACACAGTAAATGTATGGGAAAATTTCATATGAGCGGCCCCCTGTCTAGGCACAGACAGATTCTGCTCGGCAACTTTTGAGCAACGTTTTCAATTTTGAGCAACTTTTTCGATTTTACGTTATTTCCGATCAAATTTTTACAAAAAATGGCAATTTGTGATACATTTTGCCATTTCAAATCAAACACACGACGAAAAATCTTGCTAAAAGCACTTTTTTCACCTTGGGCGCTCTGTGGTGTATCCATATATGGATCTCTCGTTGGGTGTCCTGTGTTAATATTCTAACTATAGAACAGCAATACGGCACATGCTGGAAGCGAAAAGCCCAATCTCGGAAGAGGCAGTCTGGGAACGAGACTGGCGGAAGCCGAAGCCATGCAAGAAAGCAAGACCCTATTCAAATTGCTAGAGAAAATGGGGCAGAGATGACGGAACCTGGAAGGCCATCAATAAGGACTTCGAGCAGCTTTTGATATTCTATGAGCAACTTTTTCGAATTTGAGCAACTTTTGAGGGTATTTTGGGGCAACTTGAGCCGAATCTGTCTGTGCCACGCCCCTGCATGTTCTTTGCGCGAGGTGCCGATGTTATAGGGGTCCATGGATCTCCAAGGAACAGGGTCCACGAGGGGTCCATGGGGGTCCGCGAGAGGCCCATGGACCGACGCGACCGGGGGTCAGTGTTTTGTGGTAAAACGGCCCCAGTTTAGCCCAAAGGTCTGGCTGCATCAATAAGTATCACTACTATTTGTCAGTCTCGTACCCAGAGACGCTTTCCGGATTTTTTTAGGGCGCGCAATGGTTTGTGGGATAGTTTGAGCAGGGCGCGCAGAGAGGTATGGGATATGCGTCCCACAATTCATTGCGCGTAGTGTCTTGTACTAATTCCCAGTCCCTACGGCTCCAAAACATTTTTCACGAGAAATCGATTCGAGAAATCACCGCAAAAGATGCAAAAAAAGTAAAGTAACGTCTTGGTACGAGTCCGACTATTTGTAGGCTCCTCCCCTTCATCATGCTTGATACTCGTGTAGAATGCTTGCACTATTTCGAGATACAAGGGTATGACTAGTTTTACGGAAAAACTAGGTGGTCTGCGTCGGCGGCGACGTGAACATGAACAACAACAACCAAAAGTTGAGATTTATTATAAACGCCGTGGAAAAATGGTGTTTTGCTGACGTTTCGAGCGTTAGCCCTTCGTCTTTGCTCCGACGAAGGGCTAACGCTCGAAACGTCAGCAAAAAACACCATTTTTCCACGGCGTTTAACATAAATCTCAACCTTTGGTTGTTGTTGTTCATGTTCGAGATACAAGATACGAAGATACAGAGATACGAAGATACAGAAATACGAAGATACAGAGAAACGAAGATACAGAGATACGAAGATACAGAGATACGAAGATATACAGAGATAAAGGATATCAGGTTTCTAAAAAATCGTATGCCTGGTCAACCATATAGACTTATCTGTCGTTATCGGTCGACCGTGAAACAATGGAAATTGGAATTTTTCTATTGTTTCACGGTCGACTGATAAGACTGTATGGAAACCAGGCTTTTCAGTCACGTACGATGATTTTTTGGAAACCTGATCTCTGTATCTTCGTATTTCTGTATCTTCGTATCTTGTATCTCGAAATAGTGCAACTTTTGAGGGGGGGGGGGGGGGGGTGATTTTGTCAGTGCATTATTTTTGAAGCTATTTGTTTACAAATATGCTTCCTTAGTCGGCGCTACTGTGAATGTGTTTCTATCTGCCTATCTGCCTTATCTGCCTATCTGCGGTGTTTGTCATAACGAACAATGGACTTTCTTTTTTGGCGGACGGTACTTCATATTACTCGATTTCGCAACCCATTTACAATGCAACTTGTATTGTGACCTCTCCATGTTGACTCTGCACAAGCGGGGTCTTGTTCCTGCAACAGGGGTAGGGAGGGGCAATTTTGTCCAACTCAGCTATGGTTTAGACGTATCCAGAGACGCCATCTTGAATTTACAAAATGTGAAGCAAAATAGCCTATATCTTAGCTTTAAACTCACTCTTCAAAGCAGGATTTCTGACAGATAGACGAAGTAGAGTTGTGTGAAGATTCTGACATGGATATCCAAGTTCGTTCGTTCCGAGAAGCACGTAAAAATGGTGGGTTTTATGCTTAGCCTTTAGCTTACTCGATAAATAAACCGGCCGGCAGGTCCAAAATGCATACCAGAAAATGCAGACCAGAAAATGCAAATATAGTCACTGGCCCGATAGATTTTTACATCCCCGATAGATTTTCATATCCCGATAATGTTTTGAAGTAGGCGGCTGCTCAAAAAGATTAGCAGGCTGCAAAGAAAAACTGATCAAGACCCACGCTGGGGGCCAACTCGTGCCCTCTTTACATTGGTACATCGACTCAGTTAATTCAAGAGAACACTGAAGTGATAACAACTGTATGGTGCCACAACACGGAGTCCAAAATGAAAACCGCTAACAAATTTCCATAATATGTAATGTTACAAAAGAATAATTAAGAATTAACAATACAAAACACAAACTGATTTATTGCTGTTTAGTAACTGAATACCAAGTAGTTCACCAATAACAGAATAGCTCTTACCCTTTATAGTAGGGTCTTTTAGCGATTTTATCGTGCACTTTTGGGGTAATGGTACTAAACTTGGCAAAATTGTTTATACCGAGTAGTTCACCAATAACAGAATAGCTCTACCCTTTATAGTAGGGTACTATTTGGGTATGGTACTAAACTTGGCCCAATTGTTACTTGGGTTGTACAAAACAATTTCAGGGGGTGTACCAATGTGCACACACGATCAGGTCTTTTTTGTCCCTAACAAAACCCTATTAGACAAAGGGGCAACGACCCAGGGGGGTACCCGGATATAAAAATGACAGGGAGGTCCGACATATTTCTTTGGGTATGAAATTTGTAGGAAAAGTATTTTTTGGGGTTTAACTTTCTACCAGGTATTTTTTTGCGGTTGAAAATCCACGGGTATTTTTTTGCGGTTGAAACTTCTGACAGGCTAGTAGTTGATCATCAAGATATTAGGCTATTTCCAGGCAACATAAACAGCTCAGCATCATGTGTATGCTGGTATTAAATAGCCGTTTTAGGCCAAAAAAGTTGGGTATTTTTGGGGGTATAATATTTTGGGAGCAAGTATTTTTTTGGGTATAAAAGTTATGGCTCAGGTATTTTTGGGGTGTGAAATTTGGAGCGCTGTTGGACCCCCCTGTCATTTTATATCCAAGTATCCCCCTGGGGGCAACGGTGATTCGTTAGGGAGGTTACAATTTTTTTTTAGGATGCATAACAATTGTAACTTGCCTAATGAATCATCAAATGATCCTGTTGCCATCTAATAATTATGCCCCATTTGGGATGTAAACACTGTTAGCTGATTTTCCCTCTATTAGCTCTTCCATACAATTACTTTTTGGGGGGCTAAATAAAAACTAAATTTTATATTCTTTGTATTAGCCACCCCCCTTGTTTTTAAATGTCTGGTACATTCTTTGTATTATCAACCCCCATTTTTCATTTCTTGATCCGCCACTGGTGGACTATTTGTTCCTGGGATTTGTTGTTGTCCGAGCTGGTCTCAGAGCTTGGTTTTCAATGTAGCCTTCATGAAACTCTTTCAAAATAAAACTCAAGATAATAAAACTCAAAATAAAGACAAAGACCTCAATTAGGCACCATGTATCATGCTACCAAAACAGGAGAATACTTGTAAACTCAACATAGTAACTTTATTTTACTTACCCCATAAGATCACAATATGGTTTATTTGCCATCTAAGGGCCTTTACTAGGGAAGGGATATGCCTCATAGGGATCATAACAAAACAAAATAAGTTATCCCTCATAGGAGTGACATCGCTCCCCATTTAAACTCCCCCTAATGAAAACTGGATCTAAGCCACCTTTTGAGGCAGGGCTCGAAATTGTACCCAATATGAATGTAAATATGCTTAGATCTTTTTTCGTTTTAGTCCTAACGCGCCTAAATTTGGGGGATACATTGTCTAAAATTGTCTATGCATAAAATTTAATTTCGAGTCCTGCCATATTACAAACTCAACAGGGGGTGTATGGAAAATGAAGACCTGAAAATAAAGACCCATTAGACCTGCTGGGAGCCAGGAAAAATGCTGAACCCCTGGAAAATAACAGATAGTTTGGCTCACAGGCACCAGGGGGTCTGCAGTTTTCCTGTGTCTCAGCCGGGTTTAGTTTTTCCATGACCACTCAACGGGTATTTCTTCAACAGCATTTTGACCCTTGAAGACCATCAGAGCCCAAGCTAATAAAATGTTAATTTGTAAGAAACAATATTGTTCAAGAAAATGTGAGCCACTGCTTTGAAACAGTATACCTATAGCTTGTAGTGTTTTAAAAGAATTACTAAAACTTGCTAAAATTGTGATTTCTCTAAAACATAACTGGCAAAAATGTACCCTAAGTTAACATAAGTCTCCTTTGCTCTGGTCCAAACGTATCCTCGACGAGAGCCAGATGTCATATAACACTTGTTTGACACTACCCAGATCTGGTAATGTATTTAACATTCCAGGGGTTATTGAACATTTTTCACATCCCAAAGACCAACCAGAATCACTAACCAGATCTGGTTAGTGTCATGCAACCTGTATGAGACTTATCTGGGGCTATGTTGCTCACACCTCTCTTTTGCAGATGGAACTTTTCGACTGGAGAGAAGGCGAGTCGGTTAACTCAGGCTAGCAGAAATAAAAATATTAGAATCCCATGCTATGACTCTATCTCGCGCGCTGATTGGCTGAAATCGAGGGAGATTTTTTGTGGAATTACATGGCTGCAAAAGTAGAATCTGATGAAAACACAGGACGCCCACGAAATTAAATTTCTACGAAATTAAATTTCGTCGCGGCGATATCGATTTTTCGCGGGAGATTTAGTGTGGAGTTCCCTCGTCGGGTAATGGATTTACCTATAGAAGTTAGCTACGATAAAAGCAGGGGAAATGTATTTATCTCCATTTTTCGTATCACAGTTTTTCGCGCGCTTTGTGAACGTGGGCACACGCGCCTCCACAAGACACAAAACTCTCGTCTGGTCAACACAACAAGTTTTGGAAACAAAATCTCTCTGGTTCTTCCAACGTTTCGGGTATTTCTACCCTGGGTATGCAAGGCAATGTCCAGATATTTACTTTACAAGATAATTTCAACGAGAAGCTGTTGGCTAGTTCGACTTAAAAGTTCTGTCATCGATTGAAAAGTTCTGTCAAATGTTAGAGGTGGAAAGCACATGCAAAACGAAAAACACTACAGGAGCTGCACTTTTTACCAAGAATAAAGGAGATAGAAAGCCGTAAGGGAACAAGAAATCAAACAAGTAAGCTTTAAAAGTTTAAACATTTTCGATCAGTAAGATAATTCTACTAATTCAAATCATTTGAAACTCTTTGTAGACTCGATCGCTTTCATAGTCAAATTGGCTTCAGTCACTTTCAGTGTGTTGACACTGAACTGAATGAACACTGACCACTGAACTGAATGAATTTTCTCTCATCTAAACATTTATATATTGTAATTTCATGTTTTAAAGATTCGCTATTGCAGCAAAGCCTAATTTCAAGGGACTTTCGTTTTGAGATTCAGAAAATTCCATCGCTTTCGCACTAGCGCGGCTTTCAAGCACTCGAAATCCACTGTCAATTCCCTTAAATTTAGACTTATTCTCTAAAAATGTCCGGCATGGGATTCAAAGAAAATCCATTACCTGACTCGGGAATTCCACGCTAAATTTCACTTGAAAAACCGATATCGCTCTCGTCGCTGCGCGACTCGAGCGATATCGGTTTTTCGCGTGAAATTTAGCGTGGAATTCCCTCGTTAGGCAATGGATTTACCTATAGAATCGTATGATACCTCTTTTTTGTCTAAATTGAGGACGAGATATCATAGGATTCAAGTATATTCAAAGCGTTCAGTCGGTAGATTCCGCCGAAAATAGCACTCAAAAAGGCGATATCGCCCTCGTCGCTGCGCGACTCGTGCGATATCGCTTTTTTTCGTGCTATTTTCTTAGCGGAATCTAGCCTCCTGAAGCTTTGAATAAACCTATAAAACATGACTTGATTCTCAAGTACAAAAAAATCCAGCAATTTTTCAATCACTTCAGCCACATAAACCCTTAAAAAATTTAAGATTTTATTCTTTACAACTAAAAGAGCATATGACCAGTTATAATACCTAGCGAATAGCCCTTTCGAAATATACTGAATGCCATTTACAGCTCCTTGATATCTTTTTTGGTTCCCAAGATATTGAGGTGTTCCTGATTCTGAGTGATGGCATCATCATGTTGACTTAACTAGGGGCTGAAATACAAAATATTAGATATTAGGTATTTCATAACATGATGACATCATCATTCCGAATCAGGAAAACCTCATTATTATGTTCTTAATATTATTTGTATTTTCCCATGGGCTTTCTCAAGTATTAAAACTGGATTGGGATGCTCTTTAAAAGCTTGGGCTCCATATTTCTTGAGGATCAGCATGATAGTAATAACAAACATTTAGTTGTAATGTCAACAACAACAGCATGATGCAACATCGAAAAGTTTTCCCTGTGCTCTTTAAATTCGTGTCTCAGCCCTTCCGTACGTCCCATTTCTGCCAACGCCCATGCATCTGTACACCTTGGACGAACACCTTGGACGAACCCTTGCAAATAGCTTCCCGTACGCATTGCGTACCTATGTTTTTATAACCCTGTTTATGCGGTGAGAATGTTTTTGCCAATAAGAAAGAAGGGTTTTAGTCACCATTTTTCTGTGTAGGACTTTTTTTCGGCCCCTCGGGCCGTGCAGTAATTCTTTTTTCAAAATCACCCTCCCCCGTCCTCAAATGTTGATTGATTGATTGATTTACCAACTAATAACATCCGGATCCGCCGCTGTACGTGATTGCTATATGTGTGAAACGATGTTATATAACACACTAGTCCACGTGAGCTTTCACTGGTCCGATTAGTACAACATACACAACAAACACTGGTTCAATTACACGGTTCACATACAATTACATAACAACTGTTTTTCAAGAAGCGCGTTACAGACATAATAATGACAACTTTACAGTTTGAAAATCATATAATATAGAAAAAGTAACAATTCGATTTATATAAATTAGAGAAGATTTCACATAAAAAACATAAGTATTTGTGATTCGGGCCTCGCCAAGAAGAAACCTTCTGCCCCTTCATATGTTTTGAAGAGTGTTGTGTAGACCCCCGGGTTGTAGACCTAGTGCAGACGTCAAATCAGAGTCGCGTCGAATACATTATACAACAGTTATTTGTTATTTGAAAGTGTAATGAGTCGGCATCTGGTGAACATAATGTGCGACTTCATACCCAATTTTCGCACGGCAAAGCATATTTGACAGTCTAAGTATCCAATTTTAAAATGGTTTGTCTAGGAATTTTGAACTTCTTTTGCATTTTTCTCGAATGTAGAATATTCAAAGCGATGAATCAGAACAAATTCAGGCTAGAACCACGGAAGCCGATCAGGCAAGGATCACGGAAGCCACCTGCTGGTATCAGGGTATTGCAATGATGTTTGGGTAGGGGTGTGTATGGTCCGGTCGCAATCAAGCATAATTTTGTTAATCACTTTTATCGAAATTTGTTTGTAGGGTGGCATTACTGAAATACATACCCTATCAGAGACCAAACAAGCGAAAAACGATATCCCACCGCAGACCTCAGGAGCCCAAAAACCATACCCTATAGGACGGCACATACCCGTGTATAGTACGATCTTTGAGGGAGTATCTCCACCCCCCCACCCCCCCCCCCCCCCCCCCCCCCCCCCACCACCACCACCACCATCACCACCACCCACCGGCCCACTGGGCTGGACTTTGTCACCCCGCCTCCTTTAGAGGTCACCATACCTCACCACGCCTTCTTTCGGTTTGGGACTCTAAAAAGCCAGTTGCTAGCTAACTAAGCTAATCCAATCTGCAGTAGCAGTGATCTACTCGGATCGTCCGACCAAGCGAAGCAGAAAATAACCGATTTCAAGAGATCATTGCTCTTTTGTTATGTGATTATGTCAGCTAAACAGGTAAGGCCTAAATGGCTCTAGACGTCTATTTGCACTGGAAATGTTTTTAGGCTGGTTATACTGGGTTATACAGCATATATTTATTATTCTTTTGTCGAAGCCCAGTAGCTTCCCTGCTAGAAGAGTCTCTAACAGCGACACAAAATAAGTGAAAGAGAGAGACCCAGCACGATAAATAAGCTTACATACAAAAGCTAGATTCGTGTCCGCTCTTGTGTTCCGTAAATTGCGTCAGTGTTGTGTTTGAAAGGATCAGCGATGGCGTCGGATTGAACACGGTTTGAACTCACAAATAAACCACAATAATGAAAGATCTGAGCCTGTTAAGTTACTGAAGAAACCAAAGTTGTGCGTCCGTACGTTTTGCTGCGTTTTTGTTCAACAGACTGTCTACCCCCGAGGGCATGAAATGGCGACCGACTTCAGGTTATTTGAGTAACATATTGATCACTTTTAAATTCAATTAAAATTCAGTTGCCCTGAATAGTACAACCTACAGTGACGTTTCACTATGATTTTGGTTTTGTGTTTTCGCACACGGGACACGGGACTATTTGTCACGTTCGAGACTCGTGACGTTTGCCGCGTGCAGCGGTACAAAGCCACCTACCCAGAATACCAGACATTGCGCACATTCCAAACGCAAGCCTTCTTTACAGCGCCACAATGCTCTTGCCAAAAATGTAATTGCCTGCAAAAAGTATGGGAAACGAATGAAAAATCAAATATATTGGGACAAACCTTTATTTTACATACGTCAAATAGCCTCTTGAGTCTCTGATGCAACTCATGAAACCGCGTACTCGAATATTTTTGTTGCTAAAAAAAGATGTGCAAACTTGAAAAACAGGTTTTGCGGAACCATTTCTTCTTTCATAAACTTTGCGCATGCTGTGTCTTAGTTTTTGTGTCACGTTTTTGTTTTCGTGAATTTCATGAGATTATTCCTGGTTTATTCTAGTACTTAACCATTATCCTGCGAGATTGCCCAGAATATTGTCTGATACTTAGCCGACGAGGGACGCAGTCCCGTTCTAATGATCATATTTGGGCAGTGCATCGATGTGCTGAATAATAATATAGAGTGTTTAATTGTGAAAGCATTGAGTGCCCCCAGGAACATCCTGTATTATTAACACAAACAATCGAGTTTGCTGTTTATGCAGTTCCTAAAAAAACCCACTCTATAAATTAATATTAGAACTTATATGTACCGCCACTATAAGGATGCTTTATCGCTTTGCCGTAGGGAGGTTAGAAAATAGGACAAAAAGTGAAATGCTTCATGAGAATCTTCCTTGATTGACTGCAAGTGTACTATAAGGGAGCATTCATAATTTATCTAGAGGGGGGCCTATGATGATTTCCTAATTTTTTTCTTTTCATTTTTTGAAGCCCCCCCTGATGATCTCAGGGTTTTTATCCTGACCCCCCCTCAAGAGATGTTAATTAATCAAAGAAAAATATCATAGCCCCCCACCCCCCTCCACCACATATACACCCTTAGCAATATTAAAGTCTTGTGATAGTCACTGATCCTGAAGATTGCTATTAATCTTATGTCCAGCTAGCTACTTTTAAATATAATCAGATGATAATCTTCCAATTCAGGAGTTTCTACCTACACACTTTTACAGCAACTCCACTGATAAGACACCACATATACACCCTTAGCAATATTAAAGTCTTGTGATAGTCACTGATCCTGAAGATTGCTATTAATCTTATGTCCAGCTAGCTACTTTTAAATATAATCAGATGATAATCTTCCAATTCAGGAGTTTCTACCTACACACTTTTACAGCAACTCCACTGATAAGACACCACATATACACCCTTAGCAATATTAAAGTCTTGTGATAGTCACTGATCCTGAAGATTGCTATTAATCTTATGTCCAGCTAGCTACTTTTAAATATAATCAGATGATAATCTTCCAATTCAGGAGTTTCTACCTACACACTTTTACAGCAACTCCACTGATAAGACACCACATATACACCCTTAGCAATATTAAAGTCTTGTGATAGTCACTGATCCTGAAGATTGCTATTAATCTTATGTCCAGCTAGCTACTTTTAAATATAATCAGATGATAATCTTCCAATTCAGGAGTTTCTACCTACACACTTTTACAGCAACTCCACTGATAAGAACCTAACTTAAAATTTATTTAATAACCTTATTAGGTTATTATGTGGAGGGGGATTATGTGGAGGGGGATTAAAATTTTAGCCTAACAGGTTCTAATACGCAGGTTTTTACTGTATTTTTGTATATTTTTTTTTCGGGGAAAAATGGTTGGCCCCCCCTATGCTCAGTGTTATTTTTTTTGGAAATTTTCCATAGCCCCCCATAAATCATATTAGGGAATAACAGAGGCCCCCCCTCAAAATCATCATAGCCCCCCCTCTAGATAATTTATGAACGCTCCCTAAGTGTTTCAACTTCGCTCATGGTCTGAGGT
Source organism: Scolanthus callimorphus (assembly GCA_033964015.1). Lineage (NCBI taxonomy): Eukaryota > Metazoa > Cnidaria > Anthozoa > Actiniaria > Edwardsiidae > Scolanthus > Scolanthus callimorphus. The sequence continues at coordinate 26,272,734 of CM066918.1, read as the reverse complement.
GGGCTAAAGATAGCCGGCTCTCCTTGATTTTCTGGCGCGCCGTGCGCCAGAAAATGAAATATCCGAAAAAACCCAATGGAGAGCCGGTTAGGCTAGGCTAAAGACGTTAGAGTATATTTTCTTTCCTTGGGATGCTTTAGGCGGCTCCGCCTTGTTGGTTTCAGTCAAAACAATGTCGCACCTGATTTTTTTCAGCCTGTGTTCCCTTGTATACCTACTAGAAAGATTTTCCTCCTTCACTATAAATCAAGATATTATTGACAACAGCTTGTGTTTGTTCCTCCGATGTATATATATATATATTTTTGTTTTCATTTTCAAATCATTGACCGTTATCATACCTGCCAACTCTCCCGGTTTACGCGGGAGACTCCGGTTTTAATCCTCAGTCTCCCGGGAAAAAAATTGAAACTTTCCATATATTTACTGTATATCTCCCGGGTAAATTTCTTGCGATTTTCTCATACAATTGTTGTATTTGTGACAAAATCTCCCGGGTTGAGACAAAATCTCCCGGTTTTGGAGTTTTCAGGGTTGGCAGGTATGCGTTATACTAGAAGACCGCTAAACTTGGAAGATAAGATAAAGTCGTCGCGCGCACGGCATGTTGTAAAACATGGACTGGTAAAACATGGACTGGACTGAGAAAACATGGACTGAGAAAACATGGACTGGGAAAACATGGACTGAGAAAACATGGACTGAAAAAACATGGACTGAGAAAACATGGACTGAGAAAACATGGACTGAGAAAACATGGACTGAGAAAACATGGACTGAGAAAACATGGACTGGGAAAGCATGGACTGAGAAAACATGGACTGAGAAAACATGGACTGAGAAAACATGGACTGAGAAAACATGGACTGAGAAAACTGGGGAAACTGGCGGGAAAAACCTAGTGTCATCGTAGAATACCACTTAATGATGCTAGATTCAGAAATATTTGAAAATTTCAAGCCAATCTGTGCTTAGGTATACAAGTTCAAGTCGCCACACGTTTCGTTTACGAATTCGTTCGACGCATACAGGCATAGTGAGCTACAATTGTAGTTCATTCGAGTCTATTAGCTAACACACTAATCTTACAGAATCGCGCGTATTTTTTTAACAAAGGTCATAGCAAATTCTTAGCCAAGTAGATACGGTTTACTTTAAATACACGCTGAATTCTGCGCTTGAGATCCCGAACGTGCAAAACAAACAACAACACCACACTTCATTCTTTGGGAAAGGAAGTTTATTTCCAGCAGAAAACAGACCAAACATACATGCAAGCTACCGGAAAATAAACTTCATCCCACCAGATGTGACGGCTTTTGACCTTGAAACTTAATCGTCGTATCAAGTGTCAACCTCGGTGGTAAACAATAAAGTGAGTAACGCTCATGCAGTTTGCCAGCTATCAGATGTCCATCAAATTGAGACGGCTGACGGACTTCATAATGCATGAGCGATTGCTGATATTTTAAAACATCAGAGTGCTGGTTTTATGAGCGTGCGCCTGCTTTCTCACGGGCTTCATGTTTGGAAAATACTCTCCATACTACATAATTTCCTGTTTTATGTTTGTCAACGCTATTTCGATGACTTTGTATTGTTCAGAATTGTTGTAATCACTTTGCGATTGATTTCACTCTTTTGGAACTAACTGTACCCATGTTTTCTCAGTCCATGTTTTCTCAGTCCATGTTTTCTCAGTCCATGTTTTCTCAGTCCATGTTTTCCCAGTCCATGTTTTCCCAGTCCATGTTTTCTCAGTCCATGTTTTCTCAGTCCATGTTTTCTCAGTCCATGTTTTCTCAGTCCATGTTTTCTCAGTCCATGTTTTCCCAGTCCATGTTTTCTCAGTCCATGTTTTCTCAGTCCATGTTTTCTCAGTCCATGTTTTCTCAGTCCAGTCCATGTTTTCTCAGTCCATGTTTTCTCAGTCCAGTCCATGTTTTACAACATGCCCGCGCGCGCGCACGGCGATTTCGTGACATAAGAGGTTGAGTGAAAACTGATACACTTCTCCCAAACGGGATCCCCGAAATAGCCCGTAAAATTACGTATTCAGTGGATTCTTTGTAAAGTACATGCGCGCAATGCAAATTAGCTAATTAAAAATGGCATAACAGGAAACTCTGGATTGTAGGCTTTCTTTTGACATAAAACTCGATTAATTTCACAAAATTGTCTCTTAAATATTCGAAATTTAGCCAAGGGGATCCGGTACTGGGATAGCGTGGGATTCACGGGATCTGTCTCTGTTACTGTTAAAAAAAGAGCTGTTTCTGTTGAATTGGAACGGCAACTTCTCTGAAAGTCAACCGAATCTCACGTACGAAGCAAACAGAAGGAACTGACCAGAGGATGAAGTGATTTTTACTCAATGAAAAGCCCTAATGTGGCCGTACGGTGGACTCGCTTAGTATACATGTTTAGTATCGCTTGGTGAAGTCCCATCTGATCTTAAAACAGTCAAGAAAAGTCCTTGGGTTTGCGTAAGAGATGGCTAAACATATCTAAATTCGACCGGGTTATAAATCCGAGAGAGGGATCAGCGTACCAGGTACTGAAGTTGTAAATTTATTTTGCGGTATTTTGCGAAGTTATTAGTCCACAGAGAAACTTGAGCCTGTCATACCGTGCGAGCGTATGACATGCGCTCGCAAAGGTCGATGGCCTAGCAGATGGGGTCTAGAATCGCTGTCGTCCTGCATTTAACAGAAACGGCCTTGTCTCAAATATTACGCAGCTTTAAGAGAATATAAACGCTGCTCCGAAACTTATACTAGTTTTCGAAACATATGAAGGCCGTTTAGACGGCTTGTACGAATGTAAAAAGCGAAAATACAAATTAACCTATGTTTGAACGCTTTGCCTCGCTACTTTAAGTCAAACAAAAAAAAAACAAGACGTACAAAATAGATCATTTTTCGACACTTTCTGTCTGATCGAATTCTAACGCCGCTGGAAGCCGTGTTCTTTCTTGTACTATTTGCGGTATCCTTAAGGTTTTGAAAAACAATTTAAGCAAAATTGACAGAGATATATCACTCTGCCGCTGATTCGGTGACAGCAATGCCAATGACATTTTCGAAAATGCTTGCCTAGCAGTGCTTTTAAAATCAGTCAAAACACGATCGCGAAAATAGTTACGGAATTCCCCAGGACTAGAGAGAGTCTCAGTTGGCAGTTCGTTGTTCTAGGATACGGATACCTGGAATATATATTAGCGGAGCCCCATAGCTACATGCAGGAGAAAAAGGAACAAAAAAAGTGTATATGCATCCAACGATTCTGTCATGGACTTCCGGTTTGTGCGTTCGTTCGTTCGTTTCGTCCGGAATGACGTCATCGAAACTAGAAAAGTCAATATCTCAAGAAGGCAACATCGCTAGGTGACCAAACTTGGGTAAAGTTATTTTGGACGCAAGGGGGTGCACTACCAACGTCACGTGACATGACGTCATCGATGACGTCATCAAAACAAGAAATGTCAATATCTCAAGAAGGTAACATCGCTAGGTGACCAAACTTGGGTAAAGTTATTTTGGAGGCAAGGTGGGTACGTGCACAAACAGGGTCACGTGACATGACGTCATCAAAACTAGAAAAGTGAATATCTCAGGAAGGCAACATCGCTAGGTGACCAAACTTGGGTAAACTTATTTTGGAGGCAAGGGGGTGCACTACCAAGATCACGTGACATGACGTCATCGATGACGTTATTAAATCTAGAAAAGTCTATATCTCGAGAAGGCAACATCACTAGGCGAACAAACTTGGGTACAGTCGAGAAAACATCCGGAGTATGTGGGTATGGAGCTCTTTGAAATGCAACATAAAAAAATCTGAATTTGCAAGTATGGCAATGGAGAACAAGAATGTTTTCTGTAGCAAGTGACGTCGCGACACGTCACATTATTAATCTATTGCAGGACTTATAATTTTCCCTAGCAACGGCCCAACAAGATAGGTAAACGCACCCTTTTATAAAAATATGTAACCGGGAGCTCCGCTTTTAGCCAGTGGCTAAATCTATATATTAGGGTAATCAAATCAGCTTAAATCTGTAGACGTCTTCTTTGTCTTCTTTGAAATTGACCTCATGCAGACCTTGAGAACACCGCCATGCTGACCCGCACAAACCTCTCCCAAGCGATTGGCCAACTTAATGAGATCTGTCCCACCCAGTTTATTAGCTTTAGCTTTCGGCTGACTGACAGCAAATGGTACTTTGCTTAGTTCATGCACTTGTTATCGCTGAGATCCCCTGTTTATTCAGTCTGCAGTAGCAGTGGTCTACTCAGCAACGCAATTTGAGGTAACACAGACTATTTACCGACGTATCGACGTATTCAGTCTTTTTGCAAGATGGCAGTCTCACTAAAGGTAGGCTTGAAAATACAAGTATGACTACGCAGGGAGTTGTGAGAAAACTGCAGGTAAAAGTGTTGAGGTTTATACCCTTGCACGTCTTTATGATCTTAATTCCCAATTTTGCAAGATACCTTTCCACGGTTTCTTGATTTGAAATCAGTAACTAAACTTGGCGAAAATCCATCACATCCGCAAGATCATGATTTATATCAAGTTTCACGGTACTGTGTTGTAAATTGGTCAAGATAAGGCCAGTGAATTTGTGAATTATAGTGTTGTTTCGTTGGTGCGAGGAAAACGTTTACCCCCCAAGTTTGATTTGGCAAACGCTTGCTCGCGCAAACAAAACAAAATTAACAACATAAAATTTCGCCACTTCGTACTATTAGGGCCATTTCTTCGTGTTTCTTCGCCATTTTACAAGTACAGTGGCTGTGAAATTTGGCAAATTTGGGGTCAACTGTAGCTGGGATATTATTAAAAATATTAACGCAAATAAAGATCGAAATGTGGTAATTTATTGCTAAATGACACCTCTTACTCTCCAAGCTACGAATACACGAATATTGTAAAAGTTATGACCGAATTTATATTTACAGAAAATCCGCTTGGACTTTTCCTGGAGTCACATTAAGATGTCTAAAAATTGCGCTTTTGTTTAGTGTGCCGAGCTCAGGGGGAGCTCTCAGACATAATAACGGCTGGTGTTCGTTCTTACTCACTCAAAAGAGAAGTGATGCATTTCACAAACAAATGAGATCAATAACGTCCAGAATGTGCCATATTGTTATGATAATAGTCCGAGTTCGAATATTCTTTTTTAGTATAAACCAACTAATGGTCTATTACAAATCCTGCATTCTGATTGGCTGAGCTACTAATGGTCTATTATTGATAGACCGTGCCTGGCCTTTCTTTGCAAGAAAACTTGATTTTTTCAACATAAAATAATGGAATTCATTGCCATAACCGACCAACTAGTTGGTTTATACTAAAACAATTAGACCTCTCATCCTCATGTGCTATGATATCAATAGACCATTCGGCCCTCGGCCTCATGGTCTATTTATCATAGCACATTCACCCTCGAGGTCTAATTGTTAAGTATGATTTGTTTTGCGAGTCTCTTTTTGTGAGAGTGGAGGTAGACAGCAATTACAACCAAGTTCGGCCTCCATGCTATATTGAGAAATTACATCATCCAAGAGTCAGTGTTTCGTCCCTCCAACGCAAACGCCCCATATGTTCACGTGCATGATTTCTGCTCCGATAGCATTGACGCATCTAAACGGACTCGCTCTCGTACAATGGAAAACAAATACAAAAATATTTTTAGCGCCGATGCGCCAGAGGGAAAAAAATACAGGGTCCTCGTTGCGCGCGGCCTCTAATATTAATAACCAGTCGACATAAAGTCCGTATTCCCAGGCTGTTGATCTTATCAGCGTGTGAGATATTAAAACTTTATCAATTGTAATTGCTTTTCATTGTTTGAATGATAATAGCTGAATGACGTCGTGGCAACATTTTGAGATTGAAATTGTTATAGAGAGAGAGGCCGGGAGAGGGGCAATACAGAATTAAGATTGGTCTTACTTCTATTTGTCCAAAATCAGTCAAAATCTCAGTAACGCCGGCCGCGGAGCGCCGCAAAGGGCGCAAAGCCCAAAACAAATTCAAATCTGAAAATTGATTAAAGAAATCGGAATTGCAGACGGCAATTATTTACTCAAACGCTGTCTAGTTGCATAACACGATGAAGCTTTAATAGAGGGTTATGACCTGGATTAAACTGTCTGCAGGTCTGATTCACGATATCGAGGTATGATATTTATTTCGTAATACCATGATCGCTAAATTCCCTCATTATAAATGAAAGGGAAATTTAGTAGACAAAAGAATCGTTTGTCTTTCACTAAATTTCCCTCTCGTGACACGTCACCAAAGGGAAATTTAGTAAAAGGCAAAGGATTCTTTTGTGTACTAAATTTCCCTCATTACTATGCAAGGAAATTTAGTACACCAAAGAATCCTTTGTCTTTTACTAAATTTCCCTTGCATTTATAATGTGGGAAATTTAGAAGGCAAAAGCTCTCGTCTTCAGACATTTGCATACGCATGCGCGGCTCAGCTAGGTATCACCACTATTGTCAGTCTCGTACCCAGATATAGTACCCAGACGCTTTCTGTTTTTTTTTTTAGGACGCGCAATGGTTTGTGGGATAGTTTAAGCAGGGCGCGCAAAGAGTTATAGGATATGCGTCCCACAGTTCATTGCGCGCAATCAGTCAATTGCCCACAATTCATTCCCACAATTCCACGTGAGCTTTTCGATAAGCAGCTTTCACACTGGTCCGATTAGTTCGACATACACAGACACTGGTTCAATTACACGGTTCACATGCAATTACATAACAACTGTTTTTCAAGAAGCGCGTACAGACATAATGACAATTTAACAGTTTGAAAATCATTTAACATAGAAATAGTAATTGAAGTAGCAATTCGATTTATATTAGAGAAGAATTCACATCAAAAACATAAGTATTTGTGATTCGGGTCTCGCCAAGAACAAACCTTCTGTCCCTTGATTTGAAGAGCGTTGTAGACCCGGGGTTGTAGACCCGGGGTTGTAGACCTAGTGCAGACGTCAAATCAGAGTCGCCTCGAATACATTTAAAACAATAGTTACTTGTATTTGAAAGTGTAGTGAGTCAGCATCTGGTGAACATAGTGTAACGCGACTTCATATCCAATTTTCGCACGGCAAAGCATATTATTTGACATTTTATTTGAAGGGACCACAGTAATTGGCTAACGCTGTTGTGGATTCCCCGCCAGATGTTCATGTTTGTCTCGTGATGTGTAATTAGTTTAATATGTTTGTATAATTATTATATTTTCTTTTGTGTTAATGGCGAAGCAGAATTAATAAAATCAATAAAAGTCTCAGTAGGGGTGTCTAGGAAAATCAGAACAAATTCAGGCTAGAACCACGGAAGCCGATCAGGCAAGGATCACGGAAGCCACCTGCTGGTATCAGGGTATTGCAATGATGTTTGGGTAGGGGTGTGTATGGTCCGGTCGCAATCAAGCAGAATTCTGTTAATCACTTTTATCGAAATTTGTTTGTAGGGTGGCGTTACTGAAATACATACCCTTTTAGAAACAAACAAGCGAAAAACGATATCCTACCGCAGACCTCAGGAACCCAAAAACCATACCTATAGGGCGGCACATACCCGTGTATAGTACGATATTTGAGGGAGTATCTCCACCCCCCCACCCACCCACACCCCCACCCCCGGGCTGGACACCCCACCTCCTTTCAGAGGTCACCATACCTTACCACGCCTTCTTTCGGTTTGGGACTCTAAAAAGCCAGTTGCTAGCTAACTAAGCTAATCCAGTCTGCAGTAGCAGTGATCTACTCGGATCGTCCGACCAAGCAAAGCACAAATAACCGATTTCAAGAGATCATTGCTCTTTTTGTTATGTGATTATGTCAGCTAAACAGGTGAGGTCTAAATGGCTCTAGACGTCTATTTGCACTGGAAATGTTTTTAGGCTGGTTATACTGGGTTATACAGCATATATTTATTATTCTTTTGTCGAAGCCCAGTAGCTTCCCTGCTAGAAGAGTCTCTAACAGCGACACAAAATAAGTGAAAGAGAGAGACCCAGCACGATAAATAAGCTTACATACAAAAGCTAGATTCGTGTCCGCTCTTGTGTTCCGTAAATTGCGTCAGTGTTGTGTTTGAAAGGATCAGCGATGGTGTCGGATTGAACACGGTTTGAACTCACAAATAAACCATAATAATGAAAGTATAGCAGAAATAAAGATCTGAGCCTGTTACTGAAGAAACCAAAGTTGTGCGTCCGAGGTAGAGACATGAGGGAGGGAGGCAGAGACATATGGCGACCGACTTCAGGTTATTTGAGTACATATTGATCACTTTTAAATTCAATTAAAATTCAGTTGCCCTAAATAGTTCAATCTACAATGACGTTTCACTATGATTTTGGTCATTTGTGTTTCGTTTTCGCACACGGGACTATTTGTCACGTTCGAGACTCGTGACGTTTGCCGCGTGCAGCGGTACAAAGCCACCTACCCAGAATACCAGAAATTGCGCACATTCCAAACGCAAGCCTTCTTTACAGCGCCACAATGCTCTTGCCAAAAATGTAATTGCCTGCAAAAAGTATGGGAAACGAATGAAAAATCAAATATATTGGGACAACCCTTTATTTTACATACGTCAAATAGCCTCTTGAGTCTCTGATGCAACTCATGAAACCGCGTACTCGAATATTTTGTTGCTAAAAAAAGATGTGCAAACTTGAAAAACAGGTTTTGCGGAACCATTTCTTCTTTCATAAACTTTGCGCATGCTGTGTCTTAGTTTTGTGTCATGTTTTTGTTTTCGTGAATTTCATGAGATTATTCCTGGTTTATTCTAGTACTTAACCATTATCCTGCGAGATTGCCCAGAATATTGTCTGATACTTAGCCGACGAGGGACGCAGTCCCGTTCTAATGATCATATTTGGGCAGTGCATCGATGTGCTGAATAATAATATAGAGTGTTTAATTGTGAAAGCATTGAGTGCCCCAGGAACATCCTGTATTATTAACACAAACAATCGAGTTTGCTGTTTATGCAGTTCCTAAAAAAAACCCACTCTATAAATTAATATTAGAACTTATATGTACCGCCACTATAAGGATGCTTTATCGCTTTGCCGTAGGGAGGTTAGAAAATAGGACAAAAAGTGAAATGCTTCATGAGAATCTTCCTTGATTGACTGCAAGTGTACTTTAATAGTCCGGCGGATTAGAGCAAATTTTCGAGGAAATTACGGAGGCACGCTAGAAGTCTTTCGTAGCGAAAGCTAGGGAGGTTTTAGAGTGAACTATTGTTTAGCTCAATAGCAGCCATTTTGAATACTTTGTTATTCAAATGAGGTTTAGAACTTAGCTAATGCGAACTTTCAAGTTGTTCTCTAGACTGCACAGCCATAGCAGCTCAACATTTGCTAATTCTGAACTATGGATTGGTTTGACTGACTTCGCCGTTGAACGTCTCCTTAGAGTTTTGGGTGATTATTAAATGTCACGACCAGTTTATTGGGAACGTTTATAATTTATATTGTAAAACAATAGGCTGACTGAGATTTGATAAAATGTTTCAAGAATGACCAACAAATTCTAAAAAATATCAAGATAATTGGTACCATGTGTCGAATATGTAAAAAGAAGCTTGTCTCTGAAACTTTCACATGATATTTTCTACCTAGTACTGTGCTATACTCTATAAACACGGACGATAGAAGATTTCACTAAGTGCCGCAGAGCTCATGAATAACAAAGGATTCAAAGATGGCTGCCAATGGCAAAACAATGGTTCGCATTAAAACTGTTCTAGCTTTCGCTACGAATAAAATTTAGCGTGCCTCCATATCTTATCTTCAATAAACTACTAAAAGTTTGGTGTCTTTAGCTAAAAGTGCGCAATTTTTACGCTAATCCGCCGGACTATAAGTGTTTCAACTTCGCTCATGGTCTGAGGTGGGCTAAAATTTTCCTTTATTCATTCAAGGCAATTCGAGCTGTGTTCATTGCGTAATCAGTTAATCGGATACCTGCTAGCCTGCTAGCCGGCTCTCCTTGATTTTCTGGCGCACATATCCGAAAAAACCCAATGGAGAGCCGGCTAGGCTAGGCTAAAACGTCTAGAGTATATTTTCTTTCCTTGGGATGCTTTAGGCCTCCGCCTCGTTGGTTTCAGTCAAAACAATATCGCACCTGATTCTTTTTTCAGCGTGTGTTCCCTTGTATACCTACTAGAAAGCTTTTCCTCCTTCACTATAAATCAAGATATTATTGACAACAGCTTTCGTTTGTTCCTCCGATGTATATATATATTTTTTTGTTTGTTTTCATCTTCAAATCATTGACCGTTATACTAGAAGACCGCTAAACTTGGACGTATAGATAAAGTCGACTGCATTCAACAGAAACGGCCTTGTCTCAAATATTGCGCAGCTTAGAAATTATTTTTCGGAGAATATAAAGGCAGCTCCGAAACTTATACTAGTTTTCGAAACATAAGGCTGTTTAGACGGCTTGTACGAATGTAAAAGCGAAAATAAAAATAATCAATTGTAACCTATGTTTGAACGCTTTGCCTCGCTACTTTCAGTCAAAACAAAAAAACACAACAAGACGTCAAAATAGATAATTTTTCGACACTTTCTAACGCCGCTGGAAGCCGTGTTCTTTCTTGTACTATTTGCGGTATCCTTAAGGTTTTGAAAAACAATTCCAGCAAAATTGACAGAGATATATCACTCTGCCGCTGATTCGGTGACAGCAATGACATTTTCGAATGTCATTGCCAAGAACAAACCTTCTGCCCCTTCATGTTTTGAAGAGTGTTGTAGACCCCGGGGTTGTAGACCTAGTGCAGACGTCAAATCAGAGTCGCGTCGAATACATTATACAATAGTTATTTGTTATTTGAAAGTGTAATGAGTCGGCATCTGGTGAACATAATGTGCGACTTCATATCCAATTTTCGCACGGCAAAGCATATTTAGGAATTTTGAACTTCTTTTGCATTTTTCTCGAATGTAGAATATTCAAAGCGATGAGTCAGAACAAATTCAGGCTAGAACCACGGAAGCCGATCAGGCAAGGATCACGGAAGCCACCTGCTGGTATCAGGGTATTGCAATGATGTTTGGTTAGGGGTGTGTATGGTCCGGTCGCAATCAAGCAGAATTTTGTTAATCACTTTTATCGAAATTTGTTTGTAGGTGGCATTACTGAAATACATACCCTTTCAGAAACAAACAAGCGAAAAACGATATCCTACCGCAGACCTCAGGAACCCAAAAACCATACCTATAGGGCGGCACATACCCGTGTATAGTACGATATTTGAGGGAGTATCTCCACCTCCCCCCCCCCCCCCCCCCCCCCCCATCACCGCCCACCGGGCTGGACTTTGTCACCTCACCTCCTTTAGAGGTCACCATACCTCACCACGCCTTCTTTCGGTTTGGGACTCTAAAAAGCCAGTTGCTAGCTAACTAAGCTGATCCAGTCTGCAGTAGCAGTGATCTACTCGGATCGTCCGACCAAGCGAAGCACAAATAACCGATTTCAAGAGATCATTGCTCTTTTTGTTATGTGATTATGTCAGCTAAACAGGTGAGGTCTAAATGGCTCTAGACGTCTATTTGCACTGGAAATGTTTTTAGGCTGGTTATACTGGGTTATACAGCATATATTTATTATTCTTTTGTCGAAGCCCAGTAGCTTCCCTGCTAGAAGAGTCTCTCACAGCGACACAAAATAAGTGAAAGAGAGAGACCCAGCACGATAAATAAGCTTACATACAAAAGCTAGATTCGTGTCCGCTCTTGTGTTCGCCGTAAATTGCGTGTCAGTGTTGTGTTTGAAAGGAGCAGCGATGGTGTCGGATTGAACACGGTTTGAACTCACAAAATAAACCACAATATAATGAAAGTATAGCAGAAATAAAGATTTGAGCCTGTTACTGAAGAAACCAAAGTTGTGCGTCCGTACGTTTTGCTGCGTTTTTGTTCAACAGACTGTCTACCCCCGAGGGCGGCAGAGACATGAAATGGCTACTTCAAGTTATTTGAGTAACATATTGGCCGTTTTCACACACTAGAGACGAACAAATCGTCTGGACGGACAAATCGTCTGTAGACGAACAAATCGTCTGATGTGAAAACGGGACGAACAAATTTTCAGACGAACAAATCGTCTGAATTTGTTCGTCTGTTTGGCCGTCTAGGAAGACGATTTTTCATAGAGACATGAAATGGCTACTTCAAGTTATTTGAGTAACATATTGGCCGTTTTCACACACTAGAGACGAACAAATCGTCTGGACGGACAAATCGTCTGTAGACGAACAAATCGTCTGATGTGAAAACGGGACGAACAAATTTTCAGACGAACAAATCGTCTGAATTTGTTCGTCTGTTTGGCCGTCTAGGAAGACGATTTTTCATAGACAACTTGTTCGTATAGACGAACAAATCGACTAAAGTCCGACCTGAATTCACACTAGACGTACAATACAAAGACGAACAAATCGTCAGACGATTTGTTCGTCTTCTAGTGTGAAAACGGCCATTGATCACTTTTAAATTCAATTAAAACTCTAGACGTCTAGAGTATGTTTTCTTTCCTTGGTATGCTTTAGGCCCTCGCCTCGTTGGTTTCAGTCAAAACAATGTCGCACCTGATTCTTTTTACAGCGTGTGTTCCCTTGTATACCTACTAGAAAGCTTTTCCTCCTTCACTATAAATCAAGATATTATTGACAACAGCTTTCGTTTGTTCCTTCGATGTATATATATATAAATTTTTTTGTTTTCATTTTCAGATCATTGACCGTTATACTAGAAGACCGCTAAACTTGGACGTATAGATAAAGTCGACTGCATTTAACAGAAACGGCCTTGTCTCAAATATTGCGCAGCTTAGAAATTATTTTTCGGAGAATATAAACGCAGCTCCGAAACTTATACTAGTTTTCGAAACATATGAAGGCCGTTTAGACGGCTTAATGTAAAAAGCGAAAATAAAATGAACCTATGTTTGAACGCTTTGCCTCGCTACTTTCAGTCAAAACAAAAACAACTTTTAGACACTTTCTGTCTGATCGAATTCTAACGCCGCTGGAAGCCGTGTTCTTTCTTGTACTATTTGCGGTATCCTTAAGGTTTTGAAAAACAATTTAAGCAAAATTGACAGAGATGTATCACTCTGCCGCTGATTCGGTGACAGCAATGACATTTTCGAAAATGCTTGCCTAGCAGTGCTTTAAATCAGTCAAAACACGATCGCGAAAATAGTTACGTAATAGACCACTTTGCAATCTAATTGAATTTCGATACTGTTACATACATACATACATTATTCAGACACGGGGAAACATTTACTGTTTTACATGTTTGCCGTGTGTGAGCCCGACCTAAGTAGTCTATTTAGCGCGTACAGTGCAGAGTCGGTGCGGTACGCAAAGACAGGAAGCTCGTTCCAAAGTGACCCCCACTATAACGTCTATAACCAAAAGATTTTTTCATAAAATTGATTCTTGGTTTCGGTAAGGCCAACTTATTATCGGTATCACCGTGCAAGGCAAGCGTCAAAGAGAGAGCTCACTTTCTATGATCCGTCCAAAAGAGGGGTGGGGGTTTCAATTAATTGACCAGTGCATAAGGCCACGTAAAAACACATGTTTCTCGTCCCCGCTCGCGCCATGTCTTTGGCCGCATCAAATTTTTTATTATGTGCTTTTGTAACCAAATACCTATAAAGCAAGCATAACTGGTGCTACTGATGTTCAACACATTGCAGATTGAATTCCGACACTGCTGGAAGCCGTTAGTTACTTTTTCGTTAGAAATGTTTGCAAAACAAATAAAATATATAAAAAAAAAACAGAAAAGCGTCCGCTCCGCCGCTTCTTTAATCTTAGTTGGAATATTACTGCGAGGACGACAGTCAGCCTTCATTTTTTATGCCGTAAGAAGCGAGGAGGGTCTCTTGTAGTGATTCCCGCTCCGTTGAGCACGTTTGGAACTCGTCGCTTGCATGTATAGGATTAAACACAGCGGGATGCCATCAACATCTATTCAGGTCTAGCAAAATGCACCGGATGGGATTGCTTTTAATAGGGGAATCTACGTCTAGACAGTGGACTTTGAATTTAAACGGCAAATTAGTACTTTGCCCCATACTTTGCGTGCAGTGCGATAGCGGCGATTATTTCAGCCAACTTTGTTTCGAAAGAGTTGACATGAATTGTAACCATGACAACTAATTCTCAGACGCGGGTCCAGAAAAAATCTGACCTATTTATGATCGGCTTTTTCGCGTGGAATTTCACAAATATGAGAGTATTTTTTTTTAAGTAAAGATGAAAATGATAATATTTAAAAACATACCAAAAATTTGACCTATTTCTGTAAACAGGTGTAAATAGGGAAATATTTGTTTTTATGCTTCATGCTCTGACTATGCCATTATACTTAAAATTATGCCGGCATAATGTGTCTGACCCTACTCTCCAGGCATGTCGTCTCGAACATTCGGAGATCGAACCGAATCGAACCTCGGATCGTCCGATCCGGTTCGAGCCCTTTAGAGATCGAACCGGATCGTACTCACTCAAAAATCTGGAGATCGAACCAGATCGAACTTGATCGAACAATAAAATGGGGAGTTTGCAGGTGTTGCGTGACATTTTGACTTTTGACCCTAGTAAAATAAAAATACCATATTTGAAAAGAGCTTGCTGAAATTAGAAAAAGCCGAAAATTTGAGTTGATTTGGGTAAATATTAACAAAGTTATTGACGCCCGAAGTAGGCTGTTTCTCTATACGTTTAATGTCTTGGTGGGCAAGTGTTGCCCACAACATTAAACCTATAGGAAAACAACCAACTTCCGACGCTCATAACTTCTGTGTTATTTGTCGAAACCACCTCAAATTTGGGGATTTCACACATTTCGGTGAGCTCTTTTCAAATATGGTAATTTTATTTCGCTAGGATCAAAATTCAAAATGTCACGCAACACCTGCAAACTCCCCATTAATTACCTATGTGACGTGACGTAATTGTTGCGGCGTACACGAATTTATATCAAGTAGCTATCACACCACGGAACTGATACCTTCTTGGCAGTTTCAACAACCGTGTCAATATGACTAAACGCGCCATAAACTTTCACGTGTGTTGTTAAGGGCTACCACAACTGCCCTTTTGAAACAAGGATTGGGGACATATACGTCGCGAGGAAAATTGGAGATCGAGGCTTGGCACTGAAGGAACTCTGAGACTCACATTACGAAAGCCGACGAACACGAACACAAGTCAGGGGATTATGTTTTGTCCCATTTTGTTCATGTTTATATCAGTTCAATAAATGAAAATACTATTTGCGAGACACTAAAAGCTGAATAATTTATAGTTTCCCGTTTAGATAACACTGAACAGAGTGCATAGATAGCGTAGTCCCGAATTCTGACACGTTTTATTTCTATCGAACTAGATCAAACTGGATCGAACGATCCGAGGAAGATCGTACGATCTAGTTCGGAGATCGTACTCACCAAAATTCTAGAGTTCGATCCGGTTCGATCTCAAAAAGGCTCGAACCGTATCGAACGATCCGCGTTCGATCCGGTTCGAGCTCTTTTTAGTTCGTGAACAACAACAACCAAAGGTTGAGATTTATGTTAAACGCCGTGGAAAATGGTGTTTTGCTGACGACACGCCGGGTACTCTCCAGTGTTTTTTTTTGGGGGGGGAGGGGGATATTTGAATTTGACGTGTGCCAAAATGTTCATTTTAGAGAGAACATGAGACTAAAGTGGGGGATAATGAGTCTTCTGCCACACAGCATTCCACTCATCCTTAAAACATTCGCAGAGCCCCCAAAACGTTAATACTTTCTTCTTAATAGTGATTATTTGATCTCCAAGCATTTTTATGACATAGTTTTCAAGAGCAAAGACGCTTTCTCAAAAGCCTTGACTTTCTTGGGTAGCAAGAAGCTCATTAGCCCTAAACCATTTCAAAAGATAAAAAAACATCACATTTAAAATGGGCAAATCATAAATGAGATGTATTAAAGCAAAAATTTTCAATTTGTTCAGGAACCTAATGAAGTAACCATGGAAATAGTAAAACAGGAGTGTCCAGCATTTAGGAAAGGGAAGGCGTGCCCATACAAATGCCTAGACCTGAAGGGACTGGGAGTGGGCTGTCCTGAGTTCCAAAGGGTACTTGCCCCTTCCAAGGCATCAAGACAATGGAAGAGTTCAAAGCCAAGCTAGGCGAGATGAGAGACAAGTGTCAGGGAAGGGAGAATTACACCAAGGCTTGGATGTAAGACATATGTTCATTTTTGCCAGGAGACAACTTGAGTGATAATATCAAAGGATAACCTCAACTCCAATTTTGCCCAGCCAGCATAAGGAATTAATACATGAGCATGCAGGGGTCACAGGGAATTTCTGCAGAAACCCATCCATGGGAAAAGCTAAATTACCCATGAGTGGAGATAAGGAATTAACCTTGTGTGAAAGCTAACGTGCTAATGAAATGGTCCCATGTGTGCTTCTGAGCTTAAGCCCTAGTAAGCGGAGAAAGAGAAAAAATCTCTGACCCTCTCCGCTTACTAGGGCTAACGCTCATAAGCACACATGGGACCATTTCATTAGCATGTTAGCTTTCACACAAGGTTAATTCCTTATCTCCACTCTGTTGGCTGCGATGCGGCCACAGGCTTGCCTGAACATCTACATAAATTTCCCATGGTAGAAGAATGGCAAGTGTTCGGATTTCCTATGGCTATTCATGTGAATTCCGAACACTTAGCATGCGTTTACGTTGGGAAATAGTCCAGTTTCGAATTCCTAATCTACCGCTGAATAGGCATCAACGGTGCATAAATACAGTGGGAGCTTTGGTTTGAACCCGAAAGTTGCGAATACCAACAAGTCCAAAAAGTTTTATCTATTGTCTCCATTCAAGCTTCATCAGTTTCTCGTTGGTATTCACAACTTTTTCTACTTCAAACCGAGGCTCCCACTGTATTTATGCGCTGCCGTTGCCTATTCAGCGGTAGATTAGAGAATTCGAAACTGGACTATTCAGCTTTGCCCATGGATGACATGGCTCTGCAAAAATTCCCTATGTATTATTCTGTTTATTATAGTTTTCTGAGAAAAATCTTGGATTTGATTAATTTGCGACAGTGGATATTATCGTAATTTTTTACTCATGCAAATTATGATATTTCTCAGTGTTCTAGCAGAACAACGTTTGAATCTATTTCTTCCCAAGAACCTTCTTGCCCAAACTTTGCGAAGCAGATCCTCATTGGAAAGTTTGCTAGCAGTGAGGAAGAAATAATTTTTCACAACATTTGTTCCCTCAGGTTTTCTGAGGGACAAATATCACAGGGACGGCAGAGCCGCTTTTCATACATGCTCTGGATCCCGGATCCCATACCTCTGGATACCGGATCCCATGCCTCTGGATCCCGGCTCCCTCATTCTGGATCCCGGATCCCATACTTCCATACTCTGGATCCTAGATCCAAAACCTGGAATTTAGCTGGATTCGGGATCCCTTTACATGGACCGAAAAATTTGTTCCACCGTCCCTGTATCAAGAAAATTTTACCAAAATCTGTCCACTTGCTAACATTCCAAAACTTCCTTATTAAAAATTCCCCTTTACCCTATTTGGAAAGTCTTTTAGTACTTTCCCTAATATATCTTAGCAATTAAATAAGGCTAGTCAAACTATAAACTCACCTAAGGTTCGATCGTTCTTTCGGTCGCCATTTCGTTTCTTCTCGGCCATAGGGCCTGGCGAGGAGAAAAACTCACAGGCAGCCCGCGACGATTGATACAGGCAGCCCGCGCATAATAAAATTTAACGACACTGCACCGTTATTTGAGTCCGTTGTGTTAGGGTTAAAATTCGAAAGCGTGTATTTTTTTCAAAATACGTACCTCTTAGAGGTCCGTTCTAGCAAATCAAGCAATTTACACTTGTTGGTAGCCTGACTTTCATACGTATTTTCCCTCTTAAAAAATACGAAAGAAAATTACGAGGGAAAATACGTCTTGTTGATCCTTTTAGGAGTCAAAATCAGCTAAGTGACGCCATGTTTAGTACCTTTTAGGGGTAAAATCGAAAGTTCCCGACGAGCACCCCCGCCCCCAAAATATGGGAGTCCCCCCGGGGTACTGAGATTATTGTTAAGCCTGGTGCACACTTGCGACATAACGACATAAGAAACTGGTGCACACTTGCGACATAACGACATCAGAAACATGTTTCAATTATTTTCCCGTACTTTTTTCGTTGCAACATAACGTCCTTATGTCGTTATGTCGCTAGTGTGCACCAGGCTTTACACTCATTTTGTTGCGCCTTCTGTTGGCTTTTGTATCCTTAGATGATCTACGAGGCCAGCAAAAATGAAGCTGCGGTAATCGGCCACTGTCCGTTCCTGACTCATTGTTGTCGTCTGAAGACTGACATTCATGGGAAGCCTATACTGGTAAGTATAAGACGTGAATCAGAAGACAGGCTTTGTTTAGAAACGGCATGCATGTACACATGGTACAGACAGTGAGACGGGCGGACTAATGCCGGCTAATATAGTCCCTGTGCAGTTCGTCACTATCACAACTTTTTTGTCAGTGTCGTCTGAACAAAAAAATTGAAACATCTTTTGACTCATGTATTGAGTGGTCACCATGGTGATTGTGACGTCACTGGCGTTAACGTATTTATTGGACCATTTTTCGTAATGTTGAATCTGCTTGTTTTTTGTAGCGACAATGATAGATTTCAACAAGAAAAGCTAAAAGTCGAAAACCGTTTGCTTTTAGGATTTATATTAGCTGAGATATGATTTTTTCATGATTTGTATAAGGTTGGATCTACCTTAACAGTTGAAAATTTTACAAAATAATTAATTATTGCACGGTAACATCATTGCACATACAAATATCTTAGTATATAGGTTATACTAGTTGACTACAAAATAATTTCACACATTTCCACTTTCAATCCTCTATTTTCCGTGTTTAAAATCTAAAAGATGCATACTCATGACGTAATAGATTATGACGTCACAATATAACAAGCTTTATATCTTCGCTCTAAGGACGAAATTCAAAATTTCAAAATCATACGATTTTAGATACCACTTTGCTTGACACTTAACAACAGAAATCGGTTCAATTGACTAAAAACTAAAAAAAATTACCAGTGAGTTTGTTTTCCCATACATTTGCTACCTTAACAAAAAAGGTAGGGGAGGGGAGAGGGTCATTCTTGAAATGCTAGACCTCAGCTATTTTTTATGCTATCTACAAACGGTTTTCGGTTTTCAACATCTCTTGCTAAGGTGTATCATCGCCATTACAGAAATAGTGCATATTCCAATTCTTAAAAATGAGCAAACGATTGCGCAATCTCTGGTGACGTCACAAAGAATCATAGTGACGTCAAAAGTAGTGGAAAATATTTGTCATCGTAATGTTCTCCTATCTACCAAATTTGGTCAAAATAGCCTCAGAGAATAGAAAGTCATGTTGAGTCAAAGTTTGAATGACGCATTTGGGGGTGGTTGGCCCCAGCGTGCCTGTAGAAATTCCAGGATCAAAAACAAGGGACCCTGTGGAAATTATAGGTTCCTCAAAAAGAGGTAAAAATTGAACAGCCCAGCATTATGGAAACTGATTATTTTCAGGACCCCAACGATACCACCATGGATCGAATCAAAGATGTATGCCCAGCGTTCAGAAGGGAGTGCCCTTACAAATGTCTGAAACTCAAGGGCCTCGCAGATTGCTGTCCAGAGTTCAAAGATGGCTGCCCTTTCAAGGGGGTAAAAACCGTAGGCGAATTCAAAGCCAAGCTGGGCGAGATGCGAGAGAAGTGTAAGGGTACTGAAAACTACACCAAGGCCTTGGACGTAAGTGTTGCCGAAACTCAATGTTTTCCATGATTGCCAAAGACGCCAAAGCTGTCATATTTCACGTTGTAAGGCACATGTGAGGACTTTTTTTCCCGCGAGCTGATTATCATTGGCACCTGTACCTAGGGGGGACTCCCCTAAAAGGTACCACAGAGGCCTTATTTTAAACCCTAAAAGGTACGACGAGCACCCCCACCCAAAAAAATATGGCAGTCCTCCACCCGGCAAAACCCAGAAGCAACATTCTCACATTCGCGATGTTTTTTTGCCAGGACATGAATTTGTTTATACCGGCAAAGGTGAAATACAAAAAACGTCCCCAGAGGCTTCCTGGCCTTTTTGACACCCAGCGGCGAAAAAAGGGGTGACGGAACCGATAATAGGTTTGTGAGGAATAGTTCCATTGAGTGTCCGTGTGATGTCTGACCTATGTGGGTTTATCGCATTATTCTTAGATGTTCTACGAGGCGAGCAAGGAGGAGGCTGCTATAATTGGTCACTGCCCTTTCATGGCCAAGGGTTGCCATCTCAAGACTGACAAGAACGGGAAACCCATACTGGTGTGTGTTAAGGCTGGTTCACACTTGTGGAATTTGTCTCATTTCTCACGGCGATTTATCTTTTCTCGCGCGAGTTACAATTCCAACTAGTGTAAACACTGTTAACAACATGCAAATCCAGTGCGATTTGTCTGCTTTCTTTTGTTCAAAAACGCATCAAGTTGCAAAATGTTTTGAACATTGAGCATCGCACGACAAAAATTGATGACTACGTGTGACTCGTACGACAAACATTGCAGCAAAAACTAGAGTTATGTTTCCCCATGAGGAATTGTGAAATATAAAGTCTCAAGACGGCCGGAAATGCATTAAGTTTGGTGCTAAATAACCGGATTTTCCGATTGGTTCAGTCTCGTCAAAATGAAGCTGTACATAAAAAAACGTGATGTAAAATGGCAACAAGGTTTAATTTGCTCATATATTTTGGTAACCATCAAAGACGAGACTTTGCCTTCGCAGGTCGCCTGTGACTTCACCATGGATCGCATCAAGCAGCTTTGTCCAGCGTTTAGGAAGGGAAAAGCCTGCCCTTATAAAGACCTTGAACTGAAAGGACTCGGTGCTGGCTGCCCAGAGTTCAAATATGGCTGCCCCTTCAAGTGCGTTAAATCCGTGGAAGAGTTCAAAGCCAAGCTGGGCGAGATGCGAGACAAGTGTAAGGGTACTGAAAACTACACCAAGGTCCTTGATGTAAGTGTAGCCGAAACCTTTATTCCAGAATTGTGCACAATTATTGTCCTCACTCGGGAGTGACCATTCCTAATGTCTGTTCTTACGATCGCTTGGGTGGGAGCCTTTGGTGCTGGTTCAGCTTATTCAGCTTATCACGGGCTGCAAGTCTGGAGAGTCGGTCTCTTCACATTTACTATTACGAAAGGCGCCTACAGAGCCTTTATTTCACGTTTCTTTCGTTTGACGAAAGATAATATTAAGCTTGTGATAAAGGACAGTAGAGTGGATTTCAGATGAGTGTGGAAACTAAATCAGATTCACTTTGTTTTTGCGTTTTAGACTTCCCTTTTTTCGCGACTTTGCTTTCTCTGCCAATCAGATTACAAACAAACACCAAACAAACATTACTTGCGTTAAGTCTTACGATCATCATCGTGTTTTCTTGGATAAGGACTAAACGCAAAAGCAAGGGCGGATCTAGGGGGGGGGGGGGGGTGATTAGGGTGGCTAGCCACCTCCCTTGTTCTCATATTTCACCCCCTTGATCTGAACTCTGTAGTATATCCTTTGTACTAGCCACCCCCTTCTTAAGGGTCTGCATCCGCCACTGCGCAAGTCGTAATTTCTTCGATTGGTTGGTAGTTGAATGGGTTTCGTTTCTGATTGGCTAAGTTGATTTACTTTGCGTTGTTTTCTGCACTCATCTGAAATCTGTAAACTGAATGTTTCAGATGATCTATGAGGCCAGCAAGCAGGAAGCGGCGGTAATTGGTCATTGTCCCTTCATGAACCACGTCTGCCAGCTTAAGTCGGACACGCACGGGAAACCCCTACTGGTATAGTATATCTTTATTGACGGGACGGACGGACGGGAAACCCCTACTGGTATAGTATATCTTTATTGACGGACGGACGGACGGGAAACCCCTACTGGTATGTATATCTTTATTGACCGCCGGACGGACGGAAACCCCTACTGGTATAGTATATCTTTATTGACGGGACGGACGGACGGACGGAGAAAACAGAACTCAGAGAATGACAGACAAACAGATCACATAGACATCAGTCCAGATTATCGTGAAATATTTTCTAGGATCCTTCCGCCTACACTATGGATCGGATCAAGAAGCTCTGCCCCGCGTTCCAGAAAGGAAAGGCGTGCCCCTACAAGGGTCTTGACTTCAAAGGTCTCGCTACCGGCTGCCCGATGTTCAAGAAGCCAGGCGACTGCCCTTTCAAGGATGTGAAGAGTGTAGGCGAATTCCAAGCCAAGCTGGGCGAGATGAGAGACAAGTGCAAGGGGAAGAAGAACTACACCAAGGCCCTGGACGTAAGTTACAGTCTTTCAAGAGGTTCTAAACTTTAACTAACTGCATTTTTTGCTCGAAATCCTGGTAAAATCTCTTATCCATTTTTAGATGATCTACGAGGCAAGCAAGGGGGAAGCAGAAGTCATCGGCGACTGTCCTTTTATGAACCACTGCTGCCCGCTCAAATCGGATAAGCACAGGAAACCCATACTTGTATGTATCATGCAGATCAGTCAAATGAGAGGCCTACTATGGGACCTTATCTCGCCGCGAGTTTATGCAAGATAAAGCAAGATAAGTGGAAAATGGTTCAATCGAAAGGCGAGATAAGGCGAGATAAGGAAACATTGTGCCAATTAAGAGCTGCGAGATAAGGCCTATTATTATACATTGCACTCACTATCTCGATTCTGATTGGCTAAAAGCGCGCGATTTACTTTGGGAATCGCGCACTTTGAGGGTCTCCAAGAATCAGCATGCTGATTCTTGAAGAATCAGCTAGCTGATTCTTGATCCTACGCGCGCAATGCATAATGGGACTAGAGCACTTGAATGTTTCCCTATCTAACAAGACGCTTGTGTAAAAGAAATTGCTTGACAGAAAAAAAAGTATGTTTACTGAATCAAGTATAAGGAAACATTGTGCCAATTAAGAGCTGCGAGATCAGCCTTACGGCCTTACGGCCTCGCCTGATTCCACCTGTCTCGACATTGTTTATTCTGGAAATCACAAAAACCTCATCCAATAATTGCTTAGAGTAGGCCTAATGAGACCGACGATATTACCAAATCAGTTGTCATTAGTGAACTATAACACAACACGATGCAAGTTACTGCCATTTCATTCTCTTACCCAGAGCTCCTGGCTTGTCTCCTCGCGGGGAGGCTCTGGTGACAGCCACTGACGCATTTGATACAGAGCCATTGAGAGAACGATCTACGAGAATGAAGTTTCATTTGCATAAATTATGGTGGAAATGTTTATTTTAAAGCCTCGATTTACTGTTCAAAAAACCTCTGAAAGCCAGCATGAAATCGCCCAGAACTGTGTACTCTGAATGACGAAACAGTTGACATAGAGCTCGCAGAAAAATGAAAATGACAGCAACCTACGGATATATTTTTAGGTTCCCGTCGAGTATACCATGGATCGCGTCAAACAGCTCTGCCCCGCGTTCAAGAAAGGAAAGGCGTGTCCCTACAAGGTCTTGACTTCAAAGGTCTCGCTACCGGCTGCCCGATGTTCAAGAAGCCAGGCGACTGCCCTTTCAAGGATGTGAAGAGTGTTGGCGAATTCCAAGCCAAGCTGGGCGAGATGAGAGACAAGTGCAAGGGGAAGGAAAACTACACCAAGGCCTTGGACGTAAGTTAAGTGTTGTAAAAAAGGATCACCGTGAGGAATTTCATTTTTGTCATAAACAGGGTACATTAGGTGGTGCAAAATAAACAGTATTCTTGTAGTGTTTTCGAGACGGTCGAGAGCCAGGTTATTGCACCGGGAGACAATCCCCTACTGTTACGAAGAGAGCAGTGGGTTCACCTTTAACGTTCACCTTTATCAGAGGTAGAAGGGAAGACTAAGTTCGAAAAACAATATGAACCTGTCTCGATCACGACTCGAACACCGACAGAAAGAAAAATTCCTCTGCCCCCAGCTGGGAATCCAGGGAATTGGACAACAGCAATGGGAGACCCAGCGCCTTAACACTGGCCATACTTCTGGATGCTGTAGGTTATTCTTCTCGATCTTCGCTTTTTTTAAAGGGATTAAAATCGTGTGTTTGTGACTTCTGATTAGATGATCTACGAGGTGAGCAAGAAGGAAGCAGAAGCGATGGGTCACTGCTCGTTCCTTGCTCGTGGTTGTTGTTTCAAGAGGGACATGAATGGGAAACCTATACTGGTATGTACTGGACTACAGAAAGTGAACTGAGCAGCGCGATAGGGAAGACATGGGGAAACAACAAGGACGAAGCAAACAAACACACAAACAAAGAAAACGTAAACAGGCAAACATACATCAGAGGGTCATCAAACAGCACGCGAGGCAACAAACACATGAACATGAAACTAGACAAACACATGAAACTAGACAGACACATGAAACTAGACAGACACATGAAACTAGACAGACACATGAAACTAGACAGACACATGAAACTAGACAGACACATGAAACTAGACAGACACATGAAACTAGACAGACACATGAAACTAGACAGACACATGAAACTAGACAGACACATTAAACTAGACAGACACATGAAACTAGACAGACACATGAAACTAGACAGACACATGAAAATAGACAGACACATGAAACTAGACAGACACATGAGACTAGACAGACACATCGAGACTAGACAAGCACATCGAAACTAGACAGACACATGAAACTAGACAGAGAAATGAAACTAGACAGACACATGAAACTAGACAGACACATGAAACTAGACAGACACATGAAACTAGACAGACACATGAAACTAGATAGACACATGAAACTAGACAGACACATGAAACTAGACAGGCACATCGAGACTAGACAAGCACATCGAAACTAGACAGACACATGAAACTAGACAGAAAAACAGACAGATGACAGACAGACATACAAATAAACTAATAAGCTAATAAACGTTCCTTTCAGGCTCCCGCGACTACAGCTTGGATCGTATCAAGCAGCTTTGCCCAGCCTTTCAGAAAGGCAAGGCCTGTCCCTACAAATGCCTCAAATGTCTCAAAGGACTCGGGGTGGCTGCCCATTGTTCAATAATGGCTGCCCTTTCAAGGAGGTTAAAACCGTGGGAGAATTCGAAGCCAAGCTGGGCGAGATGCGAGACAAATGCAAGGGCACTGAAAACTACACCAAGGCTTTAGATGTAAGTCGAAACACAAATACCTTGGAAGAAACCATGGATTTATTGGCGGAGTTGAGCACAGGAGTTGAGCAGGGGGGGGGGGGGGGGGGGGGGGGGGGGGGGCTTTATGCTAATCTAGAAAAAGCGGACCAACGTGGTATGAATTTATTAACCGCTAGTCAAAATTCACTAGAAAAAGCAAGTCTTTCTTCAACGCTCAGTGCTGCAAACTGACTCCTAACCTAAACCTAGCTCCTCGGTCCATGTGAGGTTAGTCTTTAACCTCTTATCTATCTTAACTTTATTCTGTAAATACCGTAAATAACTGTTATTTGTTATCAAATTATTCTAGATGATGTACTTGGCCAGCAAGGAGGGAGCTGCTGAGATCGGTCACTGTTCTTTCATGTCCCACTGCTGCCACCTAAAGGCTGACATGGATGGCAAACCCATACTGGTAGGTTAAGGTCCCGATTACACACGAGAAAATGGTAGAGTCGAGTAGAGGATGTGATGAATCCACGATGTGTTTACACGCACTCAATTCGGGCAAAATGTTTATAGATATAGGAGCGCGCATTCCACATCAGATTTGCCTAGCAACTTTCCAAAATCACGCGTACGCTTCTGATAACTAATGTACGGCCACTGTAGGACCCTACTGACTACACCTTGGGACGAATCCAAGATCTCTGCCCAGCTTTTGAGGGAGGGAAGGCGTGTCCCTATAAAGAGCTCCACCTGAAAGGTCTCGCAGCTGGCTGCCCTGCATTCAACCTCTGCTCGTGCCCTTTCCAAGATGTGAAAACCGTGGCCGATTTCAAAGCCAAACTGGGCGAGATGAGAGACAATTGTAAGGGAAAGGAGAGCTACACCAAGGCCTTACACGTATGTAAAAGTGTACATTGCCTTTATAAGAATATTAATTTCTGTTTTGAGCTGGGCCAAAACCGACTGTGTTTTAATTTTCAGCCTCAAATGCTCTAAGGCTATATGTTCAAACGTCGAATGTTCGACGTTTGAAACAGGCCTTGCACGTACACAAATAAAGGGGCTATCTTTGGCTTTCGGCCACTTCTTTATTTTCATATTCGAAATTCCAGAAGTTCTTACTCTAAATTGCCAAAACGTGAAACACCACCATAGCTCTTTTGGCCCCCAAGAGCCTGGCACTAGTTACACAGGTAACCCGCGTCACGCACGGGAGGCACTTGACAAAAAGAGACATTTCTAAGTGATACGAAATCCAATTAAAGATGTTCTGACATTTTTATGAAATCTCCACGAATCTCAGCCCGGCATAAAGTTCTTATAAATGTCGTTCTTAGACTTTCCATATTATTTCCTTAGCCGTTTGTTCGTTTTGCGTACTAATTTATGGTTTTATTTTGATTAGATGATCTACGAGGCGAGCAAGAAGGAAGCAGAAGCGACTCACCACTGCTCATTCCTTGCTCATGGTTGTTATTTCAAGACGGACATGAACGGGAAGCCCATACTGGTATGTATAACTGACAAAAAAAGTGAATGGCTAGCAGGGGACGAAGTGGGACACTCGAATACATCAGTATCGCGTCGAAATATCGCAAAACCGCCTAATATCGCATCCACAATTCGAGTTAACCATGTATTGTTATAAGCATTGCATCCGGCGCGAATGACCTTGCAATAAAACTGGTTTAGGAAGCCATAGAATTGCTCATTTTGCATGTACCTGCATGTGTCCGGTCGTGGGTGAGAAATCAAATAACTGTATCCTCACCAAATGAATCGCTTATGCGGTTTTCATAATTCTGCGAACTCCCACCGTTTACATTTCCGAACGCCGTCTATAAAACCTTTTATGACAGGTGCATGGATTTTTTCTTAATAATAATAATAATGCTTGTTTATTACTTCCGTTTGCAGATTAAAATACTGAATTACCAGAGTAGGTCCTGACAATTAAGTGATACTATACAAAGCGATTTACAATAATATGAAAATATAAACTACTCAATTGTACTTGACAGTGATGAACTTATTAGTTTCGTTTGCATTTTATGGTGGATAATTTGGTTTTGAAGCCAAGCAAGTCATTAGTTCAAAAAGCCTCTCAAAGACTGCGTGCAATCAGCCGCTGTTCATTTGGGCGGAGGCCAAACCGTGGTTTGTTAGATGGCGTAGCTGAAGGTAGCTGAATTATGAAAATTGTAGTGAAAACTGAATTGAGTGGCAACAAAACGTAAACAGCGTTTGAGGAATATAAACAGGAATGAATATGACAATACAAACGTTACTAAATTTGTAGGATCCCAATGACTACACGATGGATCAAATCAAGCAGCTTTGTCCAGCGTTCGAAAAAGGGAAGGCATGTCCCTACAAAGATCTTCAGCCGCTGAAGGGTCTCGCCACCAGCTGCCCGAAGTTCAAGGACTCAGGCTGCCCATTCAAGGATGTGAAAACGGTGGGCGAGTTTAAGGACAAGCTGGGAGAGATGAGAGACCATTGCAAAGGGAAGGAAAACTACTCCAAAGCCTTGCATGTAAGTGAATGCGAGCCGACTTGCAGAGATTGCGATGTCTTTCTTAGAGCGGATTCAGATGACTGTCGTGAGTAATTCGCAATTACTTTGTAATCAAGTAATCACTCATATAACAATGAATGTAGTTGATATTCGCGGGCGTAAAATGTCCTCCCTGCTCTTTGACTGAAACATCGTTCTCTTGGTCGCCATTTTTTTCGGCCACAGGGCCTGGTGATGAGTTTGGAAAAACCGCAGGTATCCCGCGCAGCAGATCGTAAAATGCGCCAACACTTTCCTATGGTCATTTTTGCGATGTCGTCCGAGCCGGTTTGTGCGTGATGCGTCCCAAATCTAATATAATCTTTATGTCGTAGGAACTCTACGGCACGAATGTGAAGACAGCCGGAGAGATTGGCCATTGCCCTTTCCACCAGCCATGCCAACTGAAGACAGACCGTACTGGGAACCCCATTCTTAACAAATAGGTGCACTTACCACCTATGGGCTATGGCATAAGGCCCACGAAACACTGCACCGACAATTTCATAATTTTTTTTGTTCGAGGGAATTGAAAGCACCATGTAAAACCAATGTATCATGTTCACTGATATTCTTGAAAGTATCCAGCCACTCGCAATGTTGATAAAACAAACAAAATCTCACCTTTCTACATTTGAATCACTAATAAATAATTGTAGAATTTGTAGGATATTGTAGACTGCCAATCCATACGCGGTATTCAGACCACATGGGTCATGTGCAGTAGTGTTAGAGTAGAAGCATGCGTAATTAACTCTAATAAAGATCTCTACTTACCATAACTAGTATGCTCAACTTTTATAATTTCCAAAAAAACGTATCAGCAAAAAGAATCAATAAATAGAAATCGTCAAAACAAAATCTCACCTTTCTACATTTGAATCACTACTAATAATAAATATTGTAGAATTTGTAGGATATTGTAGACTGCCAATCCATACGCGGTATTCAGATCAAATGGGTCATGTGCAGTAGTGTAATAGTAGAAGCATGCATAATGAACTTTAATAAAGACCTTACCTTAACTAGTATGCTCAACTTTTATAATTCCCCCCCCCCCCCCCCCCCCAAAAAAAAAACGTATCAGCAAAATAATCAATAAATAGAAATCGTCCCCCTTTCAGTTAACAGCCGAACGCGCCACGGGGCAAGGACGTGTGAAAAACGCGCAGCATCGATCAAGAACTTGCAGCGCCAAAGTTGTGAGCGAGATAAAATGTTGCTGCACTGACCGTTGTAGCTAGCAGTATCAAAATTGAGCGGGCACACGCATCTACAATACTGATACCTCCCTTGAAGCGCGCTCATTTTATTACGACGAAACAGTCGCGAAAATTGTGCATCTTTCTCTGTTTTACAAGTTGCACTTAGCAAAGCGACAAGCGTACTCTGTCTTGTCTTCAACTTGATTGAAGACCGCAGAAAGCGAAATAATAATATGCCTTGAGACGGAAATATGTAGCAATGTTGATATTTCTCTTGTGAGTAAAGCCAATTTCATGGTAAAGCACAACAGTTGTAAAAAGACAAATGGCGCGTAACTCATCTCGTACTGTCTCCGTGGCGCAATCGGTTAGCGCGTTCGGCTGTTAACCGAAAGGTTGGTGGTTCAAGCCCACCCGGGACGACTGCTTTTTTTTTTTGCTAATGTGTTCTTTTGAATTATTCTATTCGAGATTAGTATAAACCAACTAATGGTCTATTACAAATCCTGCATTCTGATTGGCTGAGCTACTAATGGTCTATTAGTGATAGACCGTGCCTGGCAAAACCACAACCTTTCTTTGCAAGAAAACTTGATTTTTTCAACATAAAATAATGGAATTCATTGCCAAAACCGACCAACTAGTTGGTTTATACTAAAACAATTAGACCTCTCGTCCTCATGTGCTATGATATCAATAGACCATTCGGCCTTCGGCCTCATGGTCTATTCATCATAGCACATTCAGCCTTGAGGTTTAATTGTTAAATATTTAATTTTAGAAAAACAGTGAAATTTGTGCACGCGGCATCTAGATATCCTCCACCAATCACATTGCAGCGCGCGCAGCTACGAAACAGTCGCGAAAATGACGCAACTTGTTCTGTTTTACAAGTCGCGCTTAGCAACGCACCAAACATAGTCAGTCTTGTCCTCAACTTGACTGGATGTTTTCCAAATCGGAAAGCGAAATCTTATGCTTGAGACAGAAATATTTGATGATGTTGACATTTCTCATGATAAAAGTGTTCTTTATTGTGAGTACAGCGCAACTGGTGGGAACAGACGCGGTTGGTGATTTCCTCTTTATTTCAGGTGAAGAAATTAAATGCGCGCAGGTCTCAGTAGATTTTGCTGTCGCGCGGAGAAACGTTAACACGTTTTGGCATCAATTTTTGTTTCTTATATGAAAAAGGATTGTAAGTTTATTTTATCATCGAGTGTTAAGAAGTAAACCTCTTTTCATTTTCATTTACTTTGTGTCATCAGGTGTTAAGAAGTAAACCTCTTTTCATTTTCATTTACTTTGTTCTTTTTCCTCAATAACACCTGATAATTCTGTTCGGTTTATTTTCAGAATATCTTGCCTATCTGTGCAAGTTCCGCATCACTCAGCTAATCCTCGTGACGGTTTACTTGACTTTTTTGTACAAACATATCAAGTACACGCTACGATGGTATCACCAGTGGAGGTAAGTCTATGAGAAATACGCCTTTTAAAGTTGTTTACGCTATAAGGCTTCAGCCGAAAGGCATTTTTCTTGGTCAAGCGTTCTCTCTAATAAAATGCCGGACATGCAAACTGAGATCAACCTAACCTAAAAATTGAAGTGCAAGGACTTTTCCAGACTTCAGCGCCCTCCGGTGTTCAATAAAGATATACTGCGCATGGGAGGTAGCATCAGGATAACACCCGCTGACCAGCTCAAGTCCATACTGCTGCCACCATGTCCTATTGTACCAAACCCTGGAATTACAAGAGCCTCCCTCAACCTGCCAGACTTCCTACAGCAAAGCTCAATCAACCTTATCTCAGTATCACACTAAGACTTCAAGATCCTAGAAAGAGCACTTCTACCCCCTACTGAATATCGTACCCACATGGTGGCCCCATCCAAGGATGTCCCTAAGGACCAAACTAATCTTGGTAGCAGCACAGTACATCAGGCTAACAAGATGTTAACTTAGAGGGACATTACTGACCAGGTTCTGCTGTGTGGAGGGGTCATTATTGGTCTGCTCATCATGGGTGCCGATACTTCAGAAACTAATTGGATTGGGGTTTGGTCTCCGTCTTTCCTCGTCTCTTTTTCTAGTTGCATGGCTGTAACTTACAAATGTATATGGGCACGGAGCTAAAAAAACAACTCAATTATGACACGTAAACCTGCTCTATTTCTTTGTTTATAACTTGAAAGTCACCGCAGCACAAATGCATATCTTCACTTTTTGTGTGCTAACAGTCCCAAAATGCGAGAGAGAGTCCATCCAATTCTTGTCCAGTCACCAAACAGTAATTGATGCCGCCTGAATCTCGAGCGTAGCCAAAAATTCTGTTCTGAAGCTCGTTGCAGATTTGAGCAACCCATGCTATCTTTGGGTCTGGACGCGTAGGCTTGTTCTCTGAGAAGGCAAGCCACCTATATTGAAGTAACTGTATGCCATGCAAGCCGCATTTGGATGGTTTCCATATAAAGTTCCCGTTTAGTTCCTTGGTTCCCGATTTCTTGGTCAAATAGGGCACACCCGTTATTAGACCCTTCTGTTATATCATACCCTTAGTGTATTCAAGCTTGTCTTGAACATTGTTTGCTTTATGGACACACAACTATAACGGACAGGAGGCTAAATTATTTTATGAGAAAAATCACGTCCTATGGTATTCCAAGAAAAGGTGCGCACTAACTCCCGCCTTCTTTTTCTCGGAGCAATCGGTTAGCGCGTTTGGCTGTTTGTAAACTTTCATTTTGCTTCTAACTATAAACAAAGGCGCCTTGGCTATTCAAGATGCTGTCAGGCAGTGGCGGGTCCACGAATTTACGAACGGGGGCGGACCAAATTAAATAGTAGTTTGCTTGTATGTTTTTGGAAGCGCGCCTCGATTTTGAAAATCAAACTACGAGGTTAACGAAATTCTTTTTTCTGGGAGACGAAAATCACGCTGAAGAAATGGAGTCACTGAAAAAAACATCATAGAAATTTTCAAAAATTTTAATTAATTATGATTAAAATCATAGCCCAGTACGATGTTGTAGTTCAAAATGGTACTCCAAAGGGTCCCTATTAGAATTATTCCACACAAGAGCGTTAGAGATGCAATTTCCAACGTCTGACCTTAGAGATTCTAATTATGGCAGCAAAAATCGCACGTGCATTGCTTGTTAAGTGCCACAGACCATCACCCGCCTTATTAGTTCCTTTATTTAGCCGCTGACAGCTCAATAAAAAGCTTGCGACGCGCGCGGTATTGAACACATACAAGAAATTTTCGTAAAATTACTTGGGTTTTCCTAGTCGAATTGGAACCTGACTGGACTCCAGGAAGGCATAGAATGAAACATTTCCGACCAAATTACGCCATTCCGTAAACACCTTACACCTGTGGTACATACCGCACACTTTGCATGCCCTTCAAATATTCTGAACAGATAAAAAATAATTTGGAAGGTGAACAAAAGGCTCTTTATGTAATTCCTTTGACCTAAAACAACAGTGGAACGTTCTTGTGAGGAACAACTTCAAAGGGCAGGTAACAAGTAATGCAGAAATCGAAAAACCCAGCTATTGCTTTTCCCCAAGAGACCCCCAGAAGAAAGAAAAGAACAAATAACTTTTCATTCTATCAATAGCTCATTTATTTATCTATAAAGCAATTATTACATAGAAAAAGAGAATGCGTTTTCCAAAGTTATTATATAATCAGCTCTTTCATACAAAATTCCCAAAAGGCTGCCGGCTGGATGTTCAGGGTAGCGTTATTAGGAGTTTTTGTCCATTTTTGACAAAGGAACACAGAAAGACATAATACAGTGATAATGAGTTTTCCATAAAAACAATAGAATTTGGGTGTGGTAGGTGTCTTTTGATCCTTTATCCATAGCGCTATTCACTGTTTATCAACATTGCCATTGTAATGCTAATGTGCCAACCGTAGATTGAATAGCACCCTTTGTTCTGTGAACCAATCGATCTCTGGTTGGCACATTAATAACAATGGATGACGTCAGCGTGAACAGCGCTATAGACTGGGCCGACTTCGCCGGCTTTACAACGGCCCGCTGTTTATTTCACTTGTTATCAGTCTGCAGTAGCAGTGGTCTACTCAGCAACGCAATTTGAGGTAACACAGACTATTTACCGACGTATTCAGTCTTTTTTCCTAGATGGCAGTCCCATTAAAGGTAGGCTTGTAAATAGACGTATGACTACGCAGGGAGTTTTGAGAAAACTGCGGGTAAAAGTGTTGAGGTTTGTGACCTTGCACGTCTTAATTCCCATTTTCGCAATACTCTTCCACGGTTTCATTCACACCGCTGAAAAGAGTAAGATTTGTCAAGATCATTCTTTAAATTTCAGGATAGTATGTTGTAAATTGGTCAAGATATTAAAGTTTTATAGTGTTTCGTTCGTGCAAAAAGTTCTAACACCCCGAATTTGATTTGGCAAAACGTTTGCTACGCGGTTTCTTCTTAGGGCTATTTCTTCGTGCTTCTTCACCATTTGCAAGTACAGTCGCTGTGAAACTTGGCAAATTTATTAATGTTCAGGTGCTCTTTCGAAAGACGAAGAAACCGTGGAAAGGTCTACACGGATGTATAACATTTTGCAAAATTCACAATCCGTTAGGAGTCATAGGAGAGAAAAATCCAATGGATTTCATGCTTTTTAAACCAAATAAAACAAGAAGCAGGTACTTATTAATTTGATTTCAAGAGGTGGAATATTTTCCTCAAAAGAAACAATTTTATACGGTATTTCAACGCTCCCGTGAGCTCTGTGCTGAAACTGAAGGCTCATTTACACGACATGATGATGTTATATAGGCGATTATATTATAATGTGACGTCGGTGTTAATAGTTTTTCTCATTTGCAAAAGCATTGGTGAAACTCAGCGCCAAGCGTAACGGTGGTACAAAAAGATATGTTCTGAATTTCAATAGCGCCTGCCAAATGAAGCGTAATTAGAAAGTTTGACGTTCGTCATTCGAATTATGAGCGCATGGCGAAGCTCAATTTGCAAGAAACATGTGGGCTAATGAGCTTCCTGCCCCACAAAAAATCAAGTCTTTTAAAAAAGCCTCTTTGCTTTTGCTTTTCTTCACTGCAGCGACAACCCGTGTTTTGGCGGGAGTTCGCTCACTTTTACAAGAATTCATTCACCGTCGTCTCAAAATCAGTCGCAGTTTTTGATATTTCCCAAACAATCTTTACAACACTGGAAAAAAGTCGATTTGTCAGTCGCTCGATGTATTTTCCTATACATTTCTTGCAAAAAAATAATCCAGAATACGAAGGAAATACGATGGAAAGTGCGCGTATGGAATTGACACGAACAAACTCGTGCGTAAATTCCGTACGCGCGCACTTTCCATGTAGTATTTCCAAAACTTCGTATTCTGACTTATTTTTTGCAAGAAATGTATGGGAAAATACATCGAAACGAGACTGGACGGGCATGGATGCCAGTCCAGCCTCGACTTGACGTATTTGCTCATACATTTCTTTGTAAAAAGTAAGCCAGAATACGAAGTTTTGAAAATTCATATCTCAGCCAGTTTTCAAGTAATTCTTTTGAAACTTTGCAATTTTACTAATACAGATGTGTAGAATTGAAAACTGGATTTCATTTTCTTATAACTATTAAATATTATTAATTAATTTTGCATGATTCACCAGCTAAGGCTTCCCTGGGCAGTGGTAATGTATGCTCATATTTTCAAGCTTGTTTCCAGGCAATTTTCCGCCATTTTTGAAAAAGGTCTATACGTTTTGTTTAGAAGAGACCTCTTTACCTACGTCTGCAAATTGCAATTTCAAACCACATCCTGTTTACATGAAGAAGAATCTTTTGAATTTTTTTCGGCATTTTCACAAGTATATTAAATCATTCCAAAAGATGAAAACATCACATTATTTGAAGTGGGCAAATCATAAATGAGTTTGAGAATTAATGCATTAAGTAATGGTCCGTATCAGAACTAGGCAAGCCAACGGCAAAGCATGCTGGAATGCAATTAATTTCTATTGAAAATATAGGCAATTTCATTGGCTTAGACACAAATCAGTCAATTCACTATGTTACAAAATCTTGTCTGAGGATTTTTAGTGATACATAAGCACATGTGGTACTCACAAACAGGATATGCAATTTGAAAGACTTTGTACGTGGGGAAACAAGCCTAAAATGCTGATTATCACTCCTTTGTTCTTCTTTAATCTGATTGGTCTAGAAACTTTTTGTTGCCATATTTTCTCAAAGCAAGTCGAAATCTATCATTTTTTCCTTTTATTATGTTACTAGTCATGATAACTTTCTGTGGTAAAAAAAAATAGGACATATCCAACATGGTGAACCTTCAATGCCGTAGAACAATCGAGGTTTGCCTTGTTCTAAATGGATGATTACTAAAGCAATAACTTTCTATTTGTTCAAAGGAACCTAATGAAGTAACCATGGAAATGGTAAAACAGGAGTGTCCAGCTTTTAGGAAGGGGAAGGCGTGCCCATACAATGCCTAGATCTGAAGGGACTGGGAGTGGGCTGTCCTGAGTTCCAAAAGGGTACTTGTCCCTTCCAAGGCATCAAGACAATGGAAGAGTTCAAAGCCAAGCTAGGCGAGATGAGAGACAAGTGTCAGGGAAGGGAGAATTACACCAAGGCTTTGGATGTAAGACATATGTTCATTTTTGCCAGGAGACAACTTGAGTGATAATTTAATAGGAGAACCTCAACTCCTATTTTGCCCAGCCAGCATTTGATTTTTCATGGGAGGTGGTGGGTTGCGGGTCGAGGTACCCCTCCCCACCCCTACTGAATTTTCAACTATTATTTTCTCGAACGGTTATGTAGGGGTACCAGATTTTATGAGTCATACATGAGCGCGCGAGGATATGAGTGCAGCGAATGAGTGAGATATCTAATTTGAACATGAGAAGATAAATTGGGCAATTCTAGAAAACATATGTAAGCTATTATTTGGAAATTCTGGATGCATGGGGGGTCAAAAACTAGTGCAGCCCATGGTGGGGGTACATATATTTTCTGGAGTTGCCCATTTCATATCTCCAAGTGCCCATATATTATTCTGCCTATTATATAAACTTTTCCTGCTTAGCAGAGGCCACTTTTCTCTGCATTTCACTGGCAGAGGGTCGCGATTGCTTCGTTTTGCCCTTATACACAACCTTGGACAGTTTGCTGACTGTTTCTTGAGCACACCATATACGCACGCATATCTACAGACGTTTCTGCTATATTATTTGAGCCCCCCAGCGGAAAATATATGCATGCATACAGTGGGCTCAAGAAACGATCGGCAAACCATCCAAGGTTGTGGACGGCGGCAAAACTAAGCGAGTTTCGACCCAGGGCAGAGATCTCTTTTCCTTGCGACCTTCAGCCAGTGAAATGCAGAGAAAAGTGGCCTCTGCTAGCAGGGAATGCAACAGTGGGCATTATCGTAATTATTCACGTGTGAATCACAATAGAATATAAAAATTAAATATATAAAACACTATAGAATATATAAATTAAACGTTTTATTACCAGCCAGCAGCAAAATACCAAACGTTGATAATAATATTTGAAAAAGACGTTTGTAGAATGATCAACATTTTCCCAGCAAAGCGGGAACAGCACAGAAGTTTCACAAACAGGAATTTTTGTCTTGAAAACTTTAAAACAATTTTCCTAGCACACAATATTTTCTTACCAGCAACTTAACTTACTTTCTTGTCCAAACTTTTTCCAGGCAGCTAAAGGAAGGGGCTCAGCGGAACACATATTTTGCGGACAGATCAGTTTTGCGTCCTTGCATGTAGAACAAAGACACTAGTGTTCTTTCCTGAACTGCTGGCAAAGATCGGAACATTTACTAGTAGTGAGGAAGAAATAATTTTTCCCACCCAGGTTTTCTGGGGAACAAGAAAATTTCAACAAAATCTGTCCACTTGCCGACGTTCCAAAACTTCCTGATTAAATATTCCCCCTTTACCTTATTTGGAAAGTCTTTAAGTACTTTCCCTTTGCAATAAAGACAAGCCAAACTCACCAGAAGTTGAAAATGTTCGAGAACCATCGTTCTCTCGCAGTCAGCCGCAGTCAGTTCGCCGTGTTCGCCATTTTGTTTCCTCTCGGCCATAGGGCCTTGGGCGGAGTTTGAAAAAACTTATCACAGGCAGCCCGCGCCGATTAATAGAATATAACGACAGCACCGTTTATTTGAGTCCGTTGTGTTCGTGTACTGAGATTATTGTTGCACTCATTTTGTTGCGTCTTCTGTTGGCTTTTTGTATTTTTAGATGATCTACGAGGCCAGCAAAAATGAAGCTGCGGTAATCGGCCACTGTCCGTTCATGACTCATTGTTGTCGTCTGAAGACTGACATGCATGGAAGCCTATACTGGTAAGTTTTGACGTGAATCAGAAGACAGGCTTTGTTTAGAAACGACTAACAGGCATGCATGGACAGACAGACGGGCGGACTAATGCCGGCTAATATGGTCCCTGTGCAAGCCTGTGCAGACGTATTTTTGCCTCGTTGATACCTCTCAGGGGTCAGATCAACTCTGTAGGAAATTTGTACATTTTTGCCCCGTTGCCCATGTTCACTATCTGAAATTCCTGGATCCGTCCCTGAATTCGAATACGCCTGGACTATCTCAATGGAATTTCTTCGCGATTTCGTAACCAACTGAACTAAAGTCGATACCCTGTGGAAATTCTTGGGTGAAAAGAAAGGCCCTGTAGAAATTCCAGGATCAAAAACAACGACCCCTGTGGAAATTACAGGTTCCTCAATAAGGAAGTAAAAATGGAACAGCCCAGCATTATGGAAACCATGGAAACTGATTATTTTTCAGGACCCCAACGATACCACCATGGATCGAATCAAGAAGTGTGTCCGGCGTTCAGAAGGGAGTGCCCTTACAAATGTCTGAAACTCGAGGGCCTTGCAGATTGCTGTCCAGAGTTCAAAGATGGCTGCCCTTTCAAGGGGGTAAAAACCGTAGGCGAGTTCAAAGTCAAGCTGGGCGAGATGCGAGACAAGTGTAAGGGTACTGAAAACTACACCAAGGCCTTGGATGTAAGTGCAGCCGAAACTAGTCCTCATGTTTTATGATAGACCGATCCCTATTTTGACGATAGCTCCGCCCACTCATAGCAAATAATAAGAAGTTTTCCCTACGGAATTCAAAATGTCCGAGCAACAAACTTGAATATCGAAGATTTTCCAATAATTATTCAGCTTTTCTAAATTGCATGCAACACCTTCTAACACCTCCCTGTAATCGGTGTCTTTTCCGCGCTCTATGCAAAAGATAAAATTTGGCTTGACCGACGTAGCAACGGAACCGGTAATAGTTCCGAACAGTTCTATTGTTCTATTGTGTGCCCGTGTGATGTGCTGACGTCATGTGGGTTTATTGATCATTCTAGATGTTTTACGAGGCGAGCAAGGAGGAGGCTGCTATAATTGGTCACTGCCCTTTCATGGCCAAGGGTTGCCATCTCAAGACTGACAAGAACGGGAAACCCATACTGGTGTGTGTTAAGGCTGCATTTAGTGATTCTGAGTTTCACGCGTACATGCGAGAAAAATCGCAAAAAATAGACAGCAAAAATAGACTTTCAATCACACGTAAAGAACAGAATGACAGACAGATGAATGTGCGGTGGAAGCAAAATTGGGGAGGGGGGGGGGAGACTCTTGAAACATTTTTTTGCCATCCCTAAGGGGTTAGAGGCATGCTGCCCCTAAGGAGGAATTGTGAAATTAAATTTGTTGGTTTTCCAGATTTTCATTGGTTTAATCTCGTCTGTGAAAAGCACAGAAAGGCAAACAGCTGTACATGAAAAACGTGATGTAAAATGGCAACAAGATGCAGCGCACCTACTTGGGACATTAATATTTGCTCATTTATTTTGGTAAGCATCAAAGGCGAAACTTCTTGCCATTACAGAACCCCTGTGACTTTACCATGGATCGCATCAAGCAGCTTTGTCCAGCGTTTAGGAAGGGAAAAGCCTGCCCTTACAAAGGCCTTGAACTGAAAGGACTCGGTGCTGGCTGCCCAGAGTTCAAATATGGCTGCCCCTTCAAGAGCGTTAAGTCCGTGGAAGAGTTCAAGGGCAAGTTGGGCGAGATGCGAGATAAGTGTAAGGGTACTGAAAGCTACACCAAGGTCTTGGATGTAAGTGTAGCCTCATCGATCTTTTTGCATGATTATCAGTTTCTCGGATAAGGACGTAAAACAATAGATCCGTCTCTTACATGCACTACATTAACCTGAACCAGAGGGACGTTAAAGAACCACTAGGACGTGGGAGTGACCGTCCTCAGTGACTGTGCTAACGACCGCTTGGCAGGCATTGGCGCCGTGAGATCCAGCGTAATTCAGATTACGGGATATTAGTCTCTTTACATTTACATTTACGAAAGGCGCCAAAGACCTGCAGCCCTGGGACGTGTCATTATTTAACGGGGGGGGGGGGGGGGGGGGGGGACGATGAAGAGGGTAAACATTTGGACGATGAAGAGGGTAAAAAGATGCCGATAGTGGTTATTTCAGCAACTTCTCTATCATTTCAGATGATCTATGAGGCCAGCAAGCAGGAAGCGGCTGTAATTGGTCATTGTCCCTTCATGAACCACGTCTGCCAGCTTAAGTCGGACACGCACGGGAAACCGTACTGG
The DNA here is from genome assembly GCA_033964015.1 of Scolanthus callimorphus. NCBI lineage: Eukaryota > Metazoa > Cnidaria > Anthozoa > Actiniaria > Edwardsiidae > Scolanthus > Scolanthus callimorphus. Next base: position 26,232,946 of record CM066918.1, on the reverse strand, counting down.
TATAGTATATCTTTATTGACGGACGGACGGACGGGAAACCCTTACTGGTATAGTATATCTTTATTGGCGGGCGGACGGACGGGAAACCCCTACTGGTATAGTATATCTTTATTGACGGACGGACGGACGGGAAACCCCTACTGGTATAGTATATCTTTATTGACCGCCGGACGGACGGGAAACCCCTACTGGTATAGTATATCTTATTGACGGACGGACGGACGGGAAACCCCCACTGGTATAGTATATCTTTATTGACCGCCGGACGGACGGGAAACCCCTACTGGTATAGTATATCTTTATTGACGGACGGACGGACGGGAAACCCTTACTGGTATAGTATATCTTCATTGACGGACGGACGGACGGGAAACCCCTACTGGTATAGTATATCTTTATTGACGGACGGACGGACGGGAAACCCCTACTGGTATAGTATATCTTTATTGACGGGACGGACGGACGGGAAACCCCTACTGGTATGGTATATCTTCATTGACGGACGACGGACGGACGGGAAACCCCTACTGGTATAGTATATCTTCAATGACGGGACGGACGGACGGGAAACCCTACTGGTATAGTATATCTTGACGGGACGGACGGACGGACGGACGGACGGACGGACGGGAAACCCCTACTGGTATAGTATATCTTTAGTGACGGGACGGACGGGAACCCCTACTGGTATAGTATATCTTTATTGACCGCCGGACGGACGGGAAACCCCTACTGGTATAGTATATCTTTATTGACGGACGGACGGACGGGAAACCCCTACTGGTATAGTATATCTTTATTGACGGATGGACGGACGGGAAACCCCTACTGGTATAGTATATCTTTATTGACGGACGGACGGACGGGAAACCCCTACTGGTATAGTATATCTTTATTGACGGGACGGACGGACGGGAAACCCGTACTGGTATAGTATATCTTTATTGACGGGACGGACGGACGGGAAACCCGTACTGGTATAGTATATCTTTATTGACGGGACGGACGGACGGGAAACCCCTACTGGTATAGTATATCTTTATTGACGGGACGGACGGACGGGAAACCCCTACTGGTATAGCATATCTTTATTGACGGGACGGACGGACGGGAAACCCCTACTGGTATGTATATCTTTATTGACGGGACGGACGGACGGGAAACCCCTACTGGTATAGTATATCTTTATTGACGGGACGGACGGACGGGAAACCCCTACTGGTATAGTGTATCTTTATTGACGGACGGACGGACGGGAAACCCCTACTGGTATAGTATATCTTTATTGACGGGACGGACGGACGGGAAACCCCTACTGGTATAGTATATCTTCATTGACCGCCGGACGGACGGGAAACCCCTACTGGTATAGCATATCTTTATTGACGGGACGGACGGACGGGAAACCCCTACTGGTATAGTATATCTTTATTGACGGGACGGACGGACGGGAAACCCCTACTGGTATAGTATATCTTTATTGACGGACGGACGGACGGACGGACGGACGGACGACGGACGGACGGACGGACGGAGAAAACAGAACTCAGAGAATGACAGACAAACAGATCACATAAACATCAGTCCAGATTATCGTGAAATATTTTCTAGGATCCTTCCGCCTACACTATGGATCGGATCAAGAAGCTCTGCCCCGCGTTCCAGAAAGGAAAGGCGTGCCCCTACAAGGGTCTTGACTTCAAGGTCTCGCTACCGGCTGCCCGATGTTTAAGGAGGCAGGTGACTGCCCTTTCAAGGATGTGAAGAGTGTAGGCGAATTCCAAGCCAAGCTGGGCGAGATGAGAGACAAGTGCAAGGGGAAGAAGAACTACACCAAGGCCCTGGACGTAAGTTTACAGTCTTTCAAGAGGTTCTAAACTTTTAACTAACTGCATTTTTTGCTCGAAATCCTGGTAAAATCTCTTATCTATTTTTAGATGATCTACGAGGCAAGCAAAGGGGAAGCTGAAGTCATCGGCGACTGTCCTTTTATGAACCACTGCTGCCCGCTCAAATCGGATAAACACAGGAAACCCATACTTGTATGTATCATGCAGATCAGTCAAATGAGAGGCCTACTATGGGACCTTATCTCGCCGCGAGTTTATGCGGGATAAAGCAAGATAAGTGGAAAATGGTTCAATTGAAAGGCGAGATAAGGAAACATTGTGCCAATTAAGAGCTGCGAGATAAGGCCTATTATTATACATTGCACTCACTATCTCGATTCTGATTGGCTAAAAGCGCGCGATTTACTTTGGGAATCGCGCACTTTGAGGGTCTCCAAGAATCAGCATGCTGATTCTTGAAGAATCAGCTAGCTGATTCTTGATCCTACGCGCGCAATGCATAATGGGACTAGAGCACTTGAATGTTTTCCCTATCTAACAAGACGCTTGTGTAAAAGAAATTGCTTGACAGAAAAAAAAGTATGTTTACTGAATCAATGTATAAGGAAACATTGTGCCAATTAAGAGCTGCGAGATAAGCCTTACGGCCTTACGGCCTCGCCTGATTCCACCTGTCTCGACATTGTTTATTCTGGAAATCACAAAAACCTCATCCAATAATTGCTTAGAGTAGGCCTAATGAGACCGACGATATTACCAAATCAGTTGTCATTAGTGAACTATAACACAACACGATGCAAGTTACTGCCATTTCATTCTCTTACCCAGAGCTCCCGGCTTGTCTCCTCGCGGGGAGGCTCTGGTGACAGCCACTGACGCATTTGATACAGAGCCATTGAGAGAACGATCTACGAGAATGAAGTTTCATTTGCATAAATTATGGTGGAAATGTATATTTTAAAGCCTCGATTTACTGTTCAAAAAACCTCTGAAAGCCAGCATGAAATCGCCCAGAACTGTGCACTCTGAATGACGAAACAGTTGACATAGAGCTCGCAGAAAAATGAAAATGACAGCAACCTACGGATATATTTTTAGGTTCCCGCCGAGTATACCATGGATCGCGTCAAACAGCTCTGCCCCGCGTTCAAGAAAGGAAAGGCGTGCCCCTACAAGGGCCTTGACTTTAAAGGTCTCGCTACCGGCTGCCCGATGTTCAAGAAGCCAGGTGATTGCCCTTTCAAGGATGTAAAGAGTGTAGGCGAATTCCAAGCCAAACTGGGCGAGATGAGAGACAAGTGCAAGGGAAGGAAAACTACACCAAGGCTTTGGACGTAAGTTAAGTGTTGTAAAAAAGGATCACCGTGAGGAATTTCATTTTTGTCATAAACAGGGTACATTAGGTGGTGCAAAATAAACAGTATTCTTGTTGTAGTGTTTTCGAGACGGTCGAGAGCCAGGTTATTGCACCGGGAGACAATCCCCTACTGTTACGAAGAGAGCAGTGGGTTCACCTTTAACGTTCACCTTTATCAGAGGTAGAAGGGAAGGCTAAGTTCGAAAAACAATATGAACCTGTCTCGATCACGACTCGAACACCGACAGAAAGAAAAATTCCTCTGCCCCCAGCTGGGAATCCAGGGAATTGGACAACAGCAATGGGAGACCCAGCGCCTTAACACTGGCCATACTTCTGGATGCTGTAGGTTATTCTTCTCGATCTTCGCTTTTTTTAAAGGGATTAAAATCGTGTGTTTGTGACTTCTGATTAGATGATCTACGAGGTGAGCAAGAAGGAAGCAGAAGCGATGGGTCACTGCTCGTTCCTTGCTCGTGGTTGTTGTTTCAAGAGGGACATGAATGGGAAACCTATACTGGTATGTACTGGACTACAGAAAGTGAACTGAGCAGCGCGATAGGGAAGACATGGGGAAACAACAAGGACGAAGCAAACAAACACACAAACAAAGAAAACGTAAACAGGCAAACATACATCAGAGGGTCATCAAACAACACGCGAGGCAACAAACACATGAACATGAAACTAGACAAACACATGAAACTAGACAGACACATGAAACTAGACAGACACATGAACTAGACAGACACATCGAGACTAGACAAGCACATCGAAACTAGACAGACACATGAAACTAGACAGAGAAATGAAACAGACAGACACATGAAACTAGATAGACACATGAAACTAGACAGACACATGAAACTAGACAGGCACATCGAGACTAGACAAGCACATCGAAACTAGACAGACACATGAAACTAGACAGAAAAACAGACGATGACAAACAGACATACAAATAAACTAATAAGCTAATAAACGTTCCTTTCAGGCTCCCGCCGACTACAGCTTGGATCGTATCAAGCAGCTTTGCCCAGCCTTTCAGAAAGGCAAGGCCTGTCCCTACAAATGCCTCAAATGTCTCAAAGGACTCGGGGTTGGCTGCCCATTGTTCAATAATGGCTGCCCTTTCAAGGAGGTTAAAACCGTGGGAGAATTCGAAGCCAAGCTGGGCGAGATGCGAGACAAATGCAAGGGCACTGAAAACTACACCAAGGCTTTAGATGTAAGTCGAAACACAAATACCTTGAAGAAACCATGGATTTATTGGCGGAGTTGAGCACAGGAGTTGAGCAGGGGGGGGGGGGGGGGGGGGGGGGGGGCTTTATGCTAATCTAGAAAAAGCGGACCAACGTGGTATGAATTTATTAACCGCTAGTCAAAATTCACTAGAAAAAGCAAGTCTTTCTTCAACGCTCAGTGCTGCAAACTGACTCCTAACCTAACCCTAGGTCCTCGATCCATGTGAGGTTAGTCTTTAACCTCTTATCTATCTTAACTTTATTCTGTAAATACCGTAAATAACTGTTATTTGTTATCAATTATTCTAGATGATGTACTTGGCCAGCAAGGAGGGAGCTGCTGAGATCGGTCACTGTTCTTTCATGTCCCACTGCTGCCACCTAAAGGCTGACATGGATGGCAAACCCATACTGGTAGGTTAAGGTCCCGATTACACACGAGAAAATTGTAGAGTCGAATAGAGGATGTGATGAATCCAAGATGTGTTACAAGCACCAGCAGTGAATTCGGGCAAAACGTTTATAGATATAGGAGCGCGCACCCCCAGTAGATTTGCCTGCAACTTTTCAAAATCATGCGTACGCTTCTGATAACTAATGTACGGCCACTGTAGGACCCTACTGACTACACCTTGGGACGAATCCAAGATCTCTGCCCAGCTTTTGAGGGAGGGAAGGCGTGTCCCTATAAAGAGCTCCACCTGAAAGGCCTCGCAGCTGGCTGCCCTGCATTCACCTCTGCTCGTGCCCTTTCCAAGATGTGAAAACCGTGGCCGATTTCAAAACCAAGCTGGGCGAGATGAGAGACAATTGTAAGGGGAAGGAGGGCTACACCAAGGCCTTACACGTATGTAAAAGTGTACATTGCCTTTATAAGAATATTAATTTTTGTTTTGAGCTGGGCCAAAACCGACTGTGTTTTAATTTTCAGCCTCAAATGCTCTAAGGCTATGTTCAAACGTCGGCCACTTTTTTATTTATCATATTCGAAATTCCAGAAGTTCTTACTCTAAATTTCCAAAACGTGAAACAGCTCCATAGCTCTTTTGGCCCCCAAGAGCCTGGCACTAGCTACACAGGTAACCCGCGTCACGCAAGGGTAGGCACTTTACAAAAAGAGACATTTCTAAGTGATACGAAATCCAGTTAAAGATGTTCTGACATTTTTATGAAATCTCCACGAATCTCAGCCCGGCATAAAGTTCTTATAAATGTCGTTCTTAGACTTTCCATATTATTTCCTTTGCCGTTTGTTCGTTTGGCGTACTAATTTATGGTTTTATTCTGATTAGATGATCTACGAGGCGAGCAAGAAGGAAGCAGAAGCGACTCACCACTGCTCATTCCTTGCTCATGGTTGTTATTTCAAGACGGACATGAACGGGAAGCCCATACTGGTATGTATAACTGACAAAAAAGTGAATAGCTAGCAGGGGGCGAAGTGGGGACACTCGAATACATCAGTATCGCGTCGATAATCGCAAAACCGCCTATGATATCGCGTCCACAATTCGAGTTAACCATTGTTATAAGCATTGCATCCGGCGCGAATGACCTTGCAATAAAACTGGTTTAGGAAGCCATAGAATTGCTCATTTTGCATGTACCTGCATGTGCCCGGCCGTGGGTGAGAAATCAAATAACTGTATCCTCACCAAATGAATCGCGTATCGCTTATGCGGTTTTCATAATTCTGCGAACTCCCAATTTACATTTCCGAACGCCGTCTATCAAACCTTTTATGACAGGTGCATGGATTTTTTCTTAATAATAGTAATAATGCTTGTTTATTACTTCCGTTTGCAGATTAAACTACTGAATTGCCGGAGTAGGTCCTGACAATGATTTAAGCGATACTATACAAAGCGATTTACAATAATATGAAAAGATGTATTAAACTACTTATTGTACTTGACAGTGATGAACTTCGTTTGGATTTTATGGTGGATAATTTGGTTTTGAAGCCAAGCAAGTCATTAGTTCAAAAAGCCTCTCAAAGACTGCGCGCAATCAGACGCTGGGCGGAGGCCAAACCGTGGTTTGTTAGATGGCGTAGCTGAAGGTAGCTGAATTATGAAAATTGTAGTGAAAACTGAATTGAGTGGCAACAAAATGTAAACAGCGTTTGAGGAATATAAATAGGAATGAATGACAATACAAACGTTACTAAATTTGTAGGATCCCAATGACTACACGATGGATCAAATCAAGCAGCTTTGCCCAGCATTCGAAAAAGGGAAGGCATGTCCCTACAAAGATCTTCAGCCGCTGAAGGGGCTCGCTACCGGTTGCCCTAAATTCAAGGACACAGGCTGCCCATTCAAGGATGTGAAAACGGTTGGCGAGTTTAAGGACAAGCTGGAGAGATGAGAGACAATTGCAAAGGGAAGGAAAACTACTCCAAAGCCTTGCATGTAAGTGAATGCGAGCCGACTTGCAGAGATTGCAAAACTTTCTTAGAGCGGTTTCAGATGACTGTCGTGAGTAATTCGTTAATTACCTTGTAATCAAGTAATCACGCATATAACAATGTAGTTGATATTTGCGGGCGTAAAATGCTCTCCCAGCGTTCCACTTTCTATAAGAAACTGCTAGTAAGTTATAGGTTTATTCAAAATCGGTGTTTAATATCACTTTGCGATTATTTTCACAAAATCATGTGAAATTCGCTACCAATAGCTCAGAAGTGAGCAGCTTCAGCCCTTGCCTTACTTGAAAGGACTACAAGTATTTTTCCTCTATATACATCTTAGCGAAAATGTAGGGAAATTCACCGGAACCCTGTAGGTGTTTGACTGAGAGCATCGTTTTCTTTGTTTTTCTTCTCGGCCATAGGGCCTGGTGAGGAGTTTATTAAAGCCCCATCCCGCGCAGCAGATTCGTAAAATCGCGCCAACACTTTCCTATGGTCATTTTTGCGATGTCGTCCGAGCCCGGTTTGTGCGTGATGCGTCCCAAATCTAATATAATCTTTATGTCGTAGGAACTCTACGGCACGAATGTGAAGACAGCCGGAGAGATTGGCCATTGCCCTTTCCACCAGCCATGCCAACTGAAGACAGACCGTGCTGGAAACCCCATTCTTAACAAATAGGTGCACTTTTACCACCTATGGGCTATGGCATAAGGCCCACGAAACACTGCACCGACAATTTCATAATTTTTTTTTTGTTCGAGAGAATTGAAAACACCATGTAAAACCAATGTATCATGTTCACTGATATTCTTGAAAGTATCCAGCCACTCGCAATGTTGATGTAAAACAAACAAAATCTCACCTTTCTACATTTGAATCACTAATAAATAATTGTAGAATTTGTAGGATATTGTAGACTGCCAATCCATACGCGGTATTCAGATCACATGGGTCATGTGCAGTAGTGTAATAGTAGAAGCATGCGTAATTAACTTTAATAAAGATCTCTACTTACCATAACTAGTATGCTCAACTTTTATAATTTCCAAAAAAAAAATGTATCAGCAAAAAGAATCAATAAATAGAAATCGTCCCCCTTTCAGTTAACAGCCGAACGCTCCACGGGGCAAGGACGTGAAAAACGCGCAGCATCGATCAAGAACTTGCAGCGACAAGTTGTGAGGGTTTTATATCTCTTATTTCCCCGCCTTTTAGCCGCGCTGGCTAAACGAGGAAACTTTGTTGCGCAAGCAAATTTGCCTGTAATGTTCCAGGAGTTGATTGAGCTCAACGTTTTCGTCCATTTTCCAAGGTGTTATGTTCCAATGCTGTACAAAACACTATCACTGATATCTGACAAATAGGTAAATGTGTCAAGGCAACTTTCTTGCGGCAACAATGTAGCATGTATGCTGCTTAACGTAAACGATAAAGCATTGCTGCCTGTTGTGGCTAAATGTGGAAACGCCGTGGAAACATGCGAGCGAGATAAAATGTTGCCGCACTGACCGTTGTAGCTAGCAGTATCAAAATTGAGCGGGCACACGCATCTACAATACTGATACCTCCCTTGAAGCGCGCTCATTTTATTACGACGAAACAGTCGCGAAATTGTGCATCTTTCTCTGTTTTACAAGTTGCACTTAGCAAAGCGACAAGAGTACTCAGTCTTGTCTTCAACTTGATTGATTTTTTTCTACCGCAGAAAGCGAAATAATATGCCTTGAGACGAAAATATGTGGCAATGTTGATATTTCTCTTGTGAGTAAAGCCAACTTCATGATAAAGCACAACAGTTGTAAAAAGACAAATGTCGCAGTACTCATCTCATCCTGTCTCCGTGGCGCAATCGGTTAGCGCGTTCGGCTGTTAACCGAAAGGTTGGTGGTTCAAGCCCACCCGGGGACGACTCCTTTTTCGTTTTGCTAATGTGTTCTTTTAAATTATTCTATTCGAGAATATTTAATTTTAGAAAAACAGTGAAATTTGTGCACGCGCATCTAGATATCCTCCACCAATCACATTGCAGCGCGCGTAGCTACGAAACAGTCGCGAAAATGACGCACCTTGTTCTGTTTTACAAGTCGCGCTTAGCAACGTACCAAACACACTCAGTCTTGTCCTCGACTTGACTGGATCTTTCCAATCGTAAAGCGAAATCTTATGCTTGAGACAGAAATATTTGATGATGTTGACATTTCTCTTGATAAAAGTGTTCCTTATAGTGAGTACAGCGCAACTGGTGGGAACAGACGCGGTTGGTGATTTCCTCTATATTTCAGGTGAAGTAATTAAATGCGCGCAGGTCTCAGTAGATTTTGCTGTCGCGCGGAGACTAGTAAACACGTTTCGGCATCAATTTTTGTTTCTTATATGAAAAAGTTAATTTTATCATCAGGTGTTAAGAAGTATACCTCTTTTCATTTTCATTTACTTTGTTCTTTTTCCTCAATAACAACTGATGGATTTTGTTCGGTTTATTTTCAGAATATCTTGCCTATCTGTGCAAGTTCCGCATCACTCAGCTAATCCTCGTGACGGTTTACTTGGCTCTTTTGTACAAACATATCAAGTACACGCTAGGATGGTATCACCAGTGGAGGTAAGTCATGAGAAAAAGTTGTTTACGCTAAAAGGTTTCAGCCGAAAGGCATTTTTCTTGGTCAAGTGTTCTCTAAATAAAATGCCGGACATGCAAACTGAGATCAACCTAACCTAAAAATGAGGTGCAAGGGACAGTCAAGACGCCTGGATTTGCTGGATAGGAATACTAGCAATAAAAACTTTTTAACTCCAGAGAACACATCTTTATTGTTTTCTGTGCCATCCTTTCAGACTTCAGCGCCCTCCGGTGTTCAATAAAGATATACTGCGCATGGGAGGTAGCATCCGAATAACACCCGCTGACCAGCTCCAGTCCATACTGCTGCCACCACGTCCTATTGTACCAAACCCTGGAATTACAAGAGCCTCCCTCAACCTGCCAGACTTCCTACAGCAAAGCTCAATTAACCTTATCTCAGTATCACACGAGGACTTCAAGATCCTAGAAAAAGCACTTCTACCCCCTACTGAATATCGTACCCACATGGTGGCCCCATCCAAGGATGTCCCTAAGGATCAAACTGATCTTGGAAGCAGCACAGTACATCAGGGTAACAAGGTGTTAACTGAGAGGGACATTACTGACCAGGTTCTGCTGTGTGGAGGGGTCATCACTGGTCTGCTCATTGGGTGCCGATACTTCAGAAGATTGGGGTTTGGTCTCCGTCTTTCCTCGTCTCTTTTTCTAGTTGCATGGCTGTAACTTACAATTGTATATGGGCACGAAGCTAATAAAAGTAATTATTACTAATTATTAAAGCTAATTATGACACGTAAAACCTGCTCTATTTCTTTGTTTATAACTTGAAAGTCACCGCAGCACAAATGCATATCTTCACTGTTTGTGTGCTAACAGTCCCAAAATGCGAGAGAAAGTCCATCCAATTCTTGTCCAGTCACCAAACAGTAATTGATGCCGCCTGAATCTCGAGCGTAGCCAAAAATTCTGTTCTGAAGCTCTGTTGCAGATTTGAGCAACCCGTGCTATATTTGGGTCTGGACGCGTAGGTGCGTTCTCTGAGAAGTCAAGCCACCTATATTGAAGTAACTGTATGCCATGCAAGCCGCATTTGGATGGGTTCCATATAAAGTTCCCGTTTAGTTCCTTGGTTCCCGATTTCTTGGTCAAATAGGGCACACACGTCATTAGACCCTTCTGTTATATCATACCCTTAGTGTATTCAAGCTTGTCTTGAACATTGTTTGCCTCATGGACACACAACTATAACGGACAGGAGGCTAAATTATTTTATGAGAAAAAACACGTCCTCGCAGGGGAAGCTCCCGGGGGGGGGGGGGGGGGGGGGGGACTCCCATATTTTTGGGGCGGGGGTGCTCGCCGTACCTTTTAGGGTTTAAAATCAGGCCTCTGGTACCTTTTAGGGGTAAAATTCGAAAAATTGCAAATTTTTTCAGATAAGTACCTGTTAGAGGTCCGTTCTAGCAATTCAAGCAAGTCACACTTGTTGATAGCCTGAATTTCAGACGTATTTTCCCTCGTAAAAAATATGCGAGAAAATTACGAGGGAAAGTACGTCTTGTTGGTACCTTTTAGGGGTAAAAATCAACTAAGCGACGCCATGTTTGGTACCTTTTAGGGGTGAAATCGAAAGTTCCCGACGCGCACCCCGGGGGGGAAGCTCTAGATAAATTATGAGTGGTGGTAATAGTGGTTTCCATAATCCCGTGAACAAAGTGTAAATGGAGTTAGAGTGTAATAAACGTCTGATATGCTAAAGCATGTTTCACGAGATTTTGAAAACCACTCTACCAATTAACTTTGTAATAATTGATATTTCAAAATTGAATTTCAAAATGGCCAATAGAGTTGATTGCAGTAGGCATCTCTAATAACGCTTTGTAAACTTTCATTTTGCTTCTAACTATAAACAAAGGCGCCTTGGCTTTTCAAGATGCCGTCAGGCTGGCGGGTCCACGAATTTACGAACGGGGGCGGACCAAATTATAGTAGTTTGCTTGTATGTTTCTGGAAGCGCGCCTCGATTTTGAAAAACGAACTACGAGGTTAACGAAATTCTTATTTCTGGGAGACGAAAATCACGCTGAAGAAATGGAGTCACTGAAAAAAGCATCATAGAAATTTTCAAAGATTTTAATTAATTATGATTAAAATCATTGCCCAGTACGATGTTGTAGTTCAAATGGCACACCAAAGTCTCCTTATTAGAATTATTCCACACAAGAGCGTTAGAGATGCAATTTCCAACTGCTGACCTTAGAGATTCTAATTATGGCAGCAAAAATTGCACGTGCATTGCTTGTTAAGTGTCACAGACCATCACCCGCCTTCTTCTTACTTTTATTTAGCCGCTGACAGCTCAATAAAATGAAAAAGCTTGCGACGCGCGCGGTATTGAACACATACAATAAATTTTCGTAAAATTTCTTGGGTTTTCCTAGTCGAATTGGAATCTGACTGGACTCCAGGAAGGCATAGAATGAAACATTTCCAACCAAATTACGCCATTCCGTAAACACCTTACACCTGTGGTACATACCGCACACTTTTCATGCCCTTCAAATATTCTGAACAGATAAAAAATAATTTGGAAGGTGAACAAAAGGCTCTTTATGTAATTCCTTTGACCTAAAACAACAGTGGAACGTTCTTGTGAGGAACAACTTCAAAGGGCAGGTAACAAGTAATGCAGAAATCGAAAACCCAGCTATTGCTTTTCCCCAAGAGACCCCCAGAAGAAAGAAAAGAACAAATAACTTGTCATTCTATCAATAGCTCATGTTTTCCTCTATAAAGCAATTATTACATAGAAAGAGAGAATGCGTATTCCACAGTTATTATATAATCAGCTCTTTCATACAAAATTCCCAAAAGGCTGCCGGCTGGATGTTCAGGGTAGCGTTATTAGGAGTTTTTGTCCATTTTTGACAAAGGCACACAGAAAGACACAATACAGTAATAACGAGTTTTACATAAAAACAATAGAATTTGGGTGTGGTAGGTGTCTTTTTAGCCTTTATCTATAGCGCTATTCACTGTTTATCATAATTGCCATTGTAATGCTAATGTGCCAACCGTAGATTGAATAGCGCCCTTTGTTCTGTGAACCAATCGATCTCTGGTTGGCACATTAATAACAATGGATGACGTCAGCGTGAACAGCGCTATAGAACGGCCCGCTGACTCTGTTTATTTCACTTGTTATCAGTCTGCAGTAGCAGTGGTCTACTCAGCAACGCAATTTGAGGTAACACAGACTATTTGCGGACGTCTTCAGTCTTTTTGCTAGATGGCAGTCTCATTAAAGGTAGGTTTGTAAATAGACGTATGACTACGCAGGGAGTTTTGAGAAAACTGCGGGTAAAAGTGTTGAGGTTTGTGACCTTGCACGTCTTAATTCCCATTTTCGCAATACTCTTCCACGGTTTCATTCACACCGCTGAAAAGAGTAAGATTTGTCAAGATCCTGAATTAAGTTTCAGGGTAGTTTGTTGTAAATTGGTCAAGATATTAAAGTTTTATAGTGTTTCGTTCGTGCAAAAGTTCTAACACCCCGAATTTGATTTGGCAAAACGTTTGCTACGCGGTTTCTTCTTAGGCTATTTATTCGTGCTTCTTCGCCATTTGCAAGTACAGTCGCTGTGAAACTTGGTAAATTTATTAATGTTCAGGTGCTCTTTCGAAAGACGAAGAAACCGTGGAAAGGTCTACACGGATGTATAACATTTTGCAAAATTCACGATCCGTTAGGAGTCATAGGAGAGAAAAATCCAATGGATTTCATGCTTTTTAAACCAAATAAAACAAAGCAGGTACTTATTAATTTGATTTCAAGAAGTGGAATATTTTCCTCAAAAAGAAACAATTTTATACGGTATTTCACGCTCCTGTGAGCTCTGTGCTGAAACTGAAGGCTCATTTACACGACATGATGATGTTATATAGGCGATTATAATGTGACGTCGGTGTTAATAGTTTTTCTCATTTGCAAAAGCATTGGCGAAACTCAGCGCCAAGCGTAACGCTGGTACAAAAAGATATGTTCTGAATTTCAATAGCGCCTGTCAAATAATTAGAAAGTCTGACGTTCGTCATTCGAATTATGAGCGCATGGCGAAGCTCAATTTGCAAGAAACATGTGGGCTAATGAGCTTCCTGCCCCACAAAAAATCAAGTCTTTTAAAAAAGCCTCTTTGCTTTTGCTTTTCTTCACTGCAGCGACAACCCGTGTTTTGGCGGGAGTTCGCTCACTTTTACAAGAATTCATTCACCGTCGTCTCAAAATCAGTCGCAGTTTTTGATATTTCCCAAACAATCTTTACAACACTGGAAAAAAGTCGATTTGTCAGTCGCTCGATGTATTTTCCTATACATTTCTTGCAAAAAAATAATCCAGAATACGAAGGAAATACGATGGAAAGTGCGCGCGTATGGAATTGACACGAACAAACTCGTGCGTAAATTCCGTACGCGCGCACTTTCCATGTAGTATTTCCAAAACTTCGTATTCTGACTTATTTTTTTGCAAGAAATGTATGGGAAAATACATCGAAACGAGACTGGACGGGCATGGATGACTTGACGTATTTGCTCATACATTTCTTTGTAAAAAGTAAGCCAGAATACGAAGTTTTGAAAATTCATATCTCAGCCAGTTTTCAAGTAATTCTTTTTAAACTTTGCAATTTTACTAATACAGATGTGTAGAATTGAAAACTGGATTTCATTTTCTTATAACTATTAAATATTATTAATTAATTTTGCATGATTCACCAGCTAAGGCTTCCCTGGGCAGTGGTAATGTATGCTCATATTTTCAAGCTCGTTTCCAGGCAATTTTCCGCCATTTTTGAAAAAGGTCTATACGTTTTGTTTAGAAGAGACCTCTTTACCTACGTCTGCAAATTACAATTTCAAACCACATCCTGTTTACATGAAGAAGAATCTTTTGAATTTTTTTCGGCATTTTCACAAGTATATTAAATCATTCCAAAAGATGAAAACATCACATTATTTGAAGTGGGCAAATCATAAATGAGTTTGAGAATTAATGCATTAAGTAATGGTCCGTAGAAGAACTAGGCAAGCCAACGGCAAAGCATGCTGGAATGCAATTAATTTCTATTGAAAATATAGGCAATTTCATTGGCTTAGACACAAATCAGTCAATTCACTATGTTACAAAATCTTGTCTGAGGATTTTTAGTGATACATAAGCACATGTGGTACTCACAAACAGGATATGCAATTTTGAAAGACTTTGTACGTGGGGAAACAAGCCTAAAATGCTGATTATCACTCCTTTGTTCTTCTTTAATCTGATTGGTCTAGAAACTTTTTGTTGCCATATTTTCTCAAAGCAATTCGAAATCTATCATTTTTTCCTTTAATTATGTTACTAGTCATGATAACTTTCTGTGGTAAAAAAAAAATAGGACATATCCAACATGGTGAACCTTCAATGCCGTAGAACAATCGAGGTTTGCCTTGTTCTGCATGGATGATTACTAAAGCAATAACTTTCTATTTGTTCAAAGGAACCTAATGAAGTAACCATGGAAATGGTAAAACAGGAGTGTCCAGCTTTTAGGAAGGGGAAGGCGTGCCCATACAAATGCCTAGACCTGAAGGGACTGGGAGTGGGCTGTCCTGAGTTCCAAAAGGGTACTTGCCCCTTCCAAGGCATCAAGACAATGGAAGAGTTCAAAGCCAAGCTAGGCGAGATGAGAGACAAGTGTCAGGGAAGGGAGAATTACACCAAGGCTTTGGATGTAAGACATATGTTCATTTTTGCCAGGAGACAACTTGAGTGATAATTTAATAGGAGAACCTCAACTCCTATTTTGCCCAGCCAGCATTTGATTTTTTCATGGGAGGTGGTGGGTTGCGGGTCGAGGTACCCCTCCCCACCCCTACTGAATTTTCAACTATTATTTTCTCGAACGGTTATGTAGGGGTACCAGATTTTATGAGTCATACATGAGCGCGCGAGGGTATGAGTGCAGCGAATGAGTGAGATATCTAATTTGAACATGAGAAGATAAATTGGGCAATTCTAGAAAACATATGTAAGCTATTATTTGGAAATTCTGGATGCATGGGGGGTCAAAAACTAGTGCAGCCCATGGTGGGGGTACATATATTTTCTGGAGTTGCCCATTTCATATCTCCAAGTGCCCATATATTATTCTGCCTATTATATAAACTTTTCCTGCTAAGCCGAGGCCACTTTTCTCTGCATTTCACTGGCAGAGGGTCGCGATTGCTTCGTTTTGCCCTTATACACAACCTTGGACAGTTTGCTGACTGTTTCTTGAGCACACCATATACGCATGCATATCTACAGACGTTTCTGCTGATATTATTTGAGCCCCCCAGCGAAAATATATGCATGCATACAGTGGGCTCCAGAAACGATCGGCAAACCATCCAAGGTTGTGGACGGCGGCAAAACTCAGCGAGTTTCGACCCAGGGCAGAGATCTCTTTTCCTTGCAACCTTCAGCCAGTGAAATGCAGAGAAAAGTGGCCTCTGCTAGCAGGGAATGCAACAGTGGGCATTATCGTAATTTTTCACGTGTGAATCACAATAGAATATATAAATTAAATATATAAAACACTATAGAATATATAAATTAAACGTTTTATTACCAGCCAACAGCAAAATACCAAACGTTGATAATAATATTTGAAAAAGACGTTTGTAGAATGATCAACATTTTCCCAGCAAAGCGGGAACAGCACAGAAGTTTCACAAACAGGGAATTTTGTCTTGAAAACTTGAAAACAATTTCCTAGCACACAATATTTTCTTACCAGCAACCTACTTTCTTGTCCAAACTTTTTCCAGGCAGCTAAAGGAAGGGCTCAGCGGAACACATATTTTGCGGACAGATCAGTTTTGCGTCCTTGCATGTAGAACAAAGACACTAGTGTTCTTTCCTGAACTGCTGGCAAAGATCGGAAAATTTACTAGTAGTGAGGAAGAAATAATTTTTCCCACCCAGGTTTACTGGGGAACAAGAAAATTTCAACAAAATCTGTCCACTTGCCGACGTTCCAAAACTTCCTGATTAAATATTCCCCCTTTACCTTATTTGGAAAGTCTTTAAGTACTTTCCCTTTGCAATAAAGACAAGCCAAACTCACCAGAAGTTGAAAATGTTCGAGAACCATCGTTCTCTCGCAGTCAGTCGTAGTCAGTCTTGTTCGCCGTGTTCGCCATTTTGTTTCCTCTCGGCCATAGGGCCTTGGGCGGAGTTTGAAAAAACTTATCACAGGCAGCCCGCGCCGATTAATAGCGGAGCTCCAGCGCGGGCCGAAGGCCCGCACAAGCGGAGCACCATACCTAAGGGAAAAACGTATACCATCGAGTTGATTTTTGAACGTCACGGGCATTTTGGATCATTTTGATGACGTCATTGATGGCGTGAGGGAACGTGACTTTGGTGTAGAGTTCCTCTGATGGTCTTTGAAAGTTTGTCCAAGTTTGGCTTCTAGAGAAGCTTCCCTTCGGGAGATATGATTTTTTCTTTATTTTTCTGGTATTAAACCTATAGTGTCCGCCGTCCGTCCGTCGTCCGTGTACACATGGGAACCCTGTGGTATGCAAAGAAAAAATTATATCTCCTCAAGGGAACATGCTAAGACAGCCATACTTGGATATTTTGTCTATGCCACAAGGGGGGTGCTGTAGCACGGTCACGTGATGTGACGTCATCGATGACGTCATCTATGCTTGAAAAATGAATATCTCGTGAAGAGAAGACTCTAAAACAACCAAACTTGGGTAGTGTGGTCTTGGTCACCAGATGAGCGAAATGAAGTGGTCACGTGATGTGACGTCATCGATGACGTCATCTATGCTTGAAAAATGAATATCTCGTGAAGAGAAGACTCTAAAACAACCAAACTTGGGTAGTGTGGTCTAGGTCACCAGATGAGCGAAATGAGGTGGTCACGTGATGTGACGTCATCGATGACGTCATCTATGCTTGAAAAATGAATATCTCGTCAAGAGAAGACTCTAGAACAACCAAACTTGGGTAGTGTGGTCTAGGCCACCATATGATCGAAATGAAGTGGTCACGTGATATGACGTCATCGATGACGTCATCTATGCTTGAAAAATGAATATCTCGTGAAGAGAAGACTCTAAAACAACCAAACTTGGGCAGTGTGGTCTTGGTCACCAGATGAGCGAAATGAAGTGGTCACGTGATGTGACGTCACCGATGACGTCATCTATGCTTGAAAAATGAATATCTCGTCAAGAGAAGACTCTAGAACAACCAAACTTGGGTAGTGTGGTCTAGGTCACCAGATGAGCAAAATGAAGTGGTCACGTGATGTGACGTCATCGATGACGTCATCTATGCTTGAAAAAATAATATCTCGTGAAGGGAAAACTCTAAAAGAACCAAACTTGGGTAGTGTAGTCTAGGCCACCATATGAACGAAATGAAGTGGTCACGTGATATGACGTCATCGATGACGTCATCTATGCTTGAAAAATTAATATCTCGTGAAGACTCTAAAGCAACCATGTAAACCATGTACACATGGGAATCCCTTTCATTCACATAGAAAATTTTATAACCAGGAGCTCCGCTTTTAGCCAGTGGCTAAATCTATATATTAGAATATAACGACAGCACCGTTAATTTGAGTCCGTTGTGTTCGTGTACTGAGATTATTGTTGCACTCATTTTGTTGCGTCTTCTGTTGGCTTTTTGTATTTTTAGATGATCTACGAGGCCAGCAAAATGAAGCTGCGGTAATCGGCCACTGTCCGTTCATGACTCATTGTTGTCGTCTGAAGACTGACATGCATGGGAAGCCTATACTGGTAAGTATTGACGTGAATCAGAAGACAGGCTTTGTTTAGAAACGACTAACAGGCATGCATGGACAGACAGACAGACAGACAGACAGACGGGCGGACTAATGCCGGCTAATATGGTCCCTGTGCAAGCCTGTGCAGACGTATTTTTGCCTCGTTGATACCTCTCAGGGGTCAAATCAACTCTGTAGGAAATTTGCAAATTTTTGCCCCGTTGCCCATGTTCACTATCTGAAATTCCTGGATCCGTCCCTGAATTCGAATACGCCTGGACTATCTCAATGGAATTTCTTCGCGATTTCGTAACCAACTGAACTAAAAAGTCGATACCCTGTGGAAATTCTTGGGTGAAAAGAAAGGCCCTGTAGAAATTCCAGGATCAAAAACAACGACCCCGTGGAAATTAC
The DNA here is from genome assembly GCA_033964015.1 of Scolanthus callimorphus. NCBI lineage: Eukaryota > Metazoa > Cnidaria > Anthozoa > Actiniaria > Edwardsiidae > Scolanthus > Scolanthus callimorphus. The sequence goes on along the minus strand of CM066918.1, from coordinate 26,214,247 downwards.
AGGTTCCTCAATAAGGAAGTAAAATTGGAACAGCCCAGCATTATGGAAACCATGGAAACTGATTATTTTTCAGGACCCCAACGATACCACCATGGATCGAATCAAAGAAGTGTGTCCGGCGTTCAGAAGGGAGTGCCCTTACAAATGTCTGAAACTCGAGGGCCTTGCAGATTGCTGTCCAGAGTTCAAAGATGGCTGCCCTTTCAAGGGGTAAAAACCGTAGGCGAGTTCAAAGTCAAGCTGGGCGAGATGCGAGACAAGTGTAAGGGTACTGAAACTACACCAAGGCCTTGGATGTAAGTGCAGCCGAAACTAGTCCTCATGTTTTATGATAGACCGATCCCTATTTTGACGATAGCTCCGCCCACTCATAGCAAATAATAAGAAGTTTTCCCTACGGAATTCAAAATGTCCGAGCAACAAACTTGAATATCGAAGATTTTTCAATAATTATTCAGCTTTTCTAAATGCATGCAACAACTTCTAACACCTCCCTGCAATCGGTGTCTTTTCCGCGCTCTATGCCAAAGATAAAATTTGGCTTGTCCGACGTAGGAACGGAACCGGTAATAGTTCCGAACAGTTCTATTGTTCTATTGTGTGCCCGTGTGAGTGCTGACGTCATGTGGGTTTATTGATCATTCTAGATGTTTTACGAGGCGAGCAAGGAGGAGGCTGCTATAATTGGTCACTGCCTTTTCATGGCCAAGGGTTGCCATCTCAAGACTGACATGAACGGGAAGCCCATACTGGTGTGTGTTAAGTCTGGTTTTCACTTATAGATTTTGTCGCATTTCTGACGGCGATGTTTCTCGCGCGAGTTAGACAATTCAAACACTAGTGTAAACAGATGTAAATCCGGTGCAATTTCTCTGCTTTCTTTTGTTCAAACTCGATCGCATCAAGTTGCAAAATGTTTTGAACATTGAACATCGCACGACAAAAATTGCGGTAAGATCGCGCCGAATTTACATTAGTGATTCTGAGTTTCACGCGTATATGCGAGAAAAATCGCAAAAAATAGACAGCAAAAAAATAGACGTAAAGAACAGAATGACAGACAGATGCATGGGCGGTGGAAGCAAAATTGGAGGGAGGGGGGGAGACTCTTGAAACATTTTTTTGCCATCCCTTTTCTAAGGGGTTAGAGACATGCTGCCCCTAAGGAGGAATTGTGAAATTAAATTTGGTGGTTAAAATAACCAGATTTTCATTGGTTTAATCTCGTCTGTGAAAAGCACAGAAAGGCAAACAGCTGTACATGAAAAACGTGATGTAAAATGGCAACAAGATGCAGTGCACCTACTTGGGACATTAATATTTGCTCATTTATTTTGGTAAGCATCAAAGGCGAAACTTCTTGCCATTACAGAACCCCTGTGACCTCACCATGGATCGCATCAAGCAGCTTTGTCCAGCGTTTAGGAAGGGAAAAGCCTGTCCTTACAAAGGCCTTGAACTGAAAGGACTCGGTGCTGGCTGCCCAGAGTTCAAATATGGCTGCCCCTTCAAGAGCGTTAAGTCCGTGGAAGAGTTCAAGGGCAAGTTGGGCGAGATGCGAGATAAGTGTAAGGGTACTGAAAACTACACCAAGGTCTTGGATGTAAGTGTAGCCTCATCGATCCCTGGGGGGGACTCCCCATATTTTCAGACGGTGGTGCTCGTCCTATCCCTTAGGGTATAAAATTGACAGACGTGCTATCTCTTAGGGGTGTTTAAAATCAGCCCTATCCCTTAGGGGAGTCTCAGACCAATCCTTGCCCAGAAATATATTGGTACTGACACCAGAACCGAAGGAAACTTGGTTGAAAACCCTAAAAGACCTAAAATTCGCTTTTATTTGTTTTGACCTGCCAAATTTGCTATCTTTTAGGGGTAAATTCGGCGGTCACCCCGAAAAATTTGCTTTCTTTTAGGGGTAAATTTGCTGTTTGCCACACCCATTTTGCTATCCCTTGGGGTCAAAATCAATTTTCCCGACGAGCACCCCCGTCTAAAATATTGGGAGTCCCCCCCCCCCCCCCCCCCCCCGGGCATCGATCTTTTTGCATGATTATCAGTTTCTCGGATAAGGACGTAAAACCATAGATCCGTCTCTTACATGCACTACATTAACCTGAACCGGAGGGACGTTTAAGAACCACTAGGACGTGGGAGTGACCATCCTTCAGATTACGGGCTGTTGGACATTTACATTTACACTGGCGCCAAAGCCTTATATTTCACGTAACTTTCCGTTTGACGAAAGATAAGCTAACTGTGATAAATGACATAATTCAATAGAGCGGATTTCAGATGAGTGTCGAAACTAACTAAGATTTACTTTGTTTTTGCGTTTTATTCGCTTTTCGATTGACTGTGCATCGCTTTCTCAGCCAATCAGATTGCAAACAAAAACAAAAGAAGTTCTAAATTGATGACGTCGCAAAAAGCAAATTTTCGATTTAGCGACTTTTGAACTTTGATTTAGTGAGGGCATATCGAATGAAAACTACACGCCAAAAATGAGGCAAATCGGTTGCAACGCGACCGAGATATGGCCCGATGAATACATAATTTTCTTTAACAAATCATTATTAGGGACGTGCAGCCCCTGGGATCGGACGTGTCATTATTTAACGGGGGAGGGGGGGGGCGGGAGGAGGGGGACGATGAAGAGGGTAAACATTTGGACGATGAAGAGGGTAAACATTTGGACGATGAAGAGGGTAAAACATGCCGATAGTGGTTATTTCAACAACTTCTCTATCATTTGCGTTTTTACTTAATAAAAATTTCGGCGCGCTTTGCGCGCATAAACAATGACATCTAATATACTCTTTGAGCAATGAAGACACTACCCTCGCGCCGTTTACAAGAACAAAGTGCTTCTTGACAAGGAAAACCAAACTCCCCTAAAAATGCCCTGCAATGATAGGCCTGGCGGGCAGTCACTATATGTTTGAAAGAAGACCCCATAGGTAAGCGTGAGTTCGACGTTACAAGCCACATGTAAAGCCTGGTGCACACTTGCGACATAACGACATAAGAAAAATATCACGCGAACAAAATTTAGTGGTTTCAAAAAGATGAGATGCACAAAAATCGCATAAGACTGCTTTGGTGATGTAGTCTAATGATGATCCATCGAAATTTTGATTATTTCAATTATTTTCCCAAGCTTTTTTCGTTGCAACATAACGTCCTTATGTCGTTATGTCGCTAGTGTGCACCGGGCTTAAGGGTTAGAGAATGGACGCGAGTGTTCTATGGGATATAGACCACTAATGAAACAAAAATCTGCGAGCGCGTTAGCGCGAGCAGATTTTTGTTCATTAGTGGTCTATTTCCCATAGGACACGAGCGTCCATTCTCTAACTTTTTAGAACATGATCAATGCCACGAAGAAAGTCTTTTGAACGTTTTTTGCTAGCTTGTCATTGAAATATCAACATCATTACAGAGCATTGTTCAGAGCCATACTTCATCCAAGGCTTTTTACAATAGTAGTGTCAATCAAAGCCTTGTGAATGAAACGATCTACCGACAAAGCGGTTTGTTTTGAGTGCATGCATTGTTCTAATTAATTTCCAAGTGTTTGTTTTGAGACGATAGCAGTTGAAACTGGCCATATACTGGAGTTGCTGACAGGTTTCGTTCCCGAAGTCAGGTAAGAAATGAAAATATTCTATCGCAAGCTTTTGTAATGGATTGCTCGACTCCTATGGCCCAAGGAAAAGGGAGAAACAGGAAAGCGTACATAAAATCTCGGTCTCGTTATCAGAATTCGTAAATCCGTAAAGTTGGATCGAACACCGGAAATTGAACTCGGAAGTCGCATTACAGCGGAACATTTGGTAAAACATACTTTTGAATTGACAATCTGTTTCTTCCCGGGGCTTTCTAATGAGAATTGCAAGAGCGCTGATGTTCGAGGCTGGCAAAATTCGAAGTTTGTTTTAGCAGTTTGAGACTCAAATGTGCTTCAAATGCCTCGAGACAGCCAAGAGTTGAGTGAATCAGACAATAAACTGATGCGCGAAAGGTAGAAGTTTTTCCCTTAAAAATACAGTACGTTATACATGAAAAGGGAACATCAAAATGCAAAATGTTCGTGGAGAAACTTTTAGGTATTTGCTATGCTTAACTACAGAACAAAAAGCCATGTTCTTAGGGGGCTCTCGCACGCTTGCTGGCCACTTCTCTGACAAGAAAATAGCTCAAATCGCAATCCAATTCCATCGTCTTGATAACTTGTCAAAACAACCTAGAATTGCATTTGTCCAACATTTGAAAGGTTTTTCTATAAATCAGGAGGACTATTTTGATTACTACGGGAAAATATGCATGTGTTTTTGCGGTTACTATTTTACTTAACTTAAGGTTCTTAATTTCTTGCCTAACAAAACTTCGAATTCTTATAAACGTGGCTATTATAAACAAATTGCAATGTTGATAATGTACTAATTTTGATTTGTTTATTTTGTTATAGAAAGATGTTGGAGAGAGACTTTTATTATATGAACTGCAGTGGGATACTGAGTGACATCAAAATGATACAATCGGTATCCCCACCCCCACCAGTGGGGATACGATTTTTCTCAACACATGTGGTGATATCAAATTTCAACCAATGAGCTTTCAGTATTTTCGCGCGCTTATGCAAATGACGTGCTGGCAGTCGCTCTGCAAACATAATCGCCATGTTTTGCTTTAGTTTTCCGATTTCGCAGGATAAATCAGCTCTCTATCATATCAAGCATGGCAAGTGTACAAAGGTTCAAGCTAGATTTTACTGATGAAGATCTTACTGAATTCATAGACCAGCAGGAAAACGCTAACATGAAACGAAAAACTGAATTACGACGTCAAAATTTTACGGGAGTTCATTCAGGAACCAAATCCCGAACTGCTCAGGTCAACTTCAGGTGAACAATAATTACTCGTCTCTGCCAGATAATCAACAAGAGAGGATATCCAACATCTTCTCCTTCAGAGGTCCAGCTAGTACACTAGTATTGCTGCGGCAAGTTCATGTACGACGACAAAACAGCTCCCTGCCGAGTAGGAAATACGAGTGTGTTCGTATGCAAAAAATGCCGGCAGAGACGGCGCAACAAACTGCTTCGACAACGGGATTTGGCTCTCATTTAATACTGGAACAATTACAGGTGGAACGTTAAATATCAATGTGAACTTGCAACAAAATAGATCCCCTGAAAAACGAGAGAGTTTTTGAAGAAGTAAAAAATGGAAACAGGTAAGCTACGCTTACGAATACGAGTCGATACGAGCTTTGGAAAGTAGCGACGAGAGTCTGACAAGAAAGTAAGTAAGGAGTAAAGTAAGGAACTTGCCGATCATTTTATAATTAATACCACAAGAATTTGTGGGTTTTGTGCACTCTTGGTCATTTTAATTTATAGTTTGATGATAAAAACTTGTTTTTTTTAATTGAAAAATGAAAGGACTTCTAAAGTTTATGAGAGATAAATTGGGAACCATCGACTTAGCTAATGTGTTTCCACAAGCCTTTTTCGAAAATCATTGAATTTGTAGTTCATATAATAAACAGAATATTACATGGTCGCTTGGAGATACGAATTTTATCTTCTCGTGTTAATATTATCTCTCACTCGTTCGCTGCGCTCACTCGTGAGAGATAATATCAACACTCGAAGATAAAATTCGTATCTCCGCGCGGCCATGTAATATCCTCTATGTAATAAAGGGCTATTTGCAAAAGATGACAATGAAGTCAATGTTTTCCTTTATTTTGTAGAGTTGGTTGTGTCAAGCGGCGAGGGAAGAACAGGGTGTGGTTTGTACATAGTCATTAGTATTCATGCCCATAGTCATTAGTATTCTCTATGTTGCACCTTGGTTTTCTTTGTTCTTCTTCAGGAGAACAATGAAAATGCAAGGTGCAACCAGAGAATATTAATGACTATGAGCATGAATACTAATGACTATGTACAAACCCCTAATTTTCCCTATTGTTCAATGCCCTCGCCGCTTGACGCTTTAGTTTCTATGGGATATAGGGGACGCAAATGCCGGTTGCTGATTGGCTGAGTGGCATTGGTCATGTTCTAAGAATAATTATAACCTCGTCATTTGCGGCGCGCAGTTGTGCGCATGAATAATATAACCTTGTTGGCTCAGGAGCCCATCAATAGAAGCTTTCATCTAACCTATGTAGTTGAGGTAGCGTACTTCCTGGTCTCCTGACAGGCTTTGTTTACTATACCGTACACAAAACATGTTCATCTACCCTTTCTCTGAGGCTTGATGAAATGCGTCGAAATTCGGGCGCGCTTCGAGCGCAACGAGAAAAAAAAATGCAACCCCCTTTTTCTGTAAAATGTCTTCAGTACTAGGTCAATTAGGGAACGGGAGAGGTGGGATCACGTTAATCATTGTACTTATAGAGGGAGGATCACTGCATTTTCACCGTGTATTACCAAAAATCCTCTGACGTAAAAAATCGATAAGGCGATAAATAATGACCGCAGTTCGTTAGCTTTCACAGAAGTAAGGTCACTTTTTTACCTACGACTGGGGGAGGGTCACATGTTTTTGTTATGTTCAAGGGGAGGGTACTAATTGGTTTAGCCAATTTCGATTGGTTGGTAGTTGATTGGGTTTCGTTTCTGATTGGCTAAGTTGATTTACTTTGCGTTGTTTTCTGCACTCATCTGAAATCCACTTTGTAAACTGAATTGTTTCAGATGATCTATGAGGCCAGCAAGCAGGAAGCGGCGGTAATTGGCCATTGTCCCTTCATGAACCACGTCTGCCAGCTCAAGTCGGACACGCACGGGAAACCCGTACTGGTATAGTATATCTTTATTGACGGACGGACGGACGGACGGACGGACGGACGGACGGACGGACGGACGGACGGACGGACGGACGGACGGACGGACGGACGGACGGACGGACGGACGGACGGACGGACGGACGGACGGACGGACGGACGGACGGACGGACGGACGGACGGACGGACGGACGGACGGACGGACGGACGGACGGACGGACGGACGGACGGACGGACGGACGGACGGACGGACGGACGGACGGACGGACGGACGGACGGACGGACGGACGGACGGACGGACGGACGGACGGACGGACGGACGGACGGACGGACGGACGGACGGACGGACGGACGGACGGACGGACGGACGGACGGACGGACGGACGGACGGACGGACGGACGGACGGACGGACGGACGGACGGACGGACGGACGGACGGACGGACGGACGGACGGACGGACGGACGGACGGACGGACGGACGGACGGACGGACGGACGGACGGACGGACGGACGGACGGACGGACGGACGGACGGACGGACGGACGGACGGACGGACGGACGGACGGACGGACGGACGGACGGACGGACGGACGGACGGACGGACGGACGGACGGACGGACGGACGGACGGACGGACGGACGGACGGACGGACGGACGGACGGACGGACGGACGGACGGACGGACGGACGGACGGACGGACGGACGACGGACGGACGGACGGACGGACGGACGGACGGACGGACGGACGGACGGACGGACGGACGGACGGACGGACGGACGGACGGACGGACGGACGGACGGACGGACGGACGGACGGACGGACGGACGGACGGACGGACGGACGGACGGACGGACGGACGGACGGACGGACGGACGGACGGACGGACGGACGGACGGACGGACGGACGGACGGACGGACGGACGGACGGACGGACGGACGGACGGACGGACGGACGGACGGACGGACGGACGGACGGACGGACGGACGGACGGACGGACGGACGGACGGACGGACGGACGGACGGACGGACGGACGGACGGACGGACGGACGGACGGACGAAACAGAACACAGAATGACAGAAAAACAGATCACATAGACATCAGTCCAGATTAACGTGAAATATTTTCTAGGATCCTTCTGCATACACTATGGATCGGATCAAGAAGCTCTGCCCCGCGTTCCAGAAAGGAAAGGCGTGCCCCTACAAGGGTCTTGACTTCAAAGGTCTCGCTACCGGCTGCCCGATGTTCAAGAAGCCAGGCGACTGCCCTTTCAAGGATGTGAAGAGTGTTGGCGAATTCCAAGCCAAGCTGGGCGAGATGAGAGACAAGTGCAAGGGGAAGAAGAACTACACCAAGGCCCTGGACGTAAGTTTACAGTCTTTCAAGAGGTTCTAAACTTTTAACTAACTGCATTTTTTGCTCGAAATCCTGGTAAAATCTCTTATCTATTTTTAGATGATCTACGAGGCAAGCAAGGGGGAAGCTAAAGTCATCGGCGACTGTCCTTTTATGAACCACTGCTGCCCGCTCAAATCGGATAAGCACAGGAAACCCATACTTGTATGTATAATGAGATCAGTCAAATGAGAGGTCTACTCTGGGATCTTATCTCGCCGCGAGTTTATGCGAGATAAAGCGAGATAAAGGGAAAATTGGGGTCATATCCAGTGTAAGAACCATGCCCTGTGGACACCTTTGTCAATGTTAAGGTTATTCCCCCGTTTTGCACGGCGCACGCTGTTCTGCGCATGGACGCGCGATCAATTCGTTCGAAAATGACGCAATCGAGCGTGCGCGCGCAAGCTAAATATCCCCATTTGAGCGAGAAACACCCAGAAAAAGTCGCTTTTTGGGATATTGCGCGAAAACAAGATTGGGCACCCCCATTTTTTATTTTACCATTTTGATAAGACTATCATTCCCCTGTTATAAAAAAAGTTTAAAGAAATTTCCACGACAAGTTTTTGAGCTATCGTCATAAAAAGCCCCAAAATGAGACACCAAAGACTCAAATTATCACGAGCGGTGCCGCACATTTTTGCACATTTTAAAGAGTAGCGTCAACACGCACAGGAAATTAAACATTCCAATGTTCGTCCTAGGTAGTAAAGCATCCAACAGTTCTGTTCAAACTTGCAAGCGAACTGGATTGCTTCATTAGTGAGCGTTTTATCACAATTTTCTTGTTTCACGTATTCCTTCACAAAATAGCCCTCAGACACTAAAAATGGGGTATGTTTGCGCCATCACAGTTTCTAAACGAGCATGGGCACCCCCTCTTTTTATTTCATATTTTCATTCCTTATATACTAAATAGTAAATAGACAAATTAAGAAAAAAATTCTACGACAAGTTTTATTTCAGGGGAATTACCTTAAATTACTATTTGATCATGATTGGTTCAACCTTCGTTCTATCAAACAAAGAAAGCTTTGTGACGCAGCTGGTGAGTTCTTACACTGGAGAGCTGCGAGATAAGGTCCCATAGTAGGCCTAATGAGGCCGATAATATTAGTCCTTGATAGTCCTTATTTACTGTTTAAAAACCTGAAAGCCTGCATGAAATGAATGACGGAACAAACAGTGGTTTGTTAGTGGGCACAGAGTTCGCAGAAAAATGAAAATGACAGCAACCTACGGAAATATTTTTAGGTTCCCGCCGAGTATACCATGGATCGCGTCAAACAGCTCTGCCCCGCGTTCAAGAAAGGAAAGGCGTGTCCCTACAAGGGTCTTGACTTTAAAGGTCTCGCTACCGGCTGCCCGATGTTCAAGAAGCCAGGCGACTGTCCTTTCAAGGATGTGAAGACTGTTGGCGAATTCCAAGCCAAACTGGGCGAGATGAGAGACAAGTGCAAGGGGAAGGAGAACTACACCAAGGCCCTGGACGTAAGTAAATGTTTGAAAAAATGATCATGATGGATTTCCTTTTGTAAAGGGTAGGTATTGATGGCGCAAAATGCTGCTACGCAGGTTACAATCATCTGTTAAAAGTATTCTTGTAGTGCCTTCGAGAGCAAGGCCATTGCACCGGGAGACAATCCCCTACTTTTACGAAGAGAGCTATAGTTTCTTTAGCGTTCACCTTGATCAGAGGTAAAAGGGAAGGCAGACGGGACCTCCGTTATTGTCTCGCCTGAAAGATTAAGTTCGACCCACAATATGAACCTGCCTGCACTGCCTGCCTTGCGTCGATCAAGACTCGAACACATAATTATCTAATCGATCATAGACCACAGCAATGGGAGACACAGCGCCTTAACACTGGCATTATAGGTTATTCTTCTCGATGTTCCCTTTAATCGTGTCTTTGTGCCTTCTCATTAGATGATCTACGAGGCGAGCAAGAAGGAAGCAGAAGCGGTGGGTCACTGCTCGTTCCTTGCTCGTGGTTGTTGTTTCAAGAGGGACATGAATGGGAAACCTATACTGGTATGTACTGGACTACAGAAAGTGAACTGAGTAGCGCGACAAGGAAGACATGCGGAAACAACAAGGAATAAGCAAACAAACACACAAACAAAGAAGACGTAAACAGTCAAACAAACATCAGACAGACACATGACACTAGACGGACAAGCGGACAGATGAGAGACAAGCAGACAGGCAGACAAACAGACAGACACATGACACTAGACGGACAAGCGGACAGATGAGAGACAGGCAGACAGACAGACAGATGACACTAGACGGACAAGCGGACAGATGAGAGACAGGCAGACAAACAGACAGACAGACATATACACTAGACGGACAAGCGGACAAATGAAATGAGACAAGCAGAAAAACAGACACATGACACTAAACGGACAAGCGGACAGATGAGAGACAGGCAGACAAACAGACAGACACAAGACACTAGACGGACAAGCGGACAAATGAGAGACAGGCAGACAGACAGGTGACAGGCAGACAGATGACAGACATACAGACAAATAAACTAATTAACGTTCCTTTTAGGCTCCCGCCGACTACAGCTTGGATCGTATCAAGCAGCTTTGCCCAGCCTTCCAGAAAGGCAAGGCCTGTCCCTACAAATGCCTCAAATGTCTCAAAGGACTCGGGGTTGGCTGCCCAATGTTCAATAATGGCTGCCCCTTCAAGGAGGTTAAAACCGTGGGAGAATTCCAAGCCAAGCTGGGCGAGATGCGAGACAAGTGCAAGGGCACTGAAAACTACACCAAGGCCTTAGATGTAAGTCAACACAAGTAACCATGGATTTGTTTTGGAGTTAAGCACAGAGCTCACAGGCCTTGCAGATTGCGGCATAAAATTCCCACTTTTTGAGCTATATGGTGATTGTCTTGCCTTCGTTCCTTTCTTTATACAAGCTCCTGAGAGTCCTGTCAAAGAATGATCAGATACTGTTTAACCAATCAAACCCTCATATCAGGCATATTTAGTTGCAGGAAAGCCTGTGTAGCAAGCGTTCACTTGTGTTTTCGGGGAAAAGAAACCCAGGGAAACAAGAGGAGAAAGAGGCGAGAAGTTCCGGCGATGAACCAATTTTATTTACGCACGTCGAAATGGGCCAGTTCGAACTTCTCGCAGCGCTTTCTCCTGTTTCTCTGGGTTTCCTTTCCCTGAAAGCACACAGAATGCTTGCAGGATATTTGCTGTGTTCTCATGTGGGCGGTGGTGACGTGTTCGGCATCGTTCTTTTACATGGCACTGGCAGCTTTTGTCGTGTCTTCGTTTGCTTCACCCTCGAGTCTTTTGATGTTAGTCTTTAAACTCTCAGATTAACTTCTGTAAATACCTAAATAACTGTTATTTGTTATAAAATTATTCTAGATGATGTACTTGGCCAGCAAGGAGGGAGCTGCTGAGATCGGTCACTGTTCTTTCATGTCCCACTGCTGCCACCTAAAGGCTGACATGGATGGCAAACCCATACTAGTAGGTTAAGGTCCCGATTACACACGAGAAAACTGTAGAGTCGAGGAGAGGATGTGATGAATCCGGCGATGTGTTTACTCGCACTCAGCAGGGAATTCGGGCAAAATGTTTATAGATATGGAGCGCATGCGCATCCCCCAGTAGATTTGCCTGCAACTTTCCAAAATCATGCGTACGCTTCTGATAACTAATGTACGGCCACTGTAGGACCCTACTGACTACACCTTGGGACGAATCCAAGATCTCTGCCCAGCTTTTGAGGGAGGGAAGGCGTGTCCCTATAAAGAGCTCCACCTGAAAGGCCTCGCAACTGGCTGCCCTGCATTCAACCTCTGCTCGTGCCCTTTCCAAGATGTGAAAACCGTGGCCGATTTCAAAACCAAGCTGGGCGAGATGAGAGACAATTGTAAGGGGAAGGAGAGCTACACCAAGGCCTTACACGTATGTAAAAGTGTACATTGCTTTTATAAGAATGTTAATTTTTGTTTGGAGCTGGGCCAAAGCCGACGGTGTTTTAATTTTCAGCCTCAAATGCTCTAAGGCTAAGTTCAAACTTCGAAATTATAAAGCTAAAAAAAAAACAATTGAATTCGGTACCAGGGAATGGAGAAGATTTTATAAGTGAGGGAAGCTGTCAAAATTGTAATTAGGGCGGCAGTAACGCGACGTCGAGAGAATTAATAGACTAGCTCTAAGCAATAAAACAATTGGCGTTTATCGCGACCACGCGACCAGAATTGTTCGAGTTTTGAAACGGGCCTTGCACAAATAAATGGGCATTCTTTCGGCCATTTTTTTTATTACCATATTTGAAATTCCAGAAGTTTTCCAAGCCTATTTCTTACTCTAAATTGCTATTAAAGCGTTCGTCAAAACAGGTTTCGGAGAAGATAAGTGAGAATGAACACTAACTATACACACATCGGCATAAGTCTGGCCTAGACGGAACGCTAGCACAGTCTATTACCCGTGCAGTTCGGCAACCATGTACAGCTGTTTCGTCCTTGTTAGGACTCATCAGCATGGCATAGCCGGTGTTTGCCTCAGTAAACTTCATTGGCAAACAACTGCAGAGGCGACTTCGAAAATCGAAGTGCTTTAAACCACAGCAGAGCCTGGCACTAGCTACACAGGTAGCCCACGTCACGTACGGGTAGGCTCTTTGGCAAAAAGAGATGCATCTTTGTTAGTGATATGAAATCCAGTTAAAGATGTTCTGACATTTTTTATCAAATCTCCACGAATCTCAACTGGCATAAAGTTTTTATAAATGTCGTTCTTAGGGACATTTCGTACTAATTTGAGGGTGCTTTTTTTATATATTTTTATATTGATTAGATGATCTACGAGGCGAGCAAAAAGGAAGCAGAAGCGACTCACCACTGCTCATTCCTTTCTCATGGTTGTTATTTCAAGACGGACATGAACGGGAAACCCATACTGGTATGTATAACCATGACGAAATTATTGACAAAAAAGTGGAGGTCCCTCGAATACCGCGCACTATGGCGTCCAAATATCGCAAAACAGTAATATCGCATCCAAAATTCGCAAATACTGCGATCCGTGTTTAGACGTTTGCACTCAATCATTGCATCCGACTGACCATTTAATAAAATTGGTCCAGGAAGCCATATATAGAATTGCCATAGAATTCACATACCTGCATGTGCTGGGTCGTGAGTGAGTAAACAAACAACTGTATCCTCACAAATGAATAAAAATCGCGAACGATTATAATCGCGAACGCCGTCTATCAAACCTTTTAAAGACAGACGCATGGATTTTTTCTTAAGTTCTTTTGCATTTCATGGTGGACAATAGTCCAGTTTCGAATTATCTAATCTACCGCTGAATAGGCATCAACGGCGCATAAATGCAGTGGGAGCCTCGGTTTGAACCCGAAAGTTGCGAATACCAACGAGTTAAAAAACCTTTGCCTATTGTCTCCATTCAAGCTTCATCAGTTTCTCGTTGGTATTCACAACTTTTTCTACTTCAAACCGAGGCTCGCACTGTATTTATGCGCCGCCGATGCCTATTCAGCGGTAGAATTCGAAACTGGACTATTTGGCGGTTTTCACGATTTTGCGCACGCAGCGCAAAAGGAATGAGAACAATGCTCTCTGTTTTGAATAGCAAAAGCCGTCTTCGCCAACGAGTCGGAACGGCTCCAGGGTATTGTTTTCGCAACATCGTGAAAATTGCAGTAAAAACGTAAACAGCGTTCGAGGAATATAAACAGGAATATGACAATCAAACGTTATTAAATTTGTAGGATCCCAATGACTACACAATGGATCAAATCAAGCAGCTTTGTCCAGCGTTCGAAAAAGGGAAGGCATGTCCCTACAAAGATCTTCAGCCGCTGAAGGGGCTCGCTACCGGTTGCCCTAAATTCAAGGACACAGGCTGCCCATTCAAGGATGTGAAAACGGTGGGCGAGTTTAAGGACAAGCTGGGAGAGATGAGAGACCATTGCAAAGGGAAGGAAAACTACTCCAAAGCCTTGCATGTAAGTGAATGCGAGCCGACTTGCAGAGAATCCATAACTTTCTGAGAGTGGATTTAAGATTACTGTCGTGAGAAACTAGCAATCAAGCTTACTTTGTAATCACACATAGGTTTTATTCAGAATTGGCGTATATACACCTAATTCAAAAAAGGTAGCTTTGATCTTTGGTTTTTCAATTATAGCGCGAAACAAAGGAATTATTTGCTTCAGTTTCAGACCACGAAACAAAGGTGTTCAATGACCAAAGACCAAAGCAACACTTTGCGATTGTTTTCACTACCGTCATGTATCAAATTCGCTATAATGATGATCCCTCTTACCTTACTTGAAAGGTCTGTAAGTATTTTCTCTATATCCTTGCGAAAAAAAGAAGAAAATTAATCAGAACTTGTAGATGTTTGACTGGAAGGACATCGTTTGGTATCCATTTGTTTCTCGGCCACAGGGCTTGGTGAGGAGTTTGGAAAAGCCACAGGCATCCCGCCCAACACTTTCCTCGTCTGAGCCCAGTTTGTGCGTGATGCGTCCCAAATCTAATTTAATCTTTATGTCGTAGGAATTCTACGGAACGAATGCGAAGACAGTCGGAGAGATTGGCCATTGCCCTTTCAACCAGCCATGCCAACTGAAGACAGACCGTTCTGGGAACCCCATTCTTAACAAATAGGTGCACTTTTACCACCTATGGGCTATGGCATAAGGCCCACGAAACATTGGACCGACAATTTGATTATGAGTTTTTTTTGTTCGAGAAAAATGAAAGCACCATGTCAAGGCAATGTATCATGTTCACTGTTCACTTAAGAATTTTTTGAAAGTCTCATATGAACTACTCACACAATTGATGTAAAACATGAAAAAAAAATCACCTTAACGCTTGAATAAATAATATTGTAGAATTTGTAGGATATTGTAGAATGCCAATCCATGCGCGGTGTTCAGATCACATGGGTCATGTGTAGTAGTGTAATAGTAGAAGCATAGAGATCCCTACTTACCATAACTAATGCTCAACTTCTATAATTTCCAAAAGAACGTATTAGCAAAAACAAATCGTACCCCTTTCAGTTAACAGCCGATCGCGCTAAGTGATTGCGCCACGGGAGGAGGATACGTGAAAAACGCGCAGCATCGATCAAAAACTTGCAGCTACTGACTAAACGAGGAAACTTTGTTGCTTACTTCCTGTAATGTTCCCTGAGCTGATAAACAGCTCAAAGTTTCCGTACACTTTTCCAAAGTATCACGAGGAAATCATTTCCATGACGCTGCGCTTAAATTGTCTCTGATTTCTGACAAATAAGCGAATTGTTTCAAGGCAACTTGTTGCGGCAAAAATGTAGCATGTGATGCTTCTTACAGCTAAAATCTTTGCATCGGCGACCCGCGTTATATCTTTGTAGTTTGGCTTTGCTGTTCCGCCAGTCAAATCTATATGAGCCAATCAGATTCTTGCCCTGTTTCGCCCAGTGCAGTCGCCTGGCTTTCTGTCGCGACGTTGTTTGGTTTTAGTTCAAAGGGAAGCCAGTTGACTGCACCACTCGTTCCCAGTCGCTAAAATAATTGAGAAAAAAAAGGAACAAAAGAGTGGAAAAAAAGAGTGCGATGCGCGGAGGCTTCTGGGAAGAGAATTGCGCGCAGTCATTTCGCCTTCCCACAACTTCCTCGCGTGCCCTCATTTCTCCTCCCAGAAGCCCTCTTGTTCTTTTTTTCTAAATTATTTTAGCGACTGGCGGTAGGAGTCTGTGACAGCACTAGGTGAAACAGGCCAATTTTTTCTTGCTTATTGGCTCAGATAGTTTGATTGGCAGAACAGCAAAGTCCAAAATCAAAACATAATTTGAGGTTTTTGAAATGGTGGGTCGCGATGAACGGTTTTAGCTGTAACGTAAACAATAAAGCGCATTATTATATAGCTCGTGTTTATTCGATCAAAGCGCGCGCTCTGATTGGTTCTATCATGGTCACGTGGCGGGCTACAAATTCAATGTAGCCCGCGCGGGCTACAATTAAAAAATTGTTGCCCGCGCGGGCGACATCGCTAGAGGGAGAAATTTCGGCGGACTATTTTTACCGTATTTTCTTTTTTTAAACCGGATTTCCTTTTTGCTATATAATAAAACACTTAATGACTGCATCCTCGGGAAACAACGAGTTTTGTTTTCCCTCGACTTCGTCTCGGGAAACATCGAGATTCTCGGGACAACAAAACTCGCTGTTTCCCTCGAGAGCAGTCATTAAGTGTATATTGTTGCCTGTTGGGACTAAAAGCGGAAACGTCGTCTTTTGAAACATGTGAGCGAGAAAAAAATGTTGCTGCATCATAGTCCTAAAGTGTTACGTCACAAATTTAAACATTTTCGAATGTTAGAATGTTGTCCTCGAATAATGGACGATTAACTCCAACAAACGTTGCATCCAAAAAATGAGCTGAATCGGTTGAAACGCGACTGAGATATGGCCCATTGAATACATAATTTTCTTTAACAAATCACTGTATTTTGGACTCAGTTCCTCTATTGTAGCCAGCAATATCAAAGTTGGGCGGGCTCATTTACGACACAGTCTCGAAAATTACGCGTTTTACAAGTCGCGCTTAGCAAAGCGACAAACGTACTCAGTGTCTTTTCTACAACTTGATTGTTTTTTCTACATTTCTCTTGTGAGTAAAGCCAACTTCATGATAAAGCACAACAGTTGTAAAAAGACAAATGCCGCGCTACTCATCTCGTCCTGTCTCCGTGGCGCAATCGGTTAGCGCGTTCGGCTGTTAACCGAAAGGTTGGTGGTTCAAACCCACCCGGGGACGACTGCTTTTTTTTGTGTTCTTTTAAATCATTCTATCCGAGAATATATATTTATTTTTTGAAAATCAATCAAAGTTGTGCACGCGCATCTAGATATCTTCCACCAATCACATTGCAGTGCGCGCAGCTACGAAACAGTCGCGAAAATGACGCACCTTGTTCTGTTTTACAAGTCGCGCTTAGCAACATACCAAACACACTCAGTCTTGTCCTCGACTTGGCTGGATCTTTACTAAATCGGAAAGAGAAATTTCATGCTTGAGACGGAAATATTTGATGATGTTAACATTTCTCTTGATAAAAGTGTTCCTTATTGTGAGTACAGCGCAACTGGTGGGAACAGACGTGGTTGGTGATTTCCTCTTTATTTCAGGTGAAGAAATTAAATGCGCGCAGGTCTCAGTAGATTTTGCTGTCGCGCGGAGAAAAATTAACACGTTTTGGCATCAATTTTTGCTTCTTATATGATAAAGGATTGCAAGTTAATTTTATCATCAGGTGTTAAGAAGTAAACCTCTTTTCATTTTCATTTACTTTGTTTCTTTTTCCTCAATAACAACTGATAATTCTGTTCGGTTAATTTTCAGAATATCTTGCCTATCTGTGCAAGTTCCGCATGACTCAGCTAATCCTCGTGACGGTTTACTTGACTCTTTTGTACAAACATATCAAGTACACGCTAGGATGGTATCACCAGTGGAGGTAAGTCACGCATCACTCAGCTAATCCTCGTGACGGTTTACTTGACTCTTTTGTACAAACATATCAAGTACACGCTAGGATGGTATCACCAGTGGAGGTAAGTCACGCATCACTCAGCTAATCCTCGTGACGGTTTACTTGACTCTTTTGTACAAACATATCAAGTACACGCTAGGATGGTATCACCAGTGGAGGTAAGTCACGCATCACTCAGCTAATCCTCGTGACGGTTTACCTGACTCATTTGTACAAACATATCAAGTACACGCTAGGATGGTATCACCAGTGGAGGTAAGTCACGCATTACTCAGCTAATCCTCGTGACGGTTTACTTGACTCTTTTGTACAAACATATCAAGTACACCCTAGGATGGTATCACCAGTGGAGGTAAGTCACGCATTACTCAGCTAATCCTCGTGACGGTTTACTTGACTCTTTTGTACAAACATATCAAGTACACGCTAGGATGGTATCACCAGTGGAGGTAAGTCACGCATCACTCAGCTAATCCTCGTGACGGTTTACTTGACTCTTTTGTACAAACATATCAAGTACACGCTAGGATGGTATCACCAGTGGAGGTAAGTCACGCATCACTCAGCTAATCCTCGTGACGGTTTACTTGACTCTTTTGTACAAACATATCAAGTACACGCTAGGATGGTATCACCAGTGGAGGTAAGTCACGCATCACTCAGCTAATCCTCGTGACGGTTTACCTGACTCATTTGTACAAACATATAAAGTACACGCTAGGATGGTATCACCAGTGGAGGTAAGTCACGCATTACTCAGCTAATCCTCGTGACGGTTTACTTGACTCTTTTGTACAAACATATCAAGTACACCCTAGGATGGTATCACCAGTGGAGGTAAGTCACGCATTACTCAGCTAATCCTCGTGACGGTTTACTTGACTCTTTTGTACAAACATATCAAGTACACGCTAGGATGGTATCACCAGTGGAGGTAAGTCACGCATCACTCAGCTAATCCTCGTGACGGTTTACCTGACTCATTTGTACAAACATATCAAGTACACGCTAGGATGGTATCACCAGTGGAGGTAAGTCACGCATCACTCAGCTAATCCTCGCGACGGTTTACTTGACTCTTTTGTACAAACATATCAAGTACACACTAGGATGGTATCACCAGTGGAAGTAAGTCACGCATTACTCAACTAATCCTCGTGACGGTTTACACGACTCTTTTGTACAAACATATCAAGTACACACTAGGATGGTATCACCAGTGGAGGTAAGTCACGCATCACTCAGCTAATCCTCGTGACGGTTTACCTGACTCTTTTGTACAAACATATCAAGTACACACTAGGATGGTATCACCACCAGTGGAGGTAAGTCACGCATCACTCAGCTAATCCTCGTGACGGTTTACTTGACTCTTTTGTACAAACATATCAAGTACACGCTAGGATGGTATCACCAGTGGAGGTAAGTCACGCATCACTCAGCTAATCCTCGTGACGGTTTACTTGACTCTTTTGTACAAACATATCAAGTACACGCTAGGATGGTATCACCAGTGGAGGTAAGTCACGCATCACTCAGCTAATCCTCGTGACGGTTTACTTGACTCTTTTGTACAAACATATCAAGTACACCCTAGGATGGTATCACCAGTGGAGGTAAGTCACGCATTACTCATCTCATCCTCGTGACGGTTTACTTGACTCTTTTGTACAAACATATCAAGTACACGCTAGGATGGTATCACCAGTGGAGGTAAGTCTATGATAAATACGCCTTTTAAAGTTGTTTACGCTAAAAGGCTTCAGCCGAAAGGCATTTTTCTCGGTCAAGTGTTCTCTAAATAAAATGCCGGACATGCAAACTGAGGCCAGTTTCAGACGTCGAACGTTTGCCGTGTCGAATCTAATTGTTAGAAATTTCATCTGCAAAAGGTAAATCTAGATGAGTTATAGCAGAAGAAAAAGGAATGTAAAGTTTTTTTGTTTGTTTATTCTTCCTTTTGTTTTGAAAAGGGGAAAACCAGTCGGCTGATGGATTCGACGCGGGCAAAAGATCGACGTTTGAAACAGGCCTTAGATAAGCCTAACTTACTGATCAGTCTCAAGAGTTGAAGTGCAAGGTACTATCGAGATTGCTGGATTTGCTGGACAGAAGTAGTGGCAGTAAAAACTTTTTAACTCCAGAGAACACATCTTTATTGTTTTCTGTGCCATCTTTTCAGACTTCAGCGCCCTCCGGTGTTTAATAAAGATATACTGCGCATGGGAGGTAGCATCAGGATAACACCCGCTGACCAGCTCCAGAGTCCATACTGCTGCCACCATGTCCTATTGTACCAAACCCTGGAATTACAAGAGCCTCCCTCAACCTGCCAGACTTCCTACAGCAAAGCTCAATTAACCTTATCTCAGTATCACATGAGGACTTCAAGATCCTAGAAAGAGCACTTCTATCCCCTACTGAATATCGTACCCACATGGTGCCCCCCCCCCCCCCATCCAAGGATGTCCTTAAGGACCAAACTGATCTTGAGGGCAGCACAGTACATCAACCTGACAAGGTGTTGACTGAGAGGGACATTACTGACCAGGTGCAGCTGTGTGGAGGGGTGTCATTATTGGTCTGTTCATTGGGTACAGATACTTCAAAAACTGATTATGAATCGACTTTTTGCACTATGGCCTTTTTTTAAAAGATTCCTCTCAACCTTATTAAAATGTATATGGATACAGAGTTAATAAAACAATTCAATTATGACACCTAAGCTGTTCTATTTCTTTGTTTATCACTTGAAAGTCACCACAGCGCAAAAGCATATATTCACTGTTTGTGTCTCTCAAAATGCGAGAAGCGAGAGAAAATCCATCCAATTCTTGTCAAGTCAACAAACCGTAATTGCTGCAACCAATCCCGAGCATAGCCACGAATTTAGCTCTGAGATTTGAGCAATAATAATAATATAATAATAATAATCAATTTAATATAGCGCCGCTTCTACTAAAAATCCAGTGGCGCTTTACAATGATCATAACAATAGTTTAAAATGAAATAGCTGATAAGATTATTTACAATTGGTGATAACATGGCCTAGATTAAAATTCATATGAAAAATAAAAGTTATTGCAAGATATCTAAAATCATAAAAATGTACAATAAAAATATCAAAATAGTAGCAAAATTACAATAGAATTAAAAGAAATAAGATAAAAGTTATTGCAAGATATCTAAAATCACAAAAATGTACAATAAAAATATTAAAATAGCAACCCATGCTGTTTAAACCGAAAGGTTTGGCATCTTGTACCCAGAGCTTCCTGGCAGTCGTCGCCTCGCAGGGGAGGCTCTAGTTACTTCCATTTGAGGACCTGCATTAATTGCCTGATTTTGAACGTTCGAGCATGCGTAGGAAGCTCTTTCTCTCGACGGCTCTGTATTAACCGTATAGGCGAGTTCCATTGTTTACGTTTTGACTCATTTGCATAAGCATCAACCAGAATCAGGCATTCCAACGCCGCTGCAAAAGGATCGGTTCCGAATATCCCCAAAAAACTGTGTCCATGATTCTGTTTTGGTATACCTTTGCTCCCATGACGCATCGCGTGCCACAACCTTGTGACGCGGCGCAACGTCACGCTATACTAGTAGTACGAAAAAGAACATATTTTTAGTAAAATTGCCAAGTTTGAGGGCGATAGGTTAAAATCCGAGCGACGATATAGTCACAAAAACTAGAAACGTTTATCAGACGTTTGTATGTGATTTATTTATCCTTTGTCTCAAGAGTTATTGCTTTTACGTCTCCCAGGCTCCTAAGGGTTGTGTGGGAAATTAACGGGTTCGCTGTGGTAAATATGTGAGGTCAGATGGTTGTCAGATTAGCTATTGAAATCACAGAGAAGCTCTTCAATTTTTATTATACAGTGTTCCCCAGAAAAAGCGCGATTCTGAACTAAACCAAATTCCACCAGGAACAATCCAAGAATATATACAAACTCTCATACAAGAATGATGGGGTTATCGGTAAGTAAAATTCTGTTAGGAATAATCAACCTCTCACGTCAACCTCACGCGTCTATTTTTCACATTATTACACATTCAGAATAAATTGAGTCTGGCTTTATTACATGGAGAATGTACATGTTTGATCCAAAGTTTCCTACTTGACAT
This sequence comes from Scolanthus callimorphus, assembly GCA_033964015.1. Taxonomy (NCBI): domain Eukaryota; kingdom Metazoa; phylum Cnidaria; class Anthozoa; order Actiniaria; family Edwardsiidae; genus Scolanthus; species Scolanthus callimorphus. Next base: position 26,192,356 of record CM066918.1, on the reverse strand, counting down.
GCTTGAGAACTCCTCGATAAATTGCGAAAATAACTAATTCATTTCATAAGAAAATGTCTTGTGATTTAGAAGTAAGATTGGTTCGTTTTATAAATGTTTATAGGAACCGGGAATATTGATATTCGCCTGAATCTAGAGCTAATTATGTTTTTATTATTATAGCAGGTCGTGGCTTCAATGCTTTGAAATTGAATATTTTTTCTCATAAAAGTGCTATAGCCTCTGAACAAAAATTAGGAGCACAGAGGTCAAAGGAAAATATGGAAAAACAGAAGCATTTAGCTCATAAATATTTCAAGTGCGTTCAAGTCAATTATTCCTTTAGGATTCTCTTTTATCTCTAAACCTCCTTTGTTTTTATATACAAAACGATTATCGAATTTCGGTTTATCTGAAATCTTGCTTAACTTCACATTGGCGGATTCTGTTTAAATATTCAGTTGTTTAGATTCTGTATATCTTGCCACCTGCCTTAATACACCATCTTTACTAGTTGTCTCCTAAGATAAACAACGACTTCTCGCTTTAGATGAAAGGACATATTGAGGTCTATATCTACTAAGGGGTGGACCATTAGAAGTTGGGGGAGGGGGGTGGCAATCCCCACCAAACAAATCGTGCAAGGCCAATCCTTCCAAAATAAAAATTTGCAGAGATTCAAGCAAAGTTAATCGAGTGGAATGGTTAGGAAACCTGACACCCTGTTATTGTACTATCTCTTTGTTCAGTTTTTCTGTGGAATCCTTTTGTCTGTGCACTGTCACGGTACATGAGTACCAAAATCCAGCCAATAAGATGCAAGTGCACTTACACCTATGCACATTATATGAGCTTGAAACAAAAGATTGTGCACTCTCAATGTCACGTGATAGCCCCTCTGAACATCCAACCCACGCTATTGTGTTGTTCCTTTGAAGTATGCCGGGCTTCCTAACCATTCCCCTCAATAAACTATGGATTCAAGCTATGAAAAAAAATCCTACAAAAACATGGCTTGGGCTCTCGTTAAAAAGATGTCTGAAGTAGTTATTCCAGCAACCCCTATCATTTGCATTTTTCTACTTCACTTCACTTTATAAAAATGTCGTCGGAATCATCAAATATACTACCGAAACCGGTAGACTGTTTATCGGGCTCGACAAAAAGCACTCGTCTCACAAAAAAACCTTAACGAGTGTGCTGGCATTCCTTCACGCGAAATCATTCATGCGTTGTGTCTCTGGCAAACAAAAAACTTAAAGTTTCGGGAAATAATAAACTGATTTGTGTTTCTTTACCCCATAAAATTATTAGAACACAAGCAGATGGCTTTTCTTGTGTTTTTAGTTCGAAAAATTGCCAAATAAAATATTTGACTTGCACGCATCGCTGACCTCAACAAAGGAATTCAAACTACATCGTGAATGTTTTTGTCTGGAGACGAGTGCTTTTTCTCGAGCTGAAAAAGCAGTCTACCGGTTTTGGTAGTATAGTCGGCGAGAACTCACACAACGAAGACACTGCTCTCGCACCGTTTACAAGAACAAGTGTATCTTGCCGAGGAAAAACAAACTCTCCCAAAAATGCCCTGCAGAGATAGGCCTAGCAACGTTGGAGTGTAGGAAGAAAAGATGGCTGAAATTCAGGCTAAGATAGGCCTGGCAGGCACTCACTATGTTCGAAAGGAGACCACTTAGGTAAGCGTGAGTTCGACGTTACAAGTATAGAAATTCGTCAGTTATTCACACAAATGAATAATAATAATTTCGTAATTTGCGGCAATAATAAAACCTACAGGCTTTGTTTACTATACACAAAAAAAACGGAATGAATGAAAATTCGGCTTCTACGGAGACCAAACCCCAATCCGATTTTCCCTTCTTTTTTTAGTTGCATGGCTGTGACTTCTAGCTACCACTGGAAAAGAGACAGATATACACCATCAGAATGCCTTCACTATTTGGTGTCTTGGCTTCCCATAAGTGTAATGGCTTGGGTCAAAATACGGCCTCAAGGACCTGTGACGCGGATCCTCTTACAACTGCAGAGCTTCAGGGACCCAATCTGCCTCGCCAAAAATATATGAAGTCGCTTAGTATGCAAGAGGTAAACTACTTGTTTTAGAGTAGGATATTTAGTACTAATACACTGTGCTGGTTTGACTACTCGAGCTTCGAGGGGGAGAATAATCACACTAAGTCAATTTATATAGCGTGTAGCTCAGCCAATCAGAACGCAGCTTTGACAATAGACCACTAGTGCGATTTGTTTCACGGGTTTAGACTCACTTCATCTGGTGAAGAAGACTTCAAACATGTTTTACTTGCTAGCGTTCTCTTTCGCGGTCTTAGGCTGTATACGTTTATACACCTGCTATGATTATGAGGGTTTTCCTAATAATTGTTGGTAATGAATATCTCTACTTTTACAGATCCCTCTTGCATACCGAGATGACTACATCAAATCAGGTTACCGCAGGCCCGGCATGTCAGCCACTGAATGTCTTTACAGCCTCTTTCAATGGAACAACGAAACCCTAAACTTCTGGACCCATTATTTTACTCTCATGTTTTTCGTCTGGAAGTTCTACAGCCTGAATCTGAGTCTGGTGTCTGATGCTCACTACTGGCCGCTACTGGCGCTAGCTATTGGGGCGTGCATGTTCCCCGCACTGAGCTGCATTGCGCACACGTTTAGTAGCATGACCATTAATATCAGACATATTTGCTTTTTCTGTGATTACGCAGGCATCAGTCTTTATAGTATCGGCTCTTCTGTGGCGTATTTCTGGTATACTATCCCGGAAAAAGTGCAGAGTTCGTTAGCAGGGCGCGTGTATCTCCCAATGAACGTACTGATGGCGGTGGCTTGCTGTTACGTCTGTTGTATTTCAAGAGCTAAACGATGGAGCAAGTTCAAGTCACCTATGAGGACTTTATCTTTCGCTGTGCCTTATATATTTGGGTCCTCTTTCGTCTTGCACAAGTTATTAGTATCTAAGACGACTTCACAGTCTTCTTGGTTTCACTGCTCCCAGTTTTTCTGGTGTTTTCTAATGGCCTTAGCAAAGAGCAGTAAATTTCCAGAAAAATATGTGATCGACTGCTTTGATATTGTTGGTCACAGCCATCAGTGGTTTCATGTGTTCGTCTTCATAGGCACAAACAGTCAGATAAATGGCGTCTTACTGGATATGGAAGATCTAAAGAAAACTAAGTCCCTTCCCGAAGCAGGTTTTTCCCTAAGTATTGGACTCTTGTTTTTAGTGTTTATTATTGACGTTGCGATAATTATATATTTTTCTCATAGAATTATTGCGAAAGGAAAGAAAAATGACTGACCTACGACTAGTGCTGGAAGTTATAGACATCTTTTATTTAAGGAATAGGCATTGCTCTTCCAATTACAAGTTATCAGTATTTACATAATTAATGCATGCCGTTTAAATTAAATGCGGAGTAAATTAACATTGATAATATGATTAAAATTGATATTTATTATTGATATTGTATATAATTAAAAGTTCAAAGAAAATTAGTTTTATTTGTCGAGAACCTTATTCTTTTATATATATTTTCCTGCTTGCGTTCATCACTTGGTCCTCTGTCAGATGACATGACAAGTGACATTTTCCTGCTTGCGTTCATCACTTGGTTTTCTGTCAGATGACATGACAAGTGACATTTTCCTGCTTGCGTTCATCACTTGGTCCTCTGTCGGATGACATGACAAGTGACATTTTCCTGCTTGCGTTCATCACTTGGTCCTCTGTCAGATGACATGACAAGTGACATTTTCCTGCTTGCGTTCATCACTTGGTCAGATGACATGACAAGTGACATTTTCCTGCTTGCGTTCATCACTTGGTTTTCTGTCAGATGACATGACAAGTGGCATTTTCCTGCTTGCGTTCATCACTTGGTCCTCTGTCAGATGACATGACAAGTGACATTTTCCTGCTTGCGTTCATCACTTGGTCCTCTGTCAGATGACATGACAAGTGACATTTTCCTGCTTGCGTTCATCACTTGGTCCTCTGTCAGATGACATGACAAGTGACATTTTCCTGCTTGCGTTCATCACTTGGTCAGATGACATGACAAGTGACATTTTCCTGCTTGCGTTCATCACTTGGTCAGATGACATGACAAGTGACATTTTCCTGCTTGCGTTCATCACTTGGTTTTCTGTCAGATGACATGACAAGTGGCATTTTCCTGCTTGCGTTCATCACTTGGTCCTCTGTCAGATGACATGACAAGTGACATTTTCCTGCTTGCGTTCATCACTTGGTCCTCTGTCAGATGACATGACAAGTGACATTTTCCTGCTTGCGTTCATCACTTGGTCTTCTGTCAGATGACATGACAAGTGACATTTTCCTGCTTGCGTTCATCACTTGGTCCTCTGTCAGATGACATGACAAGTGACATTTTCCTGCTTGCGTTCATCACTTGGTCCTCTGTCAGATGACATGACAAGACAGTAACATGGGTGCCCGTGCCACCAACAGCCTATGGAAAAAGAGAGAATAGTGAGGAGGATATATATTTAAACAGCGATGGGAATAGGAACAATAACTCACCACTGGAAGATGGCTTTGGGAAGATGGTTCTGTCTCCATGGCAACCATCTACAGGAAGCCGTGTCTGTGCGCTGCGCTTCTCGCCGTCGTTGCACTGGTTAGTCTCCCATTCGAGCCACTCGGTTGACGGTATTCAAGCCTGGGAGCTCTCAGAGGAGGAACTGGGAAAAGTGGAAATAGTATAGCATGGCTTCTTGAGGAAGATGACCCGAGGAGGTTACAGACGAAAAAATGCCCCCAAAAGAAAAAGTCAAAAGAGATGAAGACCCGGAAACAGTTGACTGGAACTTTTCAGGGCCATAGCGCTTACTGGGGCCGGGGGGGGCCGTGCCCCCCAGTTTTTCCCCAAACAACCCTAAAAACTCCCGATTTTGCACCTTGCATATGAAAGTTCTCCCAAACATGCGGTAATTTCACATTGCTGGGCTCTAAATTGTTGGCGCCAGTTTTTGGTGGCTTGCTACGGCCCTGCTTTGCAATATCAAATGAGCAACTGCGCTGCTTGCCTGCGTAGCAATCGTTTCCGTGGGTTTCAGGGGACACATCGAGAAGAGAAGCCTGAAGTTCGATAATTTGATCGCGCGAAGTATGGGGCGTCTTATTTCTCGCCCCATACTTCGCGCGGCCAAATCATCGAACTCCAGGCTTCTCTTCTCTATTTGTCATCTGAAACCCCACGTAAACGCGTGCTACGCAAGCTACTGCGCTAGATCACTGGGACTCTCCCCATTCGTGACTCCTATCTCCAGCAACACTTGACAAATCTGGCCCATGTTTGTAGAATGGACAATGACTCCTTCCAAAAGCAGATGTTATTTAGTGCGGTACACTGAAGGATATGGAGCAAGGTACTGAGCGTCTTCTTGACGTCGACAAATCCCAAGTGAGACGCCAGATGATGGACAGTCTAGTCGCCTTCTTGAGATTTCTAAAAATAGCGTTTCAAGAAAGAACGCCCCAATAAGGCTGCGACGCGGCCTCGCGGGACGACAACGGTGATGATGATGATGACTGCACACGCCACCTTCACGCCTTCTTGAATCCCGTCTCCAGTCGTCTCGGGTAAACGGTCTAGTTTCCATCTGTTCCATGATTGCCAACAAGTATAGGGCATTAGCATCGTGCCCCACTACCTTTTTCCAGAGCTTGGGTTCTTCGCCTTGAGTTCTTCATTTTAGTGACGCTGACGGTGAAGATGAAGGGAGGTCCGCCACCATGTCAGTTTTGCACAATTGATACATGTCTTTGTTGTATTCCTCGGTGAGCGGGAAGCTGACGTTATCGAAAAGGGCTAATTGTAGATCTTCAGGATCACGCCGGGGATGACGATGCCTTGTTTGAGCAGATCGATGCGGCGGTGTTTCCAGAGCTGGCACATTTATCTCAAAGCATCACAGAACCATACCAGAAAATCGTTAATGGCATGCATGCTGTTGTCGCGCAATACCTGAGGTGTTCCGTGGTAAGGCACATAAAATTATCGTCGCGTTTGATGGCTGTTTCGTTAACCGTGTTCAAATAAAGTTACAATGATAATGATAATGGTGAGATCCACTGATTCCTCTTTGACTAGGTTGGGAAACAGGATTACCTTGACCACATTCAGGCACGAAGAAAGGAAGACTGTTCTTCTTCTGTCATCTCGCCATCATTTTTTCAATGGTGCCCTCTTTCTTCTTTTTCTCCTTCTTCTTCTACTTCTACTTCTACTTCTTCTTCTTCTTCTTCTTCTTCTTCTTCTTCTTCTTCTTCTTCTTCTTCTTCTACTACTTTCTCATCTTCTTTTTCTTTTCTTCTTCTTCTACTATACTTCTTCTACTTCCTCTTCATGAGGTGTGGTATTGTAAGTCTATCACTGCACTTTTTTGATGGCACGGTCGAAGGCATCGAAGTAACAGCGATCGAGGTATGTCACGCACCACTCGATCCCACGTGCGTGACGAACTAAAGCTAATTAGTCTCCCCCTTCGATTAATAAATTGCCTCCTTGATCTCTCTTCTGAGTCAGGAAATGAAAGGCAAAGAAAACAATGTTTGCTAACGCCTGATTTCACGATTGAGAAAATAGGTTTAACAGTCAAACAGACCAACAAATGGTGATTTTTGGACTTGTAAGCAATGCAAGCATGAAGAAACACGGTCAGTACATTTTTAGAATTACTTTAAACATAAATGCATCAGCACATTTTGTTAAGGCGAGGTCAAGGTATAGAATGGATAAATCCGAGACTCGCCGAGATTCTCTATTTTCAAATCCGAGCGCGAGTGTCCCAAACCACTAACACTATGACTTTGATTTAAACAATTTATGTTATTAGATACAAAACACGAAAAACAAAAAGAAGGTAAAATCCGAGCCTTGTTTATGAAACGTCAAGCTTCAAGTAATTTCTGCTGCGCCTAACATTTTCTTTTGAGTCGAGTCCATCCTATTTCTGGACATCTTGGAGATGAAATTACACTCAAAGTGAACTCGAGTATACACCGGTAAATAAACAATCACCACAAAAAAATAGTTTACAAAAATGCTAAAAATAATAAATTTATATTCCAGAATAATCAAAATAATCAGACTAATCAGTTCTTATTTTAAAAACCAGTTTCGTAAAGTAATTATTTTTGGTGAGCCATTTTCGGATGCTCTAGGCTCGGTATGAAAATCTTTTATTAATGTTGGTAGATCTGTATATTATCCTTCGTGCGTGACAGGCCTTACCACGCCACAGCGAAAGACTTGTTGGATTTTTCAAAGTAACCAAACTCAAGAGTTGGTAAGAACAAAGTAACATCCTGCAACCCCATCCTTAGCTGACTGGGAAAATTTTGGACAGAGGGTTGCCAGGAACAAATCAAAGAATGTTCCGCCATTACGTTGCCATGGAAGCATCAATGTAAACAAAACATTGCCGACACAAAGAACAATCCATAGCATGCTTACTTGTAAAGTGGCTTTTCATTCTGTGTATTTCCACATGAGATACAGATCATTGAAGTTCAAGAGGTGAGGACATGAAAAACTGCTATGAGCCTCCTTAAAGTTTCGTCCTGTTTGATTGTCCGAATTTCTGCACTGTTCCAACTTTGCTGGCAAAATGTTAATCGTTCTACAAACGTCTTTTTCAAATATTATTATCAACGTTTGCTATTTTTCTTCTCCTCGATTATTTAGAAAAGACCCTGAGTGTTGGTCCGGCCGGGATTTGAACCCCAACCTCCTGCACAGAAGCCTGGCTGGCGCTTTACCACTGCGCTAACCAGTCGGCGTTAAAGTGCCTCAAGGTGCCTCCTTTAATAACCTTAATTTGTACAACAGAAACACCTGCAAACATTCAAAAGGAGGAGGCGCTCGTTAATGCCTCCGAACTTAAGTTATAAAAAGGCAAAATATCAGAAATCGTTATGCGGACGTGACTAAAGGGCTCTTTGGAAAGGATTTATGAAAGTTGCACCAGGAGCAGTTGCCCTCCTAGAGATGTCATAATAGGACAGAACCCTTCCGCTTAAAACAGGCAGAAAGAATTTTACTTTTTTGTTATAAATGCATCTGTCGTGTTACTTAGTTCGAATATTTCCTCATCCTATCTTTCTTTTTTTAGTTGTATGACTGTAACCCTAGCTACCACTGGAAGGAAGACAGATGAGTACTGTATAAAAATGCCTTCCCATGATTGTAATGGTTTTAGCCAAAATACACTCCCAAGAAAAACCTGTGACGAGGAAACCTCTCTTGCAACATCAGAGCAAGAGAAACCCGATCGTTTGCCCTGCCCTAAATATATCAAGACGCTTCGTATGCAAGAGGTAAAACAATTCAGTGTCAAGTTTAAAAATGTGGCATTTTATGCATTGCCCAAACCGCAGCATCAAGGTCATCGTTTTCAAAACATCGATTTTCTTTCGATTTCCGTTCCACCAGTCATCAAGATTACTGAACCAATCAGGTGCAGTCAAAATGAGGTCCGTTGTCTTGGAAACCAGAGACAAATGTCACGCCACGGATGCCATACAAGTGCAATAGGGACTATGCAAGCGATGGTTTGACGTCTGGCTGCCCTGCAAGAAGAGGTTTCCTTTCTGTCATTCTTTTTAACAGGCAGAAATCCAGAAATAATTTTACTTTTTGTTATAAATGCATCTGCGTTGTTTGCGTGTCTGGTATGGTTGTTTTTCATTTAAATAAAAACAATTACGCCAAAACGTGATCATCTTTGCTAGTAATAAAGGATATCAGAAGATCCGAGAAGGAAACCTCTGCTCGCGCAAGGTAACGTCCATGGCGGAACAAAATGATCCAAACGAGCACGCTGGTCGCTAGGCAACGAGGGTCATGTATTAAAGTTTTAGTAACTCGGTAATGAATATCTCTATTTTTTTACAGATCCCTCTTGCCTACCGAGATGACTACATCAAATCAGGTTACCGCAGGCCCGGCATGTCAGCCACTGAATGTCTTTACAGCCTCTTTCAATGGAACAACGAAACCCTAAACTTCTGGACCCATTATTTCACTCTCGTGTTTTTCGTCTGGAAGTTCTACAGCCTGAATCTCAGTCTGGTGTCTAATGCTCACTACTGGCCGCTACTGGCGCTAGCTATTGGGGCGTGCATGTTCCCCGCACTGAGCTGCATTGCGCACACGTTTAGTAGCATGACTATTAATATCAGACATATTTGCTTTTTCTGTGATTACGCAGGCATCAGTCTTTATAGTATCGGCCTTTCTGTGGCGTATTTCTCGTATACTATTCCTGAAAAAGTGCAGAGTTCGTTAGCAGGGCGCGTGTACCTCCCAATGAACGTACTGATGGCGGTGACGTGTTGCTACGTTTGTTGTATTTCAAGGGCTAAACGATGGAGCAAGTTCAAGTCACCTATGAGGACTTTATCCTTCGCTCTGCCTTATATATTTAGTTCTTCATTCATCTTGCACAAGTTATTAGTATTTAAGGCTTCACAGTCTTCTTGGTTTCACGGCTCACAATTTTTCTGGTTTTGTCTTATTGCCTTAGCAAAGAGCAGTAAATTTCCAGAAAAATATGTCATTGGGTGTTTTGATATTGTTGGCCAGAGCCATCAGTGGTTTCATGTGTTCGTCTTCATAGGAACAAACAGTCAGATTAATGGCGTCTTACTGGATATTGAAGATCTAAAGAAAAGTAAGTCCCTTCCTGAGGCAGGTTTTTCCCTAAGTATTGGACTCGTGATTTTAGTGTTTGTTATTGACGCTGCGATAATTATATATTTTTCACACCGAGTTATTACAAAAGGAAAGAAAAATGACTGACCATTGAGTATGTGCTGAAAAATTAGAGCTTGAGGAGTCAACTTGTTCTTCTAATTTACAAGTTAGATGGACTCCTGGTTATCGCTATTTTATTTTTGCAACATCATTTTTCCTTGATATATGCATAATTTTTCCTTCACGTTTCAATAAACTACATTTCCAAACTTGTTTGTTGTGCCCTTTACTTTTTTTACTTAGATGGAGAAGGACGAGACACAGGATACCCAGCGCCGAACAAGTGAATGCGATGATGATACAAGGGAGGGGATGGTGGGGAGACGTACCGATTGATGTAGCAAGGGAGGGGAGGGTAAAGGTGATGCAGTGCTATGATTGGCTCAATTCAAATATTTGTAAGGCAGAAATTTCATGACCCGTGATTCTTGTGCGACTGAAGTATAATCAATGTAGAAACAGGAGCAACATGGAGTGCAAGAGTTTAAACTTTCCTTAAAAACTGAATTGAGTTTTTTTTAGATGTCGTGCCTCCCCCCAGTTTTTGGTGGCTTGCAACGGCCCTGCTTTGCAATATCAAATGAGCAACTGCGTTGCTAGCCTACGTAGCAATCGTTTCCCTGGGGTTTCAGGGAACAGATCATCGAACTCCAGGCTTCTCTTCTCTATCTGTCACCTGAAACCCCACGGAAATGCGTGCTACGCAGGCTTCTGCGCTAGATGATCACTGGGACTCTCCCCATTCGTGACTCCTATCTCCAGCAACACTTGACAAATCTGGCCCGTGTTTGTAGAATGGACAATGACTCCTTCCAAAAGCAGATGTTATTTAGTGCGGTACACTGAAGGATATGGAGCAAGGTACTGAGCGTCTTCTTGACGTCGACAAATCCCAAGTGAGACGCCAGATGATGGACAGTCTAGTCGCCTTCTTGAGATTTCTAAAAATAGCGTTTCAAGAAAGAACGCCCCAATAAGGCTGCGACGCGGCCTCGCGGGACGACGACGGTGATGATGATGATGACTGCACACGCCACCTTCACGCCTTCTTGAATCCCGTCTCCAGTCGTCTCGGGTAAACGGTCTAGTTTCCATCTGTTCCATGATTGCCAACAAGTATAGGGCATTAGCATCGTGCCCCACTACCTTTTTCCAGAGCTTGGGTTCTTCGCCTTGAGTTCTTCATTTTAGTGACGCTGACGGTGAAGATGAGGGAGGTCCGCCACCATGTCAGTTTTGCACATTTGATACATGTCTTTGTTGTATTCCTCGATGAGCGGGAAGGTGACGTTATCGAAAAGGGCTCATTGTAGAGATCTTCAGGATCACGCCGAGGATGAAGATGCCTTGTTTGAGCAGATCGATGCGGCAGTGTTTCCAGAGCTGGCACATTTTTCTCAAAGCATCACAGTACCATACCAGAAAATCGTTCATGGCCTGCATGCTGTTGTCGCGCAATACCTGAGGTGTTCCGTGGTAAGGCGCATAAAATTATCGTCGCGTTTGATGGCCCTTTTTTTAACCGTGTTCAAATAAAGTTACAATGACAATGACAATGGTGAGATCCTCTGATTCCTATTTGACTAGGGTGGGAAACAGGAACAACTTGACCACATTCAGGTTTTATTTCCCGGACGTAGGATTGGGAGTTCCTTGGAGTGAGTGTCCAGCCTCTTTTAAATTGTTTCCAATAACGCTGTCAGGCTCCTTTTCTTCGTTTTCCGGTTGTTGTTGAACATCGGGATTGACAACACGAAGAAAGGAAGACTGTTCTTCTTCTGTCATCTCACCATCATTGAAGAAAACGCGTTTTTCAATGGTGCCCTCTTCTTCTTCTTTTTCTTTTTCTTCTTCTTTTTCTTCTTCTTCTACTTCCTCTTCATGAGGTGTGGTATTGTAAGTCTATCACTGCACTTTTTTGATGGCACGGTCGAAGGCGTCGAAGTAACAGCGATCGAGGTATGTCACGCACCACGCGATCCCACGTGCGTGACAAACTAAACCTAAGTCTCCCCCTTCGTTAATGATGGGGCCGCAACCAACCCCACATCGCCTCCTTGATCCCCCTTCTGAGTCAGGAAATGAAAGGCAAAGGAAACAATGTTTGCTGACGCCTGAGCTCACGATTGAGAAAATGGGTTTAGCAGCCAAACAGACCAACAAATGGTGATTTTTGGACTTGTAAGCAATGCAAGCATGAAGAAACACGGTCAATACATTTTTAGAATTACTTTAAACCAGAAACATATAACTTAGTTCAAACATGTAACGGCGAACCAAGCTCATGTGGATTATTCGTGGCCAGTTTATGACCATATTTGTTCGATAATGAACTCTTGACGACTGCTAACCCAAGCAGGTTTTCTCTTCGTGATATTTCATTTTTCGCTCAAATAAAGTAGAGCAACAGTGGTAAGTGATAATATGCTAACATTTAACATCTTGAAGTCTTGCAACAACATTATTTTCAAAATCTGTTCAATTGTTTATTCTGCGAATATTCCGCAGCTTGGCACTAAAGCAATGTATGTTTGTTACACGTTTCAACTCACTTATATGTTTCTTTTTAAACATAAATGCATCAGCACATTTTGTAAAGGCGAGGTCAAGGTATAGAATGGTTAAATCCGAGACTCGCCGAGATTCTAGGCAGTTTTTTTTTTTCAAATCCGAGCCCGAGTGTCCCAAACCACTAACACTATGCCCAGACTTTGATTTAAACAAATTTATGTTATTAGATACAAAACACGAAAAACAAAAAGAAGGTAAAATCCGAGCCTTGTTCATGAAACGTCAAGCTTCAAGTAATTTCTGCTGCGCCTAACACTTTTTTGAGTCGAGTCCATCCTATATCTCGACATCTTGGAGATGAAATTACACGTAAAGTGAACTCGAGTATACACCGGTAGATAAACAATCACAACAAAAAATAGTTTACAAAAATGCTAAAAGTAATAAATTTATAATATAATAATCAGAATAATCAGTTATTAAAACCAGTTTCGTAAGCAATTATTTTTGGTGAGCCATTTTCGGATGCTCTAGTTCGGTATGAAAATCTTTTATCAGACGTTGGCAGATCTGTATATTATCCTTCGTGCGTGACAGGCCTTACCACGCCACAGCGAAAGACTCGTTGGATTTTTCAAAGTAACCAAACTCAAGAGTTGGTAAGAACAAAGTAGCATAGGGGCACATAAAACGAATCTGTCCAGGAAAAGGTTCTGCAACCCCATCCTTAGCTGACTGGGAAAATTTTGGACAGAGGGTTGCTAGGAAAAATCAAAGAATGTTCCGCCATTACGTTGCCATGGAAGCATCAATGTAAACAAAACATTGTCGACACAAAGAACAATCCATAGCATGCTTACTTGTAAAGTGGCTTTCCGTTCTGTGTATTTCCGCATGAGATACAGATCATTGAAGTTCAAGACGGTGAGGACATGAAGAACTGAAATGAGCTTCCTTAAAGTTTCGTCCTGTTTGCGAATTGTCCGAATTTCTGCGCTGTTCCAACTTTGCTGGGAAAATGTTGATCGTTCTACAAACGTCTTTTTCAAATATTATTATCAACGTTTGGTATTTTTCTGCTGGCTGACAATAAAACGTTATCTATCTACCCCCTTGATGGCTGGGAAATATTAGAGTTGAGGCTCTCCTTGGAAAATATCACTCAAGTAGTAGTAGTAAACGTGCTTATATAGCGCTTATTCTCAAAGCTCTCAGCGCTTTACATATTTTATAAGCATGAGTGTGTGCAGTATGACAAGTTCTGTGACACAGATGTTGGGCAACTTCCGACGTTCCCCGTGGTTAGTGTAGTGTTGCGAGAGATGGGACCTACGGTAATTTATCGTGCATATTCGAGGAGTCCACGCGAAGGTTTCACCATTAATTGCAGATGTCAGCGCAAAGGCAGCACCTTCTCCTCAATTATTTAGAAAAGACCCTGAGTGTTGGTCCGGCCGGGATTTGAACCCCTAACCTCTTGCAAAGAAGCCTGGCTGGCGCTTTACCACTGCGCTAACCAGTCGGCGGTAAAGTGCCTCAAGGTGCCTCCTTTAATAACCTTAATTTGTACAACAGAAACACCTGCAAACATTCGAAAGGAGGGGGCGCTTGTTAATGCCTCCGAACTTAAGTTATAAAAAGGCAAAATATCAGATATCGTTATGCGGACGTGACTAAAGGGCTCTTTGGAAAGGATTTATGAAAGTTGCACCAGGAGCAGTTGCCCTCCTAGAGATGTCATAATAGGACAGAACCCTTCCGCTTAAAAACAGGCAGAAAGAATTTTACTTTTTTGTTATCAATGCATCTGTCGTGTTACTTAGTTCGAAGAATTCCTTATCCGATTTTTCTTTTTTTAGTTGAATGACTGTAACCCTAGCTACCACTGGAAGGGAGACAGATGAGTACTGTATAAAAATGCCTTCGTTATATGGTGTCCTAGCTTCCCATGATTGTAATGGTTTTGGGCAAAATACACTCACAAGGAAAACCTGTGACGAGGAAACCTCTCTCGCAACATCAGAGCAAGAGAAACCCGATCGTTTGCCCTGCCCTAAATATATCAAGACGCTTCGTATGCAAGAGGTAAAACAATTCAGTGTCAAGTTTAAGGTTACTGAGAACCTTCGCGCACGTGTTCGAAAAAAAATCATACACGTCCTTAGTTTAACCAAAACATATCAACCTATATATCGTTGGAAAGCTTATAGAATGGACTAGCGAACTATGCAAAAATAAATTTTTGTTTTCATAATTACAAATTTTTTTAAGGTTTTATTAAAAATTCGGCTGTGAGAGTTTCAAGAGATAACGCTGACGAACTGCTAGACCTTGACTCCCAAGTAACACATTGTTTTAATCCTTAAAGGTGTTTCTCAAAACCGTGTCTGCGTTTTTTTAAAATTTGCTTTGCTCAAAAGTTATCGAACTTTTAAATTTCGAAGGTCAAATTTTGTGGAATTTTCACGCTCTAAAAATTTTAAAAATTCATAACTGCTGAACTAAACAAAATTTAAAAAATCGCAGACACGGTTTTTGAGAAACACCTTTAAGGATTAAAACAATGTGTTACTTGGGAGTCATGGTCCAGCAGTTCGACAGCGTTAGCTCGTGAAAATAGCGCACCAAAATATTTAATCAATGCTTTAAAAAAAATAAAAGGTATCAATAAGTGATTTCTTTTTGCCATAGCCCGCTAGTCCATTCTATAAGCTTTCCAACCATATATAGGTTGACATATTTTGGTTAAACTAAGGACGTGTATGATTTTTTTTTTCGAACAACGTGCGCGAAGGTTCTCAGTAACCTTAAAAATGTGGCATTTTTATACAATGCCCAAACCGCAGCATCAAGATCCATCGTTTTCAAAACATCGATTTTCTTTCGATTTCCGTTCCACCAGTCATCAAGATTACTGAACCAATCAGGTGCAGTCAAAATAAGGCCCGTTGTCTTGGAAACCAGAGACAAATGTCATGCCACGGAAGCCATACAAGTGCAATAGGGACTATGCAAGCCATGTGTAGTTCAGATGGTTTGACGTCTGGCTGCCCTTGCAAGAAGAGGTTTCCTTTCTGCCATTCTTTTTAGCTAGCAAAGTTGTTCGCGTGCCTGTTATGGTTGTTTTTCATTTAAATAAAAACAATCACGCCAAAACGTGATCATCTTTGCTAGTAATAAACAGATAAAAGAATATCCGAAGATCCAAGAAGGAAACCTCTGCTCGCAAGGTAACGTCCATGGCGGAACAAAATGATCCAAACGAGCACGCTGATCGCTATGCAACGGGGACTGTCATGTATTAAAGTTTTAATAACTATCGGTAATGAATATCTCTATTTTTTTACAGATCCCTCTTGCCTACCGAGATGACTACATCAAATCAGGTTACCGCAGGCCCGGCATGTCAGCCACTGAATGTCTTTACAGCCTCTTTCAGTGGAACAACGAAACCCTAAACTTCTGGACCCATTATTTCACTCTCATGTTTTTCGTCTGGAAGTTCTACAGCCTGAATCTGAGTCTGGTGTCTGATGCTCACTACTGGCCGCTACTGGCGCTAGCTATTGGGGCGTGCATGTTCCCCGCACTGAGCTGCATTGCGCACACGTTTAGTAGCATGACCATTAATATCAGACATATTTGCTTTTTCTGTGATTACGCAGGCATCAGTCTTTATAGTATCGGCTCTTCTGTGGCATATTTCTCGTATACTATTCCTGAAAAAGTGCAGAGCTCGTTTGCAGGGCACTTGTACCTCCCAATGAACGTACTGCTGGCGGTGACGTGTTGCTACGTTTGTTGTATTTCAAGGGCTAAACGATGGAGCAAGTTCAAGTCACCTATGAGGACTTTATCTTTCGCTCTGCCTTATATATTTAGTTCTTCATTCATCTTGCACAAGTTATTAGTATTTAAGGCTTCACAGTCTTCTTGGTTTCACGGCTCACAATTTTTCTGGTGTTTTCTTATGGCCTTAGCAGTGAGCAGTAAATTTCCAGAAAAATATGTCATTGGGTGTTTTGATATTGTTGGCCAGAGCCATCAGTGGTTTCATGTGTTCGTCTTCATAGGAACAAACAGTCAGATTAATGGCGTCTTACTGGATATTGAAGATCTAAAGAAAACTAAGTCCCTTCCCGATGCAGGTTTTTCCCTAAGTATTGGACTCGTGATTTTAGTGTTTATTATTGACGCTGCGATAATTATATATTTTTCACACAAAATTATTACAAGAGGAAAGAAAAATGACTGACCATTGAGTATGTGCTGAAAAATTAGAGCTTGAGGAGTCAACTTGTTCTTCTAAGGGACCGGTCATTAATTAAGTCGGGGGGGGGGGGGGGGGGGGGGGGGGGTGGAGGAGAAAATACCTGTGATCCAAAAAAATTTCAAGAACCCCACCTAATAGCATTGATTGTTTCGGGAGCCCCCTCTGAGAGACTGAAACATTCAGGACCCCCCTTCACCTCCATCCATGTCAGTCAAAATTATTCAAACAGGTCCTGAAGGGGGTCCAAATCCCATTTCTCGGTGTAAAAGTTTCGCAAGATCCCAGTCCTGAAGTTTTTTTCACAGAAATCCCAGTCAAAGTTTTCAAATTCCCAGCGTTAAAAAGTGACTTTTAGACATGTGTACAGAGTGTTTGTATTGCAGTCGTAGGGCAAAATTTAAAAGCAGTTCACAAATTTTTAAAGCCACTCTTCACAGACATTGATATTTGATTGTTGGTTCAGTTAAAGGCAAATTAACCTTCCTTAACATTTTCCCCATTTCTAGTTCTATTGGCCAAATCCCAGTCCCAGTGACTCCAATCCCATTTCCAGGCCTAACATAAAGTCTCCCACAATGGATATATCATGGCAAGTCACCTCGCAAGTCACCTCCCCCTCCCCCTTCTGAAGGCAGTATGTGGGTCTCTTAAAATGATCAGGAGTGTTAGGATTGTGTAGATGGCGAGCGCGCAGCGCGAGCCGAATTTTTTTAGACTTTTTGCTGATAAAGACAAAATATTTTTTCTCAAGACCCCCCTTTAACTGCCATTTTCGCCTTTCAAGACCACCTTGTGTTCGCTTAAAAAATTTCAGGGCCCCCCATTTTCTCCTCAACCCCCCCCCCCCCACCCCCCCCCCCACCCCCCCCCCCCCCCCCCCCCCCCCCCCCCCCCCCCCCCCCCCCCCCCCCCCCCCCCCCCCACCCCCCCACCCCCCCCCCCACCCCCCCCCCCCCCCCCCCCCCCCCCCCCCCCCCCCCCGACTTAATTAATGACCGGTCCCTAATTACAAGTTAGATGGACTATGGTTATCGCTATTTTATTTGTTGTCAACATCATTTTTCCTTGATATATAAATATTTTCCTTCACGTTTCTTGTTGTGCCCTTTACTTCCATGTGTACAGCGCTTAGAACAACTTTGTCCTAAGCGCCCTTAGTCGATCTAGTTCCAGACAAGGCCAGGAGCGATCATATGTTTGCTGTTTTGCGCAGCCCGCCATTCTCATGATTTTTGTCTGAATTTTATACGGACACTTATATCCTTGCTCTTTTATCCATCAATACAAAGTTGAATACTCCCCAAAGCATGTACCCTTAGAGAATAATGACAGTTTTTTAGTGGTATTTTAAATATTTTCTCTAAACTTACAGATGCGCGCAGACCATGCCATTATTTTTCGTTGCTTGGGTATCCTGTGGTTTCCGCTGACTCTCTAATCGCAGGCGCACAGTGTCCTGTTTTCAGGTGTTCGATCAGAAAACTTTTGATTTTATCAAGTTTTTCCCCCTTTATTTGAGGCTGGACGTGTATTCTCAAGTATCGATCTACTTTGAATGGATTCTAAAACGGAGAGAGAATTTTAGCTGCAAAACGAAAGGCTAGACCCGGTAGGTGAAACGTTCTCGGGGGAAAATCACATGTGCTGCCTTGACATTGACATTGGAAGTGTTCCGGTTGTGGCGGGGGACATGTCTATCGCTTTAATTAATCAACTGTTTGAGGGACCTTCATAGAAAAATATCATATTTTGACGTTGGTGCTTCTATCCAAAATGAAGGGGAACTTATCTAAAAACGTAACATGTCGATTAGCAACCAGAACAGTCGCGTTTCTCTGACTCTTAGCCAGGTTCTGTGCATAAAAATCTTGAATACAAATTACAATTTAAGTTATGCAATTTTCTTTCGGCTTGTAATGATTGTTTTCTACTCTGTGCTAGTAAATGAATATCTAGTTGATAGCAGGAGAATTATTTACTGTATTACATTTGGACAATTATTTCGTTTGGTGCTGGAATCTTGGGGTGCAGTTTGAGGAAAAAAAAACAAATCTCGTGTTGAAAAGGTTTAATAGATGCCACAGTTTTTTCATCCTCTGTCTCCCTAAGTGGATCAGTTCTTCTGTTTGTCATTCAGAAATGAGAAAATTGCAGTAAATAATGCAAAATGCTTATTGAAAAAATTCATGTTAATATTGCATGTAAACCTAAACTCTCTATGGTAATTTAGTGTAACATAAATTTTCTTTGCATTGTAAACATGCATTGTTAATTTCCTAATAAGGTTAATTTCTTGTTTCTAAGAGCTCAAAGGAGAACATGGTTGGGATAAGTGCAGGTGTGCCCAAGAGTTTGATGTAAAACTGCACAGTGTCAAGGATAATATTACAAGAGTTGACTGCAACAAGATCTCTCGATCGGAGTTCATTGAGAAGTATGAACAACCACGGAAGCCAGTGGTATTGACCCACGCTATAGACCACTGGAGGGCAATGAGAAAATGGACCCTAGAGAGACTTGCAAAAAAGTATCGGCATCAGAAGTTCAAAGTTGGTGAAGATGACGATGGTTATGCTGTAAAATGAAAATGAAATATTACTCAGAGTATACAAAACATACTAAAGATGATAGTCCTTTATATATTTTCGACAGTTCATATGGGGAAGTAAGTTTCTTTGATAATAATTAATAAATCAGCCAATAATGATTTTTCCTTAGGCCCCTTGTGCTTGACTAATATTCCAAAAAATGTTTATGTATACCCACCCTATACTCCTCTACCCTCTCCAATAAATACATTGATTAGTTTATATTTGGTGACCATTTTGTGATTATAAAATAGTGATTTATTTTCCACAGCATCCTATCAAGAAAAAGATGCTTTCAGATTATGAGATTCCACGATTTTTGTTGATGATTTGTTTCGTTATGCTGGTGAAAAAAGAAGACCTCCATACAGGTATTTCATGAGAGTTATATCTTTTAATAAGTTGAATTTATACATATGTACAATCCCACCCCTATCCCTGAAAACAGGACGGATTTAGTTCACCTTTATACACAATACATGGTGTCCAATTCCAACCCTGTTTTACTCACTACAGACAAAAATTTGGTCAGACACAATACAATACATACACTAAACTCAGCCCCACCCCACCCCCCCCCCCCCCCACACATTGCCATACAATCTTATACATAAGCCCCCCCCCCCCTCCCCCACTTTGACAACTGTTCTGCTACCCCTGTGTCTATATCTAGGGGTGCCCCTCAATGCACATATTAATGCCCTTGCTTCACATTGCAAACATTCCATTTGAGACTGGGTAATTTGTTCAGTGTTATATGTCTTTTGGAAGAGACAATAAACTTGGAACCCTTTGTTCCAGTTATAAGTGCCTCTGAAAACTTGAGGATTAAGATCTAAATGATGTGCAAGGTTCTGACAGACACTTGTTATGTTATATTGACAGATGGTTTATCATGGGACCAGCTCGCTCTGGTACTGGAATCCACATAGATCCCTTAGGAACAAGTGCTTGGAACAGTGTAGTGAGTGGCCACAAGCGTGGGCTCTCTTTCCAACGTTTGTTCCACAGGACATGTTAAAGGTCACTTCAGCGGAGGGTGGCAAGCAACGAGATGAGGCAATTGCATGGTTTACTCATGTATACCCTAAAACTCAGTTGTCATCTTGGCCTGAAGATTATAAACCTGTAAGTTTGAAATTATTTATTGTTTTTGTATCAACCTTTGATGCTTTGGGTATCTTTCTTTAGCTGATGATGGATCAATGTGCTAGAAGGATAAAAAAGAACAGTACAGTACTATAGAGTTCTATTGACAATGCTAAGCATACATGGCCACAGTATTTAGTAAAATATGGCAATCAAATCTTGATACTTGCACCCTCTTGATAATGGTGATTAGGTACTTTTCACTAGTGACTATCAGGGCCAATCCAGGAAGGAGTGGGGAAGGTGTACATATTATATTATAGGGACCAAAAATTGCAATTTCCTCAGAAAATGACAAGTAAATGTAGGGGAAATGCCCCCCTTGGTCCCCTGAATCTGCCCCCGTATGGCAGAGATTTTGAAAGATTTATCTGGCCTGCCATCAACATCCCAAACACACAAAAAAACAAAGGGTTTTTGAAATGCACCTAGAGGTGTACTAAAATGGAGTACAGTTTGATGGCACAGTAAATACTTTTCTTTTTAATAAAATGCTGACATCACCTCATTTATTTTCAAGTATTTTGCATTTTAATTTTACTGGCTCAATAAATTATGTGTATTAGGATGAAAAAGTGGTTCAAGCATCCAAGCAAGCCTGGAAGGAAATGTTTGTTTTGCAGCCTGCCTCGTACCCAGGGGCGTTCTAGCAATTTTCGAGGCGAGAGCAACTGGGAGTGAGCTAGCGTGCAAGGTGAGCGGGTTTTGCCCTTTGTTGACACACCTGAGATGCCTGGGTACGAGGCAGTTTTGCAGCTCTGTCCTATAGGATGTTTTTTTATTCTAGATTGAGGTGTTGCAGGGTCCTGGTGAGACTGTATTTGTACCAGGGGGGTGGTGGCACGTTGTTGTTAATCTGGACACCACTATTGCGCTGACACAAAACTTCTGTTCGCCGGTCAACTTTCCTATTGTGTGGCACAAGACAGTAAGGTAATGTTTCCATTTTTCAATTACAGTTTGCAGCTTTTTCAGTTAACGCAATAGGCCCAGTGTCTTTAAAACATTGAGTGGGCTTTGGCAGTTTTTTGACACAGTCATTCATAACAATGTGAGTCAATCTCAGGACATCAACTCTCCTGGTTTTGCTGGGAGTCTCAAGATGTTTCACTTTGTCTCCCAGGAAAAAAATGGTTATGGCTGCAATAGTTTAATTCAGTTTAATTCTCAAAGTGATGCTCTGTGGGGATGTTTATACATGTTTTATATGATAGACTGAGTTTTGTCTTTTGTATTTCTAGAGGAAGACCAAAATTATCAAGAAAGTGGCTAAGAAAGCTCAAGGTATGCATTCTTATGGTATGCATTCCACTCCCTCATCTCACCCTATATTCCTCATCCAAAACGTTTTTTTTTTAGATTATCTATTTATTTTAAAATCTAAGTACGTACCGTCGAACGTTCACACAGGATCTGCAGTACAGCGGACTGATTTGGCACGGCACGGTTCCCGTGTGAACACTGTTGGAAAACGTGTCTGAATTGTACCGGTACGGTATGAACAGGTGGTACTGTACCAGAATTGTACCGGTCCGGTTTTGTACCAGTCTTGTGTGAACGGGGTCTTAGTGTCACGTGACAGACTGCGCAGTAGGTGGACAACGCGCGGTCTCACGCATGGAAAGGCTGCAACGTAGCCCTCTCCACCAGTTAAGCGTCGAGGCCTCAACCCTCTCTCCTTAGCCAGTTCTCCCTTTGTCAAGGATGGTGACGTTCTCTTGAATGTCAAAGGTGTGACCGATTATTTTAGATTCGCTTTTTCATTTGATTGCCGAGGTACCTCAGGTACCTCTCCTTGCTCCGACGAAGATCTAATGCTCGAAACGTAAAACAAAACTAGTTCTCCACAGCGTTTACTGCGATTTTCATAATTCTGCGAACTCTCGCCATCGATTTCCAACCGTCAAACCGCCTTCCGTCAATCAAAGCCGCGAGTATTTCGTCGTTACTCTTTGTGTTTTTGATTGGCCAGCGCCTAAGCAGTGCTAAAATGGCTTCCCGTTACCCGAGCAACGGTTACGTGCTGGCCAATCAAAAAGCACAAAGAGTAACGATGAAAAGACTCGGGAGTTTGATTGGCGGAAGCCATAAGGCGGTTTTACGGTTGGAAATCGTTAGCGAGAGTTCGCAGTTCATGTTGATCATGACACTATTTCTTCCACAAAACAGAAACACAGGCCAGAGATCTATGAAATGGCTACTCAGGTCAACCTTGACGAACCAACAGGAGTGACGTCTGATCATCATCATCTGCCTCATCATCATCATCATCCTCGTCATCATCATCTGGTAGCGAGTCACGTGATGTGGATTCAACTGATAGTGAGGATAACGGTTGCAAGGAGAAGGAAGGAACTTCTGAGAAAGGCTACAGACCTCACAAGGAAAAGGTATACATTAAAGCCCATCACCAACCGGGAGCCTTTGCGCCCCGGTTTCTTTTGTTTCAAATGATCCATTGTTTTTCGGGCGCTTGATTGGCTAAGAGTCTGCAAAGGCTCTCGGTTGGTGATGGGCCTTTAACTGTCTCTTCCCTGTTTTGCACCGCAGGGGCGGATTTAGAGGGGGGGGGGGGCTCCCTTTCTCGGGAGATTTTCCCATACATTTCTGTATTTGCTGGAGGAAATTTCAAAATTTTCGTCCCATGTTTTACTATCCGGCCCCCCTCTTTCTGAAATTCTGGATCCGCGCAAGGTTGCGCGCGTTATTTGTTCGACAACGTGCGCGCTCGAGCTCAGCTTTGTAGGATAAACAGAATAAAAAGAGCACGTTTGGTCACCTAATCAACGAGATAGTCAATTTACTTCTCAAGAATATAAAACACTTACGAAATTGAGGATTCAAATAATTTATTAAGTAATTCAAAGATGGCTTTCACTCAAGATGGTGATGTCATGCATTAACATCTTTGTCTTCCCTGTTGTTAAGGCGCCAAAGTATGACCCTGCTACTCTAAATTGTTTTTTCAGACCAAGATATGATTCTCCCGACACCCACAAATCCAGAAGTGTTAGTTCTCTCCAAAGCATGGCAGATGACATCAAAAGTAGAAATACTCTTTAACATCAGAGATATATAGTTGATGGACTGTTAATCATGCAATAAGGGAAGCCAAAGGTTCTGTAGCTGGAAATTTCCTGATACATTCGATCGGTTTTACGCGAAATGAGAAACGAACGAACGAACGTGAATGGATGGCTGAAATAGACGTCTTTGGCTTGGGCGTATTTTTTTCTCATTTCAGATCTCATGGCATCCCATGAGTATTCTTCTTTCTTCTTTGCTACGCACCGAAGGATATATGAATATGGAAGCATCCAAAACAAAGAAATATTATCCAAATGAATGTCACGTGATCTGAAATGGGAAAACATTACGCCCAAGCCGAGTTGGTCTATTCAAGCTGAGATGATACTCTGAGGACCAGAGGCTGAAGTCCTCCATGGTAGCTAGGGAAGAGATGCTTTGGAGGTTTCGCGTTTGTGTTGGTTGAGCCCCTAGTGGGTTCTTTTTATGCACACACGTCCAGCTGTTGCAATGTCCTGGACCCTAAATCAATAATTGAGCCATCAGCACATGTTAATGGTTCAAACACCACATAGAAACAAAGTGTTTAATATTGTTAACGTGTAGTTGCAGTTAATGTAAATTAAATTCAGCTTGACGTTTTAGAAATTGTTTTCGACTTTACTCATGTCAGTTATAGGTGTTTTCAGCGAAAAGGGGAATCTTTGGGTAATAGAAGGGACCATCCTTGGAACGGCCTCACGGATGGTCGCCCTGGCTCAGTATCGTGTTGCAAGGTGAACCCCAACATTCCCGCAACCAATGCTGCAGTATCTTTCGCACCTGTGATAGGACTCTCAAATGTCAGAGGGACTGTAACTAGTCCGCTTGTGAATGCATTGTTATCTGCGCGACTTCCAGGACCTTCTAAGAAATCCACAATCCATCCTTCCCATCCGTTGCTCTGGCCAGAAAAATGCGCATGCTTATAGCTCATGACGTGGCTCCACCATCGTTTATCTGGCTTGCCTTGGTAGGTACAAAGTAGTTTGGTGAATACCTTTTCCGCTACAGCCCACCATTTGTTTGTCAAACCAATGTCCTCGCTAATTGGCTCGAGCTGCTTTTTCAAACATTTCAGCTTCGTGAGAAGTCGTACCCAGTCATTTTCAGTGCCCAGCATTTCAGCCACAGGAATACCGCAGCAAGTTTGGCAACTGAAGTCAAAGAATTCCTGCACGGAGGACATGAGGGTGATTTGAGAGACAATTCGTAGAGTTGACGATGTGGTTGAGAAATCAGCTGTAATTGCACCCACATAGCCGGGGACGTTAATGTTTTCATCAATCTGTTTGGACATTTCAGCAAAAAACCAATCATATTCTATATCATGGATGTTCAATGTGTCCACTTTTACGCTCAAATTCCTTTTCCCATTATGGCTCACGAAGTACCTGCGCACTGACTCTCTATCCGAGCTCCTATCAATGGCTTTGGCGACCCTATTGATGGCGCAGAACCACCAATCATCCGGGGATGTACGAAAGGCCCAATGGTAGTTGTACGCCGCCAGAATCGCTGTAAACATACCATTATTTCCTCCATTGCGATGAACGATGGTTTCATCTTGGGAGCCGAGTATGGCAACACGATCGCCAACAGTACTAGTAACACGGCTCAGATTTCCCTCTGCTAATTGATTGATTATACGTAACATGATTTGTATCTCGTCTCGGTTATTACGGTTCCTGATTTCCAACTCGCGGCCATACTCCTCTAGAAGCTGGAACGCTTTGCCTTGTTTGTACACATGGTACAGCGCGCCGTCGTTTAAAGAGTTGCTTTCGGTGGGCGGCTTGGTCCGACCATCCAAGAGCGGCACCTCATGACTGCGTCACCGTCTTTAGATACAAGAACTTGGGATCGCCTGTTGCCCATTCTGGAATAGGCACCTTTTAGCTGAAATCAATAAAACGAAAAAAAAAAAGATTGAAATATAGCCCTTCGCTGTGCCAATTCTTGCAAAAATGTACGTGTTAAAGGGACATGGTCACCGAAAACATCAAAATTATAATATCACCAATAATAAAAATAACAACTCAAATTTGTAAAGAATGCTTTCAACATGGTGAAAATTTGAGGTCATTTCGATGTAGGATTGCAAAGATATTCGTGGATTGTAATTACAGCTACATGAGGAAATCCGACTCTTTTGAAATCGGTTAACCTCAATCTTTTTTCAAACATACTAAATTTGCCATCTCAATTCGCTCATATCTCAGCAATCCTTCATCGTAATCCAATGAAATTTTCAATACTTCTTTCTTTAAACTGACTCTTTCAATTCAGAGAATATTTTTGTATTTCGTGACAAAATTATTTTAGTGTTTTCTAGGTGACCATGTCCCTTTAAATACACGTTAATTAAAAGCTCCAAAACGTAGCGCAATATTGAAACCCTTTTCTATACTGCAAAATAATGTTATTTTCAGCAGAATCTAGTTATAATTTTCAACCCTACCCTACATAATTTGAGCCTCAAAACCCTACCCCTTTCGGGCGAAGCATCCCTGCCCATAGTCGACATGAGGAACTAAGTACCCCCCCCCCCCCTTTTACGGACGAAAACGGTTAGGGAAGAAGTCAAAACAACGGTACTTTACAAGTCAGTTTAGGGGGGTGGGTACGCGAGACCCACCAGGCTCTCTCAACTTTCCTAAAAAAAATCGGATTTTCAACTGCCGATATCTCATGAAATAATGATGAATCATGGTGAAAAACCCTACCAATGTGCTCTACACGAAGAGAACATCCGGTTCTGCAATAAAATCGGGTATCCCTTATTTCTGCTTCGAGAAAATAAACCACTGGATACTTATGGGGGTGGGTAGTACCCGTACCACCACCTCTTACACCATCCCTGGATACTTATCGAGTACCGTTGTTTTGAACTCTTCCCTAAAGTACAGTTCTAATTTAACCTCGTTAAATATAGAGTACTCAAGTGTGACGTCATAATTTGAGAAATCTTGAATTTCCGATTTTAGTCCACGTATAATGAAAGACAAAGTAGAAAGAGAATCGGATGCAAAAAATGAGGCAAATCGGTTGAAACGCGACCAAGATATGGCCACCTGAATACATAATTTTCTTTAACAAATCACTGCGTTCAAAACTTTATGAACGCAACCAAAAATACACTGATTTCTAAAGAAAATTATGTATTCAGGGGGCCATATCTCGGTCGCGTTTCAACCGATTTGCCTCTGATTTTGGTGTGTAGCATTCATTTATTATGCTCTTTCCAAATCCAAGGACAATTGCTAAATCGAAAATTTGTTTTTGTGACGTCATCACTTGACTACTCTATTGCCACTTGGAAAGAAGTCCCCTGATGCATTGCAGACAGAGAGTGGGTTTCATACGAGGTGCAACCGTTGAGGAATCGACGACGAATTCTTATGGAAATTAGCCTTCCCGGCATTCATTAGGGGCCTCCTATAGTGGTGTAGGGGAGGAACTATGGAAATTAGCTAATAATAAAAAATAATAATTTAGCTACCCTTCGACCAATGATTGTGGCTCAACAACTTAGCTGTTAGCCGCCGTACGGGCAAACGTCGAATAATAAAGTCGTTTGTTGATAATCTCCTATTCTTCTAAGGGAATGAGGCGGAACAACGTTTACCCACCGATTGCGCAAATTTTGCTCGGTTCGCGCCGCGCCAATGAACTCCTCTCAGTTCGCGCTACTTTCGGATTTATTGTACCTTTTGTAATGTCGACAGTATGACCCCAAATTGAAATTTATACCTTACCTGGTTTCCGTATTCCTGCGTGAAGCCTTGGGAAATGCGAGTCGTCTTTCTTCTAAGCTGAACCAGTGTAACTTCCGCATCAGTGAGTGGCGTGAAAGTCACCGGAAACGTTTACGTGACGTCACCTTCTATAATTGAACGTAGTGTTCAGTCACGCTGCGAGGTCACGCTCTACGAGCAAAATTACTGACTTCTGAATTCGTGCCGGCCATCACAGATACATTTTGTTGCTGTTTTGTTTATTTTATTACCCACTTCACTGTGTATGAGGTGAGTGCAAACTTTCATGGCGTTCATAACACAGGGAGACCGTGACTGTGTTTGTTTATCGGGGAAATTCCCGTCAGGCATTTCGACTCCACTTCCTGTTTTCTTGAAATTTTTGGAAGAATAGAGTGGCGAGAGTGGCGGCCAAAAGCAAACTACAAAACTGGGCAGGGAAGAGCTAAAATTTGCAAATTACCGCCAATTCCTAGTCAAAATGTAAGGTTTGCTTATCCTTCTAGTTCAAGTGTTCTTCAAGAATACTAAAAAACAACGAATATGTTCAAACGAGCTCCTGAATGAAAATAACTCAGGGGCAAACGGGCCTTGCATGCAAGGAGCGAAGTTTCCTCAAGTTTGCATTGCTGAAATAGATCATTGAGTTGTTGTCGAGGGTTTCCTGGAATTTCTGAGAAAAATATGTAAGTACTATGAACAATGCCTTTGATATTTAATTGGCCGTCTTTGTACGGCGTAGAAAATGATGGATATACTGGCTGGTTTCAAGTTTATGCAATGCATCAATAACGTATAAGTACTTAAGTATAAGTTAATTAAGTTGCTTAAAATGCTAAACGGCAGAAATCCAGTGGCGCATTGATCCACTTGTAACTTTCTTTTCTATTGTTTCTAATACAAATAAACTAAATCCTGAAGCAGTTCAAGGATTAAAGTTGCCTATGCCTGAGTATGGTGATTCAAGAAACAAATATTGTTAGGTTTCAACACCCCTCCACTGTTTCAACACCTCTAGGGGGGTTCAGGATATTCGTTGATTCATGCATTACTATTCGTATCTTAGATAGAACGTCCAAAGAGAGATTATAGAGATAATAATAATAATAATCTTTAATCCAATCATGCCATCCTCAACATATCAGGATACACAAATCCATAAGCTATATAACCAAAAAGAAAAATACCATGCCTTTGACAAGACCCGTAAAGTACAGTTGGAAGTAAATTAAGGCCCTGCGCTTGATTTTTTGAAGCAATTTCCACCATGACACTTGCCATGGGTTACGGTACAGTGCTTCAGAGTGTTGTTAGCACATGACCCCACCTTCTCCAGTGCATTTCCTTATTAACTTTTAATGGGTTCATCATCCTGTTCATGGCTCAAAATTTGTTCGATCTGATACTACCCGAGATGACACAGGCTAAACTTTTGCTTTGGTTAAGTCACCAGCTGATTGAAAATGAAATACAGTGCAGTTGTTTTAATATTTATTTCATACATTGATCTATTGTTTGGTATTTGTTGTCACTTGCTTCATATTGGATGACTTGCGTTACATGACTGACGCAAAGGAGGAGCGGCATGGGAGACTATCTTCATCAGAGGAAATTGAACCTGAATATACTGAAACAGTCCTTATTATTCTATTAAAGGAGAAAAGATGTATCCTAGTGTTCATCGCAATGCTACCCCTGATGGATGGGTGGAAGAGAGATGCATTGGTGCAGGGAGCTTTGGCACTGTCACATTATGGGAGAATAAGGTTGGTGTTTTAGGGGTAGCGATGGCTAACAATCCGAGACTTGCCGAGATGCCAAGACCTACACTTCTGAATCTAAGCCCAAGAATTTTGACAAATTTCAAAATCCTCAGACTCACTTGGTAAGTTCTCATGTGTTATCCAGTGGTATCATCTGACGGTATCGTGCTTCGCTTACAAGTAAAAAGATAAATAAAAATCCAAGACTCTGAGGCCATTGTAGAAGAATTCCAAGAAAAAAGTGACTCCGAGATGTGCAAAAAAAAAAAAAAAATGCTGAGATTACAAGATTTTACAATATTTTACTGAGATGTTCGAAATTTTAAGGTATGCATCGCTAGCCCTTGTTTTACTGCCTTCATCCATATTGTACACCCATTTCAGAAAAGTTGCTCCCTTTACAGAGTGCCCTTTACAAGTCCAAAAAATATTGTCAAATATTATAGGGTTCACACTTACTCCCCTTGAAAAGGGCTCTCCAATGTAGGTTACAACAAATAGTTATGTGTGCCACACTATGTGCAACCAACTTGGAAATAGGTGTATAAACTTAACTTTGCTGCCGAGTAAGTCTGAGTTCTGCAAAGCTGTTTGCAGTGGTGACAAAAATCCTGAAATTCAATCTTAGAGGGGTCTTAAATTGCAGATGGTTTGGGTGGGAAGTAGGGGCTGCATATGACTTAGCAGTACTGAGTGCTGACCTCTCACCCTTGTCATCTTGGTTTTGTGCCTGGCTTTGATACCTGGGTTTGATACCTGGCTTTGGGTGTTAGTGATATAATTTTCTCTTCTGCTTGAGTTGTGTTTCAGACCTGGGTGTTCATCATGGGTTGATCAAATATACATTTCTTCTGTGTTTCATGTCTTTCGGATGAGACAATAAATAACCAAGGACAACTGTCTTCTTTAGTTGGTACCCACTTGAAAATTGAAAAAAATAAGGTATCAATTTTGGTAGCTGGGCATGCCAAAAACACAGTTCAAAACATTAATTTCAGCTTCATATGCACCTTTCTGGAGAACTTTTGTGTAAAACAAGGATGATATTTCTGACTACCTTTTTGTGCTTATTTTCAGATTACAAAAGAACATATAGTATTGAAAAAATGTCGCCTTGACCTGAGTGAAAGAAACAGAAAGCAATGGAGATCAGAAGTAGAAATAATGAATCACTTGAGTCATCCTAACATAGTGAAGGCTAGGGATGTACCACAAGCACTTGATGTCAGAGAGGGGCCACTGCCACTTCTTGGAATGGAATATTGTGCTGGAGGAGATCTTAGAAAGGTAGACAATGCTGCATTGTACCCAGCATGTTCAGCAGTTTCATAATAATGAGAGCGCCTGGAGAGAGGTTCCTTGTGCAGCTTCTATACTGTTGGAGTCATTATTTTATAAAATCGAGCTGCCTGGGTACGAGGCATTAGAAAACAATATGCTAACAACTCCACTAGATTGCATGATTCCAGAAAAATCCTTACAACCAACCCTTGCATGGGATCAAGGAAACGTGTCAAAGGTTCTTAATCTCAAAATTTTACTTGCAAGGCTCAATGGGGAGCAGGTCAAAACACATGCATATACCACACACCAGATAGGGACCCAATTTTGGCCAGAGAGGTAATGGTCACCACCTGGTACCTCACCCTGATTTGAACACCTAAGTTCTTTCCTAGGGGGCTATGCAAAATCTGAATGCATTAAACGTAATGATAGGACATAGCAGGATTGTTTGATGTTGTTCTAATCAAAATTTATGACTTTGAAGCTAAAATTTTGTTTTTAGATGTTGAGATTTTGGAAAATTTTAGGTGGTAGGTAGCTGGCCCTCCCCCTCCCCCAAATTGGGTCCAGCCAGAGGACATTTGTTTTGACCTCCTCCCTTAGTCTAAAAATGTATTTCACAAGCATTGACAATCCTAATTTTTTTAAAAACTAAAGGTCCTTAGTGTCCCAGAGAACTGTGCTGGCTTGAAGGAAACTACAGTAGTGAGAGTGACAGCTGATATAGGTGAGAATCAAACCTTGTGGGACTCCAGATTTTTTAGTTGGGATGTAGAAACATGGGATTTCATCACACCAGGCCTCTCAGTTTGCAGATCATTTTAATTTTATGTCATGACAAAAATTGCAAATAGAAAGTCGCTACTGTCACAATACTTTTACCTCTTGAAATTTTATTTGTAGCAAATGCTGTGCAGTTTCTACACTCTGAACGGATCATCCACAGGGATTTGAAACCTGAAAATGTTGTCATAAGCTACTATGGAAATGGGGTAAGTTTTATAAGTTTTGAGTTTTATAAATTATACTGTATATTGTATATTATAATGTATATTTAGAGAATTTTCCAAAAGTGAATTACCCAATCGCTTGAAAGCCAGAGATGGAGGAATTAGAGATATTGATTTGAAGTAAGGTGTCATACATTCATGAAAAGTAAAGGTTGCTTAGATTAAGTTAACTGAAGAAATTAAAATTTTCTCCAACAAAATTGTAAAAGAGTGGTGGACATCACAGAGGTGATAAATTGTAATAATTTGTATATTTAACTTGTAGTTACCTGTGTACAAACTTATTGACCTTGGTTATGCAAAGCAGCTAGATCAAGGGAGCATGGCTTCAACATTTGTAGGAACCCTGAAATATTTGGTAAGGGAGACTGCAACTGGATAAAAAGGAATCACTCGAAAATTGTGAACATCAGACATTACCAAAAACCTTCACTCCCAAAACGTGTAATTCCAGAAAAAATCCATGCCATGGTGTTGTATTTTATTATTTAGCATAATTTTTTTTAAATGGCATCCACCACAAAAATTATTATGCCTGCCCCCTTGAATTGGAAATACAGAAAAAGCCCACTAATATTATCACAGGAATTTTTGTTGGTTAAATGAATCACCATCCAAAACAACTTCAGTTAATGGCGTGCTATTTTTTCATTGCAGAACTCATTCTTCTAAGATTAAAAAAAGATCCCTTATTCTGCCTAATGTTTTCTGTTTACCTGCAGGCTCCCGAGTTACTAGCTGGTAATGGCAGTTATACAAAGACTGTAAGTACCTACGCTCACAGTACCAATAGTATAACGATAACGATATGGAAAGTAAATGTGATCAATCCCATTCATACACTGCAGTTCTAACCATTCTTACATTAACAATCTGTACAAATAGGTCAGATCTGTACAAATGTATGGTGCCCGCCCTTCCGATTTTAATGTTTAATGTCTTTTTCTTCTAAAAAGGGGGGTCACAGGCACCCCAGGACCCCCCTAGCTATGCCCCTGACAATATAATATGTATTTGTATGCTGCAATGGATGGCTGCACTGCAGTCCAATGGTATTACGCGAAAAAAATGTTTAATTCATATGTCTGTTCTATATGTCAGGTTGACTATTGGAGTCTTGGTACAATTGTATTTGAGTGTATAACTGGGCACCGCCCTTTTCCAGACTTGTCTCCAGTGCAATGGTAAATATAACTCATACACTTAATTAAACAATGTTTAGTTAATAATCACATGATTGATTACAAGTACAGCCATCCAGTTTGTGCACACAGTTATTGTCTGAACGTTTTGAAGATTTCAAGTACTATACTTGTCATCAAATGCCCCTTGGGGAGGGATAACGTTACACCGTTGACTAACTAGTCATGCCACGTGATATCTGACATGTGATAGCTTGCAGGCAGTCCTATATTTCAATATGTCTAACCTACAGGCAAGGCAGCAATCAAATGAATACCCCCACAGGATGAATTACAAAATGAAACTCAGTAACAGTACCCAGTGAGTGCACAAAGCTGTTCAATTGCCACCCCCTCCCCCACTTGCTTGTTGCCCTAGTAAGGACTGTTGTTGTTCACTTTTTCAACCTGCAGGCACATGGAAATAAGACAGAAGTTGCCAAAAGACATCCATGCATTTTTTGATGCATCAGGTAGGATTTAGTAGTCGTATTTAAAAGGATGTATTCTAGACGGATATATTGATTTGTTTTTCAGCACATCGATGCACTGCCCTAATATGGTCATTGGAATGCCAATAGCTGTCTTCTGTACATGACAGATATCCTGTGATATACGTCGTCTGAGAGAAATTATGATGGGTTGAGCTCATAATACACAAAAGTAATGTTTTTCGTCTGATTTAGCCAACTCGGGACTGTGTCTCTCGGCGGCTAAGTATCAGACATTATTATTCAGCACATCGATGCACTTCCCAAATATGGTCATTGGAACGCCAATAGCTGTCTTCTGTACATGACAGCTATCCTGCGATATCCGTCTCTGAGGAAAATATGATATTTTGAGCTCGTAAATAATACACAAAAGTCATTTTTTTCGTGTTTTTTTTTGTGCTATCGATGTGCTGAATAATAAAACCATTATATCCTGCTCGATTTTGCAGAATATCGTCTGATTTTAGCCAACTCGGGACTTCGTCCCTCGTCGGCTAAGTATAAGACGATATTCTGCACAATCTCGCAGGATAATGGTTAAATATTCTGCGCAATATCGTAGGATAATGGTTAAATATGTGGATATATATCTAAGCTTTGACTAGATATTTCACCCTATAAACAGAGGAAGGAAGGGGTATAGAGTTCGGAAAAGTCAATGAAATAGTCTAGAATTTTATCTCTCCTAAATAAATGCTCATGAAATTTAAATTGACTTGTAGGCTATCTGAAGTTCTCGGATGTCTTGCCCACTCCTAATTCTTTGTCAAGGTAATATGAGTTGAGCCAAGACTGTGTCATGTACAATGTTGTTCGGAAGTAAAATAAATGATTCAATTAAAAATTACATTCCATTTACGTTGTTATTATAGCTGTTTCAGGAGAAATTTGTCACTCTGCTGCGGTTACTTTTGCTGTGGGATTCCACAGAAAGAGGAGGAAGAATTCTCGACAGCGGCACTAGAGAATGCTTTGAGTTGATAAAAAGAATTCTAAAAACTCAGGTTTGTACATGGCTAGACTGCAAAACAATCACTTTTATATCGCGAACACCCTCAATAGGGAGAGAGAATAAACAACAAAAACGTTTTGAAACATTCGCGCTAAAGATTTTTCTCTCTCTTTGCGGATAAATTGTTGTTGAATAAAAGTTCACAAAATGTTGAATTGCTTTATTTATTTTTAAAGTCTTACCTTTCCATCATTCCCACAGGCTGTCCAAATCTTCTGTGTATCAACCTGCTTTTTGCTTTCATATGAAGTACTAACAAGGACAACGTAAGAATACCGCCAACATCGTTGTTTTTGATTCACATTTTCAAGACATTCGTTCATTTGGGGTTGTTTTGTTCTACCATTCAATTCAAACCATCTGAGCCAATCACCTGCTTCGCCTTGTGCAGTCACCTGGCTTCCTTGTAGAAAACCATACAAGTGTCGCGACGGAAACGAGGCGACTGCACAAGGCGAAGTTTAATATGAGTTGCTTTGGAGGTTAACTAAACTAAATAAACAAGGTTTGCGAGTGACAAAGCAGGGCAAACAGAGCAGCTTCACGCAAGATAATTTTGTTGACGTTCAATGTTTGACTAAATGAAGAGTTTTAAACCAAATTTTGGGAATGTGGTCAAATTCCTCTGCGAAAATCACTAGAGCATTTATTTCACTGCTCTGGAGTTTGTATTCAAAGACAAACTCTGCCCCGATAAATTCTTCCAAAACGTTAGAATCTTAGGAAGAAATAACGTTTTTTGTTGAAATCAAACTTTCATTTCGAACAGAATTGAGGAACATCGTTGAAGGCGACTGCACTCAAAGGAATGCGATCACGTGCGCCCAACTTTTCATTTGCAGACAGGAGACTTTTCAGAGCCGTTATCACTCTACCTGTTTTGCGGTAAAATAAATTCCTGCTGTCCAAATTGTTGTTTCAGTATATCCGACATCAAAGTAAAGATACAAGAAGAGACAGGGATCCCGTGGGACAGTCAGGAACTCCTCACAGCAAACGGCGATGAACCAGGCAATGGCACCTTAGTTACACATCACCTTGACAACATGGTAGGTAGACTATGAGCGATTGTCAATGAAAAATGAGAGAAAAATTCCCTTTTTGGGGCACGTAAAATTGTGACTATTGAATTACAATAATGTATTATTTTTTACTTAATTTTTTATGCTTATATTTTACAGGAAAGTGAACAGCAATTGTTGTTCCTGTTTTCGCGGTCTGACAAGCCCTTGTCGCCTGGCCGAGCTATCTTCACTCTCTCTTCCACAGTACAAGCAATAAGTAGGTGTTTGTTCTTTAATACTGTTAGAGCTTCAACGTATCTCGCAAATGTCAGCTGAACGTTTTTCCTTCAAGAGTTGTTTCTTCAAGTTGGAAAAGTATGTTCGTGAATGGGAATTATTTAATTACTTCATTTACTCGTTTCTGCGGCCGAAAAATGCGAAATCCAAATTGCGACGTACAGTCGCCCTTCCAAAGTTTTCTTAAAGATAGAAAGAATACTCAGGGGAATGACACGTGATCTGAAATGGGTAAACGTTACGCCCAAGCCGCGGAGGTCTATTAGCTGATGGAGTATCAAATTTCGTCACCAATGTGGTGTTAGGTATCAACATTATCTAGTTGCGAGCTGGCGGCTTTTCTGCATGTTGGGACCTTCCTTGAACTGAAAAACTCACCTGTATTATGTAACTTTTTTGCAGTTACTGAACCAGGAACCCTCCTGCCCTTTGAGGTACGATTTATTAACTTAAACTTACATCCAAGATCTAAAAACTCAATGTTTCGCAAATAAACTTTTCTGTTCTTTTTCGCCAGTCTAACCAACTATACCAATCAGGTCCTTGCCCTGTTTCGCCTAGTGCAGTCGAATGGCTTTTCGTCCCTACAGAAAGCCAGTCGACTGCACCAGGCGAAACAAGGCAAGGTCATTTGATTGGCGGAACAGAAAAACCCAATAATATAACCCTATAATGAACATATGATTATTTGGCCCCTGATTGGTTGGGTGTTGACTTCGCTCTAATGTTGCAATATTCATTATCAACATCGCATAATAATCGTAGTTTTGTAACCATTTTACTAGGAGCTCAAAAAGGTCCAAGGAGAAGCATTGCATTTTTGTCATACCCAGAGGGAAAGCTACCAACGGCTTTTACAGTCTCACCGTGTTGCTCTGTAAGTAAGCTATGATGTAAAGTACGATATGATGTATTACAGTTGTTTCTGGTAACACACGACCCAGTGCAAAACATCAAGTGGGCTTTGGGCAGTTGGGCATTTCTGCGTAGTCAATCAAGCCGTATGAGCAAATTAGATCCTTGCCCAATTTCGCCTAGTGCAGCAAATAGTCCAGTTTCGAATTCTCTAATCTACCGCTGAATAGGCATCAAAGGGGCATAAATACAGTGGGAGCCTCGATTTGAACCCGAAAGTTGCGAATACCAACGAGTCCAAAAAGCTTCATCAGTTTTTCGTCGGTATTCACAACTTTTTCTACTTCAAACCGAGGCTCCCACCGTATTTATGCGCCGTCGATGCCTATTCAGCGGTAGAGTAGAGAATTCGAAACTGGACTATTAGCTTGTACCAAACAAACTTGTGGGGTAGCGATGTCCAGCGGATGCTCTGTATAAAATATTTTGACCCCAGCCTAGTCCCTGGCGTTCTGATTGGGCTTCCTGTGGTCACCGGTAATCTTTGAGCGCCCGCGCACATCAAGCGGTTTACCTTCTCATTGCATACAAGGAACGTCTTAGACCAGGCTGATTTGACCCCTGAAAGATACCAAAAAGGGCGTGGTCGAATTTCCAGGCTTTCCAAGTTGCAATCACACGTGATTGCAAATTCTTCTGCATAGCAATAACAAATGAGTAAAGGACACCCTGAAAGATACCATATTTTGCACGAAAAAAATTACTGTTTCGCTTCTAGTACCGCTAATGCCTGGTGCACACTAGCGACATAACGACATAAGAGCGCGCTCTCTTATGTTCTTATGTACAAGTGTGAACATCGCGAAATAACAACATAAGATCGATATAACGACAAAGACATAACGACATAAGAGAAAAAACATCTTATGTCGCTTATGTCGTCAGCGTTCACATTAGACCCTTATGTCGTTATGTTGTTATGTCATTATGCTCTTATGTCGTTATGTCGTTATGTCGCTAGTGTGCACCGTCGTGATGTCTATGTCGTTATGTCGATGTTATGTTGTTATGTCGGATGTTCACACTTGTACATAAGAACATAAGAGAGCGCGCGCTCATAGAGGATATTACACGCGCGAGTGAGTAAAATATTGTTTTTGACACGAGAAAATAAAATCCATATCTTCAAGCCACCGTGTAATGTTCTTTTTATTATATGGATAAGAATTGACATAGCGGCAAAATATAACAAATTGAACAACTCACTTGGTAAAGTCGAAAGTGTTATTTGTGAAATGCTCCTCAATCTTTCTGATTCCCAGTGTCGTTCAAGAACTAATTTCCCTTTTTGTGTTGCTGTAGCTTTCTCTGCCATAGTTGAAATAAGGTTTTTCTCTTAAGAACTAGAACAAAACATAGTTTTGTGGCTTAAAACTCGTGTGAACGAGCGAAGATTTCACTTCAGACGAAAGTGAGGAAACAACACTGCAAACGGGCACATCCGGGACACTCGGTACATAACTTTTTCATATTTTCACGAGTGAAGATATGGAAAATACGAGTGTTTTAGTTTCCGGTAAAACACTGGCATCCATATAATAAATGTCGTTATGTCGCTAGTGTGTACCAGGCATAAAAGATACCATAACTCAACATAACTCAGTGTCTTTATATGCTGCCGATTTTTATCACATTGTGTACGGCCACTGAGGAGGACTTGTCGAAAGGCCTTTGGATGATTGTAATAAACGTGGAGTTGTATCGCGTTGTTCTGATTTGTTTATTTCTATAAAAGATACCACGGAGCATCCCCGACCAAAAAATTATGGGAGTAATTCCCCGGGCTGACATCCTCATTAAACGTTCCAGGAAGCATGTGCTGAAGCTGAATGCGCGGTTGTGTCAACTGAAGCAGATTCTGTCCAGTGATTTGCTGCGTCTACAGGAACGGGTCATTTGTATGAAGGACAGGTTCGTACTTCACAATTCCACAATAACAATGAGCACACTCCATAAAATGTTTACGCCTATTTGACTGTGAAACATCCTCTTAGCCTCACGGGTCGAAGTCACGCAACGCTCCTCCCTCGTTGCATGACTTCGGCCGTGGCCGAGAGGCCGCGAGAAGGCCGCGAGAAGTCTGTGAAATAATCTATACTTTTTGCGATTTGTCTTTTGAAATGTTCCCGCCCAAATTCTCGCCGCTATGTATCTGTTGGTGGGGAACGCTTCTGATTGGCTGATGTTCCCGCCCCAATCTCGCCACGATGTGTCTGTGTGAGTGGGGAACGTTTTGATTGGCACAGTAATCATCATCATCAGATCGAGTCTCCTCGGGGACAGATGGTGGCTTGCCACAACGGCCTATCCAACATTAGCGTCCGTAGCTCGCTAGCAGACTGCAGGCCAGTGTCACGCTTAAGGCTGTCTATGTAGGTCGACCGTTGACCACCCCGAGAAGCTCGACCCTGTGTGGGTTCCCAAAGAACCAAACCATGCGCTGCAACATCCTTGTGGCGCACGCAGTGACCCGCTAGGCGCAGTCTCCTCGACCGAATCTTTGTCGAGAGCAGTGGTAGACCACCGGGACATAAAGGATCACTGGAGGAGTAGCACCTTTCTGGATGGCTTTTGGCGTCCTAGTCTGGTCTCCCCATATCCAGCGTTATGCGACGCGTAATACACGGCCAATTCGTCATCAGCAAGTGGCCCTTCCATCTAGCCTCTCGCATAACAGGTAGACCGTTCGCTGTGGCTCTTCGCGCCGTCCCTAGTCTTGCAGAACGCGGCGGATCTAGGGAGACAACCCCGAAAAAAACCCCAACATACTGTTGGCAGACAGAGAGGAGTGGCGACCCCTGTCTTGTATCAGCTACAGAAAGGAACAAGTATGATGGCACAACACAACATAAATCCTATACGGCTCAGTAATGTTCCCGCTCGAAAGATAGGATGCACGCAACGTAAATAGAGAGTAAGCAAGAGAACGAAGTCTTTTTCCTTCCTTATCCATTAGAATGTTTGAGGAATCGGAAAGATTTAGCGGCTTTCCTACTCAGGCGAGGAATCGTTACGCGCCGTAGGAAACTTGTTGCCTAGAAACGCATTGTTAAGCAACGCATAAGCAACGCAAATCTGCAAGTGTGTAGCAACAGGAGTAAAGCCTTGGCGCATTCAAATTCTGAAAATGGTCATAATGTTATCTGCCTGAATGTTGGCCTTTGGTGATATGCTTACGAATTTCGCTCTTTTTCATTTCTTATTCCAGTTTGTACACGGATTTAGAACACTACGCTGATCTAGCATTGGCTCTTGGTGGTAGGTCCATGTCTTGTACTCGCTACTTCGCATCGATGCACACAAAAAGAGACCTCATCACACACTCGCAGCCGATTCTCCTAACACTGTCACGCGTGATAGGATAAGGGAATATTATCTAAAGTGATACTCCTGAATATACAGCCAGAAAGATACGGCGTGCTAATAATAGTGCTACAGTTGTATGACGTTATTGGTGTACTTTTTTGTTCCGTTCCGCCTGTAATGAGCCAACCGGGCAGGTATTTTTTGAATACGGTTTTCGCCTTTCGCTTCTTTTTCGAAGCGTCAGGGCAGTGGCTGTTACCAATCGAGGGGGTCTTTGATCCCCTGCGCCAGTGTCGTGGAACTCCGAGTTGCTTGTCGAGCCATATGATGTAACTAGAATGCATTGCTAAATATGTTCGTGTTTAGCTGTTTTTATGTCTCCTGACTTCACAGAGAGCGATGACCTTCTGCGCTCATGGAAAGAATCTGAAAGGCATGCAGGTCACTTACTTAAGGTAATAACTTTTGCCTTTTGCCTACTGTACCTTTGTCCCGCAAAGTGCTTAGTTAGCTGTACAATGGAACCAAAAATATATTTCACCTAATTTGCGCATTGTATGACAG
Source organism: Scolanthus callimorphus (assembly GCA_033964015.1). NCBI lineage: Eukaryota > Metazoa > Cnidaria > Anthozoa > Actiniaria > Edwardsiidae > Scolanthus > Scolanthus callimorphus. The sequence continues at coordinate 26,152,378 of CM066918.1, read as the reverse complement.
ACAGACAGATATACAGAGACACAGGTTTTTGGTGACATATTTTTAGTGACCCGATGAAAATGAAAACAATAGACGTAGGCAATAAATGATGTTAATTAAACCGATTGAAGTGCAATTGGACTGAAATCATCGCTCGTTCGATCGCTCGTTCGACTTTGAAATCACGAGTATGATTTTAGACAAAATTCATGCAGAACAGTTTATTATATCCATTTTGATATAACATATTTTTGCACCAAAATCATCGTACAACAAACACATGAGTAATAGTGTACGCACTAAAAATAGAACGTTATACACGCTCGCGTTTGTGCGGAATGGTGACCTATATATACACGCCAATCAGATTATTATTATCGTTGATATCTTCTCAGGTTGATGTGAACTCCTGCGAGAAACAAGTCTCATCTCTACAGAGTCACGTGATGGATCTACAGAGAAATCCCAATGGACATGCGCAAAATACAAACCTTATGGATGACATGTAAGCAGGGAATACATTACCGCGGTTTTCATAATTCTGCGAACTCTGAAGCTACAGTCAAACCGTGTTTACTAGCTTCCTTCGAACGCACAATTAACAATTAGCAACCACAAACATTACTTGGTGGTTTTGCGAAAGCTACCGGATTGCTTAGATTCAGAGTTCACAGAATTATTTATACCACAACGCGCGCGTTTCTCGAATTCTGATTGGCTCTCAGCCATGGGTACATACAAGTATGTACCATGGAACACCATCATCAACGCGTGCGCTAAAAAGAACCAACGAAAACACCGTTTGGGTGTTTTTATTTTTGCCTAATTGTTGTGGGATATCGGCTGCGCCTCGTGAGTCCACGATATTTTTACCACTTTATTACGTCATTCCGTGGTATACTCATGAGAGACGTGTAACTGGTGATGTAGGTCCAATATCTATGATTTATTTCATTCTATGTTTAGATACGAAGAAGCAACACAAGTCTACAGAGCCATGAAGCTAATGATGGCAAACAGTACAGGTTAGATTTAGAGCAGATTTCGTATGACTATGAAATAAATGCCGCGACAAAGTTGTGCCGCGCCGCGACCGTGACCGTGACCGTGACCGTGACCGTGACCGTGACCGTGACCGCGACCGCGACCGCGACCGCGACCGCGACCGCGACCGCGACCGCGACCGCGACCGCGACCGTGCCGCGACTATGCGATTTCATTCCGTATCTACAGCAGGCCAGGTTCCGTGCCGCGACCGCGACCGTGCACGTTTGACAGTCATACGAAATCTAATCTATCAATTAATAAACTTTTTCCCGGTCATCCGCAAACGCCTCATGCAAAGTCACAAGCTTACAAGGATGCAAAACAATCCTTTTCATAACATTGACCGGCCATTAATGAGTTGTTTTATTGTTTCAGCGTACGAGGCACGCGTTGGCGACTGTAGTAAAATGGCACCAGTTGTCAGAAGATGTTTGACCACGAGAGAAAAACTAGTTAGACAACTCTCGGCGCACCTTAGGTAGGGAACACTTTCTCTGTACTTTTATATTGTAAGATTTTAAAAATTGGTTCTCAAATAATATCAAGCTTAAACAAAGAAAGTCACAAGCGCGAAGAAGATTTGGATACGCGAACTTCCTTTGCTAAGAATTTTGAGACATTAGAAATGGTTCGTAAGCTACAAGATAAATCAGGACGTTAAACCGTAGGTCCCGTCTCTCACATGCACTACACTAACCGGAACCAGGGGGACGTTAAAGAACCACGGGGACGTCGGAAGTTGCCCATCCTCAGTGCAGGACTTACTAACCCACTCACTGACAAGGGACCTCGTAATTGGAGCCTCGCTCTGTGAGGATTTCCCGGCCCTCGGGCAAAGCTAAATAAATAAATACTCGACAGTGTGTTTCATGAGGAAAAAGCACCTCGAAGTCGGATAAAAAACGTGGCTATGCAAAAAAATAAGATAATGAATTACTCGTATATATGTCTTACATCACAACAAAGTCGACAGGTTCGAATGACACCCTTTTAGGAAAACAACAACAACAACAAAACAAAGCAGCAGTACAGACGTGCACATGAAAGGCACAAAAGTTTGAGTTAAACTTCCAATGCGTCCGGAGGTGGTACCGTTTGTTTATATCGATACCTTTGCCTTCATGCTTGCCTTTTTACAACTGTTTCAGCGACCCAGTCAGTGCGTTCAAAATATCGAGTGAGCTTTTTGGGTTTTCTGCAATTTCTCCTAGTGCATGCATAGTGCAGTGAATTGGCTTCTATATCGCGACAAGTCTCGCAAGGGAAGCCCAGCGAATGCACCAGCGAATGCAATGGGCAAGGATCTGAGTGGCTCACACGGATTGCATTGTTTGACAACGCACAAAACCCCACTAACGGCGAAAGCCGAAACTCCACGAGGCTGACGTACATGAAACGTCATTCAAAACAAAATAAGAATACATGCTTATCTAAAGGAGTTGTTCCGCGTAAGAACGTTAGAGATGCAAATGAAGCGAGCCTTTTGTTTCAATTGATTCTGGTCAATCGGAAACAAAAGGCTCGCCTCATTTGCACCCCTAAGGTTTCTACGCGGAACAACTCCAAAGATTCTGAAGTAGAAGTGACAAATGCCATCTTGATTTTTGAACGTATTTTTTATGTACAGTCGTGTGGTACAACTAACGAGAAAAATACAAGCCCTACTGCCAGATCTGGAAACTACCCGAGAGGAGATTGAACGAAGAAGACAACAAGTTAGCCAGGTTAGGCCAACGACAAGTAATTCATATATAATAATCTTATCGTAATCAATTAGCGCCTGTTCATAAAATGGTCGTGGTTTGATTTTGCTTTTTCTGTTCCGCATTCAAACCATTGTCTTGTTTCGCCTAGTGCAGTCAACTGTGTTTTCGTCGCGACAGAAAGCCAGTCGACTGCCAGTCGAAACAAGACAAGTACCTGTGATTGTTTGACTGAGACCTCGTTCACACGAGACCGGTACAAAACCGGACCGGTACAATTCAGCTACGGTACCGCCTGTTCACACGGTACCGGTACAATTCTGGCACGTTTTGTAACGGTGATCACACGGGACCGTGCACGCCTTACCGTGCCAAAATCGGTCCGGTACCACAGGTCCCGTGTGAACGCGCGACGGTACCGAACCAGAATTGTACCGGTCCGCGCGATTTTTTTTATTTACGCCCACTTTATGGCACTTAGAAATTTTTTAAGGGAAGTTATTGAGAAAAAAGGAAAAAGTATTCATGGTGGTGCGAACCCTCAACCCTGTGTAAATTACCTATTCATAACCCAACATCTTACACATGAGCTACGAGAGAGTTCGCAGGTCAACATCCTAGAACGAGAATATGTGAATCATAATGAATATTTATACTATCTAGCCGCCATCTTGAAGTGGGCGTAAAAATAAATTCGCCCGGTCCGGTTTTGTACCGGTCTCGTGTGAACGGGGACTGACTGAACAGAACCCCAAACCCAAAGCGACGTTTGAAAATGCACAGCGCAAAACAGCGACTTATCTGTAACTAAAAAAAAGTAAGAAATCAAAGTCATTCCAGTTGTAGTTAGTGCGGCCGTCATAAGTGAATCCTGATTGTTTCTAATGTGATCGTTAGCTGCGCCATCGAATAATGCGCTGCGAATAATGAGAGCTGAGATCTTCTCCATCCATTCGCCAGACCGGCTTTATTAACCTCATAAAATCACTCGTACGAAATAACTTGTTTTTACTGGCTAATAAACCCAGTCAATTTAGCGCAACCTAATTAAGTTCGACGTTTAAATGCAGCGCTCTCATTTTATTCACTCAGATGCAACGAAAAAGGCAAGCTGATGTTTGGGAATTATTGCGACGGAGGGTAAGGCGTCTAGTCCTTTTTGAAGCTCCTTTCATTTCTCTACATACATTTCAAGCGGTTTTTGTCCATAATTTTAACCGATACTAAAATAACAAAGGCTGTAAATTGCAAGAATAACTTCAGAGCGAATCAACTAATAATAAAACTAACAAAAAAAAAACACACATACAAAGGTACAGATTAACAGACAGACGGAATTAAAGCGAGAATTCTGCGTTTTCATAATAATTACCAAGACTGATGCACAACTGTTTCTTCCCACAGGCAACTAGTTCAAATGCATCAGCAATGCTCAGCTCATCTGATTTCAATCAAGGTACATCTTACCACCAGTGGCACCCAACGCGAAATTAGTGGAAAATGTGTTGAATTAGTATTACTAGGTGTATTTGAACTTTTAAACGACAGACAAGGGTATGTTTGTTTCCCCTATAGTTTGTTTATCTGTTCGGATTGCTAGCTGTGAGTCGCTAAAGATCTTAAAAATTCTAGGGATCAAAAACAGTTTTTCCGAAAATGCCAGGTAAAAAGGTATTTCACCGAATGTCGTTGGGTACCCCTGTTCCATTGGAATTAGCTTTATGCTGGAGCAGTCTCTACAACTTCTGGCATCAAATAAAATACCTTAGATATGGACTTATTTTGTAGTGATTTTTATGGCGAGGACAGCCGTTTTCTAATGTGGATTTATTTTTGTAGTGGTTTTAATGTCGAGGACAGCCGATTTCTAATGTGGACTTATTTTTGTAGTGGTTTTAATGGCGAGGACAGCAGTTTTCTAATGTGGACTTATTTTTGTAGTGGTTTAATGGCGAGATAGCAGTTTTCTAATAAACAGAAGCATCCATGACATGGAGAGGTGAGTTTCGGTACCGCCAAGATTTCATTAATATAAAACCCAGCATACGCCTAATATTTCAAGTCCACAGGCTCGGGATCAGTAGGATAGACAAGACAAACCAAACGTTACGCTTAGGAACTAGCACTTAAGAACTGATACGCTATAACTGAAAAAACGTTTTTCATGATGTGCACTGGGGTAGACGCAGTGGCAAGCTTTTCTTCTTTGAACTTAAAATCGTTTATAAAAGTTTCATTTTAACGAAGTCTTCGTCTCTTGTGCGCATATGGCCGGTCAGAAACAATGTCAGCCATCCTTCCGGCAGTTGTTTTTGGCCCTCACGTGTACCTCAGTTGTAGCAATCAGTTATAGCGTGGACTTAAAAACAGTCTACCGTTAAACCCCTCCTAGCCTGCGAAAGCCGACACCACTTGGCGCTCGTCGAAAGAGACTCTCGCTAAGAGGCGGGAGTCTATTTCGACGAACGCTAAGTGACGTCGGCTTTCGCAGGCTAACCCCCTCCGCGCCCAGCAGTTATGTATCGCGCTGTGCATTATTCTCGATGATTTTATTTATTTATCCTTTAGACTCGCTAATGTCCTGAGTTCAGTCAAGATGGAACAGGAGCTCACCTCCATCAAGGTATACCACAAATTTCCCCTCCTCTCCCCTTCCTTACTAACGAGCTTGACAGATTTTGAAATGAAAATGACTCCCGCTCTTGGCCCAGTAGCAGCGGGCCCTGTCAAAAGGGTTTCCCCTGACAGGACAGACCCTGACTCGTCCCCAGTCGCGTGTACTCGCAAAGGATCATGGACCAGTTGATAGACGCGAAGGCTTCTGGACCGATAGTCTGCGCGCGAGAAGTACTGGCGTCAGAGAAACTAGCTGCCCCCAGAGACATTATTACGGGAAAAGAGAAATATATTTTAAGAATATTGTAATAAAAAAATCTAAGTGAATTGAAAAGTGACAGGGGCGGCGGAGCACCCTAAAAAGGGGGGGGGGGGGGGTGCCGAAGAGGCAAAAAATGAAATGGAATGTCACAATGAATGTCACAATTGTAATCTTAACCCTATGTTCTCTGAGCCTAATGGCTGATTGCATTTTTGAACCGCACCGCCGGGGGGTTGAGGACTTCCCTTAAAAAGACCCCTCCCCTGGAATTTCCACTCGTGAAACAAAACCCCTCCCTGGAATTTCCATTTTTTTCTGGCAAAATACCCCTAGAAAATCTATTTTTGGTTAAAATGTCCCTGGAAAGTCAAAAAGTGAACCCCCCTTGTCCGCCGCCTATGAGTGAAGTGAAGTTACTGTTATTTGCAAGAGAGTAAACGGACGTCGTATGTGAAAGCACATGTATATTGTCGGGGCTGGAAATCGGGAGACCGTTTGATTTTTCCCTTTCCACTGCAGGCATTTCAACTGTACAATATCTTTCAGCCTTTAGATTGGAGTTTTCTCGATCCAGATGGCTGAGGGGCCCTGATGAGAACAATGACCCCATCATCTACCAATGCGGGGTGATCATCGAGGATAGATGGGGTGACCGTCCTGGATATGGGCAGCAGCCGCGCGTTCGTAATATGCTTCCATGTGCACAAAAGCTCGTCGTACAACAAAACTTAGGTCTACTTCGCGTTCATGGGGCGTTTAGGAAGGACAGAATATGAGAAAATAGATGGGCCAAGTTTATGGTTGTTCGAACATGTTGGAACCCTTTCTCTTGCGGTCATAAACTCATTTTCAGTTTTTTAATCTTTCACTTTCAGTCTTACATAGTTGGCTTACTGCCAAGACTTATCTTGTACTAGACGAATTGGCTCCGAATAGGGAATTGTTTGTAGATATATTCACAAATGTTCGCTGTTCTTTATGTGAAAATGGTATACAAACGTATTTTATTATTTAACAATATGTCTGTGTGAATTATATGATATGTTGTATAGAATGTGACGATGTTTGTCACTGTATTTCAGTTTTTAGGCGTAAATAATGACTAGTAAAATACACGTACAAACTTTCGATTTTCGTTGTTTTGTAAAACACTACATTGCAGGACGTATATCGGGCTTGCGCCGCTATAAGCCATAGTTCTATGCTATAACTAACTGAACTAAGTTCATCACATCACATCGCCCGCAACGGCGTGCACATATGAAATCTGCTCTATATTCAGGGGGAAGGGGAGGGGGCTTCTAGTCCCACCGGAGAACACCAGGCGAGGTCATGGCTAAAAGGGATAACTCAAGAAGGACCTTATTAATAATTCATAGGATAAACAATAGAACGAAGCTACATGACATAACATGGCATATGTAGGTTCGTTCTACCGTGAAGCCTATGAATTATTAATCAGGTCCTTCTGAGTTAGCCATGACCCATGTGAAGGCTTTCCTCCCACGCTTTCGCGCGTGATTCAGCGGTATCTCTCTAGCGCATGCGTACTGCACTCGTTACATAATCCAAGATGGCGGCTGCGTGCGCATTTCGGTTTACAGATGTCGGGTTTTCATGAAGAAAAGTTTACTAAATCCAGGAGCAGTTGCAGTGTGTCGCTTGTTTTCCGATAGAATAGTAGATCCTCCATACCTTGGTCCATCAATACCCAACTACCGAGTCCGGGAAGACGAGAGCATTGAGATGAAAAGAGCAAGGTTGCTCTACCAAAGCCGGTCGGTACTTGTCAGAATGGAAGACAGATTTCTTTCATTCTTTCATTTCTTTTGAACGTAAAACCGACAGGCAACTGTGCTGGACCCATGTCCAGTTCTAAATGTCCAAAGAACAGCTTAAATAACTTGAATATTTCATGGGAATGGGATCAATGTACAATGATAAAGGATAAACACTGATGTGCATTGCATTTTGAATTGTGTGTTTCCAGAAAATATCCCCCCCCCCTCCCCCCCACGGAAGGGTGTTGAAAAGTGAACACCCCCTTTGGAATTCCAATCCCTTCCGTCGGGGGAGTAAGTAAGTAAAGTAAAGCTTTATTTATCCACGGTAGATCCTTCAGGTAAAGACTATAATAATACTCGAGAAATCTATTTATAAATATTAGAAAGATAAAAAAATACTACAAATATATAAATATATAATATGAGAAAAAAATTATTAATAATAATAATAATAAAATAAAAATAAAATAACCTGCTTTTCAAGGATGCCGTGTCACTTAGAGGCTGTGCATGACCCCATATTTAAATTTAGTTAGCGATGGAGATCGCCTCAATTCTACTGGCAAATCATTCCACAGTGCCGCTCCACTGTAACTAAAGCTTCGTTTGCCATACTCAGTACGAGGAAGTGGCACCGTTAACTTGTTTTCAGAGTTCCTTAAATTATAACAAGAATTGTCTTGCCAGGAGAATTTGGAATTGAGATAGCTCAGAGTAAGGTTATTGAGTGTTTTGTACATAAATAGTGATTTAGTTACTTTGCATTGATCACTCAATTGAACAACCAAGCTCTTGAAATAGCTTATCAGCACTGGTATCGTAGCTAGAGAAGGTTATGATACGTGCAGCACGATTCTGGAGCTTATCACTAAGGCCCCCGGCACAGTCGCCCCAAACAGTACTACAATAGTCGAAGTGTGGTGGGACAGTACATTGTACGTAGTAAGCAGACCGATTACGTTTAATGGCACCAATGCCAGAAGAAATCTTTTTAGATATTCTATTAATATGTTCCTCCCAGCCAAGATTTTTATCGATCATGACACCAAGTGAGGATATACCAAAACGAATCGTGGACACTGGTTTTTAGGATAAACAGCCACATAGACTGCTAGCAGCCCCTACTTTGGCGCATTTCCCAGAACACAAGCGCGAACCCCAGACAAAGAGCGAATGCCAGAGGAGCGCCGAAGGTATGACAATGGCATGAAGTGCTAAGGCGCGAGAGTCGCCAAAGTAGGGACTGCGGTAGACCATTGTTTGGCATGCATTTCCGGAGTAGAAAATCAACTCTCCGATCCTGCATTCTGATGGTTGAATGCTCCTCGCGTGTGAAATAGCTTTCATCAATGAGCCATAAACATGAATAACGTTCAAGGTGTCGACTGACGAGGGTCAGATGCAAGTGTAACACACTCCTACTTTTTAATACTAACCGGTGTCGTGTCCAAGGTCAATATATCTGCTTTGCTTGACGATTGCGTGAAAGAACACAAGTTTGTTTCAAATTCGTTGTAGGTGAACTCGTAGCTGTGAGGCGCTTGAATTGATTCACCGTGGGTTCAATGCATGGTGGCGAAGGAACTTAAAGCACTTGCGCTACAAATTTTAGTTACGCATTTGATCTGTTGTTGATCTGTTCTAATGAGAGGAACTCCAGGAACTTCAAGAGAGAGATATGCGGAGGACTGTTTGGGTCCTGGTGTTGATTTATTTACCGACTTTTGCTTATAATTCTGTTTTGTGCCACTCACTACAAGACTACAACCACAAGTCGGATAAGTCGAACTGCTCTGCTTTGCTGACTTCTCTGGTTTTGTCTGTTTTTCTTGTGTAGATCGCACGCTCATGTTTTGACCATGGCTATATACTCAGAGTAACGCGTGTGCTCGACTCTCAAAACATCATGTAATTTGAGTCCATCACTTAATGCTCTACTAGAAAAGGTCAGGGAGTTGCCAAAAGAATTTGACACATTTGTTGACAAGTTCTGTCAGCTGTTTCATTCAGAGATTAACTGAGGCGGGGGTGCGAATGATAAGTCATGATAGATCATGTCAGCTAAAAGGGCGAGCCAAACAATGGTCTGTCTGCAGTCCCTACTTTTGGCAACTGTCGCGCCTTCGGCACTCGCTCGCGCTCGGCACTTCACGCCATCGTCGCACCTTCAGTGCTCCTCTGGTGTTCGTCGGGGGTTCACGCTCGCTTGGGGTTCGCGCTCCCTTTCTGGGAAACACACCAAAGTAGGGGTTGCTAGCAGTCTAACAGCCATACTTACCACCCTGGTTATGCCAAATGGTTCAATACATTGCTTGCAATTTTTTTGGTACTGGGCTAACACGAGAATTCCCTTCTTCTTAGTTTCTCCAATGAAATGTATGTATATGTTTCCCATATTGCATACCAGAATTTAATGCCCTAGAACTCCATTTTTTTGTTCTCTATTCTCTTTTGTTAGGGTCAATTTTTGCCACTCTTGTAATAGTGCTGGAGCCTTATGGTGCTCCTGGCCTTTGCAGCTTATGAAATTTTAACCATGTTCAATTTGACCCTTTTGTTTTCAGAAAAAGAGGAATGCTTGAGAATGGCCTGCTCCTCAGTACATTTGCTGATAAATTCCTGGATTCATTTGATCAGCCAATGTTGGAACAGTATGACAAATTGATCAATCAGCCAACAAATGACTGGGACTTGTATTACTGGATGACAGAAAACCAACCAACACCAGAAGAATATGATTTCCCAGTAATGGACATGATGAAAAAACATGCTAAGAATGAGGACAGAGATGTCAGGTTACGGCAGCCTGATTTGAAACTTGAAGTAAAGGAATAAACAAAGGAACGAAGAAACATAAAATGAAGCAGGGATCCAGCCTCTCCAGTTTTAGTGGGACACTGAAGGATTCCACCCCTGCCTCCCTGGCAGTGGCATACATAGCCTATAGGACTGCAGGCATGGGACTGCAAAGTTTTTGGAGTGGCTTTGGTACAAGTACTGTGTACTGCATTCAAGTGCTAGGCCTGTAGATTTGCAAAATCCTTTTTTGGCAAGTTTTTATACATTTTCACTAAACCCTCCACCCCCCCCCCCCCCCCCCCCCCCCCTGCACCTTGCCATACAATCTTATCAAGTATTATGCTTACTATATTTCTACATTTTAGTGGATGAAATAAAAAGATTGAACTGAAACTTACTTTAACTGTACTTAAGCAGAACAACAACGTCACAAAAATTAATGAACTACTTCATTATCCTAACATTTGTGCGAACAAGACTGAAATACAGGTCACAAGTTTTGAAGCTGCAGAACAGGCAGGTCACATGGACAGCATTAGCTTCTGAACTTTGGCAAGCGCTACCTCTAAAACTAAAAAGTCTTAACACAGTCACTTTTAGCACAAAAGTCAAACAATATTTATTACTTAGACAAATTGGTTCCTGACTCTACTTTATCTACAGGATTTTACTCTTCTTCTTCTCTCTCTATCCCTCTCTTTAATGCTTGCATTGCTTGCTTTGTGTTTTTCTATTATTAAGTCCATTTTGATCTATGTGATTTTGCTTTGCTCCTCGCTTTTAGCATTTGTGTGTAGTGAGTGTAAGCTACGGAAAAAATAAAACTTGACATGCCTAGTGCTAAACTAGAAAACCTATTGGTTCATTTTGGCTCTAGCATTTCCTTACAATTATCTCTTTATTTGAAAATGAAATAAAATATAAAAAATTCACGACAAAAAAAAAGGAAAATATAGATAATTAAAATGGAATGTAAAAAAATATATATATTAATTAAGGAAATGCAAATAAAGTATTCAACTGACAGCAGAGCCTTGGGTCTGCCGCCAATGTTTTCTGTAAACTCAGATCTCCCACCTTGCCATACATTGTCGCTTATGTGCCCCCTCACTTAAAAAAATATGTTCCGCCTCCCATGGGTCAACTTGTATCACCATGGCAATGTAACATACAATAGAGTCCTAAAGTGATGACGTCACAAAAACAAAATTTTCGATTTAGGGAGCATTCATAATTTATCTAGAGGGGGCCTATGATGATTTCCTAATTTTTTTCTTTTCATTTTTTGAAGCCCCCCTGATGATCTCAGGGTTTTTATCCTGACCCCCCTCAAGAGATGTTAATTAATCAAAGAAAAATATTAACCCCCCCCCCCCCCCCCCCCCCCCCCCCCTCCCCCCCCCTCCACTACAATACACCCTTAGCCATATTAAAGTCTTGTGATAGTCACTGATCCTGAAGATTGCTATTAATCTTATCCATTTTTTCAGAAAAAAAAAATGAATGTCCAGTTACTTTTAAATATAATCAGATGATAATCTTCCAATTCAGGAGTTTCTACCTACACACTTTTACCTAACTTAAAATTTATTTAATAACCTTATTAGGTTATTATGTGGAGGGGGATTAAAATGAAAATTTTAGCCTAACAGGTTCTAATACGCAGGTTTTTACTGTATTTTTGTATAATTTTTTCGGGGAAAAATGGTTGGCCCCCCTATGCTCAATGTTAATTTTTGGGGAAATTTTCCATAGCCCCCCCTAAATCATATTAGGAAAACCAGAGGCCCCCCTCAAAATCATCATAGCCCCCCCTCTATAAATTATGAACGCTCCCTTAGCAATATTTGTTCCTTGATTTCGAAAGGAATATCAATTGAAAGCTACACACCAAAAATGAGGTGAATCGGTTGAAACGCGACCGAGATATGGCCACTGAATACATAATTTTCTTTAACAAATCACTGTATTTTTGGTTCAGTTCATAACGTTATGAACTGAGTCCAAAATACAGTGATTTGTTAAAGAAAATTATGTATTCATTGGGCATAGCTCAGTCGCGTTTCAACTGATTCACCTCATTTTTTGCATGCAACGTTCTTCGAAGTTGGTCTTTCATTATCCGTGGACTAAAATCTGAAATTCAAAAGTTTTCAAATTTGTGACGTCACACTTTAGGACTCTATTCACTAGCAACCTTCCTTGAAAACAAAGATATAGATGTCAGAATTCTTTCAGACACCATTTTTCCAGTATGAATTTCTGGGAATAATTCGCCAAAGATTTGTGGCACATGGAAAAGCACCTGATGATTGAAATAAATAACATGATAAAATCTGGTATGACTTATTTTACTGGAAAACTAGGTGATAAAATCTGGTGCGAAGGGATAGATCAGAAACATATAAGTTGTTGAAAACTCCCTTATATTTCTGGGTGGATATAATGACTCTAAGGGGTCAGGATTTCTTTTTTTAAACATACGCGTCTGAAACCTGTGCTTCAAACATGCCGACGGGGACTGGGACGAGGTGCTGCGGATACCTTGAAAACACCAAGAAGTCCAAAAGAAGTAGTGTTGGCCGATATAATTGCCCTAAAAGTGGTCTTTTTGGCTAAAATGCGACTACAAAATGCTACTATCAAAGAGATAATCTCTTTATTTACCTGAAAATCACATCGGCTTTTAGTCTACACAAAAAAATCAAGCTAGAAAACCCCGTTGTTTACTTTATTTTGGCGCGAGCTATGGAAGATTTGAAATTGAATTTGAGCCAAAGTTCAAGCGACGAGGAAACAAATCATGGAGAAAATGCCGAAGAGCTAAACAAACGACCAATGGACACTGGATCCAGTTACTCAGCTGTATATGAATGTGCAGAGAAAGGCGATATACCTGCCCTGTCGAGGATTATTTCTGCTGGGAACGTAAACTTGAACAACAAGTCTGGCGGCCATGGTGCTTTGCGAACAGCTCTCCATGGGGCAGCTGGATATGGTCAGTGGAAGCGACCAGGATGCTTTTAAAGGTATGTAATAATGGCTTGATTCATTGTAATAATGGCTTGATTCATGCAGTATTCATAGTGGCCTCAATCTTGGTAGGTAGATAGATAGAGGTGGTGCCCTCAACTCCGACAGGGGGGGAGGGTATCCCTCATATAATGGTATACAGGTATGCACCACCCTATAGGGTATGGTTTATGTATCAGTCAATTCCAGCGACGACCATGCCCCCCCCCGGGACACCGTGGGGCATTTGCACACCACTGGGTTCCCTGGGGTGGGGAATCTGGAAAATTTGCTTGCCCCGGGGTCGGGATTTGTTTTTCTCCAGGGGAGGGGAGGTGGGGAATTTTGGTTCTCTTTCACAATCTTTTAGCGCGTTGAGTTTTGCGGAACTACAACACCAGTTCACTTCCCTGACCAGTTATAACTATCAATTGGCGTTACAATGTCCCAGTTACAGAAAATAACGTCACACAAAATATAATGCCGAGCATGGCCCGTATACACCACTCTAGTTTTGAGATTGAGCGATGCCGGGGACGACAAATGAATGGGGTTTGTAGCCAAATGGCTACAACCGAGAATGGCCGAGAGAAATTAGTGGAGACGTTTGTTGTATGTCACTACTATATTGCAATACCTTAGTAGAAGAAGAATTTCAATTACGACTTGAGACTGACGGATTTGTTTACTTGTATTTTGTCTCGTTTCAGAAAGGAGAAATCTAAAAGTATAGTTTAAAAACGAATTATAAATGCTCGGACAGAATAAATGGAGTTGAAGTTCTGAGCGGGAATATTTTGTAGGGAAGCTTTACGCAGTGTCGATGGAATCTTTGTCTTTTTCTGGTCCCGGGGGAGGGGCATTTGTCCAATTTTTGTCTTCCCCGCCGTGGGGTATTTTACACTTTTCCAGCCCCGGGGTGGGGAATTTTTACTTTTAATTTTAGAAATGACCAAAATCCGGGGGTTGCCCGGGGGGGGCATGGTCGTCGCTGGAATTGACTGATACATTATGGGCTCCTGAGGTCTATGGTAGGGTATCGCTTTTGTTGTTGTTGTCATTGACACTCCCTACCTGCCACGTGAGGGAGAATCTCAAGATTTTTGACCAAGTTGGGTTGTCAGGTATGACGTTGGGTATACAAAATGAGGATTTTTGGTATCTGATAGGGTCAGGTTTTGGAGACCTTTGCGGCACACCCGTACCTAAAAATCAGTGGAGTACCCACACTGTGTGTCCAGGCATTCTCTCTAAATTTTGGTGAATTAGTTGTGAATTATGAAAACTGATTGCCAGGGAAAAGCCATAACTGAATGTAAACCATTTTGTAATTCAGGATGCAAATTTGGGAAGCCCAAGAGATGCTTGAGGGGTAGCCGAGGCACTTTCCCACCCCTCTGGAATTTCCAAATTAAAAACATTTGGCTTGAGTCCGACCACTTTTTATCTAGCTGAAAATGAAATTCATTTCAGATTTTATATTAAATTTTGGATGGGGGCCTAAAAATTTAATAAAGCAACTTAAATAAATAAACTGTTTTGGTACAGGCTGGAGCAGATCCCCATTGTCAAAGTGACTCGGGCAGGACAGCACTTCATGAGGCGTGTGCTGGAGGCCATGTGCGTGTGATAAAGGAGCTTCTTGGTTACATGAATGATACAGACATTATAGATATTCACAAGCAAACTGCAGCACATGCTGCTGCATTTCATGGTGAGGTGGAGTGTCTGAGGCTTCTTATTGGCTTTGACAGTAATATGGACATCAAAGACAGAGATGGATGTACTGTTGCTCATTTGGCTGCAATCAGAAATCACCCTGGCATAATAAGGTACAACTTTGAGCTTAGGGACATCCAAATGTAACTGTGTGGCTTGATTTATCAGCTGAGTCATATATATCGAGCAAATTGCAAGTGTGATTCCAGAAATTATCTATACCACTCCATGGAGGGGGTCAAGACATGACTCCCCTACCCTGCTAGCAGAGGTTTCTTTCTGTCAGTCTTTTATTAGCTAGCAAAGTTAGTAGTAATCACGTGAAATACCAGACACACGAACAACTTAATGCTAGCTAATAAAAGACTGACAGAAAGAAACCTCTGCTCACAGGGCATGACTCCCCTCCTGCCCCCTTGGAATTTCCAGTGAAACATACAGTGATTGTAAGGAAATAAAAGGCATTGACAACCCCAATCCCACTCACCCCTCAGGAATTTCCTAATCCCTTCCATGGGGGATGTATGGACATATGGAATCACACAATTACATTTATGAGTCACCTACTAGATGAGTCAAGCTCTTGGGACCAATGTATATATTAATTAATAAATATTGTACTTGGCCAGTAAAAAAAGAACCTGTATGAAATGGAACTTCACATTCTGTGTAATTTTTTAGATGTCTGATTGAAGAAGATGCAGATGTCCATTGCCTAGATAGTGAAAGACGGACACCTGCTCATCATGCGGCAATATCTGGAGGGCTGGAAACCCTTAAAGTGCTAGCACATAATGATCTTGACGTCAACACCAAAGACACAGATGGGTGTGTCCCTGCTCATTATGCTGCAATGTATAATAGCCTGCCATGTCTTCAGTTTCTCATTTGCTCTGGACTGGCCAAGATTGAAGTAAGAGATAAGACTGGCAGAGGTCTCTTACACATGGTAAGCAGTTAGAAATCAAAAATTACATGCAGTGAATTAGAAGTTTATGTACTATATAGGCAGACATGAACAATAGTTTCTTGTTTTTCTTCTGTAGGCAGCAATCAGGGGTTCAACAGAATGCCTTCACTGGCTGCTTGAATGCAACTTAAATCCAAACATAAGGGATGGTGAGTAATGTGATGAAAGAAGGACATTTATACCGCAATTTTGTATTGAATTGTAAACCATGGGCACTAATTAGGAGTTTGTGTTTAAAAAAGTTACTTTTTCAGTGAAGAAATGATAACTTTTTAAATTGCTGTTATGAGATGACAGCCAATATTATAAGGAGGGTCCTGGAGGGGCTTAATTTTCTTGTGGTTCAAATTTTGTCCCATACAGTAAAAACCCGCATAAAAGAACATGTGGTTTAAGAACACTCAGGCTGAAATTTGGTCAAAATGGTACCTTATACATAAGAACATGTGCAGGCTGAAAAATGAAAATTGTTCTTGTATAAACAAATTGCTGCCAGTTAGATTCGAGTACAGTAACCCTGCACTTTGTGCTAGAGTACCCAGGAGATCAATCTGATATGCTAGACCATGCACACAGTTCTACAGCAGGAATTCCAGGGTAATTTAGCAATTGTTTTTGAGACTTGACTAATTGTGTTACTAAATGACTGTCACCTTTCTAGTGTATATGCAGTATTTGATGTTAAGAAACAACTTAAGAACACCTTAAGAACATTTTCAGGCTGATTTTACAGAAGACACCCAATATACAAGAACAAAATCAGCCTGATTCCCCAAAACACCTGTTCTTTTATGCGGGTTTTTACTGTACATGTACATCTTCTGTATTTGGTTTCAAAAAGGCCCTTGGCCCTCTCCCTGGGTATGCCCATGATTAATGTGCAGATTTGCAATTATACAACATGCACTCAGGTGGGCCATCTGTTTTGCCACCCTAAGTGTTTGCATACTGTATTGCAAATCTACATTATGAGGGTTGTCATCAGGTTGGGACTAAGGGCAGGTCAATTAAGACTCAGTTTGGGATTAGGAGTCATGATTTAAATGTTTTCTTTTGTTGTTGCTGTAGGCTCGGCAACTACCCCTGCTCACTATGCCGCTACTGGGGGGCATGCTGAATGCATCAGCTGCCTTATCAAGCACAATGCTGAGATGGATGCTCAGACTTCTCAAGGTCTTACACCTCTTGTTTTTGCAAAAAAGGCTGGCAAAGTATTTCCTTTTGAAAATGCAGGTAAGTCTCCTGAGTTTGCTGGCCCCCTCCTCTCATCCAAAAGACATGGAATAGTTCAACTGACAATATTAACCAGCTTCGATAATCGTAGAGTTCTGAGGTGCAGTGCATTAGGCCTGCATAGCAAACATTTCCTTTGGGTTTCAAGGTTAGAGAAATGGCTAGCAAATTTTTGGGCCATATTATTTCTCGTGGCAAAATCATCAAAAATCTGTCCTACTTTTTGACTTTTCTCTGACCTTAAAACCCCACGGAACGCTTGCTACGCAGGCTATGCAGTGCAGTGCAATGAAAAAAGGTATTTCCTAAGAATGTTTCCCAATAAATTGAGGTAATTATTTATTTTTTTGAGAAAAAAAAAACATGACGATGGTTTGTCAGAAGCTTACAGGTTTGAGGAAGTTGATCAATTAACGATATATATTTCTTTATTTGTAGTGTTATTTTTCTGAGAATTGTTTTGAGAACACATGACGATGGCTTCGCCAGAAGCTTACAGGCTTGAGGTAGTTTGTTATTTAACGATATATATTTCTTATTTGTAGTGTCTGGTGAAATCCTTTGTCCGTTTTGCGTGGCCAAGCAAGAAAAGATGGAGTATGACCTGGCCCACCAGCCAACGCGCGTGGAGAAGAGTATTTCTAACTCAGAGGCGGTTATCTTCTCAAGGGACTGCATCTGTTCACCAACAGATGACATAGAGACTGCTTCGTAAGTTAAGGTTACTGAGAACCTTCGCGGCACGTCCTTGGAAAAATAATCATACACCTCCTTAGTTTAACCAAAACATGTCAACCTATATATCGTTAGAAAGCGTAAAGAATGGACTAGCGGGCTATAGCAAATTTAATTTGTTTAGGGTTTTATTAAAACTTTGGGTGTGACATTTCAAGAGCTCACGCCGCCGAACTGCTTTTTTTTATTTTGCTTAGTTCAAAAGTTATGGAACTTTTAAATTTCGAAGGTCAAATTTTATAGAATTTTCACGCTCTAAAAATTTTCAACTAAACAAAATTAAAAAAACGTAGACACGGTTCGACGGCGTTGGCTCGTGAAAATGGCCCACCAAAATAATAATTCAATTAATCCTTTTAAAAAAATATAGTTATCAATAACTGATTTCTTTTTGCCATAGCCAGCTAGTCCATTCCCTGGAATTTCCACTTGCCCCGCGGATCTTGGGAAATTGGGCGCGAGGTCGGTGGCGCGGGAAGGCAGTTGCAAGTTCCGCCAACATAGTATTTTTTCCAACAAACATCTGATTATTTCAGCGTTGAAATATCAAGAGCTAGTGAGGCTTTAACCAATTCATGGTCTCAAAATTTGCTGTCCTTGCTTGCAAAGTAGATTTATGAAGAGAGCGCCGACTTTAAATTTAATTTGGCGGTAATTTTTCTTTTAACGCTCGAATACGGAGTGGATTGACAAAATGGACTTTTCTAGTTGTTCAAGACAGTTTTTTTATTCACTAGAACAAACACTGGAGTAACATCTCGAAGTCAAACAAGTCACAGCAAAACAGGTAAGTCTGCAGCCAAGATCGAGCAGGCAAGTCTGCATCCAAAGATCGAACCCAGAAGCCATTTGACCTCCCCAAGCGCGATCTAGCGACCAAATACTTCGGCGAGCATCTGTTCACACTACCTGATGCACTACGAAATCAATCAGCTGGAAAGAGGATTGGGAAATCACGAAAGAAATCACATTAAAGACCAAAAGTAATGACTAAGAATGACTGCGGGGAAGGCTAGGGCCTTCCGCAAACGCCGTGCCAGAGTCGCGCCGTCCTAGACTAAAAAAAATTAGTATAGAAAGTTTTTGATAAAGTACTGTATTATAAAGCGGAAGTTGGACAGATGTTTGGCGTTTTCACTGAGCCTAAGATGACGGGGGTCGCACTTTTTCAAGTTTGCCAAATAAATCTTCCCCAAGTAAACATGGTTGACTTTGTACTTTGTACGATGCGAGAATCGAAGAATGCTGTATTTTGTCTACTATTCTCCTTCGGTGGGAGTCCTCCAGCAAGGAGCTGGAATACA